>OU015502.1:120232697-120277697 GCA_907164885.2 Dolomedes plantarius
CTAGATTCTGTCTGGAACGTAAGTGCCAGAAATACTCCCACAATCATCACTGTAGGAGATGAAAGAAGATTAAAAAAAAAAGTCTTTTCTGGACTTTGAAGAAATATATGATGCAATACAGTTGTCTTACAATACAAAGAAATTATGACCTATCACGCGCAGATTTAGTTGGAAGCAAAATTTGTTACAGAAGTTAATAAAAACATCGTAATAATAAAAATGCACTTGTGACGTCTGTGTAGATGATTAATGCACAAAATAATAATAGATTTGTACTGGACAAACACACACACAAGAAAGCAAGTTAATAAAAACATGGTAATAATAAAAATGCACTTGTGATGTCTGTGCAGATGATTAATGCACAAAATAATAATAGATTTGTACTGGACAAACACACACACAAGAAAGCAAGTTAATAAAAACATGGTAATAATAAAAATGCACTTGTGACGTCTGTGCACATGATTAATGCACAAAATAATAATAGATTTGTACTGGACAAACGCACACACAAGAAAGCAAGTTAATAAAAACATGGTAATAATAAAAATGCACTTGTGACGTCTGTGCAGATGATTAATGCACAAAATAATAATAATAGATTTGTACTGGACAAAAACACACACAGGAAATCAAGTTAATAAAAACATGGTAATAATAAAAATGCACTTGTGACGTCTGTGCAGATGATTAATGCACAAAATAATAATAGATATGTACTGGACAAAAACACACACAGGAAAGCAAGTTAATAAAAATATGGTAATAATAAAAATGCACTTGTGACGTCTGTTCAGATGATTAATGCACAAAATAATAATACATTTGTACTGGACAAACACACACAGAAGAAAGCAAGTTAATAAAAACATGGTAATAATAAAAATGCACTTGTGACGTCTGTGCAGATGATTAATGCACAAAATAATAATAGATTTGTACTGGACAAAAACACACACAGGAAATCAAGTTAATAAAAACATGGTAATAATAAAAATGCACTTGTGACGTCTGTGTAGATGATTAATGAACAAAATAATAATAGATTTGTACTGGACAAAAACACACACAAGAAAGCAAGTTAATAAAAACATGGTAATAATAAAAATGCACTTGTGACGTCTGTGCAGATGATTAATGCACAAAATAATAATAGATTTGTACTGGACAAACACACACACAAGAAAGCAAGTTAATAAAAACATGGTAATAATAAAAATGCACTTGTGACGTCTGTTCAGATGATTAATGCACAAAATAATAATACATTTGTACTGGACAAACACACACACACAAGAAAGCAAGTTAATAAAAACATGGTAATAATAAAAATGCTCTTGTGACGTCTGTGCAGATGATTAATGCACAAAATAATGCACAAGATAATTCATGCATTCAATCGGTTTATTTAAATAAAATACAAGCATAAATTCCATACAACAGTTCATACAAATTTTTTTTGAAAAAAAATAAATAAATAAAAATGCATTTGCGACGTTTGTGTAGATAATTAATGAGTGCGTTCAATGTAGAACACGTCGAGGCTACAGGTGTAATCCGTTGACGCGTTGGATTCACATGGCCGAAACAATTACAAATAATGTATTTCAGAAACTTGAAAAAATATTTCAATTTCTAATGCCTTACAGAAGTATCTGATTGAAAATTATAAATACTTTAAGCCATAAATCTTCGGGGAAAACGTAAATTTGAAACGCAAATACCCACACACATTGAATCTTTATAGTGTAAAAACTCTTATAAAAAAACTCTTTGAATCATTTCTTCTACAACATAAATGCTAAAAATCCCGTACGAATTGAAGGAATGAATATTGAATAAAAACATTCATATGGGACTATATCTATTTCAAGTTTGAATGTTTCTACTTGTAGAGACATTACATAACATCTGCATACTTCATTTTATTTACATTCCCAGTCTCAATCATTCCCTTTCCAAGAAACAAAATGGTTCTCTCTGTTCATTTTCTCTGAAGAAAAACGAGTTGAGAGCTATTTTTCCCATCTGTTTTCCTTCCAGCACAGTTGATCTCTCAGAAATTTCTACGTATCAATAGCAGCAAGAATTCCTTTCTAAGAAAATCCATTCGTTTCATGTAGATCAGCTTGGAATTTGTTTTTTTTTTTTTTGCATTATCCAGCTATCCCATTCAAAACGTTTTTGCCGTGCTTTCAGCTCTTTACAGAATCATCTTTCAGTATTTTAATACTGGAAGATGTCCTTTAAAAAAGTTCCATCTTATCATTTCACATTCGTGGAATATTTTACGTGACGTTATTTTTATAGTGCATTTAGAATGCTGAAAAACATCCGAAACATTTTCCTGGAATTATAAACACTATATAAAAATTTACTTATGAGTATAAAAATTTATCTTTCAGATTTTTGATTCACTTACATTTCATAAAACATGAAGTTGATGTTTAGGGCTTTTATGTCATTCCAACTATCTGGCTTTTTTTTCTTTAACTTATAACCGCTATTCTTTAGAAAATAGTGGAGTTTTATACAGGTAAAACATATCGTCAAACATTTACGTTCGTTGATATTTGAGAAAGGGGCGCGTTGGCTCAGTTGGCGAAGGCAGCAAGACAGGGATCTGAACATCACTGGTTCGATGCCCGTCCCTGACAAATCCACCGCCATGTATACATATATATATATGTGACATGATGCCCCCCCCCCAAACAAGAGAATATCGATAACATCAAGGAACCACCATGTCACAACGCACGCTTTGAAGAAAGAGAGATGAATTCAGGAATAGTCATAAACAGTTGAGGTTGATTACGATATTTATTAGCGGCTGCATAACTCCTCGGGGAGAGACGACGGTAGGTAAATATTACAGGTTATTCTAGCAACAGAAAATCGAAGAGAGTCAACATCTACATAGTGCAGAGCCTTAAATAGACTTTTTAGAATAGCTCTTCCTATGATCTTAATAGGAGAGGTTAATTTGAATGTACTCCGTAGTGAAGAGCGAGCTTTCAGCTAGTTTTTTTATATTTGAATTCTTCGTGGGAAAAATGTGATTCACTGTATTTTATACGCAAATAATTTCCTTTGGTGGATGACATTTCCAAATTGAATACGATAGCAGAGTAAAAAATGTTTACCTCTGTTACGGAGTACAGTTTAGAAAAAAAACTTGAAATCCAAGTTGACATCATTGGAAAATTTTTTTCCATAAGTTAACAAGATTTGCAACAATTTCGCATTACTGAAAATTCAGATGAAAATTAAAAATACAAAAATATATAACTGCGTGACATCAGTTTTTTTTGCTTATTCCTTTGTTAAAAAAAAAAGCTGTGCACTGTCGTTCACTTGCACTGTACTAAACAGTGTCTAATTTATTATTTGACGCGTTCATTCTCAAGCCAGTCTCTACAGTCAATCCTTTTCAAAACTTATACTTTATAAATGGCAACAAGGAGAGTGCCCATTCATAAGGTTGAGATGCGCGAAAGGGAAATAAATGCTGGTTGGCTATTTCTGATAAATCTGCATAAATATTTGTCATGACAACGAAAACTAGAAACTTCTCTGAAAATAATTCATAAAAAGCCATAACATGACGGCTCTAAAGATGCGTTTCGATCGCCAACTTTCAATTTTTTTCTTTTTCATGAATGCTGTTTTCGGGGTTCAGTATTTCCGTTATGCAGCTTTTAAAAGATTCTGGTGAAGGAAAATATCTGAACAGTTGTGAACCCCTCACTATCCCAAAACAGGCATCTAGGGCTCTTAAATGAATACACTAGCTGAATACCCGTGCTTCGCTACGGAGTGCATACAAATTAAATGCAATGGTCAATGTATGCAATTAATGCCAAATATATATATATATATATATATATATATATATATATATATATATATATATATATATATATATATATATATATATATATATATATATATATATATATATATGGAATTTTTACCACGTTTTTATTAACTTGCTTTCTTGTGCGTGTGTTTGTGTGTGTGTTTGTCTAGTACAAATCTTGCAATCGATTTTTTAACTAACTTCCCGACTAGGTAGACATTTGAAACTTTTAGAATAGCTCACAACACGATGACAGTGCATGTTTTTAATACTTTTAGCCATCTTTCAGCAGAATTAAATTAATTTTCAGTTATTTTCAGTTAATTTTGTTTTGTAGACTGGTGCTGCCATCTATTGGCCGGAAAGAGAACTAGTCAAATGCAACAAGCCAAACAAGTAAAATGCAAGTTAACTTCCAAATAACTTCATTTTCTTTCAAGTTGATGGGATAATTCATCAAAAACATTTTTAAAAAGTATTTATTAATGCATAGAATTGTCAAGTTTATATGATTCAACAGAAAATTTAAAAGCATGGTATATAAAATCTTTTTATCTTGTAATTATTCTGATCTTTTTCGTGATATAAATTTTATAACCATCAGATTATTATTTAAATGCAGACTTAAAAAAATTTTCAAAAACAGCTTAAAAATTTAGTTTAAAAAAATCTAAGAAGTTTTCAAAAATCTTTCTTAATGCACTTTTACATTATAAGAAGAATCGCCATGCAAAATTTCAACCCTTTAGATCCAGCGGTTTGGTCTGTGGGTTATCTGTCAGTCAGTCAATTACGGAACTGTTTTATATATGAGGCGGTGAAAGGCAAAGTGGTGTAAGTCATAAAGTCAAGTTGTGTAAGTCAAAAGAGTTTAACTGCAAAAACTACAAAAAATTCCACCATAAATTGAACAAATTATAATTCATAACAATTATTACAATTTTGCAAATAATATCTATTTACAATTCCACTATAAATTGTACATGGAGATTACATATTTGCCCCCAAATGAAAAAAGTTGAAAATGTGACTTACACCACTTTGCCTTTCAACGCCTCATATATATATATATAAATAATCAGTTAAAATATTGAACAAAGTATTTTGTAGAAATAAATAGGCCGTAACTGTGTAAATCATAATTTCATCGAATAAACATTCAGTAACATACATAGTACAATTTCTCATTCCACATAAAAAAGTTTCAGTGCTCCAAAGACGTTCTTATTGAAATGAATAAAATTGAAAACATTTCCTTGTGTGGATTTACGTTTTTCATGGAATTCTTTCTTTTTAAATCTAAATTTTACTACTATTTGCACGGTTTGTAAAGCTCTAACAACATTAGTTTTACAATGCCGGCGAAATCCGACATCGAAATTCGACGAAAAGGGTATTTTTTAAAGCCCATAAAATTTAATGTTGCAAACTTTCCCTCTCAAATCCATTTGTACGGCTCTGCGTCCGACTAGCCTCTCTTTGTCTAGGTAAATTGTGAGACTTTCGAAGATATATGAGATGCACGTGGTAAAAGATAAGAGCTGTTTTTTCGTTAAATTGTCGACTGTCTGTTGGCGTACTTTTCAAAGACTCTCGCGTCGCGGAATACAGATAGGTTTTAAGAATAATCTCATATACTTTCACGAAATATCCACTTAGAACGTGACGTTTAATATGCAGTCGTCATGAATTCTGCATCACACGAGTCATTTTTTTTATTATACCTTTATGCGTTCGTGATACTTTGAATAAAGTGGCTTGAATTTAACGCCCTATATATTTTGGAAGTAATATTTAACATTTTCATAAGCGAATTCCCTGTTTTTTAATGTCCCAATAACGTTAAAATTTTTAGAATTAATTGAGTAAATATTTATAAAAACTGATTTTTTCTCTGTGAATGTGTTTATTTCATGACATTGGGGGTTTAGTCTGAGTAACTGTAAGGAAAGCAAGTGACCAAGTGTTACCTTGTTGCACGTAATACAAAGAAGTTTAAGAAAAGGAGAAAATATATCTTGGGTTTTTTTATAAGCATATTTAATGTTATCTCCATTTCATAATTCCCACAGAATAAAATATATTTTTATGCTTTTAATTTTTTAGGGTAATTTTCTCGTGTTGCCTAGTTGCACGGAATACAAAGGTGAAGTTTATAAACAGGAGAAAATATTTCTTAGGGGTTATAAACATATTTAATGACATCTCATTTTCATAATTCCCTTAGCATAAAATATACTTTTATGCTTTTACATTTTTAGGGTAATTTACTCGTGTTGCCTAGTTGCACGGAGTACAAAGGTGAAGTTTATAAACATGAGAAAATATTTCTTAGGGGTTATAAACATATTTAATGACATTTCTTTTTCATAATTCCCACAGCATAAAATATTTTTGTGATTACTTTTTTAGGTAAATTTACTCGTGTTGCCTAGTTGTGCGTAACACAAAGGAAAAGTCTATAAACAGGATAAAATATGTCTAAGAGGTTATTATAAATAGGAGTCCCCTTATAACAGGGGTTTTTATAGGGAGTTATTATCCATTCAATGATATCTCAATCACATAATTATATAAAATATTTCTGTGTTTACTTTTTCAGGTAAATTTACTTGTGCTGCCTAGTTGTATGTAACACAGAGAAGTTTATAAACAGGAGAAAATAGTCTAAGGAGTTAATAAATAGGGGTTCCCCTTATAACAGGGGTTGTTATAAGGAGTTATTATCCATTCAATGATATCTCAATTGCATAATTCGCACAGTATAAAATAACTTAATGGTTTGATTTTTTAGGGTAATTAAATTGTGTTACTTAGTTGCACGTTATACTAAGGAGAAGTTTATAAACAGGAGAAAATATGTCTATGGGGTTGTTATAAACATATTTAATGAGATCTTCATTTCATATTTCACGGAGCATAAAATATTTTAATGGTCTATTTTTTTCAGGGTAATTCTATCTCCTTTTGTAGACTATATGGTTCTGCTTCTTATGCACCCTGTGAATCCTCTAACGGTCCAGGCACACTATAAAGTAATAGGCATAAATATAAATAATTCCTTTATTTTCTACGTAGAGGTAGACTAACATAGACCGACTTGGGGCTTCAAATAATAACACAACAGTACCGCAACTTGCGGTACTAGGAAACTGAACTTTAAAGTCGTAATGAACCCTTTCAGGCAGAATATACGTTCACTAGCAATACCCGTAACCATCGGACTCTGAACTAACTATGGAAATCTTGCAGCCACCTAGGCTAAATACTAATACGTGCTCTATCAGTTAAATACCGCTATCACCTTCAATCTAACTTTGCTCGACTCTTTCGTATCTCTACTAATAGCGTAACGTACTACAGTACAAATATCCACTCCCTTCTTGGGCTCTTGCCAACTCAGCGTGTGTCACTTAAATAGACCAGACACCTGCTCCGAACTCACTTCGACTGGCCTGCACTGCGTAGCTACCAGAAATTTGCATCCGAGGAACACGCGAACCCTACAAGACTTATAATGAATACTGAGTATTTTTTTTTATTTTATTAAATTTCTACCCTGAAATCATTTCTCCCCAGACGAAACTAGTTGAAATTTGTTTGGGAATTAATAATCTAAATCGCAGAAAAAAATAGCACTTTTCAGATTTAACAAAGTTTATCCTATAACATATGTTTGGCTTGACAAATCAAAATAGAACTAAATTTTTCATTTTAAAAAGTTATAGTTGAATAAATATATTTATAAGATATCCATTGTGGAATTCTTATCGAAAAAATATATTTTGATGGGAAGTTTTCGCTGTTTTACTTTGCTAAGGTAATGAACTTTTTATAAAGCTTGAATGAGGATTTCTTGCTTCAGTATTTTAATTCTTAAAATTTTTAGTTCGAAATCACTTTCTCAAACTCAAAATTAGATTAAATTTGGGTAAATTGAACAAATTAAATCACAAGAAAAAAGTAGTATTTCTCTGACCTCTCAGAGTTTAACACCGATATATTTTGCCGAATTTGAAAGAAACTATTTCAACTGAATAAATTTCAGTTGAATGGATATATTTAATAAGATTTCCGTTTTTATATTTCATATAGCACAAAATATTTTAATGGGATATTTTTGCGGTTTTACTTTAAGGCACTTTAATCTATTTTCCTAGATTAATGATGGTTAAGTGCGTCAGTGCATTCTTTTATTTCTTCACACTTTTATCTTGAAATGCCTTTTTCAAAGCAAAAATGAGATGATATCTTTTGGATTAATTAATCACCCAAATGACAGGAAAAAAATAGCAGATTTTTGACATATAAGAGTTTATCATAGATATATTTAGCTTCATTAATTGAATGGGAAAAAACTATTTTATAAAATTGTAGCAAAATAAACTTATTTAATGAGATTTCCGGCTTGTAAATCATACGGCACAAAATATTTTAGTCGGATACTCTGATGGATTTGCTTTAATAATAAGGAACTTTGAATTCTTGTTTATAGCTTAAGGGTAGATGCTTACTCGAATATTTATTGTAAAATCATTAAATTTTTATACTGAAATCATATTTTCAAAGCAAAATTTTGGAGTAATCTTTTAGATTAATCTACATGACCTTAACAAAAATAACAGCATTTCTCTTAAGTATCAAAGTTTTTCATCGTCATACACAAGAATATGTATAAAAAATTTTTGATGAAATTCGAGCTCGTAGCACAGATAATCAGCAAAGGAGGAGTCTGCAATAGACGAATTTATGAGAAATAGATGAATAACACAGGAGACGAGAAATAGAAAGAACATTAAACAGGGTTGTTAACTTAGAAGATTAAGCTAGTAAGTAGACCGTAATATGTAATTTTTTAGATAGATTAAGTTGAAGTGGGAGTGTTTTGTTACGATAACGAGCTTTCTATTCATTAGGGATTGAGGTTATCAATAAAGACTATATTTGTAAGAAATTGGACTTTATTTTGCATAAACTTACTATTCGTTTGTTAGATAAACTTATGGGCTATTTAGTCTACAGTTCTTTGACTTGACTTACCTCTAAGACCTAGATTTCAACAATACAGACTCTTTATTTTGCATAAACTTGTTATTCGTCCGTCGCACTTAGTTTTGAGATATTTAGTATAGTTCTTTGACCGGACGTACCACCTAGATTTCAACTATACAGGTAAAGAATAAGTCGAGAGAGATAAGGAATTTAAACTTTATGCTAGTCTATATTTAAAACGACTTCTTAAAAAAATTTAATGATGTCCATTGGCTTACATGCAATAATATGAGTTGACTGGATTTACCACTGAAGACCTAGATTTAAACTATACAGACTGCTCTTTATTTTGCATAAGCTTGTTATTCGTTAGTCAGACTAACTTTCGAGATATTTAGTACATATTTCTTTTACTGGACGTACCACCTAGATTTCAACTATACAGGTAAAGAATAAGTCGAGAGAGATGAGGAATTTAAACTTTATGCTAGTCTATATTTAAAACAACGTCTTAAAAAAAGTATGATGTCCATTGGCGCACACGCAACAATATGAGTTGACTGGATTTGCCACTGAAGACCTAGATTTCAACTATACAGGTAAAGAATCAGTTCATAGAGATGATGAATTTTAACTTTATCCTAGTCTATATTTAAAACGACTTCTTCAAAAAAAATTGAATGATGTCCATTGGCACGCATGCAACAATATGAGTTGTCTGGACTTACCACTGAAGACCTAGATTTCAACTATACAGAATCCTCTTTATTTTGCATAAGCGTGTTATTCGTTAGTCAGACTAACTTTCGAGATATTTAATATACATTTCTTTGACTGGACGTACCACCTATATTTCAACTATACAGGTAAAGAATCAGTAGAGAGAGATGAGGAATTTAAACTTTATGCTAGTCTATATTTAACACTTTGAGGTCTAAGCCCGAGTGTCTCTCGGGTTCCCATTTTCTCTGAAGCGGAATAAACCCGAGAGTCTCTCGGGGTCAACTTTTAACTCACCGAACTACAAAAATATCAATTATATACGTTCGCCATCTTTTTAGATATTATCTATGAACATTCTACTTTAAAAAAAAATAGAGATGGCAGCACCTAACAGATTTAAATTTATGAAACGATGTAGAATCCAAATTCAAATCAGGGTTAGTTTGAACGCACGGCCGCCATATTTGTTGTGTTGAACGATGTTTATTTTATTAAGCTAGTAGGTAACCCGTCATTTTGACGTCATAATGGAAAAAGTATATGAAAGTTAAAAAATATCCTGAATTATCTAAAATATTGCATTTAATCCACACCTCGTGAAAGGAAACCGTTTCATTATTTTTTATTTATTTAGTTTTTCATGCGATTGGAGTAGTAGACTGCCATCAAACCCGTCATTTTGACGTCATAATGGAAAAAGTATATGAAAGTTAAAAAATATCCCGAATTATCTAAAATATTGCATTTAATCCACACCTTGTAAAAGCAAACCCTATCATTATTTTTTATTTATTTAGTTTTTCATGCAGTTGGAGTAGTAGACTGCCATCCATTTTTTTACAGTTCACTACGCGAGTCATTCACATTCAAGTTTGTTTACTTTCAGAATTCATCGCAAAAGTAAACAGATTTTTAAAAACTGTTAAATATACAGCTAAAAACATCCAATTTTTTTTTAGTTCTGAATGTTTTATAGAAAAATAGGCTGAACAAACGTGATTTGCTGGAGAAGATATTTGTTTTTTGGTAAGAAAAATTTCTGATCCACATCTGAAATTGAAATTAAGCCTAACCGGCGGTTTGTTTACTGAGGGCTTCAATTGAAAGATGAATACAGCCCGGAAGTGCCATACAGAGACAACGGCTATTATATATAGGATGATGCTACCAATAAAAGCTATTTTTAGATCTTTGTAAACTATTTGGGTAGGTTTTTATTCCATTTTATTTAAAATTTTAAGTTGAAAAATAATGTTTCCTTATGCGGATTTTTTTTTACTTTAAAACTTGCTTTTTTCAATAATTTCTCATTAAATGTTAATTCTTAGTAAATTTAAATAGTTTCTACCTTATGAATAAAATCAGTTTAAAATTTATAATAAAAAAAATTGCTAAGTTGTATATCTTCAAAGCATTTTTAATAAAATAAAGAAAAGTACCAAAATCCCTCAGTCAAGAGGGGACATACGGTCGAAATAGCTCAGACCTGAAAGCGTCAAAAAACGACTTCTTAAAACAAAAATGGAATGAAGTTCATTGCCACCCATGCAACAATATGTTGTTGCTAATCCCCTGGCCTACAAAATGCTATACCAGATCCATGAGGCTCTGTCGTGATCAAAAGGGAGGCAACAGTATCCTGACCTTTTGCAAGCATGCTTACGGGGATAACTAAACAGTCCACAATGGAAGGATTCGCAGGAGCAGTAGAACAGGAACAAGGAGGAAAAGACCTTTGTACAGTTCTCGAAGCGCATGCTGTTTGTATGGTCACTCTGAAGACGAGCCAGGGTAGACTGTATTGGTCTCGGACCTCTTAAATAGCAAGGCCAAAACAGGGTGTTTGGATGGATACCAGTGATGAGCAGGAGGTTCTCTCCAAACACTGTATAGAAGACGAGCCAGGACAGATTGTCTCGGACCGCTTAAAAAGCAAGGCCAAAACATGGCGCTTGGCTGGATACTAGTGATGAGCAGGAGGCTCTCTCCAAACACTGTATAGAAGACGAGCCAGAGCAGATTGTCTCGGACCTCTTAAAGAGCAAGGCCAAAACATGGCGCTTGGCTGGATACCAGTGATGAGCAGGAGGCTCTCTCCAAACATTGTATAGAAGACGAGCCAGGGCAGACTGTATTGGTCTCGGACCTCTTAAAGAGCAAGGCCAAAACAGGGCGTTTGGATGGATACCAGTGATGAGCAGGAGGCTCTCTCCAAACACTGTATAGAAGACGAGCCAGAGCAGATTGTCTCGGACCTCTTAAAGAGCAAGGCCAAAACATGGCGCTTGGCTGGATACCAGTGATGAGCAGGAGGCTCTCTCCAAACATTGTATAGAAGACGAGCCAGGGCAGACTGTATTGGTCTCGGACCTCTTAAAGAGCAAGGCCAAAACAGGGCGTTTGGATGGATACCAGTGATGAGCAGGAGGCTCTCTCCAAACACTGTATAGAAGACGAGCCAGGGCAGACTGTATTGGTCTCGGACCTCTTAAAGAGCAATGCCGAAACAGAGCGCTTGGCTGGATACCAGTGATGAGCAGAAGGCTCTCTCCAAACACTGTATAGCCCTTTCATGGGCAACAACCTCCACCGTTTGCATGGTGCAGATTTTTTTCCCGATTTTTTTAACCTAAAAAATCTTGAAAATTTTTCCAATCAAAGATTGCAAAATGTTTTTACTTCTTTAAACTGATAACAGATGGCAGCACTAGCCATTTTCCTGCTCATTTAAGTGGAATACATTGAATCCAAGTAAAAAGAACACTGGATTTAGGCGTTCGCACTGTGCGAACGGCGCCCCTGAAAGGGATAGACTGGTCTTGAAAACTTGATTGGACCTCCGACGCATTTAAGATCTCATAAAGGGGCGAATCCTCCAATCAGCCCTCATTTGATGCAAGAATATGAGTTACTATGGTGTTAGTGGAAATAATAACATTATTAAAAATAAACTGGAAAAGAGTTTTATTGATCTCATTCAAAATGTTAATCACTAAGATCAAAACAATTTTTCAGTTAGATATTTAAAATATATACATTTAAAAAAAAATGAATAATTTTCTATAATTATGCTAAGTTGTGAAGACATTAAAAGCAATCATAGCTAGCCTTTAGAAAAAAAAGCATGATACAACAGATGCGAATGCTGATTTTCTAACAATTTACTAAATGTCTGAGTAATTTGAAAATTAAAAAGTTAAACTGATAAAAAAGGCTTTCATTAATTACTCTTTCACAGAAAAAACTAATTTATATTTACATAAATCATGTTTAATTTTTCAACTCGAGCTAAATTGTATCTGGAGGGCTTTAATCTTTTAAAAATATTCTTTTCCAACAATTATCATAAAATGTGTCATTATCTATAAAATGAGCGCTCAAAAACTTTTATTGCACGAAACTCTTTAATGTATTTCCGTCTTATTTTTAAAAGATATTATTCATGATTTGGATTTTTAAAAAGAAACATAGTTTTAATTAATAGAAAATGACAAATGACGCCTAATTTATACTCAAAGCATTGAAAATTAAATATTTTAAGTTTGAAATTCTGTAAACGTGATAATGCATAAACTATCTCTCACATAAAACTGTTTAATACTTTTACATAAAAATCGCGAATAATTACAAAAGAAATGATGAATTAAACTTTTCTTTTGTTAAAAATATTTATGAGTGAAATTTTGATAGTAGTCTTATGCTGCGACAGTCTGTTTTGAATTTGTTTAAATAATAAGATTCTGTAAGTGAAATATCACTAAGCAATCGTTTATTTACAAGTTTTGTTGTGATTTTAACGTACGATTACGTTCGTCCATAACTGTCCTCTGGAAAGTAAAATTTCAGACGCTAAAACCGTCCATCCGTACCTCGGGAGTCATAACTTTTGGTAGAGTGCCAAATCGCTTGGACAAGCAGTAAATGGTTAAATAGAAAAGTACCCAAAAGCGTCAAAATTTTGACATACATATATGTATATACTATATACATACATATGTATGTATATATATATATATATATATATATATATATATATATATATATATATATATATATATATATATACATATATATATATATATATATATATATATATATATATATATATATATATATATATATATATATATATATATATATATATATATGTATATATATATATGTATATATATATATATGTATATATATATATATATATATATATATGTATATATATATATGTATATATATATATATGTATATATATATATATATGTATATATATATATATGTATATATATATATGTATATATATATATATATATATATATATATATATATATATATATATATATATATATATATGTATATATATATATGTATATATATATATGTATATATATATATATATACATATATATATATATATATATATATATATATATATTTATATATACGTACATATATATAGATACATATATACATATATACATACAAAAGAGGTAAGCAACTATAAGTAATCCTACGTCAATAACCCTCGGTAGTTTCGTTAGAAGAGACTAACTGAAATTTTTCTACTCCCGTCAATGAAAATGAAATTTTCTGCTTTAGTATAGGTTACTTAAAACCACTTTGACAGTAAAATGACACGAAAACATGTTTCGTGCTGTAATTTCTACTTGAAGACAGAAACATCTCGAAATCCAACCACTGATGGTTACTCCACACCAACGGCGACGGACACGAAATAGAGACACATTTTGCCACCTGTGTCCGTGGCTTTCACAAAAGCCTTCTCACCGCCGGAGAGGGCAGAAACGGCAATTTATTTGCGCATGCGCATAATCTTCTTTTTTTCGAAATCAAAATATTTACATGTGCTTCTATTCTGCAAGATGACTGGCAAATCGCGTCCACGTTTATTAAAGCTCTTTTTACACCGTAGAAAACTGCTTTTAATGCTTCTGGCGATTAATGAAAGAAAACACTGGGTTAAAAAGATCAACACCAACAGAATTAGGCAAGGTGCACACGAAAACTTAATCGCTGAGATGCGATTGAGCGACGTTGAAGGTTTCTTCGCCTATTTCCGGATGAACCCAGTAATTTTCGACGAACTTTTAAGTTTGGTCGGACCGAGCATTCTAAAATTGGATACCAATTATCGAAAAGCGATTACGGCTTCAGAGAGGCTTTCGATTACTCTCCGGTGAGTATTTTTATTCTATCAAAATCAAATCTTATTTACATGTATTTTTAGATATGTATTATGATGAATTTATCCCTAATCAGAGAGTTTTGAGATTAATATTGATAAATCTTAAATTTTTTTTCATTTCTAAATTTTTATTTCAATAGTATATGTAAGAAATTCAACGTTTCTCCCTATTTCACTGTAGCTGTATGCTAATTTCAATTTCTTTTCACTATAACATTCAAATTAGTTTTTTCTTTCTTTCCACTGGTCGAAGTGTTTTTAAATGCAAATTTTTGTAATCTTTAAGTTTACAAGTTATTGTAGTATGTTTTTAAATTTTAAAGAATTGTTCCTTATTTTTATACCACCTACAGAATGCTTTCACTGAGAAAAGTGAATCTAATACTCGGTAATTATTAGTATATGTTTAATTATACATGAATAAATGTTTCCCATCTGTGTATCAATAATTTTGAAAGACGACAGATTTTTAACTTTCTGAATTGTAATAAAATAAAAATATGTCAGCATGTTTA
Organism: Dolomedes plantarius; assembly: GCA_907164885.2. Classification (NCBI taxonomy): domain Eukaryota; kingdom Metazoa; phylum Arthropoda; class Arachnida; order Araneae; family Dolomedidae; genus Dolomedes; species Dolomedes plantarius. The sequence continues at coordinate 120,247,987 of OU015502.1, forward strand.
TTTTTTCTCAGTTTTTAATTGTTATGAGTCCTCTCTTATCTTAATTTTTATTTCATGCTTAGAAACCTCATTATAATTTCTAAACCTTACAACTCCATGACCCATTTAGCCAATCCGTTCAGTTTGACATACTGTATTTAAGTGTTTGGTACTCTTAAATTTTTAATTAAACTCCGTATTATATTGATATGAGCAAATGCTTTTCAAGACTCATCACAGAAAATTTTTATTCTTACTTTTTTGCAGATATCTGGCAAGTGGGGACTCGATGACCAGTTTGGCGTATAGCCACAGAGTTGGTCTCTCATCAACCTCCAAGATCATTCAAGAGACTTGTCAAGCTCTTTGGGATTGCCTGTCCAAAATATATTTGAAAACGCCCACAACAGCAGACTGGGAGAGATTTGCTGATCAATTTGAAGTGCAAACAAATTTTCCGAATTGCGTCGGTGCTGTGGATGGGAAGCATGTTGTCATCCAAGCACCAATGCATTCAGGCTCCCTTTTTTATAATCACAAGGGAGCGTATAGTTTAATTTTAATGGCAGCATGTGATCCGACATATTGCTACTCCTTTGTGGATATAGGCGCCTTTGGGAAACAAAGTGACTCAACGGTATTTGCTGACACATCATTTGGAACAGCAATTCTGGAGGGGAAGCTTAACCTTCCAAATGATAAAAAAATTTCTGGTTTAAGTAAACCATTACCCTTCGTCTTTGTTGCGGATGAAGCCTTCCCATTAAAAAGGCATTTGATGCGGCCATATCCTGGGAAGGATTTGACACAATCCCGCAGGGCATTTAATTACAGGTTGTGTCGAGCACGAAGAATGATAGAAAATACATTTGGTATAACAGCGAACCGGTGGAGGATTTTAAGGAGGCCAATTATAGCTTCAGTCCCAACTGTGGAAAAAATCATCAAAGCTATAGTTTGCCTCCACAATTTTGTCAGCCAAAATGAAATAAATTCTAGCATATATCAAAAGTATTATTGCCCAGCAAATTATGTAGATAAAGAAATAAACGGTATAATTGTACCTGGCATGTGGCGCAAAGAAAATGCTACAGAAGGGGGATGGCTGGACATAGGAAGAATTGCTTCAAATACCTACAGCCAAAGTGCCAAGGAAATTCGAGAAGAATTTGAAGCATACTTCCATGGAAATCCTCTGCCATGGCAAGGTACAATTGTAAATAGAGGCTAATTTGCACCTTTTCTTTAAAAACATTAAAATTTTAGTTTTATTTGTTCAAATTGTTCTATTTTTTTTTTTATGAAACTGTGGCATTTTCCAGAAAATTTACTTTACACCTAGGAGTACTTTATAATTTAAATTTAACTACAGGTGAATTCCATTGTAACTGACGTTACATTGACACACAAAATAAATGATAAAAAGATTGAGATGCATATTAATGCTTCAAAATAGGAGTACATTATTTTTCCCTGATAAAACCAATACTAAAGATAAACTTGACAGGTTTCAAAATTTATTTCTGGTGTGTTGTAAAAAAAAAAAAAAAAAACTAATGTAACGGATGTTACATAAAAAGGAACATCATTTGTACTATAGCGTCAGAAGATAAAAAAAATCTCTGAATCTATTATGTAAATTTGTTCAAGAATTTTAAAAATAACATCACAAGACATGCCTGTAATTTATCAGAACCTTAACATAAAAATTCAGTCATTTTTTTTCTCTAATAAAAAATTTAAAAAGTCTCATAACAGACGTTACGGGTTGTAATGCATGTTACATTGTATGACAGACATGTTATAGGGGAAACTTGGGAGGTTTGACCCGCTTTTTACAAAAATATTTTTCTTTCTTTTTTTTAATGTAATAAAATTTCCAAGTTGATATTATTTGATAGTTTATAATGTTAATCATCTTTTTATATTATATTTTTTAGTTAAATTATAAACTACACATTTCTTAGGTGATTTTTCAAGAGTGTACAAACTTGGTCTAACCTCTTTACTTGAGGGAGGTTTGACCCACAGGAATTAAGGGTTATTAAAAACTACACAGCAATAGTTAAATGTGTAAAAAATATCATTACAATCTACAGGCAATAATTAAATGTCTAAAGAAAAACCAAATATTTATTTAATGATTAAAAATAACAAACAATACAAACTAAAATTGTTAAATGTATTTAGTTTGAATCAGTAAAGATTCTGATAGTTAGAAATGTCACAGTCAAATTTTATTTTCAAAGCAACTCTTTCAGTGCCTCCACTGATCATTGGATGAGGGAGCTTAATGACATCTCCTTTGGATACTGTTGCAATATCTTCTTTTTCTGGATAAATAAAACTGAAGGTAGATGCATCAGACCTTCCAAGAAAATTTATAGTAATATCATCTTCATTTACTTTTATGACACGTCCAATATAATGCAAGAAACTAGATTTGGTTGTGAATTTTACTATAACGAAATCTCCAATTTCGATGAATCCTCACCCCTATTCAGACACTTGGAAGAAGTTAATTTGTTGAGATTTGAAACGTTTACAATTTAGGAATTTTATCTGGATACCATCAGGTTGAATTCGGAGTATTTTAATTTGTATTCAACATGTTTTCCTATACATATTTTTTTAAATAGCGATTATACACATTCAAATGAGCACCAACAGAGATTTTGCATTGTCTGATATCAAAATAGAAGATAGAAGTTAAAATGGAGTATAAAATTAGCTTGTTAGCATATTCATTATTTATGTATTCTGAATCATACCGATTAATATTTCTTTCAAACAGTCCATTCGCGAGGCTGGAGGGCCAGTCCCCCCCCTTTCAAGGATTGGGATTTTTAGATTTTTTTTCTTAATAAACAAATTTGGTAACAAAGTGGAATAAATAAATTTCATTTATATTAAGGTTGATCATAATAATGCATAAACAGGAAGTATACTGTCTTTTAGTATATTAATCTAAGTACACAAATAATTCAATTTACTTCTATATATGGAGCTTACAAAACTCAGATCTTTAACAAACTCTTTCACATCACATAAAATTGAATGCATAAAAGCAAATACTTTCGTTGTGCCATGATGTTTAGTGTCACTGATAATAGCATAGCTTTTCTGGCCCAATTTACCATCACTATTGATAAAGTATACTACTCGTGTTAAAATTGTTATCTGCATTTTCATTAATTTTAATGTTGGTATATTTTTCAAAAGTGAAATAAAAATTAATGAACTAGAATTAATATAATAAAATATGACTTAAATTAACAATTTATAAGTTGTTTGACTTGTTGAATAAATTTTTATAATGCAAATAATGTGTAACAGATGCTACATACAAGTCGAAACATCCGTTACAAATTATTTTACTTTATATGTGGCCTTTGATGTAACTCATGATCTCATTACTGAAACCTTTGTTATTCATATTAGTGCTACTAGGTGTAAAACAAATATTTTTAAAATTGCTGGCTATGGGTATGCCTGAAATCAAAATTAAAGAAAGATTTAAATTTATGAAGTTATACGTCATTTTAACCAGATAATTTATTCCCTCTCAACATTATCAGTGTAATAATGAGAAACAGTAATAATTGAAATTCAGATATTTAATCATTTCCTTTATTTAATTCATCTTGAACTACATTTAATAATCGTATCATTACTTCCACTTTTCTATTTTCTGATATTTTTTCTAAAAGATGTTCAAGGACTTCACTAAATGCTTGAGGTAAAGTTCTTTCAGTTGCGATCTCTCTTTGAACTAATTTGTCCGTGAGTTCAAGTGACTTTTGAATACTGTCCTGCAGTTTTAGGCGTTTATTTCTTCTAGTTAAAAATTGTTCTTCCTGCTTTCTCTTTGATGTACTGGCCATGGGTGTACTGGCCATCGGTGTACCTGAAAAGTAAAGATTTAAATTCATAAAGTTATACTTCATTTCAACTAGTTTATTTTTTTCATTCTTAATATAATGGTAGTATGTATTCTTTGAAAGACCATGTCTCATGTATTCGATATTTTCATTTTTGTAAATTGAAAGGAAAATACATAGGCTTGGAATGGATATTGAAACAGTCATAATGTTAAAAGGGTTATTTTACAGTGATAAAAGCATTTTGCTTTGATCAAACATGTAAATATTCTCATTTAGTGTATATATATTTTCTTTTCTTTTTAAATGCATTAATAAAAAATGTTACTTACTTTGAAGAACTTCTATGTCTTCCTCAACGAGGGAATTCCTCATTGGGGTCTCCATGTCAGTATTAGAATCTATAAAAGTATCAAACATTGAAGATGTGAAAATTATCTCAAAAATAGTATCATATGCATGACATTTATATTCTCAAACTGTAAATAGTAATAAAAGATATGTATTTAATACAATATGAACAAAAGCTAAATTATTATATTTTCTTTTCTTTTTAAATGCATTAATAAAAAATGTTACTTTGAAGAACTTCTATGTCTTCCTCAACGAGGGAATTCCTCATTGGGGTCTCCATGTCAGTATTAGAATCTATAAAAGTATCAAACATTGAAGATGTGAAAATTATCTCAAAAATAGTATCATATGCATGACATTTATATTCTCAAACTGTAAATAGTAATAAAAGATATGTATTTAATACAATATGAACAAAAGCTAAATTATGTGTTAAAATATAAAACACGGTAAACGAATTTAAAATACTTCTTAAAAACATTAAATTTAGATTAAAAATTGTTTATGTGTATTAAAATATTTTTTGTTGTGAGATGTTGGGTCATTTAAAAAAAAAAGTACATATTTATATCTCACCTGTATTGTTTGTTCTAAAAAGAATGAGTAAATCATTTCCTAAAAAAACTAATAATCTTTGGTGGATTTTAATGCAGTTTGAATGATAAACAATGAAATTATCTTAATCTAAATAATACAAATATCTTTGGTATGGAATAAGGACATTCCAATGGCATAAATATTTTTCTCGACTTTTTTAATAGCACATTAAAGAAACTACATTAATTTAGAAGTTTTAAGTTTCATTTTAAAAGCTGTTACAAATTTTTTTGTCACTAGTAAAGTGGTTTACATCTGTGCATTTCTTCTATTTTTAAAATTAATTTTATTTTACCTGAATGTCTCTTTGCGATAAATCTGATATTATGCAGGGCGAGTAAAAATATTGCTGTAGAGATAATTATTGTTGTATAGGAAGTCATAATACATTAACATAATGTAAATAAATACTGTATCTTAAAGAATAAAAACACACCTACCTAAATTCAGTGGAATTTCCATAATATTTGGATTAAGTGGAACTTCCGTAATATTAGGAGAGTCCACATCTTTATTCGGAAGACAGAAGTTGGAGTATGTTCTGAAAGCAATTTCATAATATAAAAAAAAATGACATAGTATTTTTATGGATATATATTTTTTAAACTGCAGTGTACGCATATTCAGAAGCATTTTTTATTTCATATTTTTTAAATGCTTGAAACATTTTAATTACACCAATAATTAGAAAAAACCTTTTTTAAGGTGACTGTCAACGTCTTGAAGGGACAAACAACTTTAAATGCTTTTTCTCAGAATTATGCTTTTTAGCACAAATCTCTACCGTTATGATATCTCACATAATAATGCATATAATTTGATAAAATGTTCAGGAAATGTTTTAGATGTAATTGTTAATGAAATGACTTACAATAATTGATGTATAACAAATAGTTTTTTATTTGTGGTTGTTTTTATAAGGAAAGGAATAACAAATCGGGGAAAATGTTCATATTGGAACATAAAATTGTCTGTATTATTTTTACATTTTAAAATATCTCTTAGATTGTAGGTCATTTTGAAGATAACTGTCATATATATCGTGTGAGAAGGAATTTAAAATAGTAGCATTTGAATTTTGTGAAGAGTGATAGGCATTTTAGCTAAATTTCTTCAAAACTTACTTCAAATTGATCAATTTATAAAAAGTATGGTACTTACAGGTACATTTTTGTTAATTTTTTAATTTTTAATTGATATTTTACCATAAAAGACCAAAAAATCCTTAAAAAATGTATATTCTTTAAAAATTGGCTCCGAACGTAGGCAGTCCCCCTAATCATAATTTACAAAAAAAACATTTATTGCTTTTTTAATTGTTTGGAAATTAAAAGAATTGAAAATATATTTAGTTTTATCTTTTAACAAAAGCTACATACTTCTTTTTTTCTTTTACATGGCCAGCTAAAAAAGATAGGGACTGTGTAAACACCCATTCCTTCTTTTTTCCTCCACTGCTCCCACTCGGCTTTATTCGTTTTTCTCTAACATACGAACTTCTGAGACTCTTCCATTTTTTTTTAACCTCAACAACTGAAAATAACAATGAAAAGTATATCATTAAAAAATAATATGAATGCACTTATCTTCAAGAATAGGGCCAATTTAATAGAAAAACAAGCATAACTTACCATCCAAATTTAGAACGCTGGCTATTTTTTTCCACGAATTTTCTTTCTTTTCGTTGTCCCTGAAGTCCGCTCTTGAGTAATCATAAATCCAGGGACATTCTCGGACAAAATTAATTAAAACTTCTTCCATCGTTATAATGCAATGCACTTGATACTATGGAACGCTATCTGCAAGTCAAAAGTCACAACAAAAATGCACGTGGATCGGTACTAGCGATCGAGAGCCACAATCTCTATTCTGATTGGCTGTCGAGTATGGCGGCAGACACAAAAGTTGAACTTTCGCCAAGAGTTGAAACCGCGAAGACCGGATACGGAGACGAACCGAGGGAGTGAAAATTTGTTTGTAATACGCATGCGCAACAGCGAAGATACATGGTTTTCGTGTCCGTCGCCGTTGGTGTGGAGTAAGCATTAGCATTAGGAAAAAGTGCGTTATTGTTGTGACTGAGCACATAACAATTTTGTTCATAAAATGCAAGTTCTCCTCCCGTTTCTCAAACCTTTGACATCTGAATATATCATATCCTCTTCCGTTAAAAGTCTAGGGATAGTTTAAACAATGAATAATCTATAAGTCTGTTCGAATAATACTCTGAAATAGTTTATGATTAACTTAAGACTGCTGTGTACTAACCCTGTTGGATTCGCTCACCTCAATGTTAACCTATGGAGAAAATTGTTTTGTCCAAGGATTGCCGACTTGGATTGAAAGATTTTTTTTTTAAATTGTACTCCGTAATTGACAAAGAAATTTTATTCCTTGGAGCCTTTTCCCGTTTTTTTAAAACAAATACTTTAAACTAGCCGGGCTTCGCCTAGCTATGCTCAAGCTATCCGTGTAACATATTTATGTACTTCGGGCCGCACAAAAGAAAAAAAAGCCTACAAATGTATTAAATTCAAGTGAATAAATTCCTTTCAATTTTCATTCCCGTCGCTGCCGACAGACGGCAGCACCACTGCACCAGATGATTTGGTTTCTCAGCAGTGAGTGATTTTAGAATGAAAATATCTCTAAAACTATTGAATTAACAGAATAAGTGTACGCAGAAAAAATTATCAGTTTTCGAAGCTCTTTCCAAATATGTAACATTTATGTACTTTCATGAGAAAAAAAAATACACCGTTTCCTGTATATTTGTCGGCCATTTTTTTTTTCGAGGATCGATGCCTGCCCGGATGAGTTACGGTCACGTGATCTCTCGACTTCCACTTGTCTCTTTATTAGTATAGATTTCAAATTATTCGGGGGGAAAATCTCGTATAGTGTGTTTTAAACGCTCCTAAATTCCTTTGGTGGACGAAATTTATAAAATGAATCCTGTTACAAGGTGCAGAAAAGTTAAGGCTATCTGAAAATACCATTTTTTGGGGTGGGTGGGGAATTATCAGCATTTGTGTAGCTGCAAATAGTAGACAAATTTTCTCCATGGGTTATCATTGAGGTGAGCGAATCCAATAAGGTTAGTACACAGCAGTCTTAAGAAAGACCACGTACGTAGAACATTCATGTTGCTTTACTAATTTAAACATAATAATTTAAATCTCCTCCGTACATAAATCTCCTGCTCAATCTGCTAAATCTCCTGCGATCTGCTAAATCTCCTCTGACAAAAACTTCTTATAAAAAATTAATATTTACAGTGGAATCTCGATCGATCGTTTTCGGATCCATCGTTTTTCCGTATGTGTCGTTCATTTTATCGAGCCCCAACGATCATATTGCTTTGTTATGTTTCCGCATCTATCGTTTTCCCGCATTTATCGTTCATTTTGATCGGTCCCTTTAAAAACGATAGATCGAGATTCCACTGTATTTGTATTTCATTTAGGTAAAAATGAACGATTTTTACAATTGAGGCGCTGAAAGGCAAAGTGGTGTAAGTCAGTAAGTCGAGTGGTGTAAGTCAAAAGAGTTTAACTGCAAAAACTACAAAAAATTCCACCATAAATTGAACAAATTATAATTCATAACAATTATTACAATATTGCAAATAATAACTATTTACAATTCCACTATAAATTGGACTTGGAGATTACATATTTGCCCCCAAATGAAAAAAAAATGAAAATGTGACTTACACCACTTTGCCTTTCAACGCCTCAATTAAAAAGAGTAGGATTTCAAAATTATAAACATATTAAAACATTGAAAATTGTAAACTTCGTTTAATTTATCAAACTATAATGATAAAAAAAAGAATGCTAAGATGATGGCCTTGACCTCAGGTAATATTTGTACATTAATTGAGGCGGTGAAAGGCAAAGTGGTGTAAGTCACATTTTCAGATTTTTTTCATTTGAGGTCAAAAATGTAATCTCCATGTTCAATTTAGAGTGGAATTGTAAATAGTTATTATTTGCAATATTATAATAATTGTTATGAATTATAATTTATTCAATTTATGGTGGAATTTTTTGTAGTTTTTGCAGTAAAACTCTTTTGACTCACACCACTTGACTTACTGACTTACACCACTTTGCCTTTCACCGCCTCAATTAACAATATACACGACGTAATACTACAACTTTTGAGTTTGAGAATAATTTAATAAGTAGGACCTATCGTAAGATGGCTGCATTACTGATATTAGTAAAAACAGAATGAAATATTTTTAAAAATCGGGCCTTGGATTACCGAATTATGCGCGCACTTGTAATTTTAATGCATGTTAGACGTTTAGACAAAATAAGGCAGGAATCAGATTCACCAGTCACGCCCTATGAGAGTGATCATTACTCACCTAAAGGCGCCTGACAGTGATTTAATTGCAACAGCTGCAGAATCAGAAACTTGGTTGCCATGAAAACGGATTACCGAAAACAACCTCTCGTGTCATTTGCTTCAATAGATTAACGATCGATTGGCAGTTAAGAGACAATCAAAAAAAAAGAACAAAGAAAAAACAAAAAGGAACCAAAAAAGCAAGCACATGTTATCATAACTTTAAATATTTATTCATTAAGAAAAGGAAGGGAGGTCCAACCTATTGAGGATTGGAAACGAATTATTTAGTTACCTACCGATCGTAAAGTTGATCGACTTGAATAAAAAATCTCCCGACCCCCAATGAAAATTTTTTGGTAGTAGCAATTTTTCTTATTATTATCTATACTAATATATAAAGAGAGAGGGGATTTTGTATGTGGAGGGTAATCTCCGGAACCACTGCACCTATTTGAAAAATTCTTTCACAATTTGAAAGGTACATTATTCCAGATGGACATAGGCTATATATTATGTATATCTGATCAGTAGAAAGAAAGTTAGGGGCCTAAATGTTGAGCTGATGCTTCACCTTTACATCAACCATAGTCAAGTAACCATAGCAACACATCAAACTACATTTTCATTTATTATCAGTAAAACATTTAATGTTTCAAAGATTCAAGTGGAGGAGGTATTGATAAATACAAAAAGGATTTTTGAAATTGGCAACGTTTAAGGGTTTATTGAAGAACATTACATTTAGAACTACTCTTTTTATTGGACATTTAAGGTAAAAAAAAAATTACAATTATTGGCTATCAACTAGAAATTTATTGGTATGATATACAGAACTTTATTTAAATTATAAACTTTGTTTTTGAATTTATGCACAATTTACGTAAATCGTACTTGCATACATTGACCGTTGTATTTAATTTGAATGTACTCCGTAGCGAAGTACGGGTTTTCAGCTAGTTATTAATAAAATGTTAAAAACAGAAAATTTTAACAAACTATTTCAAAAAATCGATGAATTGTAGATTTTGTCTATATATCTACTCAGCAAAATAACAGTAAAAAAAAATGTCTTGGTCGCCTCTACACTTGTTTATGCTAAATCTCTTCTGACAAAAACTTCTTATAAAAAATTAATATTCATTTGCATTTCATTTAGGTAAAAATGAACGATCATTACAATTAAAAAGAGTAGGATTTCAAAATTATAAACATATTAAAACATTGAAAATTATAAACTTTGTTTAATTTATCAAACTATAATGATAAAAGAGAATACTAAGATGATGGCCTGGACCTCAGGTAATATTTGTACCTTATTTAACAATATACACGTTATCTAACTATATCATATACAGGGCTCCCACCTATATCCGTTACACCCCCCTTAACTTACAAACGGTGACAGATTAGGCCGTAAAGTTGGTGTCTAAGTATAATAAAAAGGCTGTGCGCTATTCGATTAGACAACTGACAGCGCCATCTATCGGCAAATTTTTGAATTAGCGTTTTTATCTCAAAAACGGTACGAGATACGGGAAAAAAGTCAGTTACAAAGTTGTTCAGCATCATCTATTTAGTAAGAAAAGTACGTTAATACTTAAAGCAGAATGTAGGAAATGAACATTTGTTTGGTCACGATTTCGAAAATTGTCATATCATAAAGAGTGTAATAAAGAAACTGAGACACTTCCCTATCTTGAAGATCATTTAGTAATGTTGCTGAAAATTCTCTCCGTTAGCCACTACACACATATGCACTCTGGACTAGATTCTCTGGTGTTTTCCAACGCCATAATTTTAAAAATCACGACCAAACAAATGTTCATTTTTTACATTCTGTTTTGAGTATTAATGTGCGCCAGGTGTCTTTTCTTACTAAATGGAGGAGGCTGAGCAACTTTGTAATTGACTTTTTCCCCGTATCTCATACTGTTTTTGGGATCAAAACGGTAATTCCGAAATTCACCCATAGATGGCGTTGTATGTTGTCTCATCGAGTAGCGCATAGCCTTTTTATTATACATAGACACCAAATTTATGGACTAAGCTGTCACTTTAAAAATTAAGGGGGTGTAGCGAATACAGGTGGGAACCCTGTGTATATATATTTACCAAATTGTACTTATAATTACAATTTATAAGTATAGAATTTTAAACTACTTGCCGCTGCGCGACCAGCATGATCGCTTTTAGTTTTGTATTTTCTTTTGCAAAACAACTCAACTGAAAGTAAGATATGTAAGGAATCTTACCATTACCTGTCATCATAAATTTACGTTGTTAAGGGGTAGGGAGAGCTAAGCCAAAGAATCTATAATCATTGCTAAATTCACTATAAGGCTGATTCTAAAACATCGCGATTAAAAAATGTGAATTTCCATTATTTCAGAACAGAGTTAAAGAAAAGAGAGAAACCCAACACCAATGACTTTAAAAATTACATCCCTCTCTGTATGTACTATTTATTTTAAATTAAGATATCTACACTTTATCATTACATCAAATAAGAAATTGTTGGGGAAAATTTTTTTCATTTAAAAAATGGAGTAATATTTCAGCAAGTACTAAAATATAGTGCGGATCACATCACTCTCTGTATGTACTATTGTTCACAATTCAGATATCTCCCCTTAATCATATCCAATAACAAGTAATATATAAAAAAAAAATTTTAAAGTCAATTCCTACTTAGGTCAACAAAAAAAAAATTTGAGTGTGAACTAATAGTAGGAATTGAAAAAAAGGATTGCCTGCCAGAACCTTGCCTACTGTGCGAGATTAGGAGGGGGGGGGGGGGAAGAGAGAGAAAAAGTTTGTCAGGTTGAGGATTCGATCTCGCAACCTACAGGACGGGAGAAGCCCGCGATGCCGCAGTGCTACCGTTTACACAGTAACAAGAGGGAAATTACTATTCAAGAGCAAGAGACGCTCTAGGTCTAAAACTAAAATTGATTAATTAAATTTAATTAATTAATTAATATTTGAATAAACTGTATTAACATCAAGTGTCATCCATTACAAGTTTAAAAAATGTATTTGAACTTGAGTGGATGAATAAAAAGCACTTTTATTAACGATTGAAATTTTGAACAAGATATATATAGAGAGAGTGTGAACTAATAGTAGGAATTGAATAAATTGTTGGGGAAATTTCATCACTTAAAAAATGGAGTAAAAATTTATCAAAAAATTTAGGGTAGATTACATTACTCTCTGTGTGTGCTATTCTTCAAAATTCAGATATCTCCACTTAATCATATCAAATAATAAATTGTTGAGAAAATATCTTCACTTTTAAAATAGAGTAGAAATTCAGCAAGCATCAAAATATAGTGTGGATTACAACTATGATATTCATAAAACTTCTTGATATACACAGTTGAGTATTTCAGAAGTAGGATATACTACAGTGACATAATGTAAAGAACCGACTCTAGTAGATAAACCTACATACAACTGTCCATGACAAAACACTGGATTTGACAGGTCTAAACATATTTTGTAACAAATGTCGCCACCACACACACGCGGTTTTAAATTGTTGACGGCAGCTAATGTTTACATCAGGCAGTTTCAGCCGTTGCCATTTGAAGTGTAGAAATATCGTCGATTTTTGTGCCGCATACCAACGCATTTTAAAACGCAATTTAAAACGCACAAAAAAGTTCCAAAATGTTACAGCGCCATCTATTGATACATTTTGGAACTTTTTTTTATTATGCCAAACCGTTTCCCCCTTCTTCCAGTATATTCAGTTCAAATTTGAAGTCATTCTGACCAGTGGTTCTTTTTTTGCAGCCGTTTGAAAGTGGTACTTTAATTATGGACACCCTGTATATAGATATTTTTAATTAAATAATTCAATATGATATAAATTTACTTCAAAGTGTCCGCGACGCCTCCCATTCTTTTGGCGACCCCCCCCCCTCTGGGTCGCGACCCACGGTTTGCTCACGACTAGTCTAGAGCAGCGGTTCACAACTAGTGGTGCGCCATAGCATTTCAGTGGTAAGCAGAAGAGTTCAATAATAAGTACAGTGGACTGGTTTCCTTCGCTATGCGCGCCCTGACATCGGAAGTGACGCGTGAGTCAACCCCGTCTGTTAACTGCTTGGACTGGAGTCTGTTGAACTCTCGCCACTCATCAGTCGTAACGCGTAGGTGGCGGGTGCAGTGTGCCGTATGGATTGATGTTAGAAATATAGTTCGTTATTATAATCAAAAAGGTATAGCTATTCACTGAATTCTCTGTAACTGTGCTGTGTGCTTCGGTGTTATTTTCGCTGTAAGCTTGGATAATATTTTTTGTGCAAGCTTAAGTTTTGTGAAGAGTAATTAAATCATTTATATTATCAAATATGATGAAATTGTTTGTGACGGTCATGAAAATTGACACGGGGAAGGTTTCTCAAGCTCCAGCACAGTGTTGCCAACCTCTACGAAGCGCCTACCCCTAGCGCCATCTGGAAATCCCCCTGTTCCCCCCTAACACCAACTTGAGATCGCCCTAGACCTTCCTAAAAGAAATTCTGGTTCCAAATAGGCTTCCTGTTTGAGAGATAAATTGAAATAAATAGAAAATATGCACTTACATAATGAAATGGAGGTTTATTTACATTTGACATCTGGTAAGTTTTTATGCCATCCAGCCTTGCAGTGACGTCATGAAGTCTTCGCACGTAATATTATCTTTCAAGTAAAATTTTGAGTAACGTGCTTAATCTCTCAATAACAGATGTCGCTGCAAATCAGCTGTTTTTTCTGATTGTTGCTTTGGTAACGAGATGTTCGTGTTATATGAATTCGGGGTTTCGCTCTGAACTCTCTCTCTGTGTGTGCTTTAGAAGTGTGTGTACCTTTGTGAACCAACGTTTTCGAACGTGTGCCTTTTAACCTGTTGTGAGCCGCAGTGTGTGTGGCATTCAAGTTTTTAATAAAGTATTTTAGTGTTATACAGTCCGCTGTTCATTGCGTACTATATAACATCTGTATGGAACTTATAATCTAATAAAAACAGCGAGTCTCGATTGTACAAAGTATTAAAAAATGCTCCCCCCACAAAATTCCCCTAAAAAATGTTCCCCCCACAAAATGCCCCTAAAAAATGTGGCCCCCTAAAAAAACCCTTTTCATCTAACTTACCCCCAAATTTAGGGGGAAAACCCCCAAGTTGGCAACACTGCTCCAGCATCTCCATTAGTCAGAATTTATTTGACCCTCCCCCCTCAAAATGTTATAACATAACCAGTGGTACTCCACAACCCTACTAATTTCTCAGGTGGTACTCAAATATAAAAATGTTGGGATTAACTGGTCCGGAATTTATTCCAGACCAGGTCCATATAGGCCAGAGGGCCGAAGGGTGTGGCTCCGGTTTATAAGGGCACCCCAAGGGTCGGAGTTCGATTTAGCCAGGTGCCACGGTTATTTTGACCGAGCAACCCCAAGGGCTGCATCTGGGGGGATCGTACCCTCTCCCGCCCTCTCTGACGTCATAGAGGGACTTTCCGGACTACGGATTTAACATGCCCATACCCGGCCTGGACACGGATGTATTTAACGGCGCTTTTCGGGATTTTATCCGAGCACCCTCAGCATTGAAAGCCGACGCGCTACTGCTAGGCCACCTTGATCATAATGTTTTTGCCAATAGCATATCTTAATATGATCTACGCTGTGTTTGTCGTCATGTTACGGGAAGCATCCTCTCTGCTATGAATATATCACTTATTCCTGGGAAATATCGACTCTAGAGGCCTTATAGTCATATCTTATAAATAGTCATATCTTATGAATACCAAGCTTCTACTATATAGAGCATTGATCTAGATTGTAATATAAATCATGATACAGACACTGTTTAATGATACAGCTATAGAAGCATGCTTAAACATTTGTAAGGACAGATTCGGATGTCTCCTTCAAAAAAATTCGTTTACTTTAACGAGCACAAATCTATCAATATCAGATAACGTTAGACTTACGTTTGCATTACATAGTTCGATAGCATAGTCCATAACGTTACAATTAGTATAAGTTTGCACTACAGTTACGTTTGTAGTACCGTTTTCAACTAGGTAGTTTATAACTGTGCAGTTGCTTTTCGGTTACAGTTTTCGCTGATTTAACGCATTAGGACAAGCAGTTAATATAATACAAAAGAGAAAATTACACTCGCAAAAGCCATTTTTACGGATATATAAATCAACTTTATGTGATATATAACATGTAATATTTTAAATGTAGTTTATTGTTTTTCGAAAATTTGTAAATCTCATTAAAACACAAACCAAAGATACTAAACGTAACTATGCATTTGAGATTTTTCAACTGCTTAGATGGCCTTTAAAAGCTATATTTCCCCTTTATATTACCCTGCATTCCAAACTTCGGACAATTAGCGTTCTTAGATTTTGACGCTGTCATCTCTAGAACATTCCATCAGCTCCGTACTTGAAAGAGGGTAATGTGCTTTGTGACCCTTTCTATTTGGCTCTGTCTTGTTAAAACGCATCACCTGAGGTCCAAATTCCTCTTTGATTTGCTCATCGTGTGTAAATAAAAGTGTATGTTTCGTCCGCTATAGACCAGTTCTTTGTCTTGAGTGTCTGTCTTGGGAACATAAAAATAAACATATGCAGGAATTATACAGAAGGTGACAAGTATTGAAATTCAAAATGGACGATAGACAGACAGACTCATAGACACGTAGATAGATGGATATATACATGGAAGGAGGGGTGGATATATATGTGGAATTATTGATGGATGGATGGATGGATATGTAGATGGATATATTGATATATAGATTGACAGATAGATGGATTTATAGAAGGATATGTTATGGATATATATGTAGATGGATACATAGATAGATGATAGATGAATAGATATATTAATAAAATATAGATGAAAGGACAGATGTATAGAGAGATTGATGGATAGATATATATATGGATGATAGATGGATGGATATATAGATATATACATGGATTTATAAATAGATGGATTTATAGATGGATGGATATATTGATATATAGATTGACGGATAGATGGATTTATAGAAGGATATATTATGGATATATATGTAGATGGATGGATACATAGATAGATGATAGATGAATAGACATATAGATAAAATATTGATGAAAGGACTAATGTATAGAGAGATTGATGGATAGATATATAGATGGATGATAGATGGATGGATATATAGATATATACATGGATTTATAAATAGATGGATTTATAGATGGATGGATATATAGATATATACATGGATTTATAAATAGATGGATTTATAGATGGATGGATAGATACATAGTTTGGTTTGGAGCGCTACGGTCAATTTTTTGCGAAACGAGGGCTAATTAGACCGGTACAAACTGCTTAAAGCTGATTCCGAATGGTTACAAACGTCCATGCCATGAGTGGAACTCGAACCCACAGACTTACCGAAGGACGGCGCCCTAGCCATTTATCCATCATCCAGTTGGATAGATATATAGATAGAATATAGATGGAAGGATAAATATATATAGATAGCTTGATGGATGGATATAAAGATAGATATTATATATATATATATATATATATATATATATATATATATATATATAAATATATATATATGTATATATACACTGCTGGCCACTGTAAATGCAACACCCTGAAGGAAACATGCAAATAACATGAAATTTACAACATGCGTTAGCGGAGGTAAGATATGCAAATGATTAGAATTTCAGCGCAGACGCACATCACGCGAGCCTGTGGCGCCACTTCAAAGCGCTATTTAAGGCTTGGAGATTTCGACGATTTCAAGTTCGGCAATCGTGTTTTTCTTGTGGTTTAAAAAAAAAACGATCAATTATGCCTCGTCGAAAACAGCGATCATCTTTTGATCAAGTATCCGAGTTCGACAGAGGAAGGATAGTGGCCTACCGAGATTGTGGATTATCTTTCAGGGAAATCGGTAGTCGTGTTGGACGAAACCAAACAACTGTAATCCGGATATGTGATCGTTGGATGCAGGAGGGTACGACAGACCTGCGTGTTCGATCGCATCCACCTCAGCGCACCACTTCACGTGATGACAGGCAAATTGTGCGCATGGCAGTGACGGATCGCTCAGTCACATCACGAAGCATAGCACAGCACATGCAGTCTATAACGCATCATCCAGTGTCTGCGCGTACCATTCGACGCCGTTTACAGCAGAGTGGTCTGTCCGCAAGACGTCCATTGCTTTGTCTACCCTTGCCGCAGAACCACAGACGTCTCCGCCGCCAATGGTGCGATGACAGAAGGATGTGGACGGCAGAATGGAATGAAATTGTCTTTACTGACGAGTCACGCTTCTGTCTGCAACACCGCGATGGTCGCATTCGAGTCTGGTGACACCGTGAAGAGTGGATGCTGAACAGCTGCGTTATGCACCACCACACTGGTCCTGCACGAGGTATTATGGTATGGGGCGGTATTGGATATCACTCTCGCACACCTCTAGTACGCATTGCCGGTACTTTAAACAGCCAGCGTACATCTCCGAGGTGTTGGAGCCAGTTGTCCTTCCTTACCTTCAGGGCTTGCCCACAGCCATATTTCAACAGGATAATGCGCGACCACAAGTGGCACGCATTGTCCAACGGTTCTTCGTCAATCGCCAGATTGAATTGCTTCCCTGGCCGACTCGCTCTCCGGATCTTTCGCCGATAGAAAACATGTGGTCCATGGTTGCTCTACAATTGACCCAGATTTCATCACCAGCTGTCACAGCAGATCAACTTTGGCAACGTGTGGAAGCTGCTTGGTCTGCTGTACCCCAAGATCTCATCCAAAGTCTCTTTGAATGAATGGCGAGGCTTGTGGCAGCGGTGATCTCCAACAATGGCGGCTACTCTGGCTACTGATTTTGGCAGGAACCACACTTCACAGAAGTCTATAAATTTAATCATTTGATACTTGGTCAACATGTTATCTACAAAATAAATTTTGTTGTGATATCTCTTGTCTTTCTTGGTGTTGCAATTTGGGTGGCCAGCAGTGTATATATATATATGTATATATATATATATATATATATATATATATATATATATATATATATATATATATATATATATATATATATATATAATATATATATATATATATATATATATATATATATATATATATATATATATATATATATACAGGGTATCCCATAATGATTGGGACAAACTTTAAGGGGAGGTAGGGCATGTCAAAGGGGTTCAAAATTGCATAGCAACCCATGGTCGCAAACGTCATGGGAAAGTGGTATCAGAGGTACAAGAAATGAAGGAATACGAGACAGAGATTGTCAGAAATACTTATTGCTCATAAATATTACATATGCTGTTGTAGATAACACCATTTCAAAAGGTTACAAAAGATGTTCAAAGTTTCCACCATTACAAGAGATGCAAGCGTTACAGCGACGGACCATGGATTGGCGGACATGTTCGAAAACACCTAGATTTGCTTGGATATCTGCAGCAGCGCAAACAGTTCTTGCAACCAGATCCATTTCATATTCGACATGTGTCTTATACGCAGCACCTTTAAGTATACCTCAAAGAAAGAAAATCCAGGCTGCTTAAATCCGGAGAGCGTGGGAGCCAGGCAACCAGCTCCAAGGAAATCCAGATGTTTACGAACGCATCCGTCAATCCATGGTCCGTGACTGTAACGCTTGCATCTCTTGTAATTGTGGAAACTTTGAGCATCTTTTGTAACCTTTTGAAATGGTGTTATCTACAACAGCATATGTAATATTTATGAGCAATAAATATTTCTGATAATCTCTGTCTTGTAGGCCTTCATTTCTTGTACCTCCGATATCACTTCCCCATGACGTTTGCGACCATGGGTTGCTATGCAATTTTGAATCCTTTTGCCCTGCCCTAGCTCCCCTTGAAGTTTGTCCCAATCATTATGGGACACCCTGTATATATATATATATATATATATATATATATATATACACTTAGACTTTTTTGCTGAAAATGTTAATTTTAGAACTCAAATGTTTAAAGCTGTAAGAAAAATTATGTATTCAAAATATTTTGAATTCATATAAATACTAGATGGCGCATGCGAAAATTTGCATGAGAATAAAATATTAATTTTGTTGCGCGGTTGGTGGCTTGAAGTAGGAGGAAAGAAGAACCGGTTCATTTGCAGCCATTGTTTATTTGTCAAATAACAATGGTCCGTAACGATAATACAAAACCGATTACAAAACACCTTTGGACACAACCCCCTGGTTTGTGAAGCATATCACAAACCAGGAGAGCATGAGATATGTAGACGTCAAATCAAATTTGTAGACAATATTAAAAGTTAATTATGACACAAACTCGTGGGAAATGGGATATTTACGTTCCAAAACCTCTTTGTACACAATATTTGACCACTCCGTATCGACGCATCCAGGGAAAGAAGTCTAGGGCCCAAAGTCAGTTTTTAACTTCGACTTTTAAACAGACAATACAGTGTGTAATTCTAAATTAACTATTCGGCAGAATCGGAGAACCAAAACTTTAAAATGGTACCTCATTTATCGATTTTGGTTAAGGGAGAAAAAGGGATCTCACAAAAAATCACCTTCTAGAAACAATATACATGATGACTAGCTGAAAACCCACTCTTCGCTACGGAGTACATTCAAATTAAATACAACGGTCAATATATGCAATTAATGCCAAAAATATGTATAAATATAAATATAAATATATATTTATAATAAATACGACGATCAATGTATACAATTGATGTAAAAAAAACAAAAATATACTTCTAAAAAAATCGTAAGGGATATTTTTATAGACAAAATAATGTAGAAGAAAATATTCAAATTAAATGTAATAGGACATACTAAAGAATATAATACAGTTAATATAGTACAGTTTGAGGAACATAATATTTTTTATAGTATTTTAATATATTTTTGGATAATGTCCAATCGTCTGCCGCATTATCAAAAAACAATTATTTTTTGTCTATTTAGTTGTTATGCGCGTGACGATAAATTTATTTAAAGTACCAGAAAAAGAAATCACGTGATCAGCATTTAATATATTAAATTCTAAAAATGAATCTTTGAAAAATTCACCAAAAATCAGAAATGGAGGTAAAGATTCGAAAAAGAACTCATTTTAAAGGAGTTTTTATGGTCTTTCTCGTGATATGAATTTTTTATAACCCTCAAATTATTATTTTAAATGCGAACATAAAAAAAAGTTGCTAAAACAGCTTAAAAATTTAATTTAAAAAAATCTAAGAAAATTTTTTTCAAAAATCTTTCTTAGTGCACCCCTACACTATAAGAAGAATCGCCATGCAAAATTTCAGCCCTTTAGGTCCAGCGGTTTGGTCAGTGAGACAGTCTGTCAGTGAGTCAGTCAGTTACGGAACTGTTTTATATATATAGATAGTATTTTTTTTAATTTAAAGGTTACTGTTCGAAAGACAGAAGTAAAAGTAAATAAATAAGCCAGCGCATGCTAGCCATCTAGCAATAAACCAAATCTTTACATGTCTTGCTCAAATTTTCTCTTAAAGTTTACATAATAAATTCGCCGATCCGCCACGCACCAGCCTTTGCCCCAATCTAATTTTTTTTTTCTTCGACTTGCACATCTACATAGTAAAACCTTTATTTGTATTTTTCTTTAATTATGAGGCATTAGAAGCTTTCCCTTAATAGCTTGTTAGAAATTTGTCATATACAATTCAATTGTATACGTAAAATTGAATAAACAAAATTAAACTTTAAAAAGACACTAGTTGATACCCGCCAAAACATGACGGCTAGATAGTAAATAAATGTACTAATACACAAATTATACTCGACAAATCATTCCCAAATGTTGAAAATCACAATAATGCGCAGAAAAAAATTAATGTGTTGAAGCGGCATTGTGCTTAGTGAGTATCCAAAGCCAGATTTAAAAATGTCACTGAGCCTGCGCAGAAAGAAATTTTTTTAACTGTAAATTATCGCTAATTAAAAAGCGCGAAATAAACAATTTCCATCAGGTTTAATCTTATATTTCACAAACTTAATTATCACAAAAATAAAAATAGCAGAGAGAGATCTAGAGAGACTCGACGAAATAAACGTGTTTATCATTAAAACATGGCACTGAGCATGCGCAGAAATCAGTTTTTAATTGTAAATTATCTCTAATTAATAGAAATTGTGGTTACAAAAACCAAATATGACAAATCTACAGATTACAATCTTTCGTTTAAGACCAAAATGAACTAAATTGATGCAGTAGTTTTCTCTCATGGACTGCCCAAAAAGTCGGCTTAGCAACTTAAATATATAGATACCAAAAAAAAATATCACTAATGAAATGTTCTTCAGGGGGATAGAAAATATATTTTGGTCCAAACAAATTGTTTTTTCAATTCAAAAAAACAATGTACACCTACGCGGATGTTGCCAATAAAGAAATTAATTAATTAATTCACAGAATAACAACAAAAGCAGACGATTTTAAAATTTAAAAGTTCAGTGCTAGTTATAATAATAGGAAAAAAGGCGAGCCTCCGCATGTCATGTAGCGGAAGAGAAAATATTTAACTTCTATTTTTTAAAAAAAAATATTAAGTATAGTGTGTAATTCTAAATTAACAATTCGTCCCTAAGCGGAGTTTTTTAGGGCAAAAAATTTACGTCCAAAAGTCAATTTTTCACTTCGATTTTTAAATAAACAATACAATGTGTCATTTTGAATTGAACAATTGGTCAGAAGCGGAGAACTTAATATTTAAAATTGTACCTCATTTATCGATTTTGGTTAAGTATGAAGGTAGAGAAAGGGATCGTCACAAAAAATCACCTTCTAGAAATAATATATATTGTTTTTCCATGCAAAAAGAATAATGTACACCTACGCGGATTTTGCCAATAAAGGAACTCATTAATGAAATCCCAGAATGATAATAAAATCAAACGATTTTTAAATTTAAAAGTTGAGTGCGATTGATAATGGTAAAATAAAAAAAAGCTACCGCGCGCCATCTATGGGAAGAAAAATTGTTTATAATATTTATAGTTCCAAACAATAAGATGTGTAATTCATAATTAACAATTCCCATGAAGCGACGATCTTATTCTTTAAAATGGTACCTCATTTATCTATTTTGGATAAGTATGAAGGGAGATAAAGGGATAAAACCAAAAAACACCTTTTAGAAATAATACTCGTATATATAGATAATACTTTACATGTCACTAGTTCTGTAAGTTAATCTATTCAAAACATTTTCTTTCGACATGTTTTATAATAATGCGCAAGTTTATCATATGTAGTATCTTATATCCTAAATATGATAGGTTTATATTGGAACATGAGCGATGGAGAATATTTATTAGACATTTCACGCTCAAAATCTATCATTACCCTTTTTGGTAATTAATGACCTTCAGTCGACATTAGAGCTGTCTACACGAGCTCCAGTGATAGCTTTAATAATTAATGCATAGAAATGACTGACAAATTAATAAATATGTAGGGGGCAAATGAGACTGGTGATTAATATATGTGCTAAATATGTGAAGAATGCTGAATAAATTCAAAAATATTGACTGGTACGCCTCTTAATAGAAATTCTAATTTTTAATACTTTTGTAGAGACTATATGTAAGTAGAGGGAAGTATTATACTATGCGCTTACAACCAGGTATATACTCTAAACATGTGTATGAACAGTCGGTAAATAGCACTCGGTAAATAGTACAAATAGCAAAAAATATCAGTTTCCTGTTGAAAGATTCTATGGAAACTTCTACGCAAGTTCTTTCCTACATTTTTCTGCTACTGGTTTGTTGAATGATTGGTTTTTACAGTGATGCAAACTTCTTTTGCTAAACATTAACAACATGATCCGTGATCTACTTCATGGTTAGATTGGTTTTGTAGTGTTGTGGTCACATTTTCTATACAAGGATAACCTTAGTCTACAATCTAGTAGGTTGATTTTTGGAGTGATACAGTATCTTTTGCTAGACAGTGGCTTTTGCTATACAATAACTACATGAACCATTATCAACTTCATGGTTTGTTGGGTTTTGTAGTGCTGTGATCACATTTGCTATTCAAGGATAACCACGGTCTACAATATAGTTGGTTAATATTTGGAGTGATACAGTATCTTTTGCTATACAGTGGCTTTTTCTATACAATAATTACATGAACCATTATCTACTTCATGGTTAGTTGAGTTTTGTAGTGCTGTGATCACATTTGGTATACAATTATAACCTCGGTCTATAATCTAGTAGGTTGATTTTTGGAGTGATACAGTATATTTTGCTAGACAGTGGCTTTTGCTATACAATGACTACATGAACCATTATCTACTTCATGGTTAATTGGGTTTTGTAGTGCTGTGATCACATTTGCTATACAAGGATAACCTCGGTCTACAATCTAGTTGGTTTATTTTTGGAGTGATACAGTATCTTTTGTTGTACAAGGGCTTTTGCTGTATAATAACTACATGAACCATTATCTACTTCATGGTTACGAGGGTTGTAAATACAGTAGTGGCAACGTCGCCCAGAAAGTAGTAGAACATCGGGCATGCTCAAACAGGATATCGGAGTAGTGAGATGCTGTAGTCGATGTTCAGAGTACATAAAACCGTATATCCAGTAGAAGGGGTAGTTGCTGCGTGACGTTGAAGTGGACATTGTCGTCTCTACCGCTCTAAATCATGTTTACAAAAAGTGATCAGCGGTCGGGGATTAAAATCAAGGTTGCCCGTGGCTACAGCACCATCTGCACCTGGGAGTTGTTAGAACACCCTCCGTACTCCCCTGACACGACCTCTTTCCTAATTTGAAAGAGCCACTTCGAGGCATCAGATTTTC
Organism: Dolomedes plantarius; assembly: GCA_907164885.2. Taxonomy (NCBI): domain Eukaryota; kingdom Metazoa; phylum Arthropoda; class Arachnida; order Araneae; family Dolomedidae; genus Dolomedes; species Dolomedes plantarius. Next base: position 120,272,074 of record OU015502.1, read on the forward strand.
CTGACGTGCCGTCTGTGATCCGAGCATTAGGGCGCTCTGTCGCTGACATCAACACACAACACCTTGCCAACGGCATCCTACGGCTTCCTGACATCTGGTAAAAGGTACATGACTTTGCTGGTGATTGATTATATTGAAGGAATATAATGTAGTTTTGTTTGTACGTATATTAAAAAAAAATTCCTGGGTGTGTTGCCATTACTTTATTTACAACCCTCGTAGTTGGGTTTTGTAGTGCTGTGATCACATTTAGTATGCAAGTATAGCCTCGGTCTATAATCTGGTAGATTGAGTTTTGGAGTGATACAGTATCTTTTGCTATACAGTGGCTTTTTCTATACAATAACTACATGAACCATTATCTACTTCATGGTTAGTTGGGTTTTGTGGTGCTGTGATCACATTTGCTATACAAGGATAACCTTGGTCTACAATCCAGTAGGTTGATTTTTGGATTGATACAGTATCTTTTGCTATACAATAACTACATGAACCATTATCTACTTCATGGTTAGTTGGGTTTTGTGGTGCTGTGATCACATTTGCTATACAAGGATAACCTTGGTCTACAATCCAGTAGGTTGATTTTTGGATTCATACCGTATATTTTGCTATACAATAACTACATGAACCATTATCTACTTCATGGTTAGTTGGGTTTTGTGGTGCTGTGATCACATTTGCTATACAAGGATAACCTTGGTCTACAATCCAGTAGGTTGATTTTTGGATTGATACCGTATATTTTGCTATACAATAACTACATGAACCATTATCTACTTCATGGTTAGTTGGGTTTTGTGGTGCTGTGATCACATTTGCTATACAAGGATAACCTTGGTCTACAATCCAGTAGGTTGATTTTTGGATTGATACCGTATATTTTGCTATACAATAACTACATGAACCATTATCTACTTCATGGTTAGTTGGGTTTTGTGGTGCTGTGATCACATTTGCTATACAAGGATAACCTTGGTCTACAATCCAGTAGGTTGATTTTTGGATTGATACTGTATATTTTGCTAGACAGTGGCTTAATATACTGTGCCCTACATTTTAGTTGGTTAGTGTTTGGAGTTCTATGATCATATTTTTCCATACAATTGGCACATAGACAATTGTCTACTTTCTGGTTAGAGGGTTTTGGAAGCATTGTGGTCATATTTTGGAATACGTAGAATAACATACACTTTCACGGTTTCTTCTAAGGCGATACGGAAGGTTTGAGAGGTATTTTGATGCCCACTATAAGAATAGTTTGTTTGTTTGTTTTTTGTCCTGTCTGCGAATAGAAGTACTATCCGTAGATGAGGGGGTGCCATTGCCTCAAGAGAAGTTGGACTTCTTTCTATACGTCACATCCCAGTCGGGTGTACATATGAATACAAGGAAAATAGAAACATAAATCACAAAAATACAGGAGAATTTTTATTAACAAGCGATGACACCAGCAATGGATGATGGCTTGCAACTCCCCTTTCTAGACGGGGAGTCTTCCTTTTTCAGGCAGAAGACTGATGAGTTCCCCAAAATACAACCAAGTCTTATGCGGGAATTGAACCCGCGCCCAGGCGTGGCAGGCTGATGCAAGAATAGTTTGTGCAGTCATTAATTAAATTTAGGGCGAGTGCTTGGAATTCATTGATTTAGAATCCAATTATGATTCAGTTTTGACTAAAATGCCAAACCGTGCTGTTAGCCCTTGTTAGCGAACGAACTAACCTAAAACCAAGCAACTTAGAAAAAAGTAATCAGTCATCTTCGTATTTAATATTTAGCTTTATAAAATCTGATTGCATGCATTTCATTTGGGGTTTATTGAAGGGGGTATTAGGTATTTTAACTCTGGATTAGATTACCCAAAATTATCATACGAAGTCTTAATAATTAATTAATATCCAAAAGCATAAAGCCTCTCGATGCACTTTTCGGTACTTCTATACAAAGAGCTAGTCACAACTATAATTTCTTCTCTTGACATCGGCCTTAATTATCAACGAAAAAATATTTTCGAAATTAAAATAAAAATTATTCAAAAGAAGAATTTATAAAATGAGATAAGTAAATATGGGATGGAACGTATAAATGCAAAAAGAAATATATAATCCAGATACTGCACTAAAGTATTTTGTTAGATTTACCTTCACAAAGCTGTATTTTGGCACAGGGCTATTTTTACGTATAAACTGCTTCTACTACGCAAGTTTAAGGCTCCGCTGGAGTTATTTTTTTCCCCCGTGTTCGCTAAAACCCACAAGAAACCTCCCGAGGAAGGCAGGGACTATGTCGACATGATTGACAGAAAAGCAACCAATCAGAGAGGCAATAGTTTTCGAAGTTGAGAAGGGGTAGAAAACCCCCTCGTAATTTGAAACCGTCAACAAAGCTATCAATGGTTCTTGCCTACACTTCGACTGAACAAGGGGATGGGGTCAGATATCTTCCCCTATTTACAGCCTTTCACATTCAATTCTTCCCCCCCACACACACACACACTAACTTCCTGCATTTTAGTGATAAGACAGACAGTTAGTTGGGATTTGGAAATCTACCGCTCTAGCTATGCGACCAGAACTTTAATTTCAAAGAAAATAAATTTATCAGTTTTGCAATTCCTTATTTATCATTTTTTTTATTAATATTAAACTTAATTTTAATTTTTAATAATGTGTTTTTATCAAGTAGATCGATTAATAAGCTTTCCCGTTAACAATTTAGAAATGAGAAAAAATAATTTTAATAGAAAATTGAGTTTTCTTCCTACAACATTTGTTTAAAAACAGTTAAAGTTACGAACACGTTTCTCACAAAGTCTTTTATGAAAACTCTGACGGTTTTATAAACAATTTTAAAATGCATATGTGTATTTTATTTGATACAGTATATAAGGATTATTTCTTTTGTACTTGATTTTTGCATTTCTTTATTTAGAATATTTCTGTAAAGGGAAAATTTTCAAAAATGTGAAAATTTGTTAAGCAATTAACCTGTAAAATATTAGAATTTGTGTGTTTTCTTTCTACTAACTTATGAAAACTTTCTCTACGTACACAGAACCGTAAGCTAAAATCGTCAAGAGGGTTATAAAGATTGATGAGATTTCATATTTTAGGATGATTAGATCCATCTTTGATATTACATAACAAATACCAAAATTCTGGGATGATTTCGCAAAAGAGACACATATATTATGATTCAAACGATATGTTCTTCATTTGTATTATTTTACATTCATTTATTTACAAAATTGCATATTCAAATCACATAATTACGTTTACATAATTAAATAACTCTTACATGAGAAATTTGAGAAATTTTTGATAAAAAAAAAAACAACTCAATAAACCCATATGGTAATTGAAAGATCCAGATCTGGGTTTAAAAACCCAGCATATATATATATATATATATATATATATATATATATATATATATATATATATATATATATATATATATATATATATATACAGTCTTAAATAAACAGGAAAACTAACGTAAACAAAGCACAAATAGCAGTAAGATGCAATAATTTTTGCATACGGCTGTTTCGAAGCTACAAAGGAGCTTATACAGTCTTAGACAAAAAAAAAGACACACCAAGAAGGGGTAATGCAAATTGGACACAAATTGATATGCACACATGTTTCGACGGAAAATGCAAAATTTTAAAGTTTGGCGGCCAATGAATGAACATGTGACGCTGCAAAGCATCTTAACTGCGCAAGTGGCAGGATATTAAAGAGGATAAATTTCGATTCCAGGTCATAAATTCTTTGCGAATTTCATTCCGTGTACTCAGGTAGACAGTAACTATGCCTCGCATACAGGTGCGCGAACAATATGCGCAGATGTCAGCATTTGAGAGAGGACGTGTTGTTGGGCGGAAAGAAGCCGGTTGGTCTAATCGGTGAATCCCTCGACATTTGGATAGGAGCGATGCCACTATCAAACGATGTTGGCAGGAATGGGTGAACCATGTCCGAACACAGCGTCAATAAGGAAGCGCTCGGCCTAGAGAAACAACAGAATGTGAGGACCGAGCAATCGTCAAAGCGGCAATCACAGCCCCAGATTCATCATTATCATCGATCGTACGTGCAACTGGTGCTTCAGTGACCACAAGGACCATTCATAGGCTGCTCAGAGAAAGGGGGCTGAGCTCACGACGCCCCTTGCGCCGACTACCATTGACCTCTGTACTCCGAAAAGCCCGTTTGCAGTGGTGTCAGGCACATTCGACCTGGAATGTCACTGACTGGAGTAGAATTGTCCCGCTTCAAACTGAGCTCCGATGACCAGCGAATACGTGTTTGGAAAGCCCCGGGCAGCAGTGGGATTCCAACCTGACTGTCTTCCACTATACGAGTGGACAACCAGGAGTGATGGTCTGGGGTGCCATCTCATTTCATAGCAGCACCCCTTCGGTTGTCATCTGCGGCACCCTTACAGCACAGCGATACGTCGACGATATTCTATGCTCCGTTGTGTTGCCCTTCATAACACGCCATCCTGGGCTTGTATTTCAGCAACACAATGCCCGCCCGCACACGGCGAGAGTTTCTACTGCTTGTCTTCGTGCTTGCCTAAAGCTACCTTGGCCAGCAAGGTCGCCGGATCTCTCTCCCATTGAGCACGTTTGGAGTATTATGGGCAGGGCCCATCAACCAGCTCGGGATTTTGACGATCTAACGCACCAATTGGACTGAATTTGGCACGATATCCCGCAGAAGGACACCCGCCACCTCTATCAACCAATGCCAAGCCGAATAACTGTTTGCATAGGGGCCAGAGGTGGACCAACGCGTTATTGACTTTTTCACTTTGTGAAGATCAATTTCTCTTCAATTTCTCTTCAATAAATCATCCAATTTTTCTCAGACTGTAATCATTTGTTTTTCTGTACATGTACATCACATTTGCCGATTTTCGTCCCATTCGGTTAACTCCTTGGTGCGTCGTTTTTCTTTTTCTTTTTCTTTTTTTTGTTTTTTGTCTAAGAGTGTACATACTCACATACACACACACGCACACACACACACACACACACACACACACACACACACACATATATATATATATATATATACAGTGGTGACAAAAAGTCCTGAACATACTCATTTTTTGCCTAATTTTTGTGTTTGACTTAATTTTTCGTTATGAAATTATCGTAATGAAATTATCGTACTATCGTAACTATTGTTAAAGATTTTAATGTATTTTTTCATGCTGATTTCAAATCTGTTCATAGAATTCATGTAAAGTAAATAGTTTCATCTATATTTTGAAATAAACCATGATAAGACAAGCACAAGGTCACTGTAATAATGAGTGACTGTTTTTTCAACTAATGAAATGCTCCGTTATTCCAACCAATCAGAGACTAGTACTAATGAAGGGTTGAAAGCAGAATATGCAGCATGTTTTAGTGTATTGAAAGCAGTTGTGTGTTGCAATTTGAAGTGCTTGTGTGGAAAATATTGGAATTATGGGTAAATTTTCATTTCTGCCTGATGATAAATGGAACAAAATAATATTTTTGAAGGAAGAAGGTTATCCTATGCACCAAATTGCTGCTAAAGTACCATGTGGTCTTTATGCTGTCGTGAGAACGTTGAAAA
>OU015502.1:120282697-120435197 GCA_907164885.2 Dolomedes plantarius
ACTGATTTTAATAGTAACTTCTGGTCTTCAAAAAACATATAATACAATCATTTACTTTTTGGAAAAAAACAGTGTTAAGTTTTAACATTATTAGAAGTTTAAACCCTAAAACCCATAATTATTTCTGAAATCGTAAAAAAAATTTCCTTGTATCAAATCTTAAGCGTTCACTTCTATTAAAAGATGGTGATAAATAATGTATTAATATTTGCCATAACGATTTTTTCGATTTTAACGATTGGAATTGATAATACTTTATTTATGTATGTATATATTATGGGAATTGATAATATTTTTATCATAAATGGAGATATTTATAATATTTTTGTCATATATAAATATCGTATTATAAATTCCGATAATATTTTTGTCATAAATTGATACCATACTATCAATTCCGATAATAGTTTCGCTATCGTATTTTCGGAATTGATAAAAAATTTCATAAATGGATATCGTATTATTTCTAAAATCGTAGGGAAAATTTTATTTTATGAAATCTCAAAGTGTTCATTTCTATTAAAAGATGGTAATAATTAATGTATCAATATTTCCCTAAAAGATTCTTTCATACATTCCCTCAAAAATAAATGAACGGACAACGGACCTTATCAGAATGGGAAAATTTTTATCCTATAGTTTTAAAATTTACAATATTAAACAAAAATAAGCATCCTAGAATATAATAAAAAATAGAAATAATATTATATATTAGAAATAATGAATGTTGCTATAAGCATAATGGTTATCATATTATGGGAATTGATAATATTTTTATCATATAAATGGAGAGATTTATAATATTTTTGTCATAAATAAATATCGTATTATAAATTCCGATAATATTTTTGTCATAAAGTGATACCATACTATCAATTCCGATAATAGTTTCGCTATCGTATTTTCGGAATTGATAAAAAATTTCATAAATGGATATCGTATTATTTCTAAAATTGTAGGAAAATTTTTATTTAATAAAATCTCAAAGCGTTCAGTTCCATAAAAAGATGGTAATAATTAATGTATCAATGTTTTTCTTAACGATTCTGTAGTACATTCCCTCAAAAATAAATGAACGAACAACGGAACCTTATCAGAATCAAAAAAATTTTATCCTATAGTTTTACAATTTACAATATTAAAAAGAAATTAAGCATCTTAGAATATAATAAAAAAAATAATAGAAATATTGAAGGTTCCTATAAACATAATGGTTATTCATATTATGGGAAATGATAATATTTTTTTCAGAAATGGAGGGATTTATAATATTTTTGTCATACATAAATACCGCATTATAAATTCAATATTTATGATAATAATTTTGACATAATATGATACCATACTATCAATTCCGATAATATTATTATCGGAATTACCATTATCGTATTTTCGGAATTGAAAAGAAAATTCATAAATGGATATCGTATTATTTTTAAAATCGTAGGAAAAATTTTATTTTATGAAATCTCAAAGCGTTCAGTTCTATTAAAAGATGGTAATAATTAATGAATCAATATTTCCCTTAACGATTCTTTCGCACATTCTCTCAAAAATATATGTACGGACAACGGAACCTTATGAGAATCAAAATTTTTCATCCTAGAGTTTTAAAATTTACAACATTAAAAAAAAATCAAGCATCCTTAAAAGATAATAAAAAATAGGAATAATATTATAATAGAAATAATTTAGGTTGCTATAAACATAATGGTTATCATATTATGGTAATTGATAATATTTTTATCATAAATGGAGAGATTTATAATATTTTTGTCATACATAAATATCATATTATCAATTCCGATAACATTTTTCTCATAAAGTCATACCATACTATCAATTCCGATAATATTTTCGTTATCGCATTATCGGAATTGATAAAAAAAAGTTCTTAAATGGATATCATATTGGAATTGATGAAAAAAAATTCTTAAATGGATATCGTTACCGGAATTGATAAAAATGAAATTTCATAAATGGATATCATGTTATCGGAACTGAGAATTTTTTTCTTCATAAATAGATATCAGACGTTCATAGCAACCTTCATAATTACCATTACAATATTACGTTTTCCTTTTTTTTATACTCTAGAATATTTAATTTTTTTCAGAATGTTCTAAATTTTAAAATCCTAGGACAAACTTTTTGATTTCTGGTAAGGTTCGGTTGTTCGTACATTTATCTGAGAGACAGTAGCACGCGCATTCAAAAGGAAGATTATACAGCTGAGGTCCTGAGCTGCATTGTCTAGCATCAAAATGGTCGATTTCCCCCGGAACCTGCAACCAGGCATAAGGATCTCGAAACACTTTTAGATCTCACTCTAGGACCGTCATTACTCATGCCTGGACATACATAGCACTCGTTACGTATTCAGCAAGTAATGCTAAATCAATACACCGAAGCTATTGACTTACGAATTTGAGTGCTGTCAGAAGCTGGAGATTTGGAGGTGGAAGTGTTATTGATGTTTCTCGTCGAAGCGGAGTAACACGAGATATCGCATTATGGGACGAAAAGAAATATATATATTCGGGAGGAAACATTCCATTAGAGGCATGAGTATATGGGAGATAAAAATAAGCATTAGAAAGGAGGGCCTTTATATATGCGCATACCTGATACAGGTTAAGGTATTTATTAAAGAGCTGGTTAAAAGCCTGACAAAATGAAGAGGGAAAAGTAAGACTTAGATTAGGTGAGGCGATCGCCAAAGGCACCAAAATGAGACATAGTATAAATTCGAAATTTTTGACGAATAACCAAAAAAAAATTGATAGTTTAAATCTGATAAATAAAGAAATTCATAAAAATGTACAAATATTCACGCTGGTCTCCGTCTGTTACCGTACATTTTTTTTTAAATCTGCCACATTAAATAGTTGTCAAATTTATATTTATTTACTTATTTATTTATTACTATTACTAGCGACCCGTCCCGACTTTGTCCGTGTTGAACAAAATATTATACCAATAAATTTCCAGTTGATAGCCAATAAATTGTAAATCTTTTTTTACCTAAATAATAACCTAAATAATACCTTAAATTAATTTTACGTTAGTTAATAATTAAAATAAATTTTTTAAAAGAAAAAGGCGTGCTAGGTTCGAACAGCTAGGTTCGAACCGCTAGCGTCAGAACAGAAGCCCACCGCGATAGCACCACGCTAAGGATCGTTGAAGACTTCGGCACAAAAAGCGGTAGAGGACAGTAGCGGTAACAATGGAGATTGTTAGGATTAAGCCCCTAACTTTATTTCTACTGATCAGATATACATAATATATAGCCTATGTCCATCTGGAATAATGTACCTTTCAAACAGTGAAAGAATTTTTCAAATAGGTTCAGTGGTTCTGGAGATTACCCTCCACGTACAAAATCGCTCTCTCTTTATATATAAGTATAGATTAGTATTATTTTTATTTATATTTATTTATTTATTATAATTGTTATTATTATTATTATTATTTGAATTATTATTATTTTTTAACTTTCGAGTCAACCCTTTTCTTTTAATCCTGAGAACGAAAATATGGCCACAAAAAATTATCATACCAAGGATATTGAGCCCTGTTATCTGGTGCCTTGTTAATGAACCATGTCTATGTCTATGTCTAATGTAGAAATATAAGAGAATTTTTAAACAACTTATTTTATAAACTCCTGAATTTGAGATTATGAGGATTAAATTTTTAATGCCTATTTCCAAGCTGTTGTAGCTGTAAGATTTCCATTAACACTGCCTGTAACTGTAGCACCAGCCATGCAAAAGTTTTTCGGAACTGAAAATATTTAAGGGGACAGTGGACCTTCAAACCTAACTTTTTTTCTTTTGAATGGATTTGCTTGAAATTTGAATATGCGATTAGTATCATAGATATGTAAATGTGGTTAAAATTTAAAGATGAAATATTAATAATTTATGAATTATGAATTATTAATTATATAAAAAATTGGCCTAATTAAAAATGTTCCATGCGCATTTCTTTTGCATATAATATGGTCATTTTTATTTACAGGATACCTTATAGAACTAACAATGAAACTTATTGCTTATTTTAAGCATTCTTTAAAAATATAAAGAAAAAAATAACAGTGAAAAGTCCCTTTTTATTACGCAAAATACCTATAAATCATCTTATCATGTACAAAATTTTGAAATTCTGAGCTATGAAGCATGATTTTTTTAAATAAGATTTATTTGATATACAGTTAAGTATATAAAACTTAAATTTCAAAGCAATACGATAATTAGAAATACGCCTGGAGCAGTTTGAATATTCGTATAACATGAAAACTTTTATTTTGAGAAAAACACATTTAAAGTTATCGCTATTAGTAACCACATAATATCTAAATTAAATACAAATGCCTATAACTAGGAAAGTAATCATAGAAATTAAAAATTCTTTTTGCAACACATTCCTACTCGTCCGTAGTTTCACAATTCAATAAAATTTAAAAAATCGAGCTTTTGGACAAATTTCACAATTTTGAAAGTCCACTGTCCCCTTAAGAATTATAAGTTAACAACTCAAGAGCGATTCAATGATCTAGCAATAATTACTACAGAAAAGACGGCGCGAAAAGCAATAAATTACAGAGATGCAATCAAATAATATGCTGCCATAAAAGATCAAAGAATGATTTAGAAATTATTTTTGTTACATAAATTATATTCATATTTATTTACTTTTTGTACTCTTTTTTTTAATTCTGTAATTTTAACGTAGGATTACGATCCTCCATAACGGTAATCCGGAAAGCAAAATTTCAGACGCTGAAACCGTCCGTCGTCGCGAGTTATAATTTTGGTAGAGCGCCAAACTCAGTCTGTATCGCTTGGGCAAGCAGTAAACAGTTAAACAGAAAAGTACCAAAATGCTTGAAAATTTTGACATACATCTACATATATTAAGCAATTCCGTAACTGACTGACTCATTGATATATAACGCACAGACCAAACCGCTGGACCTAAAGGGTTGAAATTTTGCATAGCGATTCTTCTTATAGTGCAGGGGTGCACTAAGAAAGATTTTTGAAAAATTCTTCTTAGATTTTTTTAATTAAATTTTTAAGCTGTTTTTGTAACTTTTTTTAAGTTTTCATTTAAAATAATAATTTGAGAGTTATAAAATTTATATCACGAGAAAGATCATAAAGCTTCCTTCAAAATGAAATATTTTTCAAATCTTTACCTCCGTTTTCTGATATTTGGTGAATTTTTAAAGAGTGATTTTAGAATTTAATTTATTGAATGCTGATCACGTGATTTCGTTATCTGGTACTTTAAATAAATTTATCGTCACGTGCATAACAACTAAATAGACAAAAAAAATTGTCCTTGCTAATGCAGCAGATGATTGGACATTATCCAAAAAAATATCAAAATACAGTAAAAGATATGATCCTCAAACTGTACTATATTAATTGCAATATATTCTTTAGTATGTCCTATTAGATTGAATTTGAATATTTTCTTCTACATTATTTTGTCTATAAAAATATCCCTTACGATTTTTTCATAAATATATTTTTTGTTTTTTTACATCATTTGTATACATTGATCGTCGTATTTACTATATATATATATATATATATATATATATATATATATATATATATATATATAGATAGATAGATAGATAGATATTGACATTAATTGACCGTTATACATTGACCGTTGTATTTAATTTGAATGTACTCCGTAGCGAAGTGCGGGTTTTCAGCTAGTATATACAGATATACATAAGTACATATATATACATTACACTTACATACATATATACGTACAAAAGAGGTTAGCAACGATAAGTAATCCTACGTTAATAACCCGTGGTAGTTTCGTTAGAAGAGACTACCTGACATTTAAAAAACATTTTCTTTTTAAATAAATACATATTTTTCCAAAAATGTGCTTTATTCTATTTCTAATAGACATACATTCATTACTTCAGAGTCGCTCCAAAAATTCGTAAAAGCGCCATTTTTAAAACTTGCCTGAGGAACCACAATGGTTCGGCCCGGCTCTGAGTTAGATCATGATGGGCCTTTTATTGGCAACGGTTAAATTCCGCGCTTATTCCCGAATATAGGTGGCATCGCAATCAGGATTTGTTTTTTAAATTAGCTAGTATATTCTCATTACTTTAACACCAAGATAAACTAAAAAGAATGGATTAAAAAATCGAGTCAATTAGGAGTAGCAAAGATCGTTATAAATGGTAACTGCAACACAAAAAATAACCTAAATAAGCCAAAGAAATGGCCCAAGAAAAAAAGAAAATTTAGTCAGTGGATTTATTAGTCAGAAAATTTAGTCAAGTGTGTTATGTTTTTAAAAAAAAGTTTAATATAAAAGAATTTTAAGAGCAAAAATGCAACCGCAAACTCCGAACAGGTAATGAATTAATTATACATTGTTTTTATATTTACATTAAACTCTCTAATTGTTTACATTTATCCTGTTTAAACATATTTAAAAAGAAATAATTTTAAAAGACATTTTTTTACGTAGGTAATTGAATCAATTTAGAATTTTATAATTTCCGTGGTTTGGTAAAAAAAGAAACTTATTAAAAAAGCAATAAATAATTTATTTTTACTTTTAAAAAATACCATTTTAAAACGCTTGTGGTACACAAAAGAGTCATTTTCAAGCATTAGGTTTTGTTTGTGTGTTTTATGTTTGTATGTTTATAAAAAAGTGAAGAGCAGCATTAATCTTTTATATCTATAGATTACGTTGACTTTTTCACATGGTTTTTAAACTTAATCGGATTAAATTATTTAGTCTAACTCCAACAATATTTTTTAGATATTAGTGCAATACTTCATTCAATTTAGAGCTAATGGCAAAACGACGCGTTCATAATTAAATGTAAGGTGTATTATTTCAAGTTATGCTTCAAATCAACCTCTAGGTAACTACAACCGCCTTGTTTTATAACTCTACGGGACATCATTCTGCTCGAACACTAACGAATCAGAAGGTTAGGAAAATATAAACCAATTATTAAACATTATTTGACCTCGAATTCAATATTAATGTTAAATGATTTAATGATAGCTTTGATGAATACAAATAATTTATTTGCTTTTTTTTTATAAAATACCATTTTAGAACAAATACGGTACACACAAGAGTCATTTTCATAAATTAAGTTTTGTTTGTGTATGTGTATGAGGTAATAGCAAAAAGACGCATTCGTTATTAAATGTAAGGTGTACTATTTCAAGTTATGCTTCAAATCAGCCTCTAGGTAACTACAACCGCCTTGTTTTATAACTCTGAGGGACGTCATACTGCTCGAAATCGAACGAATCAGAAGGTTAGGAAAATATAAACCAATTATTAAACGTTATTTGACTTCGAATTCAATATTAATGTTAAATGATTTAATGATAGCTTTGATGAATACAAATAATTTATTTGCTTTTTTTATAAAATACCATTTTAGAACAAATACGGTACACATAAGAGTCATTTTGATAAATTAAGTTTTGTTTATGTATGTGTATGAGGTAATAGCAAAAAGACGCATTCGTTATTAAATGTAAGGTGTATTATTTCAAGTTACGCATCAAATCAGCCTCTAGGTAACTACAACCGCATTGTTTTATAACTCTGTGCGACGTCATGCTGCTCGAAATCGCATCAATCAAAAGGTTAAGAAAAAATAAACCATTTATTAAACGTTATTTGACTTCAAATTTAATATTAATGTTAAATTATTTAAATTCATGTCATTAGACACAAAATGCTATCTCACGATACAAATATTCAGAAAAAATTGTTAGACGTTTTTTGACAAATAGGTAGCGAGATATTTGATTTTTAACTTCAAGAAAATATTGAATTCCGTAAAGTAATTTCAAATATTAATGATGCAGGGCCATTAGATTTATATTACTATATACAAAGGAGATTCATATTTTAAGGGAACAGTGGACATTAAAATTTACTTTTTTTACTTTTCATCATAGAGATACGAAATTTTATACATATACACATTTCACTAAAAATAAATAGAATACCTAAAAATGAATTTCCAATCTCATTATAATTTTAAGATTTTTTAAAAAATTTGAAATTTATAAACAAAATTTTAAAAAGCTCCTTGCTACTTAATTTTTAAGATATTTCCTCGATTTTGCATTTTAATCTCTTTAAACCATATAACAAAGAAATCTGGGTGTCAGTTATTTAATCCCTTGAATAGTTAATTTTTGAGATTTTTTTTCTGAATTCCATCCCGATTTTCATCAAAATTTTGCCTTTTGAAAAGTTATAAATCAAATTTAATTTTTTGTAAACAGCATTAGGGTTCTTCCTTATCAATTTCATGAATTATGAAGAAAAATTAAGTAGCGTGGAGCATTTAAAATATCTAAAAACCTTGGAAAATCTGTTTTGAGAAAAACAGATTTAAAATTTATTACTACACTTACCCATTATAAATTACTTTGTAGAAGCTTCATAAATGATTTTTTACTAGAAAAAAATTATTTTGGTACTAATAATCTACAGAAATATATATATATTTTACAATAACACAATCAGTATTACAATGACGAGATTTGCTCAATTAAAGGTCCACCGTTCCCTTAAGTGTATCCGAGGAAATTTCTTCAACAACATTCCTCGATATGTAGCGAATTTATTTTAAGACATTGGCTTTTAAACCTTATTTAAATCTCTAAATCCACAAGTTTGATTTCAAATGTTAGTATTATAAAGTAAATATAACTAAATATAAATAATCCAACAGAGCTAGATAAGGATTGTATGTGTACTTGCATGTATGGTGCTTTGAGCCCTTAACTGTAAGTTGTCTGTGTCTTTTCATTTTCTTTTGACTAAATGTTTCAATGGGGATCTCGGGGCATTGGGATGTCTTTTGGTTATACCTGCATCCTATTCAGAAAGTTCCCCTTCAGGTAACTGATTTGGTTAGGCTCCCTGGCGACGAGACCAGTCGGTTACCTCTATTTCTGGTTCAGTTCCGGCTCTACTAGAGAATCTTGCCTCTGGTGCGTGAAGCCCTGAGTGCTTGATTTCGGTTTATTTTTTGTCTGCATTCTTCTTATATTTATCTAGCTCTCTTGGATTATTTATTTTTAGTTATATCTGTCTATTTTCAATATAAGGATATGAAACAACTGCGCAATGTTTTATTGAAAAGTTTTATGTTTTCATTGGTAGGGTATGTTTTAAGATAACTTGTTTGGCATTCTATGCTCGCTTTTTAATTTTTTTGTTAGTTTGTTTTTACATATTATAAAGTAAATTTAGATTTATATTATTGTTTACAAATGATAGTCTTATAACAGGCATAACCAGATATCATTGGTATATCATTTGGAGTTAATATTATTTGAGTTAATCGATGCAAGTTTCGCTACATTCGCTAAATTCTGTGAGTTTGATTTTGAATGTTAGTTTAATGTAGTAAGCTGTTTTCAACCTTAAAAGGTTTTCAATAAACTTTTTAATTTTTTTTACAATTTAATTACTTTTAATCTCATTTTTTAATTATGTAGCAATGTTTCAACTGATAGAGGTCCATCACTTGTGCTTCTTTTTTTTCTATTGATGTATTTAACTACAATGCTCGTATAGCTAAAATCGGAACACGAGCTTTTACAAATTAAGTTTCTATGTAAATACTGTTTTGAATTCTACATTTCTTTGCAAGTAGTATATAAAATCTTGAATAATTTTTTAATTGCTTTTTAAGCTGTACTTTTGAAAGTCATTGCGTTTGCTTTTCTAATCTTTAGAAATTTTCACTGGGTTTCCGTAATCTTTTAGTGTGACATTTGATATCAAAAGAAAACTTCGAAATTCGTTTTAATTTCCGTTTTGTGCAATATTCTCAACGCTTTTCTATTTAATCAGCTGGATACTTTCTAATACTTATAGAGAAAATAGCTCACTTCTACCCAGACTTGGGTGTATATAATTTGAAGTGGCACTCTAAATGAATTTGATACAAACACAGTTTATACATGAAACAATGTTTATTGAATTCGTTGCACATATAGAATTTGCTTTTACAGGAATAAGCATACGTACTACTTGTACGGAATATATATTAGCATTCAATAAAAATACACCTTGCAAATACTCACAAACCAGCAGAGAGTCAAACCAGCAGTACTGCCACGTAAACTTTGGGCCCCCTAAGCACTAGCGCAGGATAGTACTGGAGCTGCATACCCTCGTAGCTCCCTCTCGCTTATCTATCAACCTTAACAAAACCTTTTTATTAATCAAGCTGCATGGTATTTATACCAAGCGCGTATGCCGAAATTAGCATATCTCAAGCAGCTTCTTTAATTGATTCACTCAAAAGTTCGATTCTTGTGAATCGAATCTTGTGTATACCTTACATACTATATATGTGTAAATGTTACCAGACATTTTTATGGAAATATAAGATATTTAAAATATTTTGTGTTACCATTAGGGATGAAACGAGTAAGGTATCAATACTTTTACTTGGATCGAAAGAAAGTATTGATATCTACTTGGTATCGGAACAGAAGTATCGATACATACTAATATCTACACTTTTTTCAAATATAAATTACGAAAAAAGTAATTTTAGAGAAAACAGGATAACTTTTTCTAAACTTACTGACCCTTCAACGTGTAAAAGTATCTTTTTCACAGCTTAGAACTTTTATATTTCTGTATAAAAATAATGTGAATATGTTCAATACAACACATTTAAAAAATTGGACACCGCTAAAAACAAAGAAAATGACTTATCAAGATTTTACCGCATGTATATCCCTTAAAGGAAAAATAATCTTAAATAATTTCAAACGAATAAGGGCCTGTTCACGTAGGAGTCCGTTCCGTTGCGTTAAGGAAAAGATGACGTTGAGACGAAAATAAACCAATCATAGGCGTTAAAAATTTCATTGCTAATCGTTCGGAGGCATGTGATTGGTTTATTTTCGTCTCAACGTCATCTTTTCCTTAACGCAGCGCAACGGACTCCTATGTAAACAGGCCCTAAACCTTTAGGGCCTGTTCACATAGAATCCGTCAGCCTCAGCATTACTCGCATTGACATATTTTAAACCAATTACAGACCTTAGAAATATCGGGGAAATCGTTTGGAGGCTTGTGATTGGTTGAATATATTTCAATACGAGCAACGCTGACGCTGACGGAAGCTATGTCAACAAGCCCTTATTTTCAGATCGAAGTGTAAACTTCACACAGATAGTGTGAAAAGAAATTCAGAGAGGAAGTAAAGCGTAATTTTGATCTGATCACAACGTGCTGAAAATATTCAAACTAAATGCACCAAATGCAAACAAAATTTTCTATTCAATTTACCCTATTGCGTTTTGAATATAACATACAGTAATGAACACATCTTTTTCTCTGCTTCTGCAATCTCTAACACTATTTCCATCTCGACCAACGTATTTCTTCTGAGCATGCAGGGCATCTTAATGGCGAGGGCGTAGAAATTCGGCGCTGAAGGTACTCGGTTTGAATTCCGACAAGCGCCACTGAGTGCTTTCTTGTATACGTCGGGTATGGGCGCTTTAAACCCTTTGAGGGGCGCCGTTTGCACAGTGCAAACGCCTAAATCTAATATTTTTTCACTTGCATCCAATGTATTCTAGTTAAATTAGCATAAAAATTGTTAGTACTGCCATCTGTTATTAGTTTAAAGAAGCAAAAACATATTGCAATCTTTAATAGAAATTTTTTCAAGATTCTTTAGGTTAAAAAAATCTGCACCGGGCAAACGGGGGGGGGTTGTTTTCCCTGAAAGGGTTAAATCTGTAAGCCAAACAAGTCCCTCGATGTGTTATGTGGGAGGGAAGCAGTACGAACCCCCAGATGTGCTCGGTAAAATTTGGGGGGGGGGGGGATCAGGAGTTGATAATGGTTCAACTATACAGTTCCCTAATTACAAGCCGCCAATACCTCTCGTACTATCATTGGGCTAATGTTGAAAAGTCAATTGTTGGAACAAAAATTAGCCCATCCTCTTGTTACAAATGTAACTAATAAGTATGTTTTAACGTAGGATAACGTTGCTCCATAACGGTCCTCCGGAAAAACAAAATTTCAGACGCTAAAACCGTCCGTCGTCGTGGGTTATAATTTTGGCAGCACGCGAAACTCAGTCTGTATCGCTTGGGCAAGTAGTAAACAGTTAAACAGAAAAGTATCAAAATACGTCGAAATTTTGACATACATACATATATAGATAGATATACGTACATATATGTAGATACATATATACATAAACTTAAACTCACGGCGCAACAGTCCGATGTGGACCAGGGCCGGCGGTACCCATCTCAGCTTTCGTAACCGTGGGCTTTGGGTGCCATACAGCATATGTCTCAGTCAGGTGGTCAACCTGACATGGGACCCCCCAGAGTTTAGTTCCCAAGCATGCTTGGTCCTCATTTTATCGACCCACTGAAGGGATGAAAGGCTGAGTCGACCTTGCAGTCACAGGGTTGAACTCTGGACCTGTGGGATGGCAGCTTGACGCTTTTAACCACTACGCCACCGGGCTTCTCATATATACATAACACATACATATTTATATATACATACAAAAGAGGTAAGCAACGCTAAGTAATCCCACGTTAATAACCCGCGGTAGTTCCGCTAGAAGAGACTACCTGATTTTGGTGTTGTTGTTGTTGTTGTTTGGTCTCCACCAAAAAAAATGCTCGTAACTCTTTGCATATTGGGGCATTTTACATTTCAGCGAAATGTCACATTTTAAAAATTTCTGTATCTTTTGTAATCTTTGCTAAGTTATTGAATAAACCTAAGGTTGGTTGGTTTGGTTTGGAGGACTACGGTTATTTTTTGCTACACGAGAGCTAATTAGGCCGGGACCTACTGCTTAAAGCCGATTCCGAACGGCTGCAAACTTTCACGCCAAGAGTGGGATTCGAACCCACAGACTTTGGTACCGAATGCCAGCGCCCTAGCCATTCGGCCATCGCCCGGCGAATAAAACTAGCACACCTTTCAAATAACTTTTGAAAGCTTCTTGATTCATTCCTTAATTTCGTCTCACTACGCAGAACTCCAAATTATATGCTTGCGAAATATGTAAGGTATACATAAGATTCGATTTACAAGAATCGAACTTTTGAGTGAATGAATTAAAGAAGCTGCTTGAGATATGCTAATTTCGGCATACGCGCTTGGTATAAATACCAAGCATCTTGATTAGGTTGAAAAAAGGTTTTGTTAAGGTTGACAGATAAGCGAGTTAAGGGAGCTACGAGGAAAGCAGCTCCAGGTGCTATCCTGCGCTAGTGCTTAGGGAGCCCAAAGTTTACGTGGCAGTACTGCTGGTTTGACTCTCTGCTGGTTTGTGAGTATTTGCAAAGTGTATTTCTATTCAATGTTAATATATATATTCCGTACAAGTAGTACGTATGCTTATTGCTGTAAAAGCAAATTCTATATGTGCAACGAATTCAATAAACATTGTTTCATGTATAAACTGTGTTTGTATCAAATTCATTTAGAGTGCCACTTCAAATTATATACACCCAAGTCTGGGTAGAGTGAGATATACTCTATAAATATTTTACCATAGTTCTTTTTTTGGGGGGGTGCACAGAGCCATTCTCGGATTTTGCGTGATTTCCATGCTCATACGTGCGTTAATCAGTCCAAAAAATCAGGACTCCAAGTTATTCAATACTCAGTTACTGGTCTCCCTCAATTTGCATTGTAGTCATGGAAGTAACGCACACGCTTATCTCGACAAAATGTCTTTCATTCTCTTCAGAAGTTGTTTTTTTTTAAAGTTCTAAAACAGCTTTCAAAAATACTTTCCACGACTCATCCAGGGACTATTTATGCTAGAATCCTCAAAAATTGCCAGCGCTCTTGAGCAAGTTTCCCAACTTTTATGCTAATGTATCGTTCAGCCGGGGAAAACACGTTCCTGTGGGCACTTTGATAAATATTTATCTGGGAAAACATTTAATGCGGAATAAGATAATACAGTATTAAAATTCAGCTATTCATTAGAGTCTCCGAAGCGTGAGATAAATTTCATTCTCCACTGATCCCATCCATTAGCATGAGAAGAGTGAATTTTTAGAGCCTCCTTCGCACTCAAAAATTTCCCTTTATCTTTACACCCCGGGGGAATCAAAAATTACTGGAGAGAGATCAATCATTGATGCCGTGTTGCGTCACATTTTGTGTTTCGCAAAGGCGGTTGAATTGCGAATGAGCTGGCAGAGGCTTGTGAAACGGCTTCAGACAGATCGAGAAATGCGCAGTTTATTCGTTTATCTACTCTCAAAAGTGCTGAGTTATCGCCGAGTGATGAATAAATTACTTCTCTCAAAAGAACGTGAAGAGTTGAGTAAATGCGAACCGAAAAATCCATTAGCGCTACCAACTAAAATTCTTATTAATATTTTGCAAAAAAAAAAAATTCGTATATATTTTCCCGAGAGTCATTACTGAATGATGTAGTTTTCTCGCTGTTTATTAAAAGAAATTTCTTAAATGAAATTTTGTGCCAGTTTTCTACATTTTTTTAGTGTGACAATTGATGTAAAAAAATCAAAAAAACTTCGAAATTCGTTTTAATTTTCATTTTGTTCAATACTCTCAACGCTTTTCTTTTTAATCAGCTGGATACTTTCTAATATGTATGTCTAAATGTTAACAGAAATTTTTATGGAATTATAAGATATTTAAAATATTTCGTGTTACTATTAGAGATGAAAGAATACGAGTAAGGTATCGATACTTTTACTTGGTACTTGGATCGGAAGAAAATATCGATACATACCTATATCGATGATTTTTTAAGACCAATAATTCTTGTCTGTTGGTTCTATTACTGTCTTCCCGAGTAGGCCAATGAGAACTATCCTTTTTCTGAGTAGACATAGGTATGAAACTTATATAAAAATACTTTACATGTGTACCTATATTAAAAGTACAATTATTTACACGAAAGCCAAACACAATTTTTAGAAATGGGGTTTGGTCTGGTTTGGAGCACTACGGTCAACTTTTTGCTACCCGAGGGCTAATTAGGCCGGGACCTACAGTTTGAAGCCGATTCCGAACGGCTGCAAACATCCCTGGCAACAGTGGGACTAGAACCGACAGGATCTGAACCGAATGTCAGCGACCTAGCCCTTCGTCCATCGTTTCTGTTAAGGTTTTGATGAAATTTCCAGCTCAATACTCTACACTGATTTTCTCGTTCCACCGGCGCATCACTGGTATCAGAGTAATCGACAGGGTGGCTCTCTGGCACTTAGTTGTAACAGGAAAGATCAAACCGTTCTTACTCGCTTTTTCATCGGGCATCTTAGATCTTTGACATATTCTGAGGGTTCTAAGTGAAATCTGCTCCAAGTTTTGAAGTCTGTTCCAAGTGTTCCGATCCCAGGTGATGTCCGAATGGCTAGGACGCTGGCATTCGGTTCAAATCCTGTGGGTTCGAATCCCACTCTTGGCATGGACGTTTGTAGCCGTTCGGAATCGGCTTTAAGCAGTAGGTCCCGGTCTAATTAGCCCTCGTGTAGCAAAAAGTTGACCGTAGCTCTCCAAACCAAACTAACCACACCAAACCAAGTGTTCAACTCAGCGGGCTTCCCCTGAATATATTCTTGCTTGCCTGGGACTCGCCATGCGTGATCTACCTGCCAATCCATTGATGGTTCTGGATTTCATTAGGGTGTGCAATGTCATGGACCTTATATAGCCCTGCTAGTTTTGGGGGATGTGCAACAACAACAATAACACTGATTTTCAGTCTTTATTCATTCGATAAGAGTATTTTTTCCGATATCTACTCAGTACTAGAAAGTATCGATACCAAAACTAGTTAGTATCGAAACAAAAGTATCGACTATTTACTCGTATCGTTAGGTATCGATTCATCCCTAGTTACCATCATGTCTACCGAATTTTAGTTTCAAGTAAGGACACATCGTAAAACTTAACGTTGAGGGGCGTAGTCCAGGGAATGCAGTTTCCAATCCTGTCCATCCTTTGTGTTACTGAAAATTCAAGACTTGGGCTAAATTGAGTAATTTATCTGTTCAACAAAAACCCGGCAGGTTACCGTTGTCTTACAGCTGTGCATGATACCAATACCATTCTTTACGTAATTCTTCAAACATTGCAGATATCTTGGCTTAACTCTTTCAGGGGTACGGCTTGCACGGTGCATATTTTTTCTCTCGATTGATTTAACCTAAAAAATCTTGCAAAAATTTCCAATTAAAGGTTGTAAAATGTTTTTGCTTCTTTAAACTGATAATAGATGGCAGCATTAGCCATTTTTCAGCTCATTTGACTGGAATACATTGAATGCAAGTGAAAAAAAGACGAGATTTGCCGTTTGCACTGTGCAAACGGCCCCCTTCAAAGGGTTAATGCATAAAGCAAATTAGTCAGACATAAACAACTCATATTTTTCAGCAAAGATCTACAATTATTTAAAAACTCGGATATTTACTCTAATAAGAAAATCCCCGAACCTGAAAGAATCTAAATGTTTTTAATTACCTCTATAACAATTCTAAACAGCATAATAAACATTATAAAGCTTAAAAAAGCAGAATCTATATCATTCAACGTCTATTGTCTCGGCTTAAAGCTATGCAAATGACAAAACGCAGAATCTTAACTGAAAATAGTTTGACAAGAGAAAAATAGAAATATATTTTTGTCATTTCCATTGAATAGTTGTATTTAAAAGCGTGCGTTGAAAAAAGATCGATTGACTATCAACAAAGAGTGGAAAAAGACTTTTGCTTCAAAATATAATCCAAAGAAAATGTCAGTAAAGGATTTATATTGTTGCGGAGTTTTCATACAGTAGGGCATTATAGTTATGAAAAGTTTAATATCTATTTCTATATTTTATCAATAGTTTATATCTAAAGTGCTATATTTAAAAAGAAAATACCATTGATCTTTCTAAAAGGATTCACTTCTGACATGTACATTCAAATATGGTGCCAAATTTCTTTAAAAATTGGCAAAGATAAAATAAGGCTTCATTTTTTTAACTTATTCCTACATGGTGTATTCAGAAGCTTCCAAAAGCAAAACTCTATCAAAGAAAAGCTACCACATGTACATTTATCTATACTGAGTAATTGTTTTGACGAAAGAAACAGAAATCAGTGTTGTATATTTTAAGGGGAAGGTGGACCTTCAAACCTAACTTCTTTTGTTTTGAATGGATTTGCATGAAATTAGAATATGTGATTAGTACCATAGATATGTAAAAGTGGTTAAAATATAAAGATGAAATATTAATAATTTATGAATTAGGAATTATTAGTTATATCAAAAATTGGCCTAATTAAAAATGCTCCATGCACATTTCTTTTGCATATAATACGATAATTTTTATTTACAGGATACCTTATAGAACTGACAATGAAACTTATTGCCTATTTTAAGCATTCATTAAAAATATAAAGAGAAAAAAATAATAATAGTGTAAACACCCCCTTTTTATTACGCAAAATAACCTATAAATAATTTTTCGAGTACAAAATTTAAAAATTCTGAGCTACGAAGCATAATTTTTTTCAATAAGATTTATTTGATATACAGTTGAGTATATAAAACTTAAATTTCAAAGCAATACGATCATTAGAAATGCGCCCGGAGCAGTTTGAATATTCGTATGACATGACAATTTTTATTTTGAGAAAAACACATTTAAAGTTATTCCTATTAGTAACCGCATAATATCTAAATTAAATACAAATGTCTATAACTAGGAAAGTAATCGCAGAAATTAAAAATTCTTTTTGCGACACATTCGTACTCGTCTGTAATTTCAAAATTCAATAAAATAAAAAAAATCGAATTTTTGGACAAATGTCACAATTTTGAAAGTCCACTGTCCCCTTAAGGAATTATTTCAAGATCTTTTGATGTGTCGGCAGTCGAACTGCTGTGTCGTAGGATAGGTAAAATAGGCCCTTTTGATCTATAGAGGAAATTTTTCCATTGATTGTCGAGTTAGATTGAAAGACTTTTTTAAACTATACTCCGTAAAAGAGAAAAAAAATTTTACCCTATTATCTTATATTTTTTTTTAGATATTTCGTCCAAAAAGGGGAATAATTTGCATTTCAGGACGCAAGGGACCTTCAACCTGGTTCTATTAAATTTCCAAAATTTTACTCTATTTACAAAATGAGAATACTTAATATTTTTTCCACTGTATTGAAGACACTTAAAATTCACAAATAAGTATTTTGTGGCAGAATAAGACCTGCTTTTCAAAAAATTCTTCAAAAATGCTAGAATTTTTCAAAATGCTCTAGGGCAGGGGTGTCAAACTCAAAGGCTAACTTGGGCCAAACAAACAAGGTTTAACTATAGGTGGACCGCAAAAAAATCAATATTAATAGAAACGTAGGTTTATTTACCTAATTACAGTATATTCAACATAAATATATGCATTTTGTTTAATAATAGCAAAAAAGAGTATCATTAAAAAAACATTTAGCGAATTCTTCCTATCTTATTATAATTCTGCGTTGGTTATTTTACTATATATTATTGTGTTCCAATATATTGGCCGGGCCCCAAAAATGTTCATCGCGGGTCGCATGCGGCCCGCGGGCCGCGAGTTCGACACCCCTGCTCTAGGGGCATTCATTTTCTTCTAATTTCTTCCAAATTTCTCAAGTTTGTTAACTGGAGTATTTGCCACAAAACTGTGCAAAATTCTTTAAAATCACAAATATTTTTCTCATTTGTAGACCATGAAATGGAGTAAAAAGATGCAAAAACATAAAATTATAAGAAACAGATTTTAAAAAATTATCATTTATGGCATTAGATTCATACAAAAAGAAAATCAATGCATAAATATGTTTATACGTATATGGTAAACTTATATTACAAAATTTAAATTTTTTAAATGATTTGGAATGCACACGGAACGTTTTGAAAAAAGCAGCATTTTAAAAAAAATTTGAAAAACAGACATTATTCTGTGAAAAAAATCCTTATTTTGAATTCTAGTGGTATTTAATTTAGCAAAAAAGAATACAAATTATACGCATTTAGTACATGACTTAGCCGAAATAATAGGAGATCGGAAGCGAGAGAAGAGCGGCAGAGATCAAATACGACCCCCCGTAAAAGGTGCGGTAATGAGATGGGAAGAAACGCTCCAGCAAGGCGGGATGGAAACTCCCAGAAAAAATAAGGGCCCAATCAAGAAAATATAGGAGGAGATAGCGGCAGAGGAGACAGATATAAAAGAAGCGGGATAAAGATTACATGCAGAGAGAGCGATTTTGTTTGCCCAGGAAAGATGACCGAATGTGCGTAGAGACAGCCATTCCCCGACGAACGAAGGAGAGAGGCCCGACGGATTGACCCAGTGACCGTGTACGTGAACCTGAATTGGGAGCCCTGTTACGCGAAGAGTGACTTGACCCGACGGATGACAAAGAGTAACCCAAGAACTGGCCGCCAACCGAACGAGTGAATACCCGCTCCCAGGGGACTTAACGAAGGACGTCCGCCAGCACCTAACTGATATACCCCCCTGTTACTTTGCGAAGTTCATCATGATTCCTGATGCGTGCCCAGGTCTATGAATGCAGCGTCAATAAAGGTACGTGTGGCAGTTGTTCATTGATCTTGTAAAACTGTGTATGCCTATCTAGAACTCATCCATTAAATAGTCCAATAATACCCGAAAGATGACTAAGTGAATTATATGTAGTTGATGAAGTCCACTGGTAGTTATTATAAAAAATTAGAAGACTTAAAATAGGGTTGTTAGGACAATAATTGTATCATGTATTGTAATGTATTTATGTGTGTTAGTAATTTCAATAAATCTATCCATTTGCAATTTCAATCAGGTAATTAGATTATTTTATTCATAAAAACACAACGCAATTAAAGAAGACGGCATTAATCAGGTAGTATGGTAAAGGATTTATATATATATTGGCTATACACCCCAAATTTAGCTACCTCGATAATAATCATTTAATGAATAAGATAAACAGTTTAGTTATTGCGGAACATTCTCCAAAACATTAAACACCCATAATATGGTGCCCCCTCAAAAGATTGGCCAGAAGTTTCGCCCTTTACTGAGAACAAATGGCGCCATAGCCAATCTTCCTGGCATTTATAATAAATAAATAACTACCCGTTTCTACGGTACACCCGGTCATTTATGGATTTACTATGTTTTCCGTTTTATCAAGAGATTGCTGTAACTTGAAGAAATATCCTTTTACCTTAGAATTAAAACGTAGGTTGAAAATGCAAGCACTAAGAGAACTAAGAGACTGCTTATTTAAAAAATACATAATTTTAAAACATTCGTTACCTAGAAACAAAACCCAGGAAACAAGCTCTGTTTGCTGTTAAATTCTAGTTAATTTTCGATTCAATAGCTCCAGTATGTTATTTGAATGAATGAACATTCAATAAGCTGATTTAAGTCTTTAATTTACTAGTAACATTAAACGTCTTTTGTTTGTAAATTTAGTTTAGATATTTTCGGTCCAAAGTTCTGTTTCAATCTAAGCAGAACTTGAGAGAAAAACAGAATCGATAGCAAACGAAAGGATTAAGTTCTTTAAGGTAATTCTCTAACTTACAATCAGACATTTAAAGCTGGATTACGTGCGACTGCAATAGATAATCCACCTGGGCTGTTTGTTAGGGAAAATTCTTATTGTTTTCTAATTTAAGAAATGTTTTGGCATTCTATTGCAAGAAGTTTTTAAATAGTTTTCCACAGTCTGTTAGGATTCTCGAAAATCAAAACATTTCAATTTAAATTTTAACACATGATTCTCTCAATAATATTATTTATTATTTACAGAAAAATTTTATAAGATATCTTTAATTATGTATTGATCTCTTAACATGGAACATGTTTTTGCGGAGGTATTCCAAACAAAATTGTTACGGGAGGAAAATGTATGAAACAAAGAATCGCGATCTGTCATTGTTAACAATATGAAAAATAATAGACGTTTCTTTTTTACCTAATTTCCGACCTTAACATTCAGAAGTTTCTGAAGGATTAAGTTAAAAACAGTATGGGAATATTCCAATACACTTTCCCATGCTCGCCGATTGCGGCTATAAAATAATATATAAAAATAATATATAAAAAAAAATTTGTAAATTCAATTCCTACTTAGGTCAACAAAGAAAAATTTGAGTGTGAACTAATAGTAGGAATTGAAAAAAAGGATTGCCTGCCAGAACCTTGCCTACTGTGCGAGATTAGGAGGGGGGGGAAAGAGAGAGAGAAAAAGTTTGTCATGTTGGGGATTCGATCTCGCAACCTACAGGACGGGAGAAGCCCGCGATACCACAGTGCTACCTTTTACACAGTAACAAGAGGGAAATTACTATTCAAGAGCAAGAGACGCTCTAGGTCTAAAACTAAAATTGATTAATTAAATTTAATTAATGAATTAATATTTGAAAAAACTGTATTAACATCAAGTGTCATCCACTACAAGTTTAAAAAAATGTATTTGAACTTCAGTGGATGAATAAAATGTATTTGAACTTCAGTGGATGAATAAAATGTATTTTATTAACGATTGAAAATTTGAACAAGATATATATAGAGAGAGTGTGCTAAAACTAAAATTGATTAATTAATTTTAATTAATGAATTAATATTTGAAAATACTATATTAACATCAAGTGTCATCCACTACAAGTTTAAAAAAATGTATTTGAACTTGAGTGGATGAATAAAAAGTACTTTTATTAACGATTGAAAATTTGAACAAGATATATAGAGAGAGTGTGCTAAAACTAAAATTGGTTAATTAAATTTAATTAATGAATTAATATTTGAAAAAACTGTATTAACATCAAGTGTCATCCACTACAAGTTTAAAAAAATGTATTTGAACTTGAGTGGATGAATAAAAAGTACTTTTATTAACGATTGAAAATTTGAACAAGATATATATAGAGAGAGTGTGCTAAAACTAAAATTGGTTAATTAAATTTAATTAATGAATTAATATTTGAAAAAACTGTATTAACATCAAGTGTCATCCACTACAAGTTTAAAAAAATGTATTTGAACTTGAGTGGATGAATAAAAAGTACTTTTATTAACGATTGAAAATTTGAACAAGATATATATAGAGAGAGTGTGCTAAAACTAAAATTGGTTAATTAAATTTAATTAATGAATTAATATTTGAAAAAACTGTATTAACATCAAGTGTCATCCACTACAAGTTTAAAAAAATGTATTTGAACTTGAGTGGATGAATAAAAAGTACTTTTATTAACGATTGAAAATTTGAACAAGATATATATAGAGAGAGTGTGAACTAATAGTAGGAATTGAAAAAAACCTGCGAGGTTCTTTTAACGTATTTTCTTCTAAAACATATTTCAGTATTCTATTCATATCTTTAATTTCAAAATTAAAGGACTTGTTTGGAAAGTATGGGAATTCAGCTCTATGATTTTATAGTTAATGCATATAGTAACTAAACCTTAAGGTTCCTGTGTACTAACCCTGTTGGATTCGCTCACCTCAGTGTTAAGGGGACAGTGGACCTTCAAACCTAACTTTTTTTGTTTTGAATGGATTTGCTTGAAATTTGAATATGTGATTAGTACCATAGATATGTAAAAGTGGTTAAAATTTAAAGATGAAATATTAATAATTTATGAATTATGAATTATAATTATATCAAAAATTGGCCTAATTAAAAATGTTCCATGCAGATTTCTTTTGCATATAATATGGTAATTTTTATTTACAGGATACCTTATAGAACTAACAATGAAACTTATTGCTTATTTTAAGCATTCATTAAAAATATAAAGAGAAAAAGAATAATAATAGTGAAAACACCCTTTTTATCACGCAAAATACCTATAAATCATCTTTTCAAGAACAAAATTTAGCAATTCTGAGCTACGAAGCATATTTTTTTTCAATAAGATTTATTTGATATACAGTTAAGTATATAAAACTTAAATTTCAAAGCAATACGATAATTAGAAATGCGCCTGGAGCAGTTTGAATATTCGTATGACATGAAAATTTTTATTTTGAGAAAAACACATTTAAAGTTATGGCTGTTAGTAACCACATAATATCTAAATTAAATACAAATGCCTATAACTAGGAAAGTAATCCCAGAAATTAAAAATTCTTTTTGCAACACATTCCTACTCGTCCGTAGTTTCCCAATTCAACAAAATTCAAAAAAATCGAATTTTTGGACAAATTTCACAATTTTGAAAGTCCACTGTCCCCTTAACCTATGAAGAAAATGTGTCAGGGGATTGCCGACTTCGATTGGGGGATTTTTTTTAAATTGAACTCCGTAATGAGAGAAAGAAATTTTACACCCTGGGTCATTTTTCGTTTATTCTCAAAACTGCAAATAATATTTTTAAATTTAAATTATTCGGGGAAAAGTCTGGTATAATTTGTTTTAAACGCTCAGAAATTTCTTTGGTGGGCGAAATTTACAAAATGATTCTTGTTGCAAGGTGCAGAAAAGTTCAGGCTATCTGAAGATACCATTTTTATTAGATTATCAACATTCATGCAGTTGTAAATAGTAGACACATTTTCTCCATAGGTTAACACTGAGGTGAGCAAATCCCATAGAGTTAGTACATAGCGGCCTTAAAGAAATGCAATGAATCATTTCTCATACTCTGGATTTCCTTTATCTCATGAAATCTAAATGCTATGCCGGAAAGTCTCCAGAAGTTTATCATCCTGAAGAATTGTTATGAAACCATGGCATGAAATTACTCTTGCATCTCACCTACTTTCATAATACCACTCTTTTTAAATATCGTTTGCTCTTCAGAAGTTTTGCAGGTTTACATAAGAAATGGCGAAACTAGAAACAAACAACCTGTACTGACGGTCTCTGTGTTGCTGACGGGGAGCATATTACCATTCCTTACATGAATTCACGCCATTACATCGTTTGGCGGCTGCTGATTGGTTCAATTGACTTTGCATCGGTAATTGCCATAATATTTGATCCTAAGCGCATTTTAAATGAGATAAATGCTAAAATATATGTCTTAGTTGCTTTCATTTCGATAATTGCATAATATTTGATCCTAAGAGTATTTTAAATGAGATAAAATCTATTTCTTAGTTGCTTTCATTTTTATATATTTTTTTACGCGATATTTTACAAGGAACGTGAATTTTTTAAGTGGCGCCACCTATTAATGTAAAAGTAATTTAAAGTGACAAACTATTTGTAAAAGAAATTTTCGCCATAAATGCCTTCATATTTCTTTTTTGTGCATGAAACATTTTAAGAAATTGCCAATTTTCGTAGTAATTTCACTGTAAAATTTTAGGAGTAGAATAAAATAGAGTAAATATTACTCAAAATTGAATTTTTTCTTAAATTTAAATGTTGAATTATAAAAAAAGAAAGATATTTTCTTTTTTTTTCATTTAAATGTTGAATTTTAAAAAATGAAAGCTTTATTTATTTATTTTTAAATTTAAATATTCAATATTAAAAAAATTGTTTATTTTTTTAATTAAAATCTTAATTGCAAAATGCAAATTATATATTTTTTGCTGTTTTGGACACTTTAGTTTTTTAACCTTACTCTTAAAAATAAAAATTATAAATACTCTTCTAAAAATTACCAAAAATAGACTGAAAATAAAGTGACTTTATTGTACAAATGCATAAATTTTATGATGCACAAATATGTAATTTTGAACGTTACTGCGTACTACGATACTATTATTTGAAATAGATTCTATTTCGTTCAAAAATAGTGATGGAAGTTTTGATTCTTGAAAAACAGACATGCTTTCATAAGATCAGCGCACCAAATACACAAATACCGATGTAAACTCATTGACCAATCAGCAGCCGTCAAACGATGTAATGGCGTGAATTCATGTAAGGAATGGTAATATGCTGACGGGGACTAAAGAAATCGATAAGTGTAGCAGTGAAAGTATTGTTGCAGTGAAAGTAATTATTGGTTGGAGTTCAGGGCACAATTATATGAAAGTAGTAATATTGAGTGGTTAGTTCTAATACATTTTAGCACCATGGGTAATATTGAACTCGTCATGTACATTGCGTTTTTGTTGTGATCCTTTTAGTCAAAAATCGCTCTTGTTTGACACAACAAACTGATTTATTGAACAAAACACATATGTAACACACTTACAGTTTACATTAACTCAACAATTATGAAATACTAATACAGTGGAATCTCGATCGATCGTTCCCCGAATGATCGTTTTCCCTTATGTATCGTTTATTTCACCTAGTCCCGAATAAATTCCATAGAAAATAAGCAAAAACAGACCGCATGGATCGTTCCTAGATCTATCGTTTTCCCTCAATATTCGTTCACAATATTGCAGCTTCATAATAATTTATCGGATCGATCGTTTTATCATAATAACTGAATCTGAAATATAAATGTCTGGATTGAGCTAGAATGACGCTCTAATTAAACAATGAGCAGAACATTGGAGATGCACGCTCTCATATTTTTGTTCTCTCTTGTTTAACCTGGTTTCGCGATATCGTGACACTCCCATTATATGTTCGTCGTTGGTGTTCCTTAATTCTTTAGCTCCTGGAGTATCCTATTTTCGGCAACTCATTCCAAATTCTCCGACTATTCAGCATTTCTGTTCTTATCAGCAATGGTTCACAGTCAGCCGACCTGAGCGGTTCCTGCTGCCCTCTGGCTTTTCTGTTGACCTTGGGATGGAGGCGCCCTGGTGTTTTTATTCTAGGGTGTGAGAAGTTTCTGATTGCTGCAGTCTACACTGGCCGATGAGGGTTTCACCCTGAAGGCAGAACTTCCTGGTGGTCTTATGTCAGACCCCAGCTAGTGCATTGGAATGGTTCTAGTTACAAACGATTCACGGCTGCCGCTTCTTTATACTCTCACACAATAACGATACCGAAAAGAATGCAATTTGCAACACAGTAAAAATATGGTTTACATGTGGAGTGAAAACCGCCAAAAAAACAAACGAAGATTAAAGACTTTTATTTGAATCAAAATTCCTGTGTATCTACGTGTATTTCTTTTTTTATTATTATTATCTTGGATTTTAGTACAACTTTGTAATTTTATCTTCAATTACACTACAGGTATGTATGCATTTATGTATGTGAGTAAATATATTTTAGGGATATCAAACTCTTAGCTATATTAATGATTTTTTGCATGTTTCCTCATCTATCGTTTTCCCGCATCCATCGTTTAGTTCAGTCAGTCCCTTCGAAAACGATAGATCGAGATTCCACTATGCCTTAATTATCATACGAAATTATACTTAATTTCATTCTATTCCTCATACTAATTTCCTAATAACATCTACATTCCATAATACTATTTTAATTCTATATGCCATTCCACTCTCAGATTATTTATTACTCTATCGCGCTCCATGTATTTAAACTTTTTAAATTTCCCTGTTGTTTGAAGAAATGAACATGTAATGACATTGAGAAAAGGCGGGGTCGTTACCTTCTCTGATGATCATCCAGGGCACATCGGCGTAGAATACACTACCTTAGCTCAACTCTGCTGGCGTGTTGGCAAGGCGTTAAATATGGGCACAGGTACTGGTCTCGAATATCCTTCAAGAATTCATTAAAATAGCTCGTAGTGGTGAGAGCTCATTCATAGGCATCTATTGCTGCCCCACATTTAGGGACGTTTGGATTCATTCAGCTGGGCTCATCAAATCTGGGATCTGTAAGGCATATAATATCGGGATGCAGGGTTCCTTACACATCGGAACTTCGCGGCATATACTATCGACTGCAGGACACTTTCATCATCAAACTTCTAGACATATAATTTCGACTGCTGGATGCGTTCATCTTCTAACACTTCTTTCTAGAGGCTATCACTCGACCTCGGTCGATAATATATAATTCATGCAAGTGCTTAGATTTCTCTGCCATTCATGGCGACTCTCTTCGTACTCATATAACTCTCTGTCTAACACCAAATCTTAGACTCTCTTCCCTTCTTTCTCCATATCCTCTTTCATTATTAATTTTTGGTTACGTCTTTTCCAATCTCTTAATGGTTATATTCTCCCCTATCTTTTTTTCTTCATTGGTCTGTGGTTATTCCTTAATATTTACTTCGGCCATTCGGCTTCGTACGCGTATATCATTTCGGGACCCCACTTTCATCGTTCTATGAATCTGGGCCCTTTTACAACCAGGCCCGAGGCCGGAGACTCTTGCGTGTGGTCCCTTTTTATTACGGCCATAACTTTGCTCTCGTTTTTACTTTTCCTTCATGCTCTCTAATCAAACCGCCCTTTTGCATATTTATTTCATGTGCACCTGTCTCTAAGTGCCTCTCCCTTCCTTATCTTCTTCTGTTATCTTTAACGCCCTCTTTTACTCTTGACGCTCCTTAACCTTCCCACGTTCTACTTTCGTTTCATCGAATTATTTTATTCTTTGCGACCGACATAATGTCATTGACCGACATTATGTCGGTTCACCGACCGTCGTTCACCGACCGTCGTTCACCGACATAATGTCGTTGTACACTACGACAGTAAGGCCGTCCGAACACGGAGCAACTCAAAAGGAACTGATAACTGACTCCAATCACAAACCAGTCCGTGATGAGTCGTCACCTATGTAATTGAATGGAGCCACGCACACGGCGCAACTGGTTACAAACCCGTCAGCAGCGCGTTTGTGATCAGTCGCAGGCAACTCAACGTGTCGAGTCGCTAGCAACTTCCGTCGCCAGTTTCTCTTGCGTTGTGCGTGTTATTACACAATCTATGTTACAGCCGCTCTTTTGGCAAGCTGCCAAATGACGTACACGAGTCACGTGACTTCTACCTAGCGATGACATGAAATTCTAACGTTTTTTGTTGTATGGAATATGTGCGCCCATAAATACAGTCCATTCTTAAACGATTGATCAAAGACAATCTATTGTGACGATTTTTTAAAATAAATTAATTTCTGATAATAATTTAACTAAAAATAATGCCCGGAATAATGATGTTATTCCTTCCATGACAGGTCGCAAACTATTGATTTGAATCACTTTTGAGTCGGCCCGTGTGCGGACGGCCTAAGTGTCTGTCTAATATTGGGTATCCGACCTTCATACACATCGGTTATGACTTACTAAGGAACCCATAACAAGGGCGAAACCTAGATCCAAGTTCACCTGTACGCTGTAGATTTTTATTTTCGCTTTATGTATCGCCCCTTAAGGTGGGCTCTATACCTTTGTAATTCTTCTTGCGCTCTAAATTTTATACCACAATTTGTGGTAGACAATACTCCTTCCTGAAGTGGGCTTGATGACTGAATTTTGTGAGTCACCAGTAAAAATTTAGAAAAATTCCGTACTAGGAATTCCTTTCCTGCCACCTTATTCATCGGTTATGTCTTGCTGAAAATCCCCTATATGGCAAAACCTACGTAAAAGCTTAGTTAGACTCTGGAGATGTAAATAACCTATCTGCTCTCAAGAGATATTTTATAATAAATTGTCCAAAAAATGGTTAGAATCAGACAAACATAATTAATATTCTTCTCTCTTTGCAACTTAGTTTTTAAAAAAAATATCTGGTTTTGAAAACAGAAAATATACGTTTGTTGGGGTTGTCCGTTTTATCAATTAAAACACTTCTGTTACGTGGACAAACATTTATTATTGACGAGTCACGAGACAAAAAATGATTATTATAAACAAAACATTAGAAAATCCTCCGTCGCCTGCTAACACGCCATTACAGGCTGCTGTCTTTTTCGTATCGTTCCGTCTTTAGGTCTGTGTCAGTCTTCCGCGTAAAATCGGTAGGGATACTCGTTAGGCGGGAATGCATCTGACTGATTGCGTTTCCTGTTGCCACATCTTTCTATATGTCACATATATTAAAACAAATTTATTGCTATTTTTGTGATGAAACTGTACAGTATAAAGCTTGTGTCCTACCGAGCGGTTTGTGAATTGTCCTTATTGATAATTATATATATATAATAGCCGTTGTCTCTGTATAACACTTCCGGGCTGTACTCATCTTTCAATAGATGCCCTCAGTAAACAAACGGCCGGTTAGGCTTAATTTCAATTTCAGATGTGGATCAGAATTTTTTCTTACCTAAAAACTAATATCTTCTCCATCAAATCACGTTTGTTCTATAAAACATCCTATAAACATTCTATAAAACATTCAGAACTAAAAAAATTGGATGCTTTTAGCTGTATATTAACAGTTTTTAAAAATCTGTTTACTTTTGCGATGAATTCTGAAAGTAAACAAACTTGAATGTGAATGAATCAAGTAGCTCAAGTATTCATATCGCGTAGTGAGCTGTGAAAAACTGGATGGCAGTCTACTACTCCAATCGCATGAAAAACTAAATAAATTAAAAATAATGAAAGGGTTTGCTTTTACAAGGTGTGGATTAAATGCAATATTGTTAGATAATTCGGGATATTTTTTAACTTTCATATACTTTTTCCATTATGACGTCATTATTAGTATTATTACGTCAAAATGACGGGTTACATTCTAGTTCACAAATGTTTTGGTAATCTTCATGAAAGAATACATATGAACTGGTTTTTAAAGAGTAATAGCCTGACAAACTTATCCTTAGTCATTCAGTTTGGCAGTTTTATTTTGGCCAAACTAAAGTTTGGCGCTTGCCTTGAACTGTACAGTACAAAGCCTGTGTCTTAACGCGCGACTTATCAATTGTCTCCATAGAAATTCCCGAATGCTTCAATATTCTTCCTGAGTTAACTGATTTGAACTGGTTTTTAAATCTTGTAGCGGTTCTCCAAACATAATAACCTTCCAAACTGATCCTAATGCACACCTCCAAGATAATCTGAAATAAATTTTCATTCCCAGTCAGAAGAAAATGTAAATTTAATTTCTATAAAGCTTATTTCAATCTCTTGTTTCGCACAGCTACAGGGTCTTTTTGAATT
Organism: Dolomedes plantarius; assembly: GCA_907164885.2. Lineage (NCBI taxonomy): Eukaryota > Metazoa > Arthropoda > Arachnida > Araneae > Dolomedidae > Dolomedes > Dolomedes plantarius. The sequence continues at coordinate 120,312,734 of OU015502.1, forward strand.
TAGAGAACACCGGAGAGAACCCCGGGAAAGGTGATTTGCTTTTAACATAAAATTTACCCGAAACAAAATACCGATAGCAATAGTAAGAGTTAATAATCATTTTATCCTTTTCTCAATCTTTCAGGCAGTCTAATATGAAAATCTCCCTCCAGAGATACACGAAACGAAGAGGAAAGCAAAGAGATAAAATTACGGAATTTGCGTCACATACTTTAAATGAAAGGAAACAGAATCTCGCAACTGAAATGTAATATAATATCGGAAACATTATATAATCTACAATGCAGAAGACTTCGTTTAATAACATTTTTGCTGCCTAACAGACTTAGGCAATATCAGAATAAATACAATTAAACACAAAGTGATTGCGTTCAGAATTTCTAGAGGATTTGTTTTATCAATTGCATGAACTTTATATCAATTTTAAATCCTATAACGCCCACATTCTTGATTAAAAATAATATTTGTTTGCATATTTTATCCATATAATGCGATAACTCCAAGATTATTTGTCTATAAGTCAAAACATCCAAAATGGAAGTTTCATATTTGCAAGAATACGATATCACTGAAGTATACAGAAATAAAATTAAAACTAGTTTTTTTTTTTTTTAATCGGGCATGGATTGTAGAAATACGGATATTTTCAAGTCCGTAGATTTTATATGCTATCATTAAATGATACGCTAGAATTGCATGGGTGTGGCCAATATCCAATGAAAAGATGCCATTTGTTGACCAAAGGTGGCCAGATTTGGTGAGAAATCTATGGTGCCCGGTATTAGTCAAAAAAAGGGATTTTTAGATATTTGTTAGCATTGATTAAAAAAAATCTTTTGACTTGTATAAAAGGCTTAAGTCTATCAATTTTGTATACAAAAGTACATTTCTTTGTACAACAGACTCAAGTCGAAATTGTTCTGCGATTGGTATAAAAGCCAATAACTTGGTATATTTAAATCACCGTTTTATACCGGGCACTATAAAAATATTTACAGAATTCCTATGGGAAAATTTACAGTGATTTTTATTTGTATTACATTTATATATTTATTTCTGAAGTTAAGAGATAGCATCTAATCCAGTCTTCCTCCGTACTCTCCCCGCAGAATGCGCAGCAAGTAAATGGCTCAGTTACTTGATTCGCAGCTGTCTCCTGGCCGGAGGTTCATGTGGATGTCCCTACTGAGACCCTTGGAGCTGCCGGGCTTTTTCGCTCTGTCGTCTTCTTCTGTGCAAGCATCTCTTTTTGAGCTTTCTTTGTTATTCTTTCCTCTTTCCGACGCTGTTGGATGTCCGGCTTTGGTCGCTTCTTTTTCTGTTTTTCTGCAACGACCTTCTTGAAACGGGATGAAGTCAGAACAGTGGCCTCTGAAGTGTTTCCCTTTCTCTTTCTTGGGCTTCTTTGTACGCAATGAGGAAGGGGACTGATGTCTTCCACTGCGAACAAACTACACTCTACAAGCTAAAAAATGTAGTTTTATGACTAACGGGAACCGGGATGTTCTCCTGGATTACATCTTCTGAAGTTGGCTCTTCGGAAACAGACGTGTTCTGCTGGACTGTAGCGTCAAGTGTTGGGTCGATGGGAACTATGTTTTCTGGCAAGAGAACGTTAGTCTCGTCTTCTGATGTGACTCTTGGTGGGGCTTCATCAGAAACTTCGGATGGAGCGCAGTCTAAATCGTGAAATATATGGCGATTGACAGGCCAAACACGGAACCACCTGCACGGAAACCATCGGCAGCTGTTTCAAGAGATGCCGACCGTGCATAAGCCTTCCCGAACACTTGGAATTGGGAAACGGCCAGTCCAACATATTCCCTCATCCATTTTTCCCTCTCTTGGGAATAGTATACGCTTAATGGACGAAAGAAAGCGAGGCCCAAAGGCTGTATTCGATGGGTAGTATTGCAAAGGAAGTGATAGTATGATCACCCCTGCTTCTCTGGCCTATTCTATAGCCTCGAGATTTTGAGTGGGGGACACATGTACATCGAGAATTAACAAAACCTTCCTGTTCTTTTCAGATTTAGCGAAACTAATGAAATGTTTCATCCATTCACTGGAGAGCTCGATCGTCATCCAACCTTTTTCCAGGCATATGAAAAGAGTTCCTGGAGGAGCTCCGGCTTCCATCGCTTATGGGGAAACACCGCCATTGGTGGGATGAAGTGACCAGCAGCACTCATTGTGCAGACAAATGGGACGTTCTTTCCCTTATCTGCAGATGTTATCGATCCAACGTGCCTACAACGTGTAATATGGACCAGTGGCCCATATTACACAACAGCGCATGGTTCAAATTACACGCATGGACGGAGCAACGTTGTTTCCAATCACATATCGCCATGCAAAATGGTGCGCATAAAATACATGTATGGATTGTTAAGAAAATAAGTACATTTGCTGCTATTAACGGGAAAATTATATTAAAATTACCTAACAGCAGAAAGTAATACTGTCATTTTAACATACCTGTTACATCAATGATCATATACACCAAATGCAGGCACACATGTACATGTCACCTCCTGCTTTGGATAACACTAATATTCACTAAAAGCAATGGTATGGTTCTGCTATCTAGTGGTGAACAGATAAATTTCCATATGGTCCATATTACACGATGGTCCATAATACACGTATCTCCCCTACATGTCATCTCGGGTGTATTCCTACTTTATTTCTGCTTTATTCCTACTTTATTTTAATGCTAAACATTGCTCCTCATACTGCAGCAGTAGAAATATAAATCAGGTCTACGTAACGTTGTATGAGGATCTAACTACTCGAAAATTACCTTTTGAAATTTCAAAAAAAAAAACATCGTACTTTAAAGCTATTAAAAACAGTCACAAAAATTTCATAAAAATTAAAATACAATAAATAATTCAACAGATTTTTTTTGATACGGTATTCAACAAATCTACATATTTTTAATCAGTTTCCGAAAAACAATCAATACAAATGTCTAAAATATATGATCTACGCTTGAAGCATTAAGCATATAATCCGACCTCCAAGAATGTCTGAATTCAACTGTTTTTGCTTCTAAACTTAATAAATTAAAACTTCAAATCAAAACTGGCTTTTGCCTAAAATCAGTCTAACCTCCAATTTTTATTTCCTATACATAAATGAATCTTAATTTTAAAAAATAGGGTCTGATTTTAGAAAAATTTCAAATGAAAGTAATTTTTATAAGACCTTTTATCCATTTGTTAACTTAAAAAAATTTCATATTGTCTCTTCTAACGAAACTACCGCTGGTTATTAACGTAGGATTACTTATCATTGCTTACCTATTTTGTATGTATATATTGTGAAGAATAGGGATTTCTTCAAACACTCGGCCGTGTGAATATATGTGATGTGTCACTGTCACCCGAGAGCTGCCTGTCCTTGGCATCAGAGCGGTTGCGTGAAGACGGTTGACCTCTTGTGTCGAACTGAGGAGGGGCAAAGCTCCTCTCCTTGTCCACTGGCAAGAGGGTGTCACCTTGAGGGTGTGGTGTCACCGTGGTCTCGGACACATAAATTCTACATTCACTGAATCGCATATGCTAATTATCTGTTCACTACTTTCTCCTAAAGAAACAATTTAAAATCGGCATTACTGCGCATGCCTGATTTCATGTGAACACAGATTTAAAAACCCAGTTGTTTTTCAGCTCGACACACATACTCTTTTTCCTGCAGGAATTTCTGTGTCATTTCCTTTCAGAGTTGGAAAAGATCTATTTTGTTTTATGTGTAAATTATAATTTTTATTCTGACGATTAAACTCCCTCCAGTTTATGCTTGCATTCGTCATTGCATTTCATCACGAATACGCAGCGGCATGATAGCCGTATATTCCACTAGCTATCGCCGCAAGGTTAGTAGTCCTACCTCAGAAGGGCTACAAGGCAAAGGCCACACACTGAGAGTCGGATATTCTTCACGCACAAAGGGGTCTTTTCGGGGTCTGTTCGTCCCTCTGCGTGGGAAATTCTCGAGCGTGGGAAGTAGCTGATGTCATTAGTTTCAACGAATGAGCGTCCAAGCAAATGAACTAACGAATGATAGGACGGCAGATGTTCCAGAAGGAGGTGCTTGGAAGTTTGGTGGAGAACCTCAGACATAAAAAGAGTTAAATAGACTTTGAGATCAACTCTCAGAAGGTGATAGATACCTGCAGCCTTGGACCAGATTACATTTTTGGGCAAACTTGAATCCCGGGGCTTAGTGCCGTTTCACGTAGTCGGTGGACTGCGACTATTTGCGGAAAAATCGTATCCCCCCGGTGCCTGAGGGCGGTTATGAATGTAATATTTCATGCACCTTAAATGTATATAGTGTATATAATTAAATAATTTGTTGTTTAAACCCTAAACTCCGTATTTCTTAATTAATCTATGTTCAACTATCTGGGAGACATTGCCTATATCGTCACAATATGTATATATGTGTTATGTATATATGTATCTATATGTACGTATGTATATATATAGATACATATAACGTTACTGCTTGTCCAAGCGATACAGACTGAGTTTGGCTCGCTGCCAAAATTATAACTCGCGATATACGGGCGGACGGTTTTAGAGTCTGAAATTTTGCTTTCCGGAGATCTGTTATAGAGTAACGTAGTCCTACGTTAAAAGTTTCAAATGAATTCAACATTTTTCGAGTGCATATCTACATACAGTCGGACCTCTATTTAACGAAGTCGCTAAATTCCCAAAAAAAAGTTCGTTATATGGAAAATTCATTAAATAGAGATCCACGTTTTAAAATACTTTAAACTACACAAAACAGATTTTAAGTTCAAAAACACTAAATATTATTAATAAAATTAATTGATCCCACCTTTATTTTGTAAATTAAGGTCTATTTGTTTATATATCTTACGCATCAAAAAGAAATCTTCAAGGAAAACAAGAATAAAACAAAACATTGTTCGGGAATACACTGTATTTTCAATTAAAAAAATAATTTTATATTAAAATTAATGAATTTTAATGATATTATCGCATTTATTATAACAAGCATTTTTAAGCATACATTACCACATGCGTCGTTAAATTTAATTACTGATAAAGTCTGTTAATTTTATCTGAGTTTGTTGCTTGAAAAAGTGTTTTCTCTCATAATACGTCTCGCATCTTTGCAATGCACCAAAAACCCCTTCAGGCGTACTTTCTTCAAACTACAAGCCGCGTCGGAATGCTATAAAGAAAGTTAATGTGTTAAATGTGTTAAAAGAAAGAAGTTTGAAATGCTCAGAAATATTTTGAGAAATATGGAGAAAAAAATATTGGATCACAAGAAAAAGTTCGTTAAATAGAGAATGCACTTCGCTATTTGGAGGTTATTTTATGGTGCATATGCATTCGTGCAGAGTTATCTGCATGCAGACCCCCGACTCCTGTCATCACATTAGTCACGGTAAGCCCCCAAGGTCCCTCGTGTTTCTTGATCTAGTGTCCCCCGCCCCCATTGTCACCATTTGACCATTCTTTGACCATTCTTTTGATGCTCTGCATCAGGACCGAAAGAGGAGGCGATCCACGCATATACAGAGTACGGAGTGAACATCAATCACTGGATTCCCCAAGGCACAGCAGAGCAGAGTGCATGAATGCAAACCCAGCATTACAAAGAAATTCGCAAAATGTTCTTGGTTCCAAGGAAAAGTTCGCAAAATAGAGGTTCGTTAAATAGAGGTCCGACTGTATTATTACACAAGACCGTGATGTAATTTTTCATTATTCTTCTCATGTATTATTCCATAACATACCTGAAATGAGTTCAGTCCTATACTCAGATCTTATACCTGGAATTTTATATCAGTAACTTATAACAATTTCAGCACTAGTAAAATTTCCCACGTACAGTAACCACCGCTTATAGTGATCACTGGTTATAAGAATCAACCGTTTATAAGAATCAATATCGCGAAAACAAAAACAAATGAATTATTTCCATGTTAAAATTTTCGCTTTAAAGAATCAATCCACCGGTTTTAAGAATCAGTTTACACTCTTCGCTTTCCTTTCATTTTTCAAAAAAAATCTACTTAAACCCTCAAAAGGCATGAAGTTCTTTCTTTTTTTTTAAGAAAGATTGATAAGATGGGATGGAATATAGTCGTAAAATTCACCCCTTTCTTTATTAGACATAACATAATAGTTTCCCCTTAAAGGCTTTACCAAAACACTGTCCTATTAGCTTGAACCGTGGGCAACTTTACCCGTCCGAGTAAATCTTCGTCTGAGACTATAAATATTGAAAGAGGTATAAACAGCCTTCTGAAAACTTCATTACGTCAAACTACCGTAGAAAACTTTTTCTTGCTCCCTTCCTGTAGTTGAAATGTTAAAACTGTTAAGCAGGTATGTTGTAACTTGTAACAAATATTATATTTTTTCTTCTCTTACTATAATCATGTGTATCTACTTATAGGTCTAAAAATTAAGTTTTATTTTTAAAACTATGAAAAATAATTTTAATAAAAGATAGTTAATGTAAATTAAAGAGTATTTTATGGTAAATTATCTAATATATGTATATATAGGTGTGTGTGTTCCTGTCCAAAAACCTAAATTTCGGTTATAAGAATCAACCGCTTATAAGAATCAAAAACAGTAATAACAAACGTGATTCTTATAAGCGGAAATCACTGTATTTTGCTACTGTCCATACCTAGTATTTTCAAATTTACAATTTTATCTGTGATTTCGTTCGCATTCGCACAAATTGATTCATCTGGAATGTCTCCATAGGAGGGCAGGGAGAACGGCTGATATCAAATCATCTTAATGATTCCCCTTAGCAACATTGCTGCTCTTAATGATTAAAATTTTCTAGAATGAACTTATAGTTGAAAGGAATAATTGGAAGAGATCGCTTGCTAATTTAAACTGCAAAGAGTTGTCCAGTGTTGTATTAAGACACGTTTGAAAATCAATACGTGTTGAAGTTCCCTTACAGCATATCTATTTAATTCAAAATTATATCTAGAATTTTGTACGGCATTGCTAATTAGTTGATATTTATATTGGGAAATAAGACTTGTTAAAACTTTTTTTCAAATCACCCGTTAGAAAATTTTCAAAAAAAAAATTATAAAGAATTATGAATTCCTGTAGAATATATTGAGTTAAATGGAACTCACAGTATAATTTATTTAGCATTAATATTTGCTAATAATGATTTCGTTATACAACGGTTTCTTAAATTCATTTATTAAATTCACATCCTTGCACTTACAATCTTTTCTGAATATCGTTGTAAATAGCTGTAAATGTTTCTAAACATTTGTAAATAATCTATTTTTCCGTGATTTATGTTTTTTCTGTGTTAAATAACGTTTTAGATACAGCAAATAAGCTTCAGATTTCAATATGTGACATTTTTTCAATATTTTCGAGAATTTGGGCGATCTTGGCGTCACATTTGACGAGTTTTGGATGTCCGGATAACCAGTCAGTGGCGTGGTCATCAAGTTTTGTAATTTCCCAAGAAAAATCGAAAATGTCACCCAGGGTATATAAGCATGCCCAACACGGTTCGAAACGATATTTTTTCCAAATTTCTTGGTTTGAACCATAGAGTTCGGGATAATGTTTTGATAAAACAAAATAAGGCTTTGAAATTGTTGTGTATCTGGCAACAAGCATAACGCTGTTGTTAGGTGAAAAAAATAATATGGAAAAAGTGAGATCGTTGTTGTAGGAAAACCGTCGGCCATGTTAAAATGATTAAATAGTTCGTTCGTTAGTAGGGTATCTCTTATTTCATCAGATTTAGTTCTTTAGTTGGAGCTCGGCTGTTCTGGGAGAATTGTAGGCCCCTTATTGTACCTGCGTGTGTAATGCACCAAAGCTGAAATCTTTTACTGAACTTCTCTAGTCCGAAGTGACTGTTTGGTATATTTATGATCTGTCTAAGACTAAACAGCAAATTAACTTCCTGTCATTTGGATTCGCCGTTTATGAATATCGAATAATACGTAACAATATAAATCAATCAACATAACCAAAATTGCAGGCAGTATTAGTTTAAATCTGTTACCCCAAAAATATGATGCCCTTAGAAAGATTCTTACTGATTAATAATAGCTTTTAAAATGCTTTAAAGTAACAAAAATACTTTAAGAGGTAAATTATTGGGGAGGATATTTTCTGAATTTACAGTTTACAACTTGAAGCGTTTGAAAAAGAATCCTCGGTTGTAATTTTTTTACAACGGAAAGTTAATACAACTAATTTTTTCTAAAGTTTTCTAGCAGATTGACAGCGAAACAAAGATAGTTAAATCCTTGGTAAGTTCCTAATTAGAGTAAAGTCCTGAAATATTTGAAACATTCAGAAATGCAAATTCCTCTTTCCTCTTTTATATTAAATTTCAACCAGGAAACTACATTTCAGGAAGCCGCAAGACGCAAAAGTCAGCAAACTCACAAGTTAGGAATTCCTAAACAGTTATACAAATTCAAATATTTGCTTTCACGCCTTCCGGTATTTTAGCTTCTACATATACGTGTGATTACATCTCTTTTAATCTCAAAGGAGGTTCCCTAAATCTCTGAACTGACTAGGAGGGAACATAAATGTAAAAATTATCAGCCTACGCATCATCTTACAGCAATTGTTTACTTAATTTCATTAAAAATAGTTATTTTCCCGAAGCAATGATAGAATAATTTAATTCAATGAAGTTTCATAGAATATATATATATATATATATATATATATATATATATATATATATATATATATATATATATATATATATATATATATATATATATATATAAATATATATATATATATATATATATATATATATATATATATATATATATAAATATATATATATATATATATATATAAATATATATATATATATATATATATATATATATATATATATATATATATATATATATATATATATATATATATATATATATATATATATATATATATATACAGAGGCTGTTCAGACATTTTTTAGACGATGTATATTGTGATCGCAAAACTAAATTAAATAAAATTCTTGTGCTTTAAATGTTCTATTTGACATCCCTTATTCTGAACTATCTTTCGACACCGCAATTTCCAGGATAATAATGCCTTTTGAAGTGTCAGAAGAGGTATTCTATCCCATTCCTCCTGAACAGTTTTCCAGAGTCCTGTAAGGGTTTTGGGACGACGTTTGGATAATGCAGATTTTAAAAGTCCGAAAGCACAAAAATCCATAGGTGATACATCGGAAGATTTATTAGGGATATCAGTGAAGGGTATGGCCTTGATACGAGTTTTTTGTTCCATTTCTTTTAGGAAATTTACAGTGGATTTTGATGTGTGACTGCTAGCTTTGTCCTGATGGAGTCTCACAGATTGATGGCACTGTGGGTAAAGCGATGGTATTTCATTCAGAAAAATTGGCGATAAAATATGTTCCTGATAGTATTTGGAGTTAATCTTGACATTTTTTCCACTCTCTTTATTTTTAATTTGTCATTATAAGAAAAACCAGCAACAATCATGAATCCCTTAGAAAAACTTTCTTTCGATTCTTTGAACCATGTACTTAAATTTTTTTCTCCCCTTTTATGATAATAAATGGCTCTTTTTTGTTGCAATCATTTAAATACACCCATGATTCATCTATTGTGACAATTGTTTTCCATTTTTCTTTGGATAAGTGTTTCTCATTGTAGAATTCTGCAGCGTGTCCTGCGTTCAGCGATATGATTTGGAAGAAGACGATGCACATTGCGTTTTTTCGCTTTCTTAAGATTTAAATCAACGTTTATCATTTTGTTTACAGTGGACACCGAGCATTTTAATGATTTTGCAACTGTCCTTTGACTAGGGGGATTTTCTTTTAACATTAAACAACGTACCTTTGCAATAGTCGAAGATGTCCGTTTTTTCCTTGGATACTTGTTTGGAATTTTTGTCCCACTTGAGGCTCCAATTTGACGTTTTTTTCCTTTCTTGTTGACGATATGACCTATCGACGCTTTAGATATCACAAAACCATGACTCTCTCATCTTTTTTGGATAACGGAGTATGCATATTTCTCTTCGGAAAGAGCATAAATGTAGCCTTCGAACCACTGCTTTGTTAAAAACGCCATTTTGAATAAAAACAAAACTTTCAAGCCGCAGATGATAATTTTGAGTTTTAAAAACATAGTACAATTGCAATTATTTCTTTTGCAGCAAGCTATTTTTTATTACCGCTTACCAAAATCGTCTAAAAAACCAGTGGCCTCTGAAGTGTTTCCCTTTCTCTTTCTAACGCTTCTTTGTACGCAATGAGGAAGGGGACTGATGTATTCCACTGCGAACAAACTACACTCCACAAAGTATAAACTGTAGTTTTATGACTAATGGGAGCCGGGATGTTCTCCTGGACTACATCTTCTGAATTTAAATCTTCGGAAACAGACGTGTTCTGCTGTACTGTAGCATCAAGTGTTTGGTCGATGGGAACTACAATTTCTGGCAAATGGTCTTTGGTCTCGTCTTCTGATAAGACTCGTGGTGGGGCTTTTTTCTTCCCCCCCGCATCCTCCCCAATGCTGAGGGGGGGGCTGAAATCTCACTTAAACGGCATCGGGAGTGTCACTATTCATCTCAGCGACTCCGAAAACTATGGATTCGACACTATTCTCGGTCATTTTGGACATTTTATATTCACCCCTTCTTTCCCACACCTCATCTCCCCCCAGTGCTTATGGGGGCTGAACTTGCACTTAAACGGCATCGGAAGTGTCACTATTGATCTCAGCGACCCCGAAAACTATGGATTCGACACTAATATTAGTCGTTTTTGATTATTTTTATATGTGCCCCCTGCCCCCCTAGGGGTGCTAGGGGTGTCTTCCCCCCCCCCAGTGTTTCCCTCGGGAGTGAGAACAACATCTGTACAAAATTTCATCTCAATCGGATGGACCGTTCGGGAACGTATAAAGGACACACAAAGAAACATTCTCTTTTATATATATAGATTAACAGAAATATCGGGCGGTATCAAATGTTTCCCTAACTGTAGAGAAGATACGCACTAGGATGGAAGCCTGAGGTGGGGATGGTTACCACAAAAGGTTGAAATGTTCTGTTCCTGAGTGAGTATATTTTAAAAGTACACGTATATGATTCGTGCACGCTAGGACTTTCCGATCTGTCTTGGGTAGGTAGAAGGATATAATATGTTTCAGGTATCCTTACGGGGCATAACAATGTAACAAACAAAAATCAACTGTCTGATGTAGGAAGTACGACAGTTAAAGTGAAACCAAAACTTATTCAGGTAAGTCACAAGGAATATGTCAAACGGCAGAAATCAAGCCCTTTCTGTTCTGTTTCCATTGCTGCTTACACATTTTGTTCTTGTATTGGGTTCATTAGTACTACAACTGACCGCAGATGGTTTGACAACCTCAGTTTCCTTAGTAAGGGCAATTGCACATAAACCAACGCGATTCAACGGTAAATGCGAAGGGTATCTGTATCTCTTTCAATCTCATGAACTTCTTTGTATTAAGCGACAGTCTGCCAGATGGTGTCAGAACTGTGTCCTTTAAACTTAAAAGTACTCTTGGAGCTGCGTTAGGGATTGGGTTTCTTTCAGCACGTGGAATTAGGTCCGTTGAATGCTCTAACAAAAATAAGACGCTCTGTGGTGTTTCTCTTCATTCAAGATAATTTGCTGCTGTTTGGCAGAATTTTGAATGTGACTACTGTTTCCTCCGGCAGGATCAAGTTTCCTGACACTTTGGATGCAGCATGCAAAGAAGAAATTCTAGCGAAATTGAGGGAGAATCGGTAGAAAAAAAACTGCTCAAAATCCTGATCTTATAACACTGAAACACATCAGGGAAAACTGAAGAAACACTTCCGAAACAGAAGTCAACGATTGGCTTAAGCCATCGTCTTCAAAAGCAGATTTTTCAGGGCGAATGGAAAACCCTTCTTGTAGTCACCAACCAGAAATTCATTATTATCATGATAGAATGCACTGACGATGTGAAACAAGCGAAAGATGAACCAAGCAATTGCCCTTAATACAATCAATTTTTCCAAAACCGTTGCATATAATTTTGATTACCTAGCATATATTCATATATTTTGGCGCATACAATAAAGATTGTAAGAGGCTGATTGATTGAGAACACTACGGTCATTTTTTTTTCTTACGGTCATTTTTTTTCGAACGGCTACAAACCACCACCCAACAGTGGGACTCGAACCTAAAATTTCTGGTACAAATGCCAGTGACCTAGTTATTCGGCCATCGTCCAGCCGATTGTAAGAGGTTAACTTCCGCAATATCTTACATATTAAAAAGGGTTCCACTAACTATATTCTTTGACTGAGAGACAAATTTTAAAACGCGGCGAGCTCGTGACTTATAAAAGCCATAAAGTGGGTTGTTATAAACTGAATAACTGTGTAACCACTTTTTATTCCAAAAACAAAATGGTAGTCTAATCACCTACATAAGTGGTACCAAACTTCAATCGAATTTGGTTCAACTCCATTTAACTAACATTTTGCAAGACCAAGAAATATAAAACTGTAGCATAGCAGAATAGAACTGTTATAATTTTTAAATATAATTGATCGCCCTATCCGGAAAATTAATTAATCAAACTTGTATGTATTTATGTTATAATTTATATTCAATTTTTAAGCTTTAAAAATTTCTCATAATTTTTTTTTGTGCTGTACACATATAACGTAAAAAATATATAAAATAAATTCTGTTATATGTATAAGCCGCGTTTTTTTTTCAAAGTTCTGTTGAAAACATATAGCAACAAAAAGTGAAAGTTACTTATCAAATTTTACAATTTTTCGTTGTTGAAACTATATTAATAAACAATTGTTATCTTCCCCTTTATACCTTTGGTCGACAATGTTCACTGTCGTTTGAACGTGCGTTACCGTCTGTTTTGCGTGTACGTAATAGATAAAAAAGGAGGCTTATTAATGATAAAACAAATACTTTATTGGGCAGCGTTAGAGCATGACCGCTCTCTCTCGTTTCACTTCTACATCTGCTCTCTTTTACACATTACCAGCGCTCACAGCGCCATCTTACCAAACTTGGCGAGCAAATAGCGTTAACACAATGTTGTGGACTTTAATAGTGAAAACAATATTTTTCCATTTTCGTATCTATCTATAACTATAGATATACATATACATACATATTACTAGATAACTATATACACTATCTGACCAAAAGTATCCGGACGTCCAGTGGTACGGACTCGGAGAGTCCTCAGTCATACATTAATATAATGTTGATCCTCCTTTTGCATCGATGACAGCCTGCACACGTCTGGGTAGACTTGTGCACCACCAGTGTTTGATAGGTGTCCATAGGAATTGACTTCGAGGCGTCCATCACAGCTGAAGTGAGTGCTTTCACTGAGGATGGTGGATTTGGCTGGCTACGTAATATGCGTTCTAATTCGTCCCAAAGGTGTTCAATGGGATTTAGATCGGGGTTCTGAGAAGGCCAGTCCAGTTTTTGAACACCCATTTTTTCAAACCACGCCTGCGCAAGTCTCGGTGTGTGAATGGAGCAGTTTTTCTGATGGAAGAGAAATGGGCCTTCCCCGAAATATTGTCATAGAGTTGAGAGAGCAGCATTGTCCAGAATAGCCACATACATCTCATAGATCATGTTTCCAACCACAGGAACTAAGGAACCCAGGCCAAACCATGAAAAACACCCCCACACCATGATGCTGCCACCACCGAACTTAACAGTCGGCACAATGCAGTCACGTAAGAAGCGTTCGCCGGGCATCAGCCAAACCCAGACGCGTTCATCGGACTGCCAGATTGTAAAGCGAGATTCATCACTCCAAAGAACATTTTTCCACATGTCCACAGTCCAATGACGATGAGCTTTGCACCATTGCAATCGACGCTTCGCATTCTGAGGAGTGACGTTCGGCTTGTGAGCGGATGAACGACCATGGAATCTCAGGTTTCTTAACTCCCGACGAACAGTCCTGCTGCTAGCACTAACGACTGGTGAACTTTGAAACTCCTGAGTAATTTCAATCAACGAAGACTTGCGATTTTGTTTCGCTACCCTTTTCAGAGTTCTACGGCTGCGTTCACTAATTTGTTTCGGCCTGCCACTTCGTTTTTCTGCTGCTTCACTGCCTCGACGTTTCCACTTCACAATTACATCCCTCACAGTGGATTTCGTTAGATATCTTCTGTAGAATGTCCGAAATTTCAGGAACTGATTTCCCACAAAGGTGGCATCCTACTATAATGCCACGATCAAAGTCACTAAGCTCCTTTCACTTACTCATTGTCTCACAAATGCATAAATATGACCTGACAAACCACTACCAACACTTTTATAGCTTTCGGTTAAGCATCAAATTACGTCACCTTCCAGATCCACTTCTTTAGGGAGGTGTCCGGATAGTTTTGGCCAGATAGTGTATTACATATAACTATAATTATTGATAAGTGTACTAGTAACGGTACTGAACTATATTACAGTTCAATACAGCTGCATTTATAGTTATGTGTAGTTCCGTAAAGTACATGTGAACTGATATTTTTATATATTGCAATCCATTTATTCTAAAAATTGCCTCGATTAATTCCTTTTTTAATTCATGTTCCCATTAGTTTATATCAACTTAAAATGGGCTTGTTTCGGATATTTTAATGGACTTATATGTTTACATGATGTCGTGGGGTACGACATATAAAAAAAATAAAAAAGGTGCAGAAAAACCAATTAACAAACGGGACGGAAAATGGAATAGTAAAATGACGCCAGACGATACGAGAAGAATGTCGTGGGGATACGATATGTTAGGAGTTCAAAAAGGGCAGACAACCCAATTAAAGCGGACAGTCAGCGGTACTATGAGAAAATTGAAATGGCACTTGATCAGACAAAGGACCGGATGAGGAAGAAGAAATTGAAAAGCAACAATTAAGAGTCGAAACAGCGAGGGGTCTAGATAGAATGGACATCGAGATGAAAAGGGAATTGTTGGCAAAGAGAAGAGGACCCCACATATAGGAGATGTTCTGGGAAAACACGATTCCTAGAAAGACAGGGATGAGTCGAAGACGAGATTGTTCGAATATAAAACGCCCCTCACTCTTAATTGTTAAAGAAATGATTAGGGGATGAAAAAGTTAGCGAATCGAAGTGGAAGTAAAAAAAAGGTTGAACATGAGAGACGAATGAAAATGTAAAAGGCGGGGCTTTGAGAAGATAAAAAATAGAGAGAGTGAGAATATAAAATAATGATATAATTGATTTTGACTCTCAGACTTAGCACCCAAATAGAGAGTTGTAGCCTCGTAAGCGAGAAGTCTAAAGAGAATATATGGGAGATTGCGCCCCGACTTAGCGCATCGCTGTAAGCCTGCAACCCAACGATGAGAGGAGATTAGACGAATAGTGGAGCCGAGAAAGATTGCCTGACCCCCGCAAGATAGCGATGAGAGGGGAATAGAGGAGCGTCGGAGCCAAGATAGATTGCCTGATCCCTGCAAGCTACCGATGAGATGATAGTAGTTGAGGTAAGGAACCAAGACAGAGTGCCTGACCCCCACAAGCAAAAGATGGAGAACCGATCCGGCCATTAAAGTCCGCCTATTCCCACGACAGGTAGCGATTCTGATAACCGCGTTCACCAGCGAAAGTGAATCCTGAAGAAAGATATCCCAATCGATGCACATGAATATGCCAGCCAATGTTCCCCTTCTGCAGTCTGCAAAAAAGGAGGTAACCTTTCATTACCTATTGCCAAAACGTCGATAAAACCCCGAGTCTTATAATATAGGCGGAAGTTAAGGAATAATATATATATTGCGTACTGAAATGAAATTAATTTAAATAGTGCAGTCAAATAATACCTTGATATAATGAGTATTTCTTTAGGTTCATAATTAACAATAATATAATTGAATGTGTACTAATATTTGTATTGTGTTAATAAATTAATGTATTGTTTAGAATTCAGAGTAATGATATCATTGCCTACCACTATACCCAATCCCGACCCACCCAATGTAACTCTACCACACATGACTAACTATAAGGTGAAATAATTGTTACTTCTGTTTACTTTCCTAAGAATGTTACCTCCACACGTTAGCAGTAATCAAATTTTCCCCAGCGAGAAAAGCTAAATTGGTAGCAGAATTAATTTTTAGACCGGAAATTAGTCGGTTACGGTTACAGAACAATCACAATCAAATTACCAAAATTAAATTTTCCAACTCGCTTTAATCGAGTAAAACGTGGAAAGTTGGTTAAAAAAAAGAACGGTCCCGTGTTCAATTAAATGGTGACAATGAAGCAGACCGAAGAAAACGCTTTTCCGTAATCAAAATATATACTGCAATACGTAAGTAATAAGTAAACTTATAAGCGCTGAACGGTATTTATTTGCAGAACATGACAACGTTGAGTTAAAAGTATCACAAAGCAAAGTCATTACTGTCAGGTATCTATCTTGAAGCACTTTTGACGACACGTATGTCCTTGCTTCTTAAAAATTATTTGACGCACGCAGACTACTGTTTAACATTTCAAGCACGTGCTTAATTGGCTGAAGTCCTGAAACACCTGCATCTTATGAGCTCTTTGTTGTAAAAATTGCTCGTTATGTTCACAGTAGCCGGCGACAGTCAGACAATAGTTATAACGTATAAATAAATAATCCAACAGAGATAGATAAAAATAATAAGAATAAAGACAAAAAACAAACAGAAAACAAGCACTCTGGGCATCCACGCACCAACGGCAAGATTCTGTATAAGTGCCGGAACTGAACCATAAAACAACATAGAGGTAACCGACAGGTCTCGTCATCAGGGAGCCTAACCATATCAGTTACCTCAAGGGGAACTTTCTGAATAGGATGCAGGTAAGCCCAAAAGACATCCCAAGGCCCCGAGTCCCCCAAGGAAGCAATAAGTGAGAAAGAAAATGAAAAGACAAACACAACTTACAGTATGGGCTCAACGCACTGTACATGCAAGCACACAAATAATCCTAATGCATAGTAAAAGATGCATACACACCCCAATTCCGTAAGTGACGGTTATGGCGAAACAGCAGCCAATTCTATCCAAAAAGTTACGTCATTGTAACATTACTACAGCGCCACCCCCCATTACAGCTTAACCAAATGAAAACATAAATACTATTCTAAACATCTTTAAAAATTCCTGAGTCTAAATGCCATTTTTTTTAACTTTTAAATTGCCGAAATTTTTAGAGAAATCGTTTTTACTAAAGTTTTCCTCTAAAATGTTACATGCATCCGAAAAATCCCCAGCGTTGTTACATAATTAACGTGTCATCAGTGTGTATCAGAGACTATACAGACCACCATTTAGAGATACCAGAGGTTATTAAGTATCGTACGTTATAAGGCCACGTGCCATCAACCCAAGATTATTTTCAGAGAACCTCACAACGACAAAAGCTGTATTACCCCGTTTCCCAGACCAATCAAACTCAAAATTCGCTGAAATGCCTCCAATTCATAACCTTTTAATGTCTTATCTAAAAATGGTTCGTTTTGGGGAGGAAATCTAGGGTAGAAGACGCAATGAGTAACATGATAGTCCGCAGCAAATCTTTTCATGTTGATACTGCTCGAATTATGGCAGTATGGTGTCATTCCTCTTGGCGTGTTCCAACCCATTGGTTCCAACAATACACGAAAGTCAGAGTACGTCCAACCAAGGAGTGAACGGTATGTCTGGAAGACACTACGGCCTCGCTGTCTACAACGGCTTAACCTCATCTGAATCCAATATTTCAAAATTTTGCATGTGACGGTATGAGGAACTCTGTCGGTGGCAAAGCGTTTGTGTCAGAAACCAGAGTTGTTTCAGTACGAATGCCTACTACATTATATCACCAAAAATGGGGCATTCCGAATATGCAGATATAGGCAACCTCGCATTACGTGAAGACACGCAGTGCATATTAGGAAGTACATATAAACTTGATCCTGTAGTAAAACTTTAAATTTCATTGGGATCCACTACGGCACGCAACGCCGAACTCACGGATTTCCAATCCAAAGAGGTATGGTTATAGAATGCTATGAAAGCAGTCTTTATGTGTGATGGATGGTCTTCTAGGCACTCCGAAATCAACTGTGGCTGAAGCCGTTGATTGAAGCCGTGGCTGATTGAGTGATTGATTGAACCTTCGCTGAAGCCGTCGACAAGACTAAAGACTTGCGGCAGTACTGGAGTGAAACCCCGACTTTTGAGAATGCACAAACTGGACGATCGAGGCAAAAGAGGGTTAGAGGGGAATCGTTGTTCCAGTACATCAGCTTTGGCTTCAGATGAATCTCAGTCCACATGAATTGATGTCAGTAAGCCGTACAATCTGTCGGGGAACTGTCGCGATACTTGGAGCTCTGATGAGACTTAGTTTGAAGAACAAAACATACAAAAAACGGATTGGCCGACTCAAAGTCCTGATCTCAACCATTTCGTACATTTGTGGCATAAACTAGAGAACTGAATTCGCCTCCGACTGAGAGCCCAACTCTCTACGAACTAAAACGTGTATGTTGTTTGGGTGCTTGTAGTTAACATTACATAGTAAATACCTGTTATTTATTATACATGGGACTTACGGGAAACTAGTAAACGGACTTCTTAATAACTACAATTTAATTAATAGGAAAGCTATATATGAGGAGGTGAAAGGCAAAGTGGTGTAAATCAGTAAGTCAAGTGGTGTAAGTCCAAAGTATTTTACTGCAAAAACTACAAAATTTCCACTATAAATTGAACAAATTATAATTCATAATAATTATTACAATATTGCAAATAATAATTATTTACAATTCCACTATAAATTGAACATGGAGATTACATTTTTGCCCTCAAATAAAAGAAGTTGAAAATGTGACTTTCTCCTTGGCTTGACGATTATCTACTAATTAGATCGAAACATATAGAGCCATCCTTTTAACTAAATTGTGGGTATTAAAATATACTTTCTAACTGTATTATTAACGTATTTGTATGTTAAAATAATTAATGTATTTGTGAGTTCTTGTTGAATAGTAGAATTCTTTTAGCGAGTAAATATTCATTTCCTAAGTATTTTTCGAAATGTGCATCATTTAGCAAGGTTGTAAAAAATATATTGCCGTCCTTGCAGTGTAAGAGTAAACATAGAATAACTCCGAATCCATCAAGTAATACCTTTTAGTTTAATCAAGAACATTAAGTTTCGAGTTTCGTTCACTTCACGAAGCTGAAAGAGAATTACACAAGTTATTTACATTTCCCTATAGTAAACTACCGAGATTTAAAGCAATCTAATTGTGTATATGGATTCCTTAACCCACTTGAGTGCTATAAATGAATGAACCCATTTGTGTTACAGATGAAAGTTTGGAAGTAAAAAGAAATGCTTTTTAGTAGGTTTATTTTACTCGCTTAAGGAATAGAGTTACTTAATTTTCAAAAGCATTAGCTGCAAATAAAAACACAATGTTTTAACCTAATTTTATCATTAATACAACAGTTTAGGACTACTTTCGATTTAAACTCTTTTTAAGACTTATATTTTTGGACATTTCTGAACGCGCATAAGAATCATACAAAAAGTATCACGTTCTGTTTAAAACAAATTACTCCTGTTGTCGTAATTTTCGAATGATTTAAACCAATGTTTCCAATTTCCCTTTTTTATAAGATACGAGTTGGTACATGCCAAAACATGACGCCTGGTTATTAAATAAATGTACTAATACACAAATTCTATTCAACACATCACTGCCAAATGTTGAAAATCATGATATTAAGAATAGAGAAATACACTTTAAAAAATTACTATTTAACCACCCATTAAAGAGAAATATGGTCACTCAACAGCGCGAAATAAACAATTTCCGTCAAGTTCAATTCTATATCTAACAAACATAATTAAAATTAATAAATACAAGATAAAAAAGAACTTTTTATATACCATGTTTTTTCATTTTCTGCTGAATTATATAAACTTGACAATTCTATGTATTAATAAATACTTTTTAAAAATTTTTTGATGAATTATCCCATCAAATTGAAAGAAAATGAAGTTAATTAGAAGTTAACTTGCGTTTAACTTTCCGTTCCGGTTCCGGCCGACAGATGGCTGCACCAGTCTACAAAACGAAATTAACTGAAAATAATAAAAAAAAGGTAAAAGATCTGCTTAAAGATGGATAAAAGTATTAAAACAATGCATTGTCATCGTGTTCTGAGCTATTCTAAAAGTTTCAAATGTCTAGCTATACGGAAAGTTAGTTAAAAATCGATTACAAGATTTGTACTGGACAAACACACACACAAGAAAGCAAGTTAATAATAATAAAAACATGGCAACAATCTGCTTAAAGAGGGCTAAAAGTATTAAAAAATGCATTGTCATCGTGTTCTGAGCTATTCTAAAAGTTTCAAATGTCTAGCTAGTCGGGAAGTTAGTTAAAAATCGATTGCAAGATTTGTACTGGACAAACACACCCACAAGAAAGCAAGTTAATAAAAGCAAGGTAAAAATGGCAGAGAGTGAGCTAGAGAGATTCCTCGGAATAAGCAAATGAACGTGTTTATTCTGCCTCGTGCCTAGAAAGTATCTAAAGGCAGATTTAAACATGTCACTGGGCATGCGCAGAAACATATTAATGTGTTTGTGCGGCCTCGTGCTTAGTATCTAAAGCCAGATTTAAACATCCCATTGGGCATGCGCAGAAAGAATTTTTTAATTGTAAATTATCGCTAATTAATAGAATATGCGGTTGAAAAAAACAAATTTTTCATATCTATAGATTAGAAGTTAACTGAAGCAGTAGTTTACTCTCACGGACTGCCGAAAGAATCGCTTTAGCAACTTAACTATAGACATGTCACATTTGGTCTTATCTCTAAGTAAAATACTGAGTATTTTTTAATAATAAAACCAATTTTTAAGTTGAGCCTGTTCTGATTCCGCGATCAACGAATTTTCAACTTTTTTAGCAAAATTTCGAGGTATCTATAAAAGTTTTTGGCGCCCCTCGGGAAATAGTCTGAGGGAAGGGTTGAGTGTCTCCCCTCTTTCCTCCGTCCCTCGCCTTTGATTTGTCTGAAGTTACATCTATAATTGTTTATTCGAATGATCGTGTAAATCTATAACTCCTCGTCCAGGATCAGGGTCAAAGCAAAATTTTCCAAACTTGAGACCGTTTTTCTGCCAACTGGACTGTCCCGGTAGAGGAATTATTTTTCTTTAACTCTTCATTCCATCCTTCCCTGCCATTAGCGCCCTTTACACGTACGTTCTTTCCCGCGTGAAACCACGATCCCGCGCGATTGAGTGCAAGTGTGAAGGTGTCGGAGAGGAAGAGAAAGCTGCTTTGGAGCGTACTGCAACTTTCCCGCGCACAATCCCGTACGCTCCAAGCACTCCAAGATCGTACGTGTAAAGGACGCTATTAGCACCCTTTACACGTACGCTCTTTCGCGAGTGCTTGGAGCGTACGGGACTGCGCGCGGGAAAGTTGCAGTACGCTCCAAAGCAGCTTTCTCTTCCTCTCCGACACCTTCACACGTGCACTCAATCGCGCGGGATCGTGGTTTCACGCGGGAAAGAGCGTACGTGTAAAGGGCGCAATTAACCCTTCAGCGGGCACGCCCTTGTACAAAGTGCAACATTTCCGTAATTTTGAATGGTTTGTTTTTACATGAAAGTTTTGAATGTTATAGCAGTTTCTATTAATAGCTACACCCTTTCTAATGCAGGTCCGACTTTCTGACCCTTGTATTCCTTTCCATTCACTATTAGTCGTGATTTAACAGTGGTAAACCAGCAATAATACTGGATTACAATACGGCAAAAGCAGGGGTTGATGTAGTCGTTCAAATGTGCAGCTATTACACGGTATCCCGCATATCACGAAGATGGACAATCTCATTGTATTTTTTTTTTAGGTTTTGGGACATAATAGGAATGAATGCGCATGTTGTCCTTATTCAATAAACCGGACAGTTTTGAAATAAGGCGATTGTATCTGCATTCTTTGGCCTTTAATTATAAATATATCTCAACATTATCAACATTTTCTATCTTGTCATAGAACGCAGAATCATTGTTTTCAATTTGAAAAAAAAAAGTTTATTACAAAAGGAATAATCAAGGTTAAAATACACGTTGATCTTTGTGCCACGCGCGCCTGCTGGTGTACCAAAAATTGGCGCGCCCGCTGAAGGGTTAACCTTTTCCTTACGGGGTGGGATAGCATGTATCCCAAGAATATATATATATATATATATATATATATATATATATATATAACCCCCTGAGTGGCCGCTCTACCGAAGGGGTATGAAATTTCCCGTTCTAAAGTGGGAATTGAAAAAATGAGCCTCGTAAGCTAAAGGTTAATATACCCTTAACATATTAAGTAATTATCTCCAAGAAACCTTCAAAAGTATCCTGTAAAGTAGAAGGTGTTCATCCAATCTGGACGGAGAGCCACATCAACACGTTCGCCAGCTTACACGGGCAACATAAAAAATTACTACGTTTACACCCTCCAAGTGTTTTCTGGATGAATTCCCGAACGCTTTCTTCATAGCAACCTACTTTGAGATTTACGAAATAGAGAAAATGTAGCAAGTTCTCAGATACAACATTGCTAGCAAAATTTAATGTCTTTACAGCACTCACACACTGTAGCAGGGTTTTATGTCTTTTCAGTTTTAATTAGAAACTTGGCATTCTTTTCATTTCAATAACTCTACGTAAACAAGCGTAACTGCCAATTTGCAAAGTGTTCTGCTCATTTTGTTTTTTCCATAAGATACGAGATTTACACTTTTGTTAGTTTGTTCCTTTTGTTGTAGTCAGTTCCTTTACTGATTACTAGCGGCCCGTCCCGACTTTGTCCGTGTTGAACAAAATATTATACCAATAAATTTCCAGTTGATAGCCAATAAACTGTAAATCTTTTTGTACCTTAAAAATAACCTTAATAATACCTTAAATTAATATTACATTAGTTAATAATTAAAGTTAATTTTTTAAAAGAAAAAGGCGTGCCGGAGAACGGCTAGATTGGAACCGCTAGCGTCAGAACAGAAGCCCACCGCGATAGCACCACGCTAAAGATCGTTGAAGACTTCGGCACAAAAAGCGGTAGAGGACAGTAGCGGTAACAATGGAGATTGTTAGGATTAAGCCCCTAACTTTATTTCTACGGTTCAGATATACATAATATATAGCCTATGTCCATCTGGAATAATGTACCTTTCAAACAGTGAAAGAATTTTTCAAATAGGTGCAGTGGTTCTGGAGATTACCCTCCACGTACAAAATCGCTCTCTCTTTATATATAAGTATAGATATCAGATGTAAATCTGTTATTTCCTTTTATTCATTGTCGCTTCCAGTTATGAAAGCTAGCAATAATTACCATAAATAGTTTACAGACACGTATTTAATTTGGTTTCGAGGAGGGAACCATGGAGTAACACACGACTCACAAATAAGAGTAATGATGAAATAATTAAAGTAATAAGGATAGATAGAAAGTTTATCACTCTACTAACTATCCCTTCCTATGCAGATGGCGGGTTTTCCAGTCTGTCGATAATTAGGATTTTCTTGGTTCAGCGGGCCAAAAGACATATAGTTAGTGAAATAAATTGCAAGGATATATTGTATTACGATGGCAGATTAATTTAATTTTCTTTTGTTAGTAGCGGAACTGTATCTAGTGATTATTGCCAAGGAACACAGAGACTGTAGTTATAGAGATACGTACGGGATCACTCCAAAACTAATTGGATATGCTTTGATGTTAAGGAATATATATAACCAGAAAGAATTCAAAACCAGACGGGAATCTTTTGGTATAAATGAATATAAGTAACCATTTTATACCAGATGGGTAGATTTTAATATAAAAGAGTGTCAGTATCAAATGAATAATTGAAAACACAGAAACATATGCTTCGTTAAAATTAGGTTAGAATATTTCCCACTTACTTTCAACTTGTCATCTTCTTTTAATCAATTCGATTTAATTATTCCCCGTAAAAGGAAATATCCCTTTCTTCGAATTAAACCGGGTGAAGAAACCGCTCCATGGGGTGAACATTAAATTGTTTCATTTGATTATGTCAGTAGTGAATCTGTAGCTAATTATCATCCCTGTATTACTGAGACAGCAGGAATAGGTTGATTGATTGATTGGTTTGGAGCGCTACGGTCAACTTTTTGCTACACGAGGGCTAATTAGACCGGGACCTACAGTTTAAAGCTGATTCCTAACGGTTACAAACATCCATGCCAACAGTAGGACTCGAACCCACAGGAATCGAACCAAATGCCAGCCCCCTAACCATTCGGTCATCTTCTGGCCAGCAGGAATAGGACTCAAAATGAAAGTCAGTACCACTCTTGTGGCTGGCAGGAAGATGACCGAATTGCCTAAGGGGCTAGCCTAAAAAGGGTTTGCGTGTTTGAGTCTTTACGCTAGCTCTAGTTTTTGGAATCATTAGGAAACGGCACTAAATGTTAGGTAGAGGTGTCTTTATGTGCGATATTGTGCAACAGAAGACGACAGTAAGGGCCTGTTCACATAGGAGTCCGGTAGGGGAGCGTTAAAATATTGAAATATATTTAACCAATGACAAACCTCCAAACGATTAGCAGCGAAATATTTAACGCCTATGATTGGTTTACTTTCGTCTCAACGTGATCTTTCCTTTAACGCTCCTCTACCGGACTCCTATGTGAACAGGCCCCTTGTCTTCCATACCATTCAAATAACAAACCAGCCTGCTATGGATGAGCACGCATGTTAAGTTTTGTTTATTTTTTACCATGTTTTTATTAACTTGCTTTCTTGTTTGTGTGTGTGTTTGTCTGGTACAAATCTTGCAATGGATTTTTAACTAACTTCCCGACTAGCTAGACATTTTAAACTTTTAGAATAGCTCAGAACACGATGACAATGCATTACTTTAATACTTTTTGCCATCTTTATTCCATATTTTAAAATCCATTACGTAAAAATACGAGTAGCGTCTGCAGCCAAAAGTGACTGCGCCACAGGCGCCATCTATTAACGTAATATTGAACCTATTAACGTAATAGCGAAATTTAAAAACATGGTATATAAAAAGTCTTTTTATCTTGTAATTATTGGCGCTTCGGTCATTCTAAATCAAACATAGGCTAAACAGACCTGACTTACATTTCCAAACCGTCTCTGAACGATTACTCAGAAGCATATTAACCAAGGAATCTTTCTTTGTCAGACATTCGAACTTTAACATTTTTCTGAGTTTGTTTGACATTTAATGGTGTCCTTCCCCCAAGATAGTCATCCACATAAAGTATGCCTCAATCAAAAGAAAGCAATTCAGCTTCGTTCCGTGCTTGCTCAGTGCTCTAATCATATACTGCAGATAGTTCACCGCATCACAAAACCACAAAGCATGATCTCAAATTCGCTGAATGCTGCTTTTCTTCAAAAAGTACTGCTTTTACCTCCACGAGAGCGTTTTTTGCGACAAGGCTTCCCCCCTCGCCTTTATTAGAAGTACATTCTTTATAATAATAAATGCTAGAAATGATCACATTCCGATGTGTAGCATCAGCGAGTCTTTCTGTGATGATCCCAAGGCTACAGATGCCAATATATATTTCCATATAACTATTTCACAAACCTAGAGGTCTTTATGTGGCATATCACACTATCTAGGATATCTTAATAACGAGACGCATCGGCAAAACCGTCGAGCGTCTATATGTGCTTCGCAAAGAAAGAGTTTGAAATAAAAGAAAAATTGTCCAAATGTTAATATGGCTCGTAAAGAAATTAAATAACACACTTTTTCCCAAACAAAAAAGGTATATATGAGGGTTTCCCAACGTTGAAAAGTGTACAAGTTGAATGAAAAGAATAGATTTATTGGAAATCAAAAGAAATCGCCATGGGCGTTGTAACACAGGTCCCATCGCTTCGGCAGCAGGTGTAGAAAGATCGTGGTTGATTCTTGAGGAAGTCCTGCACAGTTCCCTTCACTTCATCGTCCGAATGGAAATATTTCCCCTGTAATGATCTTTTAGGCCAAAAGATGTAGAAGTCACTAGGGATGCGACATCGATGTCGATGTTTTCAAAACATCGATGTTTTGATAAAAACATCGATGTTATAAACATCGATTTTTTGAAGCCGATTTTTTTTAAACATCGATGTTTTGTGCTCGATGTTTTACGTTGTTCGATGTTTTTTTTGTTTTTGTTTGTTTGTTTGTTTTTAAATGAAAAAGCACCATAAAAAACTTAACCACCTAGCATAATTTTCACACTCAGTAAATGTAAGTCTGAATTCAGAAAAAGACGAATACAATAGGGATAACGATCCTCTAGCGACGAGACAAATGGCAATCAACAACCAAAGAACCAGTCAGAGAGCTTGGAATGTTCTTGACGCTCCAGAACCTTCCATGGGGTTTTATTTTATAAATAGTGTAAACACGAGAGCGGCCGTTTAAGTTTTTGTTTTGTTCTGGTTTTATGTAAGTTAACGTTAATTTTATTAGTAAGATGCCTCACAAAAGTGCAGTTTGGAAATATTTTTCCAAAACCTTTGACAAATTTGCAAAATGCAATATTTGCCTTAAGTCCCTCAAACTTCTGGCAATACCACGAGTTTATCTGGACTTTTGAAGGCAAAACATGATGATATTTACAACGAGTATTTTGAGTCATCAATGAACCCCAAGCCAAAAGGTAAACCACACAATCCAGATTCTGCGGCCCCAGGCATTCCAAGCATTTCGGTGACTGAAACGGAACATAGACAAGAAACCGCAAGTTCGTATTCCACTATTCCTAAGTTCCATCCAAAAACTTTGAAAAACGGTTTCACAAACGTGATTTCTTTTAAAGATGGGGGAGATATCGACAGCAAAATTTCTCAAGCTATTCTTTATATAATTCGTAGAGATTCTCAGCCGACTTCAATCATTGAAGACGAGGGTTTTAAACACTTGTTAAAAGTAACTGTGCCTTTATATACTGTTTCATCACGAAGAACAACAGATTAAATGATAGATCAGAAGAACGAAACAGTGTCGTTTATGCTAAAAGAGCGATTGAGCAATGTCTCAAATGTATGTCTCCCAACAGATATTTGGACGGAAAAATCGATGTTCAAAAACATCGATGTTTAAAAACATCGATGGTTTTGGGGCGATGTTTTAATATTGAATATCGATGTTTCAAAACATCGATGCGTTGTTGTCGATGTCGCATCCCTAGAAGTCACAGGGTGACAAATCCAGACTGTATGGCCGATGTTCCAACACTTTCCAGGTGAATTAGTTTAAGGTCGTTTGGGTTTCATGGGAGACGTGTGGGCAGGCATTGTCATGTAGAAGGATCACTTGCTGTGTGAGAAGGCCTAACCGTTTTTAAAGTTTAAAAAGTGAACTTCTCAAACTAACATCTCACCACTAACTCCTCACTCTTTCGGCAGTCTTCAGTCCTCAAGTAGGAGTTGCCAGAAAATGTGTGCCTCTGGAAAACAGCCAACAAAACAAAGCCTGCCATGAAAAGGTGGGCCAACACCCATACCCCTAGTGACTTGGACCTAATGATCAGAAGTGCTGACCCAGCCAAGATAGTAGCCCTACCCCCAAAACCTCCACCACCAGAGGGAGACGTCTGGAAGATTAATGATGGCCGGTACCCCATAACGGCAGCAAATGTTCCCGACCAATGGCGATTGCACTTCTGGCACCACAACCCGCGACAAAGACATTCCCGAAAGAGAAGATAGCGGGCGGGAAGAAGGACTGGAAAGGCATATACACCCCTTTCTACAGCAGACAAAAGTCTTCACAACACAGTAGAACTTCGATCGTTCAAAGAATCATCGTTTCCTGTATGTGTCGTTTATTTCATCCAGTCACCACGATATTTCTTTGTTATGTTCCTGCATCCATAGTTTTACCTCATTTATCGTTCAGAGCAATAGGTTCCTTGGAAAACGATAGATCAAGTGTCCACTGTATCTTGTTCTAGTCCTTTGAATTCCATTTATAACAGCTATTTTTTTTAATTTCTGAACATTGAATTATTACAATAAATTGATAATTTCAGATAATCTGAAGAACTCGCTAATGCAAAAAGCTTTGTACCACCAACCAGTTTAAATTAGAAATGTCCTACTGCATTTTAAGGAGTACAGAGGTTGATAAGTCCCTCATATACGCAATTGGAAATTCAATATTCATTCCTTTATTGAAAAACTTAATTTATTTTTCATTACCATACCGATTAGCTTAAGGTCACACCAATAACTTTAATCAATACAAGTTCTTTGGTATAGAAAAAGAACAATTACCAAATTTAATAATTAATTCTTGATTACTTTTCCGGCACTGTAACATAAAGCAATATACTGCGTAATTTCTCTAATTTGTTATTTTCCAGGCATTAATTACTTTTATGCGAGCAGTGGGGTTGAAATTTATGCGAGGAACAATAATGAGTTATTTGAATCTTTATGTAAACACAGATCCAGGGAAAATGCAGGCGTAGTTAATTTTATTTCAACACGAGTAATTAAATGCGTGCAAAGACGCTGCAAATCGTTGCTTTTGTCGCCCCCCGTTCGAGGTTCTTCCAGGTCGTGGAAACAATCAAACAAGCCTCCAAAACTTTTACTGACGTGTAATAAGTGTTCGGAATTTTCTTCGGTGGTATTAATGTGTGTCGAGATTATTTGAGCTTTATTTTCGTAGCATTAAGGGATGGAAATTTTTTTACAAAGGAATGTAAGTAATAGTTATTTGAAACATTATTGTAAAAGAATGAATCGTTTTGGAAATTTGCCATTTGCAAAGGTTTGCAAACTTTAAGAATAAAGCAACTTTAAGAATAAAGCTTAAGAATAAAGGTTTGCAAACTTTAAGAGTAGCCTAGCGCCCTCAGGTAATATTTTACCTTTAATTTTTTTTAATTGTTTTTTTTTTTTGGGGGGGGGGAGTTTTTCTGTACCATTTTGGATATCAAATGTGCTAAAACTTTAGGAAAATCTTAGGTTGTTGTTCCTAATGCTCCTTAGCCGTAAGTTCCAGACCAGGTCAATACAGGCTTTGGTATGAGTATTGAGGCTCTGATTTATAATAGCCCCACAAGGGTCAACACCTGGTGGGGATTGTACCTTCCCCACCCACTGACCTCATGGAAGGATATTCCGGTCTACGGATTTAACATGCCCATGTCTGGCTTAGGCACGATTTTATTTAATGGCGCTCGCCGGAATTCGATCCGAGCCCCCTCAGTAGCGAAAGCCGACGCGCTACCTCTAGACTACCTCGCACCTGCAATTAGCGGTACTTGGATAATGTGTTCCACTAGAGTTGAAGCTACACATTTTCGGAATTAACGTGCCCATACCTGACCTAGGCACGAAAGGAAAGTGCTTTAGTTTAAGTTGTTAGAGTAAAAAGTAAATCACGTAGAACATACCTCACTAATATAAACATTATCTTTTTTCACCTGGATATGGTAGATAATGTCATCGTCAAATAAACTTTTGGAGATCATGGGCATGTCATTCCTAACATACTCGGTAGCTCTCAAATACGCAAAAAACTACAGTTAAGCCTGTTTTTGTGCTGTCTTTTTTATGCTATTTTTTGTGTTATATGTTTTGTGCGATTTGTTTTATGCTGTATTTGAATATGTATCGAAAAACATTGAAATTATATAGTTGAAATTATTTATTTGAAATCCCAAAAAGAGCATCGATCGTGCATATCTGGCTATCGCGGCGTTTACAAGCAGCTGATCAAACGACCGTCGTCGCAAAAACTTATCACCGACTACACGGTGTGAGGTTCCATTAAGGACCTCTCAATTAATCGTCTTCCTAGACAGACGCCCAGGCAACGCCCGTGTCGAACGTTAACTTTGAAATAGCCGCCATCGTGGCTCCATCGACAAAACCAATCAGGGGAGGGAACCCTGACGTCATAGAGGACGTCCGACCAATCGAAAGCTAAGTCCCACCAGGGGGCTTGGAGCGCGAAAATTCGAGAGAGCGGAGAGAAAAAGATCAAGATTCAAGACTCATCTACACACAAGCGAATCAGCTCCCCTCCCCCGTCCCCTCTTGACACATTTTGGTGTCTATTAATCCCCCCCCAACATAATATTTCGTATATTCTCGTGGTATTCGAAGTATTTCGTCGCTTTGATCATTCGTCTTAAAACCGCTTTCCGGGGTGGTCTGAGTGCGAATGATCAAAGGCACGAGGGACGCCATAAAACCTCCTCTCGGCGACGGGACCAATAAATCACTGCTTCCCCCTACACTTCGCTCTCTGTTTCGCGAATGTGTGCTCGCAGTGTCAGACGAGGAATAAAATCTCAGCCGAGAAGTCCTTTCTCAGAGGTCTTCGAGACCGAAAGCGAAACTCCATCCCGGAGGTGTTTCATTGTCAGAGCAATCTCTAGAAGCTTCGTGTCGACCCATCTAAGTCCTCGGAGTTGTTAATTTTTAGGAACCATGAGAATTCCGATAGTTCAGCGATTAACTCGCCTC
The DNA here is from genome assembly GCA_907164885.2 of Dolomedes plantarius. Taxonomy (NCBI): domain Eukaryota; kingdom Metazoa; phylum Arthropoda; class Arachnida; order Araneae; family Dolomedidae; genus Dolomedes; species Dolomedes plantarius. The sequence goes on from OU015502.1 coordinate 120,343,383, forward strand.
TGTTGAGACCAGCACGGTCTGAGATATTCGCATCCCGCGAAAGAGATATTCCAACCCTGGAACTTCTTACTGGATTGTGAACCTCGGGTTACCTTTAAAGCCAGTTCCCTCTATGTCTAGAGGCCGTTTAAAGACCTTTGTATATAGTTGTACAAATCATCTAATCAAGATTTTAATAAACTTGTCATTATTTCAGTAGACCAGACTCTGTATATCTCCTATTTTTCGCTACCCTGAGTCCAACATATTACAATGGTAACAAAAAATAAATCAACCCTAATATGTACAAGTGACGAAAGCGATTTCGAACCAGTTCATTACAAGAATATGCGCGTTTTGGACGATGACGAGTAGTATCGAATTATGAACATTTTAAAAATTTCTCCATGAGAAATCAATTTTTTTTTTTTTTCACTTTCTCGCTATTTCGTAAAGCTTTGACGTAAAGCGAGACTTTATTTATGCGACACCTCTCCATCGCTTAAAAAAAATTTTCTTTAATATGTTGTGAAAAATTTGTTATAGCTATTTATGAAGTTTCTGAATATTTTTTGTGCGGTCCCAATCTACCGCACAAAAACAGGTTTGACTTACAGTCAAACCTGTTATACAGTCAAACCTGTATGTACAGTCAAACCTGTTGACTTACAGTCAAACCTGTATATTATTTTAATCGTGAAAAGGGGAAGGATTAGAAACTGCGATGTTCGGGATTATACTTATCTTACGGCTATTTACAGAAGAAAAAACTCTTATTAGTTACAATTAGCTATTATCCGTATTAGTTTATTGGCTATAATTAATTTATAAGTTTAAATTTCTTCCTATTTAAGTCGTTTAAAACCATTAAATCTGGTGTTTGTCTAACAAGTCTGGAAATGTTTTTCGTCCCCGACATTTTCCAAGAAATAATCCTTTCCTAATGCGTTTAATTCCAAATAAATTGGACTATCACACATTTTCGTTTGCATCTATATTATACACAGTTAAATCCAGAATTATTGAGCTAGCTTTGCATAATTGCATCGTTATAAACAATTTACACGGTTGATGTCCATCTTCCACGATATTTAATAGCTTAATCAATACTACCCTAAATAAACAGTGGCGCACTATGCGGTATAACAAGGTCGTTGAGGAGCAGTCCGCACTTTAAATTAATGAATTCGTTTCAGCGCAATTTCAGACTTGACTAAACGCGTTATTAAATGTCCGTTAAAGCTTTTCAAATGTAGCTCGCTACACTGATCAAACTATTCGTGTTCGGCGTGTACAGAGTAAGCTCCCAGTAATTAATTCGAGATGAAACAAAACGCAGAAACTAAATAATAGATTCTCTGTAAGTTTTAATCTTACTATCAATTTATTGTTATATTTCTTTAAAGTTAAATAACGACGAATTCGGGAAGAATTATAATCAGTAAATGAACTGACTACAACTTCACAATGCCGATGAATTTGCGAATTACTTAAGTGGAGTATTAGAAGAAGTTATGGCAATGCATCTTTGGTGAATTCCCACCGAGCAAAAACGCCTATTTGAAAAATCCTTGCTTGCTAGGTTGATTACACGTAGATTTGAACTTCAGTGGCGTAGCAAAGGGGGGGGGGGGGCAAGGGGGTCTATCATGCCCCGGGCGCCACTCGCAGAGGGGCGCCAATGTAAGATCCATATATTATAATACTATGTTTTCGAGGTGGATGACAATATAAGGTCTATATATTATATTACTATATGTTTTTCAGTGGAGGTCCCCAATATAAGGTCTATATATTATATTACTATATGTTTTTCGGGGAGGGCGCCAATATAAGGTAAATATATTATATTACTATATTATTTTGTGGGGGGCGCCAATATAAGGTCAATATATTATATTACTATATGTTTTTAGGGGAGGGCACCAATATAAGGTCTATATATTATGTTACTATATGCTTTTCGGGGGGGGGAGTGCCAATATAAGGTCTATATATTATGTTATTATATGTTTATCGAGGGCACCAATATAGGGTCTATATATTATATTACTATATGTTTTTCAGGGGGGGGGCGCCACAAAGGTATCGTGCCCCGGGCGCCAGTTATGCTCGCTACGCCACTGTTGAGCTTCAGTACATTACAAAGGCCATTAGATTTACCACCGGGGTAAAATTTTCGATTAAGGTTTCGTCACTGAAATACCACTTATTCAGGCTTTTTATTCAAGTTGACAAATTCTTTTTTTCTAATTACCATAAAATCTTGAGTATAATACGCATTTTTTTTCAACTTTTAGTCCTCTAAAATGAGTATTATACTCGTGTAACAAAAAAACGTAGTTTTAAACATTGAATAAACGTCAAGCAATAGATGAGCTGTATTCTATTGAATGTGATTAAGACTGATGACATGACAGTATTGTTTGTTTTGAATTAAAAATTTAAGTTTTTTTTTCTACCGAATTCGACGTTTTCGTTTATTTTTATTACACATTTTATTTATGTTAATAAGTATTTGGGCAATTTTCAAATAAAATATTGAAAAGTCATGGGTGCGTTTTATAGTCGACTTTTAATTTTTTCCGAAAATTTCGCGCAAAATCAAGCATGCGTATTATACACGTGTGCGTATTACAGTCAAGATTTTACGGTAAACTTTCAACCATGTATTTTCACTTCCGTAAAAGTTTTGTGTGCATAAAAACACTTTAGAAACAACGGACTTAAAAAACTTAATTAAATATACCGAGCACCGCACGCTGTCGATGATGACAAAGCACTGTTAGTTTTTCCACTGGTATTAAGACAGTTAGGCTTTAAGTCTAGATAATCACTGGTTACTCATTGTAATAAGGTCAGTAACTCGTAATATAAACATGGGACTTTTTGTCTCAGGTTAAGAGAACATAATTTTATTCTTCTACAGACTCCGTAGTAAAGCTGCTAAACAACCCAGAATTAAGGCTGCTATGTACTAAGAAAAAAATCGTATTTCCCTTTTCCTCTTCTTGCAGATTCTTGTGGTGGGGGAGTCCAGTTGACAGTTCGAGAATTCCACCCCCCTTAGGATTGACATTTAGAGGTATTGTAATGGTTCTCTCTCTATAGGGGGGTTAAACGCTGCCCCCAAATTGTTTATTCAAAATATATTTTTGTCACCTATTTACAGGTACATAAATGCTGATAATCAAATAAAATTGGTATTGACAGATAGCCTGAACTTTTCTGCAAAGCGCTACCGGATTCATTTTATAAATTTCGTACACCGAAGGAATTTATGAGCGTTTAAAACACACTATACCAGATTTTTTCCCGAATAATTTAAATTTAAAAATATTAATTGCATTTTTAAAAATACGAAAAAGGTACACAAATGTAAAATTACTTTCTCTATGACGGAGTACAATTTTTAAAAAAAAATCTTTGATTCCAAGTCGGCAATACGTGGACAAATTTTCTCCATAGGTTAACATTGAGGTGAGCGAATCCAATAGGATCATAGCAGCCTTAAGGATTTATCCTTGAAGTCAGAGCAGATCCTTTTTCGCAATATCTACTATACAACGTTGTTGTCGATTACAAATATCCGTCTCGGGGAAATATATTACTTACAAGACGAAGAAAGGATTATTCTATTTTATTCAGTACTAGCTGAAAACCCGTACTTCGCTACGGAGTGCATTCAAATTAAATACAACGGTCAATGTATGCAATTAATGCCAAAAATATGTATAAATATATTTATAACAAAAACAACGATCAATCTATGCAGTTGGTGTTATAAAAAAAACGAAAAAATATATTTATAAAAAAATCGTAACGGATATTTTTATAGACAAAATAATGTAGAAGAAAATATTCAAATTAAATCTAATAGAACATATTAAAGAATATTGTACAGTTAATATAGCACAGTTTGAGGAACATATCTTTTACAGTATTTTAATATTTTTTGGATAATTTCCAATCGTCTGCCTCATTAGCAAGAAAAAAAATATTTTTTTGTATATTTCGCTGTTATGTACGTGACGATAAATTAATTTAAAGTACCAGAAAAAGAAATCACGTGATCAGCATTTAATAAATTAAATTCTAAAAATTAATCTTTAAAAAATCCCCAAAAATCAGAAAATGGAGGTATAGATTAGAAAAATGTTTCCTTTTAAAGGAATTTTTATGATCTTTCTCGTGTTATAAAGTTACAAAAACAGCTTAAACATTTAATTTTTAAAAAATCTAAAAAGAATTTTTCAAAAATCTGTCTTAGTGCACCCCTACACTATAAGAAGAATCGCCATTCACAATTTCAGCCCTTTAGGTCCAGCGGTTTGGTCTGTGCGTTGTCTGTCAGTCAGTCAGTCAGTCAATCAATCAGTCAGTCAGTCAGTTACGGAACTGTTTTACCTATATAGATTGAATTGCAATGTAGTCAATTCATCCCCCTGTTATGAAGCTATGAGGTCACAAGGAAATTTCGATGTAAAAATTAAGAGAAAGGTGTTTTCACCCTCACATTGCATCTGAAATGAAAAAAAGGCCAGACAAATTTGGCTTATGTGAACATTTAGAAGAAAAAGAAGCTCTCACCTCTTATCGAGAATTCGTCTAAACACTTCGGCCCCCTTCGCTTTCCCGTATCGGCCATTGAAAAACCTGAAGACCGGCGCCGCGTAGCAATTCCTGCAAACACAGCCGAAAGTTGATTTCCCTCGTTCGGTTTATGTTTTATATAGGCCTGGGCTCCGGACGGACAGTACAGATCTGCCGATCAATTTGGGCAACCCTGCCCCCCCCCTCTTATCGATAAAGGTTATAGGAAGGAAACGAGAATTTCTAAATAAATTTTAAGAGAAAAGATTATTCCATAGGGGAAAAAATCAAGTCAAAGCAGGGCAATATTTGCTCGCTGGATTTCGGTGCTGTGGGTGCTCGGATCGAATCCCGGCGTCGCGTCACGAAAAATGCCTCCGTTTGTGTAGCCCCTTCATAGGGGGTAATGCTGTCCGCCTATATGGTGGCCCCATAATAAAATTTACATTAAACTGCGGCGTAGTATAGACGATTGTTTGACGACAAGTGCCTCCGCTTTAAAAAAAAAGTTCTTAAAATGGTTGCGAATGCTACATTTTACTTTAATTTCCTGCACATGTTGTAAAGTTATATGAATATAAATGTTGTGTCGTGAAGTTATGTGAATATAAATGTTGTGTCGTGAAGTTATGTGAATATAAATGTTGTGTCGTGAAGTTATGTGAATATAACTGTTGTGTCGTGAAGTTATGTGAATATAAATGTTGTGTCGTCGCCTAGTATCTCTATTTTACGCCACAACGTACATTCGGAATTAACTTCGTAGCATCAGATTTCTATATTGATTCCATCCAAAGTATCTGGTGTATCAGCTACCCAGAAACGATGTTCTCACCATTAAAATCTTAGATCGAAGATCTAAAAGCTTTTTACTATCCTCCGCATCTCAGTTGTTAATGTTAGTGTCTTTTTCCATATCGAATTTCTTTGTTGTCATCTGTCTGTTGAAAGACAACTTATATATTTTGTTTATGGCTATTTTACTTTTAGAAAAACAGAGAAAAATCGCTAATGCAGCATTATGTGACATTAGCAGAAAACAAAAGAGTAAAAGAGGGGAAAATGTTCAAATTTTTCAAAAATGGAAATCAAATAAAAATATTGTCATCATAGTAGTTTTTGGTAATCACAGAACATTTATTTGCCTTGATGCATAAACAAATAAGGATTTTGATATTAGAAATATTAAGGCTGCTATGTACTAATCCTATTGGATTCGCTCACCTCAATGTTAACCTATGGAGAAAATTTGTCCACGAATTGCCGACTTGGAATCTAAGATTTTTATTAAAAAATTGTACTCCGTCATAGAGAAAGTAATTTTACATTTGTGTACCTTTTTCGCCTTTTTTTAAAATGCAATTAATATTTTTAAATTTAAATTATTCGGGAACAAATCTGGTATAATGTGTTTTAAACGCTCATAAATTCCTTCGGTGGACGAAATTTATAAAATGAATCCTGTAGCGCATTGCAGAAAAGTTCAGGCTATCTGACAATACCAATTTTATTTGATTATCAGCATTTGATTATCAGCATGTACCTGTAAATAGGTGACAAAAATATATTTTAAATAAACAATTTGGGGGCAGCTCTTAACCCCCCTATAGAGAGAGAACCATTACAATCCCTCAAAATGTCAGTCCTAAGGGGGGTGGAATTCTTGAACTGTCAACTGGACTCCCCCACCACAAGAATCTGCAAGAATAGGAAAAGGGAAATACGATTTTTTGCTTAGTACATAGCAGTCTTAATCACCCTAAATTTAATAATAAACAGCAGAGTATAAAATAAAATTTAGAATATCTGAACCACGGCAACCCATTACCAGATTAAAATAGAACGCTGCATTTTGTTTCTGTTCATTTCAGGCTTTCCATATTCTCATATTTCTGGACTTATAATTAACTATATTTTTTTGGATTGAATTACCGACAAACTCATAGCTTTAGTATTATAATATGCGTAAGCAACTTGGGCACCCATTATTCGTAAGTTATGAAGTATTTTAACTAATTTTGATACTGGGCCAAAATAAAGCTTAATTTTGTGAGATAATTAAACTGAGTGTTTCGAGCCATTCGCCTTTCTGATAGTACGGGAGTAATTAATGACTCGTTATCATTTTGAAATGTAACATATCACTAACGTCCACAAAGAGCATTTTTAAAGAGTATTTTTGATTGATTAATCAATTTTTTTTAAAAATACTCGAACATTTTCCTCCTCCGCAAAGTATCTGCTTACGTTGAAAATGTCTGTTTCGGTGCAAAATTTCGAACTTTTTTTATTGCTCTATTTCAAAGGCCAATCTTCAAGGATTCTAAAAGTTTTATTCGTACGATCATTGGATGAGAACTTACGGCCAATTTAATAAATCAAAATCTATATTAAAAGACCGGGAGTAGAATCTTTAAATGCATTTCCTAGAAAACTCATTTTTCAATTCCTACTATTAGTTCACACTCTCCCTATATATATCTTGCTCAAATTTTCAATCGTTAATAAAATACTTTTTATTCATCCACTCAAGTTCAAATACATTTTTTTAAACTTGTAGTGGATGACACTTGATGTTAATACAGTTTTTTCGAATATTAATTCATTAATTAAATTTAATTAATCGATTTTAGTTTTAGACCTAGAGCGTCTCTTGCTCTTGAATAGTAATTTCCCTCTTGTTACTCTGTAAACGGTAGCACTGCGGTAGCGCTGGATCCTCCCGTCCTGTAGGTTGAGGGATCGAATCCCCAACCTGACAAACTTTTTCTCTCTCTTTCTCCCCCTCCTAATCTCGCACAGTAGGCGAGGTTCTGGCAGCCATTCCTTTTTTTCAATTCCTACTATTAGTTCATACTCAAATTTTTCTTTGTTGACCTAAGTAGGAATTGACTTTAAAATTTTGTTTTTATATTACTTGTTCAGTTACTTTCGTAAACGAGAAGGCTAATAATTTAAAAAGTTTTCAATATACAAGGTGTCCGGGCTAAAGGTATCCAAAAGTTATGACTTATTTTTATGGAACTATCCATTAGAATTTTTTAAAAAATTATTTAAGGGGATGGTGGACTTTCAAATCACCAAAAATCGAGCAAAAATTGGAATTTTTTTGGAGGGTGTATTAATATTTTAAAAACATGTAAATATTGGAATGAAATGCATTTAATATGTGTAGTGAAAGGAAAAAGGAAAAATCGGTGGCTTTAGAGTAGTAAGTATTAAAGGTAGATAAAAAATTATCTTTTAAATGACTTTTTCTCAAAATGAGAAATTTCCAGATTTGCAAGTCTTTAAAATGCTCCTCGCGTCATAATTTTTGACGAAATTTTATGAAATTTATAGTAAAGATTCCTGTAATACATCAAAATAAAGTTATGTATCCATTTTAGGATTCGAGGTCATTTAAGTTATAAAAGTTTGACTTTAGTGTAGAAAAGTACAAAAATTTCGCGAAAATTCAGAGTACAAGCATAAAAATATTTTCTAAAAATTAACTATTCAACGAAAGTACAAAAAAATACCTAACTTTGTTCAGAAAGTATTTATAAGCAATATAAATGCAAAATTAAGGGGAAAAGTTTAAAATTGAGTCGCAAGGAGCATTTTAAAGAAGGGTAATTTAATTTAAATTTTTTAATTATAAAATATTTTTTTTTAAATATTTATAAAATTTTATAATGTGTTTAATATTGTTATACTTTAATGAATATGTATACAAAATTTCATATCTCTGTGGTAAAAATTTCAAAAATCGTTTTGAAAGGTCCACCATCCCCTTAAGTAGAAAGAACAACTCATCAAGTTTTAATATCAGTCATAGATTTCGATCATAGTATCATAGATTTCGATGTCCTTTCGTAGCACTAGAAGCAACTAAATGGTAATCTAGTTCTCTCAAAGTTTTTCGTAGCATATCAACAGTTATTAGACATTTTTGCTTGGGGATTCATTAAATCCACTGTGTATAAACAAATAATTGAAACTGTGGATGAGTTGAAGAAGCGTATCATTCCAGCAATTCGTGTAATAACTCCTGATATGCTACGGAACACTTGGAGAGAATTAGTTTACCAATTAGGCGTTTGTCGTGCTACAAAAGGTGCACACATCGAAATCTATAATCTATGATCGAAATCTATGATTGATATTAAAGCTTGGTGAGATGTTCTTTTTATTTAAATATATTTTTTTTATTCTAATCGGTAGTTCCGTAAAAAAAATGCCATGATTTTTGGAAACTTTCTTTTATAAGGGAAATTAAAATACATTGGGATGATTTGAATGTAGGATGTCTGGCGTAAGCACTAACTTGTACTAAACATTTATAAAAAATTCCCTATATTTTGAAATGATATGAAATTTTTACCAAAATGATGTTTGTTTTCATTATTTCATATCACATTTGAACTAAAAAAAAAAATTCTGGTAATCTCTTCTAACGAAAGTACCGCTGGTTATTAACGTAGAATTACTTATCATTGCTTACCCCTTTTGTATGTATATATGTATGTATGAGTTATATACTACATATCAATGTCAAAATTTTAAAGCATTTTGGCACTTTTCTGGTTAAATGTTTACTGCTTGTCCAAGCGATACAGACTGGGTTTAGCACGCTTCCAAAATTATAACTCGCGAGGTACGGACGGACGGTTTTAGCGTCTGAAATTTTGCTTTCCGGAGGACCATTATGGAGGAACGTAATCCTACGTTAAAAAATTCTCCAAAAAAAATTGAGGTTTTTACACCATCCAGGCTTTAGGAAAGCTTTCCAGTGAGCTGACTCTGATATAATGTTTTTTTCACTGACCAAATCGCAAATTTTTTGGTAACGGAAAAAGCATCTAAAAGCGAGACTCGAAACTTAACGCTTCAGAAAATTTTGACGGTCATGATTTTTGGAAACTTTTTTTTATAAGGGAAATTAAAATACATTGGGATGAATTGAATGTAGGATGTCTGGCGTAAGCACTAACTTGTACTAAACATTTATAAAAGATTCCCTATATTTTGAAATGATATGAAATTTTTCCCAAAATGATGTTTGTTTTCATTATTTCATATCACATTTGAACTAAAAAAAAAACTCTGGTAATCTCTTCTAACGAAAGTACCGCGGGTTATTAACGTAGAATTACTATATGTATATATATGTATATATATATATATATACATATATATACATATATATATATGTATATATATATGTATATATATATATATATATATATATATATATATATATATATATATATATATATATATATATATATATTCCTAATTTTATTTGTAATCAAACTGCAGGAAGTATTGAGATGATAACGCATTTCTAAAACATAGAAAAAAAAATAGAGAAATTTACAGAAGTATAGGAATTTTGAATTAATAAAAGTAAATTATATGACAGAATTTGTTTAAAGATTTATTATAAAACTTGATAAACTTTTCTTACTTGATTTGTAATTAAAAATACGCCTAAAATTGATAAATCGGAGTCTAAGCTCTGCGCTTCTGTAAACGTTAGGGCAGCTATGAGTGTATTTTGGTCTGTTCACCCAGAAAAACTTTCAGAGACTTGAAATATAAAGGATTGAAGTATTCAGGGATTGAAATATAAAACATTGCGGCTGTAAAGGAGGAAAAAGAACAGGAAATACATTTTACTACATTTTATGTTGCATAGGCGAAAAGCATAAAACAAACACGCCTGAAGATTATATTTTGAAATCAGAATCTGAAACTCGCCACAGCGGAAATTCCTATATTTCTTTACAGTTCGCTGAATTTTTCAACCAGTGACGTTAGCTTAGCACAGCGCTTTATTTTCACGCTAGAGTGGGGAATTTTTGGACTTGAAAAATTGCGAAGAGGGAAATGGATTAACACACCTTATTTATTTCGGCTAAATTTACTTCAGCAGTTTTTTTTTCCATTTATTTTATAGTAATGTTTCAAAATTATGCTTAAACTTGGGTTTTTAATTTTAATTCAATAATCATAAGAATAAAGGTTGAATTTTTTCGAGGGGACTTAAGATTTTTATTTAAGGCTTTAGTGCGTCTCATTTTAACTTTTTTTTTTGTGTTTTAATATTGACTAGTTGGTACCCGTCAAAACATGACAGCTACATAAATGTACTAATACACAAATTATACTCAACACATCATTGCCAAGAGTTGAATGTCATAATAAAGCGCGGAAACAAATTAATGTGTTTAAGCGGCTTCGTGCTTAGTAAGTATCTAAAGCCATATTTAAAAATGTCACTGAGCATGCGCAGAAAGCAAATTTTTTTAATTGTAAATTATCTAGAATTAAACAGCGCGAAATAAGCAATTTCCATCAGGTTTAATCTTATATTTCACAAACATAATTATCATAAAAATAAAAATAAAAATGGCAGAGAGAAATTTAGAGAGACTCCTCAGAATAAACGTGTTTATGATTAAAACATGTCACTGAGCATGCGTAGAAACAGCGAGTTTCTAAAGCCAGATTTAAACATGCCACTGAGCGTGAGCAGAAATAAATTTTTAATTGTAAATTATCGCTAATGAATAGAAATTGCGGTTAAAAAAACCAAGTTTGACAAATCTACAGATTACAATCTTTCGTTTAAGACCAAAATTAAGTAAATTAATGCAGTAGTTTTCTCTCACGGACTGCCCAAAAAGTCGGCTAAGCAATTATATATATAGATTATAATTCCAATTAAAAGCTGATTTTAACTTCAAGGTACGTTTAATAACCTCCTTTACGAGGAAAGGGACCTTCAACCTGGAATTTAAAAATTTTTTAACTCTGTATACAAAATGAAAGTAATTTGTATTCTTTTTTACAACATTGAAGACACTTAAAATTCCAAATAAAGATATTTTTGGAGAATAAATCCTGTTTTTCAAAAAATTCTTTAAAAGTACTAGCATTTTTCAAAATGCTTCATGTGCATTCCAAATAATTGAAAAACCTTAATTTTTTATTAGACGTTTATCATATATGTATAAACATAACTGTGCGTTCATTTTTTTTGCATGAATCTAAAGCCTAAAATAATTATTCTTTACAATCTGCCTGTTATTTTTTAAATGTTTCTGTTTTATTTCATTGTCTATAAATTTGAAAAATATTTGTGGTTTCGAAGCTTCGATGTACTAACCCTATTAGATTCTCTCATCTCAATGTTGACCTATGGAGAAAACGTGTCCAAGGATTGCCGACTTGGATTGAAAGATTTTTTTTAATTGTACTCCATAATACAGAAAGAAATTTTATACCTTAGGGCATTTTTCGTTTTAAAAAATGCAAATTATACATTTAAATTTAAATTATTCGGGGAAAAATCTGGTATATTGTGTTTTAAACGCTCATAAATTCCTTTGGTGGCCGAAATTTATAAAATGAATCCTGTTGCACGGTGATGAAAAGTTCAGGCTTTCTGAAAATACCATTTATATTCGATTATCAGTATTTATGTTTCCGTAAACATTTAACACTAGAAAGAGAGGAATTTTTTTCTTACTAAAAAGACTGAACGCTATCATATTGACGGCTAAAAATAAAATCCTGAATTTAAAATATTTAATGTTTTTTTAAAAAATTGGTTAAATACTTTAACTTTTTTAACTATTTCATCCCAATATACAGGGTGAATCTGAACGAGACTGAAATCCTACAATGACTGAAAGCCGTCAATTTGACGGCAGTATAGAAAGCAGGCAGAAGTCTTTAAAATAATACCGAAAAAACTTTAGTTACTTTTCGTCTCTTCCCCCTTTTGCAAATAACAGAAATATTGGTACTTCGGAAATATTGGCTCTTCGGAAATATTGGAATTGAAAAATAAGGACTGCACAAACCAAGCATAAATTTTTACGGATAAACCATACCAGATTGTCAGCTCGGTATACCTGCATAAAAATATATCTAAATATATACTAATTTATTATACAGGGTGAATCTGAACAAGTGGGCAAAACTTTATGGGGTGATAGAACGCATCTACACGAGCAATATTCATCATAGAAGGTATGGGCGGAACGCAAACAGCGATGCACTAGGTGGCGCTGTAACTGGTACCCGCATGCCACACGTCCTCGTTCGTTCCAGCGGCGGTTTTCCGTGAATGTTTTTGCAGGGATCCTCTATGACCATTTGGTTGGCCCATACTTCCTGCCACACCATCTAGACGGCGAGTCGTATCACACATTCCTACGAGAGGTGTTGCCGGACCTGATAGCCAACCCCCATCAGGTCGAGAATGTGGTTCCATCACGACGGTGCGCCTCCACACTTCAGCTTGGATGTGCGGAACTATTTAGATGCAACATTCCGAGGGCGATGGATTGGTCGAGGTGGTCCTATAGCTTGGCCACCGAGATCGCCGGATCTCTCGTGTTTGACTTTTTCCTGTGGGGGCATATGAAAAACCTAATCTACGAGTACCCCACTGAAACCAATATGGAACTAGTCGCCAGGATCGCCGTTGTTGCCTGCGATATTCAGGAAATGCCTGGTGTCTTCGCAAAAGTGCGTTAGTCCCTATCTCGCAGCTGTGAAGCCTGCATTACAGCTGGCGGAAGCTCTTTTGAGCAGTTTCTTTAACCATGTAAATCAGTTACATTCCTGTTAATAAAATGTTTTTTTCAGTATCTCCTCTCATTCTTGTGTTAATTCTTTAAATGTGACAGTGGAAAACTACCTTTTAACTTCTCACCGTTTGCGTTCCGACCATACATTCTATGACGAATATTGCTCGTATAGCTGCGTTCTATCACCCCGTAAAGTTTTGCCCACTTGTTCAGATTCACCCTGTATAATAAATTAGTATATATTTAGATATATTTTTATGCAGGTATACCGAGCTGACAACCTGGTATGGTTTATCCGTAAAAATTTATGCTTGGTTTGTGCAGTCCTTATTTTTCAATACCAATATTTCCGAAGAGCCAATATTTCCGAAGTACCAATATTTCTGTTATTTGCAAAAGGGGGAAGAGACGAAAAGTAACTAACATTTTCCGGTATTATTTTAAAGACTTCTGCCCGCTTTCTATATTGCCGTCAAATTGACGGCTTTCAGTCATTGTAGGTGTACAACACATTTTCTGCCCCTCTTTACTGTCGAATATAATTTTGTAAATGTGTGGGCATATTTCGCGTAGAATTAGAAAAAGTCATAAAATTTCAGAAGCCTGAGGACATAAATACAGACATAGCGCTCAATAGTATGTCCGAAACCGTCAAAATGACGGGAGATGTCTTTCTAGTGTTAAAAATTTTTCTCCATAGGTTAATATTAAGGTGAGCGAATCCAATAGGGTTCGTACACAGCAGCCTTAATGCTCTCGGGGAAGAACTTGACGAAATAGTTATCGAAATATAGGATTCCCGGACCTTAGTTATCTTTTTTTAATCCAATCATTGGTCACCTTTCTCCATAGTTTTGTTGCATGCAAAACCTGTGTTAGAGGGTCCATTGAACGCAGAAGACTCTTCTTGTTCTTCTTGTTGACGTAAAAGTCAAATAGCGAATGCCGAAAAAGTATAACATTTTATCGGCAGACTCTATTAGAAATGTCCGTACATCAGGAGCTCATTTCTTATGACTTTTCTTCACAAACTCTGTGTAATTCTCTGTTCTCATCGGCGCGTCCCCCTTTATGGCGCATGCGCAAAGCATCACCTGGAAAATTCTAGAATCTTTTTCTGTTTATCTAAGCATAATTTCCGCATCAAACCCTGTACATCTATCTAAAAATAAATTCACTCCGTGGAACTCCAATTTCACGAATCGAGGTCATTTTCCGAAAACGGGGAAAAACCATTTTTCCCGACGTTTTTTCCCAATGATTTTATTCTTAAATTTGATTATTAGGCCTACGATTTGAGTCAGGCCTACGTAGCTCACTTTACCCAACTTTCCTCGGGTTGCCTCAATTGGTCCGCAGATCTGTACTGTCCGTCCGGCGCCCAGGTCCATACTAATCTTAAACTTTGCAGGAATTGCTACGCAGAGTCTGGTCTTCAGGTTCATCACTGCGTATGGACTAACCGTCCGGGATGCTTATTATGTTAAATTACCCAACTTTCCTGTCGGTCATTGTAAGGTAACTCTCGCATGTTTTGGATATCGTTTCTTTGATTTTTGTTTTTGATTAAACCGTCTTTAGGATCTGTGAGACAAAAAACATTCTGAAATTTTTTTGAAGCAAAAACTGCTTTAAAATTGATTTTCTTTTTATCATTAAAGTGGTAAATTTTTTTTTGTAAACAAAGTACCGTATTTTTCGTACCATACGACACTTTTATATAGAAAAATCGACTTAAAATTGGGGTGCCTCTTATGCTCCGAAGGTAACATTAAAATAAATATTCTATCATATGTATATATATATATATATATATATATATATATATATATATATATATATATATATATATATATATATATATATGTGTATATATATATATATATGTATATATATATATATATGTATGTATATATATATATATATATATATATATATATATATATATATATATACATATATATATATATATATATACATATATATATATATATATATATGTATATATATATATATATATACATATATATATATATATGTATATATATATATATGTATATATATATATATGTATATATATATATATATGTATATATATATATATGTATATATATATATATATATATATATATATATATATATATATATATATATATATATATATATATATATATATATTTGTAATGCTTTGACTATGGAGAACAATCGTGGGAACCTTTAACGTTCCAGCATAACTCTGGAACGCCCTGAGCAATTTCAACCAAACTTGGTGCACATCACTTACAAACTGGAAAAAAATACTGTGGGGTAAGACATCCCTAGCACTCGTAGGGATGGGGGGGGTGGGAAGGGTGTGACATATGACATTTATTGAAAACGACTGATATTAATGTCAAATCTACAGTTTTTTTGGGGCCGTTGAGATGAATAATTACACCCACGATGCCGTTTAAGTGCAAATTTATTCTTGCACCAGGAGGTGAAACTTAGAATAATTCTTCATAATCAAGTTTTGAGTTAAATTAATATTATGATGAATCTATAAAAAGACTGTACCTTATAATTTGTATACTGTACACATTCTTTTAAATACCTGTAAATAAAATTACTTCGATTTTACACTATAGGTAGAATTCATTCCTTTTCCAGTCTAATAAAAAATTGGGATAAATAAATATCTGGGCAACGCTGGGTAAACAACTAGTTGTTTTATAAAAATGAATTCAAGTAATTGGGCAAACACACACATTTATGCACACCCATATATATTGCCGTTGTAAATAGTTATCTATTTGTAAAGGCTATTTTTCAAATTTTAATTATATTTAAAATTTTTCTTATGAGTCTATAAAATCAATGAATGCACCTATAATTCAAAATCCCGCATTAGTTGTTATTCTTTCCCTTTACATTCCATTATTACATAATTTAATGTACTAATGGGATGTATTAGATATTAATTAAACCTTTCCTTTCTCGTACTTAAATATCAGTAACATAATTTGCCATCAAAAATTTGCTATGTGAATGGAACGTTTTATTTTGTCATTTATACCTTTATTTATTTGCAAAATACGAAAAAATTCGAACACGCATGCTACATTCTAAAAATTTTTTTCTAGGTGGTACTAAATTTAGACGTTGTTCACTAGTATAATCTTAGATGGTAAAAAAAGGCAATCAGCATCTATGGTTTTCGTAAGAAAAGTCAACACGAAGAAACACAAATGTCCAGCATGAGAGACATCCCCAATTGCTGATATCGATATTTACACCAACGCGAATTGTATTTTCATATGTTTATGCTAATGCTAACAGTATTTTGAGTTGCCGCCTTGGATGTTAACGTCATTGCAAGCTGTTTTTCGAGATTTTTTCATGGATTTTTATTCCAACTCAAAAGGAATTTTTAGTAACAGAATGAACGATCATGCCAGCGCAAATGACATTTTGAGTTGCTGAATGAATGATCATGCCAGAACAAATGGCATTTTGAGTTGCTGAATGAATGATCATGCCAGAGCAAATGGCATTTTTAGTAGCGGTGTGAAGAATCGTACCAGCGCAACCAACATTTAAAGTGGATATTATTTTCCCTTAACAGCAAATATTTATCTACTAGCAGTACATTGTGGATTTTTTATAACGGAATTCATTTTCTCTAACGGGAATGCAACTGAAATAAAAACGTTGAATTAGTGTTCCGGATCTATATCTGGAGAATTTCAGATGTAAATATGAGAAGGTAAAAAAAAATGATGCTCAAAAAATGAAGCAAATAACGGGAGAATTTCACGTCCCTTTAAGCTTGTGTAGATAATAATTAATATGGAATTTGTGCGTTGAAAATATGTATGTAAGATATCACTCTCGTATATCATTCTGATACATGACTGCAGTGCAGCATAATGCAGTGCAGTAATGTATCATTATACTGCAACGCATCATTGCAATGGATGATTGCAGTGGATCATCGTTATGCATCCAAGTCCCGCACGAGTGTCATATATCACACTGAGAGATCACTCTAATCGTGTTCAAATCTATCCTCTCTCATACATCAAAACCTTCATGCTACGATCATTCTAGAAAATTTTAGAAGTAAAAACGAGGTTCTAAAATACTGATTCGAAAAAAAATTATGTACACAAAGAGAATATTTTAAAATTAATTTTTGAAGTGAAACTTCTTTAGCCCCGGGAGTGCAAGTTTACTCTGGTGAGGCGAACAGTGAAACAAGAAAGAAGCCGAGGGTGGAAGGAGGACGAATTTTTCAAAGTCTCTCTATCTTTGTTTCACTTCCCTTTGAACGGTAATTAACAATATCCATGGTGATCCCATGGTCACACGTCGCTTGCTGTCCTTATAAAATGTATTTTACTCTCATGATGCGAGTACTGATTATCTCCAGATCTTATGAGCGAAGTTTTCGAGGTAAATTGCGCTATACTTTTGTCCCAGTCTTAACTGTAAACAAAGCTGAAGTTGACCTGCATTTTCACTGTTGCCCTGATTAAGTATTCTTTTAATTTACATTGTATAAAAATTGTATTAGAATTATTTTGATAGTTTAGAGCGTTACTGCCACATTTTGCTTCTCGAGACCTAATTGAGCAGGGAACTACTGATTAAAGCCGATTCTGAACCACTGAAAAGATCCATGCCAACAGTGAGATTCAAACCCACAGACACTGATACCGAATTGCAGCGCCCTAGCCGTTTGGCTCTCAGACGGCATGGATGGATGGATGGAGTGATATATAGATGGATGGATGGATAAATGCAAGATTAAAGCAACATAAATGCAAGATTCTGTAGAAATAACAGATATCAAAATCAGAAAAGCATAAAAATAAAAAAAACCATATAAACACACAAAAAGAACCAAAATAGCAAGGCAATCGACCGGTCTCTTCATCAGGAGGCCTAATGGAGTTGGCTACTTCCGGAGAATCTTTCTGGCAGGATGCAAAAACCCAAGGTCCCGAGATACCCACAGTGAAAAACAGAAAGTCAAAAGCATTAGTTCCAGATGTTAATGATTTCATATTGAATTCTTCGCTTATATTTGTCTGGATCTGAAGTAATAATAAATAAAAACTGATCCAAACTCTTATTTGTACGTAACGTAACACATATAAAATAAATATGTACCTAAATGTTTTTATATACAGGATGATTCAAAATGAGTATAGCGATTACAAACGGCTATTTAATCGAAAAAAATTTATCGATAAGAATTACACAGAATGTAAAAGGAAGCTCAAAATTTTGTTTACATACTTTATAAATGTTGTATGTGACTCCCCTTGGTCGCACGGACAAAATCTAAGAGGTAGTCCATTTCACGCCATACATTCTGAAGCATATATGGAGTCACTAACGCAAGTGCATTAGAGATGCGCATTTTGAGTTCTGGAATTATTTTCAGATAAGGAAGCAAATACACAAGGTCTTTCACATAACTGTAGAGACAGGCGAGTCACTATAACAAGGAATAACGCCCCCCTATCGTAGCGTAAGGGGTACTAGGCAGAACGCTGGGGGTGATTGCAGACTCCAGACGTATCTGATAGCGCGTACAGACTTGCACAGCGATCTCTGCCTATTCCAGTGATTTATGTCTTCTGTACTCTGTTCCCTGCGTCGGATCGCTCGCTCTGGCGGTCCGTGAGCATTGCATCAAAGACGAACTCGAGGTCCCGGGGGTCAAATGGTGACAGTGGGGGTGGGTCACACTAGATCAAGAAACACGAAGTCTTTGGCGGCTTGAATGGGGGGGGTTCTAAATGGGGGAATATCTGGAAGACACGTGTTCATTGGAATGGGGGTGGTTCTAAATACCGTGTCTAATGTTACCGTGACTAATGTTGACAGGAGAGTCGGGGAGAGAGCTCTGTCGAATGTGAATGCACCATTAGAAGCTGTGACAGAGAACGACGGAGGTGATTGCAGACTGCGGTCGTGTCTTATATATTTTTAGAGAGAAAAGTTCGGAGGTGATTGTAGACTCCGAACGTAGCTGGTATTTGCTCTAGAGCGTTGAGGTTACGTTAATAATTTGTTCCTGTAAATATTGTTCTTCTACCATATATATATATCGTCTCCTGTACTTGTCCGTGCTGTGCTCTGTCTTACAATAAACTATATGTTTTAAAAAAGAGCTGGTTCTAGTTTGAAAAAAATAAGGGATTTTCAACTCGACATCCGTCACAATAACCCCATAGAAAGAAATTGTTAGGCAACTGAACCCTAAAAGGGCTATCTAAACTTCAGTTTATTAGATAGTTTACTTTTATTACTTTCCGACATTCATGCTATCGTTTTAGACTGATGTAGCACTTATTACCTAACAACTAATGGCGTCACGGCAACTTTTACGTCATACATCTGAGAAATGGGGTTTTTCGTTTATTTTGCCCCATGGTTTGTTATTTTTCCTTTCCAGTGTACTTTATGCAAATAAGGCGAAACGTTGCAACGTCACTGGCTACGTCAGTTTTCGTCTGCTATAGATGACGTCATTATCGGGTGGCAGAAAACAGAAGCAGTTCCTATGCGTTTGCATGTGTTTTTGGACGATACCTTCATTTTGAGTTAAATAATTTAAGTTTATTTATAAAATTTCTCATATTAGTTGTATTTAACACGTATTTTAACACTTTTTTTTAATATTTCGCAAGGTTTAAGATAATATAATTATTCTTTCGTTGAGAATGATTATTATTATGTTGAGATATGTGTAGATATCAGGATAAGTTACTTCAGGCCAGCGTCTTGTATCGTAACTCCAGTCTTCCTTTGTCAATAAATACGGGTCACATACTGAATAAACCTTTCCGGGCTGTACCTGAATGTTTAATTTAGTGATATACCTTTGTTTAGATACCGTATCTAAAGACTTTGCGTAATCTGAGAGCATTTTATTCAACAAGCTGTAAGAATGCTCATTGAACGCCATGTTAAATTATGCAATTTTTTGCCACTCCTCGCCAAACAAGAAGTAAAATCTGCAAGAGTTGAGATGTGACATGTTACGAGACATTGTCAATGTTATGTTACTGGCTTGTATAAATACTGCTCGAGTTAGAGCAAAGGTTCCGCTAGCAGCACACACAGTTGAACTCACGAGCTAGTGAGATTCGTGTGTTAGAAGGGTGGCATTAATTTCATTATACAAATGTTTTAAGTTATTGCTTTTAATATTTCTAAATGTTTATTGAAGTTCCGAATAAACTTAATTTTTTTAACTTAAGTCTTGCTGATTTCTAAACACACCCCGTGCCAGACCAGTGCGTACTCTTTTATTGTCACTCTCCGTGACAGAAATCGCAGGGTGTCAAATCCGGAGATCTAGGTGGCTGAGAACAGAAATCATCGTCGGCATCTTCTGTTCGGCCGAGTCAACGCTTTGTAAGATGTTGGTTTAAAAATGTGTTAACCCCAAAACCTCAATGTGGGGGTGCTCCCTCTTGCTGAAAGATGTAATCCGTGAAATCCGTATCTAGCTGTGGCATCAGCTATTGCTCAAGTCATTGTTAAATTCTAACTCACAGAATGCCTTATGTACAGGATCCGCCATTTTCTCTTATACGGCCTCAATGAACCGGATATCTGCCCGTTGCATCGTCTGGACTCGCGTATACGCAGGCTTCCGATTCATTGCGCTTGTGCCATAACTAACGAAATTTTGAACTTCCTTCTACATTCTGTGTACATTCTATCGACAAATTTTTATCGATTAGAGAGTTATAGCCGTTTGTAATCGCTATATTCATTTTGAATCACCCTGTATTTTCACAGTGTAAATATTAATCTGTTGATTAATCAATTGTTTCAATATTGTTTTTTAGCGGAGGCACTTGTCGTGTAGACATTCACCGCCTATAATTCACCACAGTTTGCTGGCTAATTTGTTATGGGGGCAGCATATAAGCGGACCAGAATTACCCCCTAGTTTCAATAAAATTGACAAGTAAAAAATAAAGTATTTGGCCTCGGACATCAGTTGGCGAAAGTTAACAGCGTCAAACATCAGTTGGCGAACATAAGGCAGTTTCTGGACATCAACGTCAAGCCACTGAGCCAAGCAAGAAATGATAACGTGACTGGTACAGAAACGATAACTCCGCAATTCTGTTAAAATGTATATTTCGCGTTTTTGTATAGTCTCGTGTATTACGTATGTGATAAGAAATGTAGCTAAAAATAAATAATCCAACAGATCAAGATAATTATGGGAAGAATGTAGACAAAAAATGAAACAGAAAACAAGCACTTAGGGCTCCACGCACCAAAGACAAGATTCTGTAGTAGAGCCGGAACTAAACCAGAAATCGATGTGATAAGAAGTTTCGCTTTCAACACGTGAGAGTTTCAGGTGCAGTCTTTTTAAACTTGAGTAGGATCATTAATGGAATTGGTGTATTGAAAATGCATACAGTCCGACCACAGTACGAAGAACCACGGTTGACATAATGCCAAGACGATTCTATTCACGCTGTAGGTAAGGCTGCTTAGGAAGGAGGGGGAAAAGTCTCGTATTCTCTCGACATTCTTTAGAATCAGTTACTAACTGCTCTTGCTTGCTTTTTCCTCGTCTGTTATTTTGATTATTATATTAAAATTAATGCATCCTTTACCCAATACGACTGCTCGGAATAAGCCGTTCCGTAGTGATTGTAAACGTATAATACACAATGTAATTAAATTGTGTGATAAAGAAGCACTAGAAGGAAATGTTATTGTTCCAGTTTTGCAATCCCCAAAGAGAGCTAGTAAAATGACCGGGATATCAATGTCCAGTGTAAAAAGAATACGTAGAGAAGCAAAGGGTGAAGAAACTCCAAAATTTGAATCTCCGAGGAAACGTCAGAAAAAAAGAACCACTGAAAACGTAGCTTTGGATAATTTTGATTGTGATGTAATCCGAAAATATCCACTCCTATAAAACTCCTATTTTTTTAAATAGATTTGCTTCTTTCTTTTTATTATTTTGAAATTATTATTCACATATTCGATCAAAAATAAAGTTTTAAAAAATAACTTTAAAATTGCGGACAAAAAGAAGTCTGAAATGCATTCCCTATTTCATAAACAAAAGCATCCGAAAATATGACGTTGTCCCCTATTTTCTAAGTAGACTAGCTTTTCTCGCGCATGCGCAACAGCTTCCAGGGACCTTGCTTCCGTGGTCGGACTATAAGTAACACAATTTACATATATATCTTGTGTATCAGACTGCAATGCATCACCACAAAGCTTCACTGCAGTGCATCCCCGTCATGCATCTTCCTTAGTGACATGCGACTCGTACTGTTGCCAAGTCTGAACACTTCCCGATCAACACCTTCATGGTAAAAGATGGCGTACGAGGGTGGTTCAGCACTAAATTTGATAACTCCAAGTTGTAATGACTCCCTGAGAATAATCATTCTTCCTGGTCGTTTAGTGCTTTTTAAAACAAGCAAATACAACTCAATATGTGTAAGTAACATAAAACACTAAGTAATTGAAAGGGGAAACAGTTTTTAATAAGAAAAATGAAAACAATAAATTTTGTAGCTTTTTTTTCCCCAGCGCATTTGCATTATAAAGAACAAACAAACAAGCAAATGAGAATAAGAAAACTGAACAAACTTAAAATACGCAATTTCGAGTTAAAAACTTCTGATAATGAAAAGGAGGCTGAAAATGCATTACCAGAATTTTAAATTCATTCTCATAACATCTTAAACAAACGTACATTTTGATATACGATGCTCTTTTGGGCGAGATACATCTTTTTATTTATCCATTCATTTGATAGAGGACCTTTTTATTTCGGAAACAAATCCATTTTTAGTTACTGTTACCCTTGCTTCTAAATAAATTTTGAAAAGAAGGAAAAGTAAGAGATTTTGGGCCATGTGATGAAATTTCGGTATTGTGTTAAATGAGAATCTCCGAACCATTGTATCAAGCCTTTTTTGTTTCCGCGTTGTCGCCAAATGTAGGCGCCAGTTTTTTTCTGGCATCAAAAGATGTAATGTTTTTTTTTTTTTTTTTAAATCGTCTACACTGTAGAAACTCATGTACTTATTTAAGTTTCTAAAGAATGTTGGAGATGGAAGATAGAAGAGTTATGCCCTGTCTGTTATCGCCAATATATGCATAGTAAATTTGTATACCCATGAAAATTTAGCATTATTAAGTATTGTAAGTATACAATTCGACTCGTAACTCGTTGGGGCACCTTCTCCGCTAGGTTATAAATATTTCAACCTAATTATGATATTGCATCGAAAAGAAGGATTATTTGGTGTTTATCTTTAGATTTTTCGACATATTCCTATTTGTGATTAGTCAAGAATAGACTCTATAGCAGTAGACATGTGTTTTAGGGTGTTTGTAAGAAAATTCAGACTGTAAATGACCTGCTATTTAAGGAATCGCTTATTAGATATTCAGTTCCAATGTAAAGCAATGGGGAATTTCTCAGTATGTTTAAAATTATAGATTAGCAAAAGCGTTGTATCAAATTCTGATTTTTTTTGCTCATGAAAGTAGATGTTTAAGGAAAGAACACTTTGTTTTAAAATTTTTAGTAGTCAATTTTTTACTGGGCATCAAATTATTCATGTTAATTAAAAAAAATTTTAAAAATTTAAAAAAACAAAGTTTAAAAATTTTTCTTTTGAAAGCTCGGAAAAAGAAATTTCAAAAACAAAAAATTAAGCTGAAATATGTGCATTTGTTGAAGCATAGTTGGAAAAATACCAATAGAAAATTTCTCCGTAGATTATTCCCAATAAAACCGGACGATGGCGAAGTGGCTAGGGCGCTGGCATTGTTACCAGAGTCTGTGGGTTCGAATCCCACTCTTGGCATAGACGTTTGTAGCCGTTCGGAATCGGCATTAAGCAGTAGACCCCGATCTAATTAGCCCTCATGTAGCAAAATATTACTGTAGCGCTCCAAACCAAACTATTCCCAATAGATCTGCAAGGTTGGCTTTCGGGGCTGAGGGTGCTCGGATCGAATCACGGCGCGCGCGACTAAAATATCTCCGTTCGTGTCGTCCCTTCATAGGGAACAATGTTGGTCCGCCTATATGGTTCTCCCATAACAAAATGGTCAGCAAAAACTGCGGTGAATAACAACAGGCAAATGTCTATCCGACAAAGTGCCTCCGCATTAGCCCCCCCCCCCACAAAAAAAAAAAAAAAAAAAAAAATCTGAAAGGTCAACTGATAAGCCGTTTCAACCTAAAAAAATCCTACAAACTCTAGGTACCACAATAATAGCTTGTTAATAACAGACTTTTGCTGAAATCTATATGGTACTATAAACTTATGCTGCAAGTGACTTCATTGACAAGCGTTTAAAACACACTATACTAGATTTTTCCTCCGAATAATTTAAATTTTAAAGTATTATTTGCAATTTAAAAAAAAAAACGAAAAATGCCCCAAGGTGTAAAATTTCTTTCTCCGGACGAGTCCTTACAGAGTACAATAAAAAAAATCTTTCAATTCAAGTCACCAATCCTGGGGAAAATTTTCTCCATCTGTTAACACCGAGGTCAGAGAATCAAATAGGGTTAGTACACAGCAGCCTTAAGTTTATGTACGCTTAGAGGTACTGTATCGTAAGAAATTTGGAGCTGTTTTGGGCCGTTTTTGCTGCAATGCATTATAAACCTACACACTCTAAGTTATAGCATTAACCTTTTGCTTACGGGGCCCATTTTTCCGATTCCTTCTTTAGAACGGGAAATTTCCTACCCCTTTTGTGAGAACGGCCATTAAGGGATATATATATATATATATATATACACACACATATATATATACATATATATATATGCATATATATATATATAATCTATATATATATATATATATATATATATATATATATATGTATATATATATATAATCTATATATATATATATATATATATATATATATATATATATATATATATATATATATATATATACATATATATATATATACATATATACATATATATATATACATATATATATATATATATATATATATATATATATATATATATATATATATATATATATATGTATATATATATGTATATATATATATAATCTATATATATATATATATATATATATATATATATATATATACATATATATATATATATATATACATATATATATATATATATACATATATATATATATATATGTATATATATATGTATATATATATATATAATCTATATATATATATATATATATATATATATGTATATATATATATATAATCTATATATATATATATATATATATATATATATATATATATATATATATATATATACATATATATATATATATATATATACATATATATATATATATATATACATATATATATATATACATATATATATACATATATATATACATATATATATACATATATATATATATACATATATATATACATATATATATATATATATATATATATATATATATATATATATATATATATATATATATATATATATATATTCATTCTTGGGATACATGCTATCCCACCCCGTAAGAAAAAGGTTAAACAGATTAATGCCAAAGTTTATTGTTATCACGTTTGTAAGAGTAACCTCTTTTTAATTACAACTCCATTTATAATGCAACGAAATAATATAGACAGAAAGATACTAGTTCGCTGTCGAAACAGTTAGTTTCAGATAAATGTGTTGGTTGACAAGTGATATCGGGAACAAAGGAATTTCGTTGCTGACGTAACTGCGGGTTTGGGAAACAAGGTACAGAGATAGCGCTCACAGTTTTATCTCTGTGAGACAAAACTGTGGCAGCACAGTTTTCATATTATTGAATTAAATATAATTCCCTGGTTTTGAAAGCCCGAATAATAATTAATCTCCGCGTCATAATGCACGAGGAAAAATTTGACATAAGAAATTTAAATTTCATAAAACAGTCGGATGTTTTGAGGTCCCCAAATTAAGTTATTCTAAAGATAGAACTGTCTTTTTACTATCGTAAAGTACACCGAGCGAGAACGTTAATAATATTAGAAATATGCAGAAGTTTAAAGTTTTTATTAGAACCCCTGCATATTCCCCAATTTTTAACAATCAAAGCGATGAACTGCTGCTAATGAAATCTGAAGTCTATAATTGCATTTATTTCAATATCGTTAAGCACTAAAGATAGCTAAAAACACAGAAAAAGGGTTTCTAAAACTCACTTGTTTTTAAAATGCGCTTTATAAAATAACACGTGCGACGGATAAAATAACTAAAATAACAAAATACAAACTAAATTCAGTGAATTTTTTTCTCGTTATTTAATTTTCGCTATCGAATTTTTCCGCCAAGGAAATTTATCTCTTTTTCGGCTTGTATTTTACTCTTCTAACATTGTCTCCGATAAATTCTCTGAAAACAGTCATTATGGAGCAGAATATTTCAAAATGGATTTGTTTCAAAGATAACGATATTATTTTAAGCGAATGAACAAAAGAAGAAAAAAAAATAATGCCAAAGTGAAAAATGCCGCAAGAAGATTTTTATAGATTCCGAAGCGCCAGGAAAGTAATTTTAAAAATTTGGGATGCCTTTTGTCTCCCCTTTTCATTATCAGAAGCTTTTAACTTAAAATTACTTGCGTTATGCTCCCTGAAGCTTTTTTATTTTATTTTTTAGATTTTATCTCCTTTAGAAACCAAATCTGTTTAAAAAAATGCACTATGTGAAATGCATAAGATTTTTTTTCCTGTTAAGTACGCTCCCACACTCCACGCACTGCTTTAGAAGGAGATTATTTGCGCAAATTGCTGTTAAAAGCGAAATGCGCTTTAAGTCGTCCTCTTTTTCAACGTGTACGTAATAACTGGAAACTGTTATTTCTCAGACAGTTTTTACATTTGGAGCTGTCAAATTTAGTTCTAATCCAATTTTGTTGTCAATTTTTTTTTTCTGTTTGGTCATGATTGGAATCTCCCTTAAGGGAGAAAAGGAAACGTCTTGCATAAAATGAGCTAAAATATCAATAAAAAATAATATAAACACCCTAAAGGTTCTTGAATTATTTAAGATACATGTATTTGTAAAATTATACAGCTACACCGTAAAAATTCCGCTGCAGGTTAAAAAAGCTACCTGTTTCAGGATGGAATGCTTCTGGGTAGTGGATTTACCTATTTTGGGTATCATTCTCAAACGCATCTTTAATGTATTTTATTACCTTTCTATAGTTTATAGACCCATTCTTGTAATATGTTCAAAATAGCAATTCATTTTTGCCTTTTGCCGAATATGACGATCGTTTTATTACTTTTATGTATCATCGTTTTTATCACCTTTATGTGCCAATCGTTTCTATCATCTTTATGTATCATCGTTTTTATCACTTTTACGTATCATTGATTTATCATCTTTAAACATCATCGTTTTTGTCACCCTTATATATCATGACCTTTTATATACCATATTTTTTATCACGTTTACACATAATTTGTATCACTTTTTTATACCCATTTATTCACCTTTATTATTCAAGTTCTTTTATTATCGAAAACCGTTGGTTTTAAATCTGTAATTTCCGTTGTTTGTCTGAGCCTGGTGCTTATATATTTATATATATACTAGCTGAAGTACCCGGCGTTGCCAGGGATTTTAAGAATATTTGTTCACAAAAACCAATTTAAAAACTAAACACAGTACAAATAACATAGAAAAAAAAGCATGAGAAATGTTATACACATGAATAAAATGAAAACCCAATATAAATATATGTATATTTATAATAAACTCCTCAGAATTCAGCTAGATTTATCCTTTCATCATTGGAGCAAAAAAAGCTGAAATTACAGGTTTAGCAGAATTTTCCAATAGATCCATGAAATGACTCCAGCATTGCCTCTTAAAAAAATGAAGTGTTCGATTGAGGGCTGCAAACCATCCAAATCTTCTCCGTATTAAACTCTTATAAACATCCTCTACGTATTAAACTCCTTTTCTCTCCATAATAAACTCCTCAGAATTTAGGTAGATTCAGTCTTTCATCATTGTACTACTAAAAGCTGAAAAGTAAAAATGTCAAACTACCTTTTTGCCTTGAGAACGTACATGATGGAAGGAACTGAAAAAAAAAGTTTTACCAAAATCCATTAAAAAAATTAACACAGTATAAATAACACAGAAAAAATAGGCCCTCATCAAGAAAAAATAATTTAAAAATAAAATGAGAATTTAAAAATTAAAAATATAGAAAATTAAAATGAACTACAAAATTTCCGCCGCCGAGAATCGAATCAGGGCCTGAAATTTAAGAAGCGCGCTCTACCAGTCGGGATACGATGGTACGGTAGTATCATGAGTAAAGTGAAAGATATTTGCACTGAGATTATTGGAAAGTTCTTGTTGGTTGGTAAATATACATGTGAGAATGTAGTTGGCAACACCACTGAACTACTACTTCAACTTCTACTTCTCACTACTCCGGTGCGAAGGACTTGCGCGCAAACATTATTATTGACTGAGTGATGATACTGAGCGGATATGTTCCACATGCTCCCGATGTTTAGCTCTTTTGATGCTCTGTGTTTATTTTTTTAATTTCATACTAAGTGTTAGTCCTGTCTTGTAAACATCGTCTTGTTTAATTAAATGTTCAAAATAATTAAGTCTAATGATTCACTTCTAAAGGAAGGAGTACTAACTCCTTCCTACATGGGTGCTCGGCCCTCGGACTCGAAAAATACCCCTAGCATGCTGAACTTAAAAAAAAAAACAACTTTATTTTCTTTCGATGATACGACTTGATTTCGACTTGATTTCGACTGGATTACTGTTGTCTGTCATTTTGGATTTGGATATCGAAACCGAAAGCCAAAGTGATGTGCCACGGACTCTGATGATACTCTGATGGGATGATGAGAACCAAAACCAGAATTGTAAGTAACTTGGATCATATTAAAATTATTTGATGCATACGTTGACGCTTGTTCAAGAAAATTTTGATGATTAAGGGAATTCTCAACTTATTGATGATTTAAGAAAACTGAAAGATATTTCAACGTTCTTTTGATGCAAGAATTTAATTGATGCTAAATTCATTTTTGATGGTCTTTGACGTTGAATTTATCACTTCTGTTTTCTTGAAGAGAATTCTATTTCGATGAAATTATTTGATGATTTGATGAAAATTTCGACATTTAACTTGAAGAATCTTGTTTCCTTGAACAAACCACAACATAATATATATTTTGAAAGATCGCGAATTGAATACTTTTGAAGATTATTATATTATTATTTTGATGCATAATTTTGACGAAGCGAATGTTTATTTGATGACAACTTTGCTTATTTGATGCGCTTTGATGTTGAACTTAATTCTGCTGTTTTCTTGCGAGAATATTTTTTATTTTGCAGAATGTTTTGATGCTTTCGATTTCACAATTTTGATACTTTCGATTTCCCAATTTTGATGCTTTTAACATTAGAACTTTAACTATTATTTTGATGCTGCATTTACATCCTCTATTTTCTTCAACAGTGATTTATTTTGAAGATTAATTTGATGAATATTTTGCTGAAGTAATATCTAACTTGATACATATCTAAATTTACGTCATCTGTTTTCTTCAACCAGAGAAATTATTTTGAAGAACTTATTATTTGATATTTGATGCTTATTTTAGTTCATAATTTTGTTTTCTTGAACAAAACCTGTTTTAAAGATTACTTATTTTGATGCATATTTTGAGAATCAATATTTTATTATTGAATTGGTATTTGAAAAAATTTCGATTTGAAATATTATTTTCTATTTTTGAATTTGAGTAACTACGTATTATAATTAGTGATTTTGGTTTTGAATATTTGTATATTTGTGTACTATAATTGTTTGAACCTAGTATATAGTTATGGCTACTCTCAACGATTACCCCAATATTGCAAAATCATTAAAAATTGGTGGTACGAATCAAATAAAGGTTCTACATCGTTTAATTTTTGGTACAGACGGCGACAGACAAAATCGTACCAGATTACGTAAATTTACAGGTTTTAAACAGCCATTCGTGTTGGAAGCAACGAAACAGAAAGTACTTAAAGAGTTTTCACTTAAAGACTTGATTTCTATTTGTAATCTACTTCATTTAGAATTTTCAACTGACCCAGACAAATGTGCCAATACCATTCTTATGAGTCTTAGTGATTTATCGTTATTAAAAGCAGAATTTTCTGATCTTTCGGAATGCGAAGTGAATGATGACTCACTTCCGGGTGCACGTTCATCCCAAACTAACAGCGTTATAGAGGAAAATAGATCTCCCTTTTCCCCCACCATTGACGCAAAAGAATCTTCGAATAAGCAAAATACACACATTTCCGTTGGTGAATCAGATCAAAATTCATTGCCTTCAGTTGAAACTGCGAATCTCTCTTTCCAGTTGTTTAGTCTGAAAGACGTTGTTGATTTAATAAAACCTTTCTCGTCTCGTGATAATTACAGTGTTGAGAATTTTATATCTGACGTTGAAGAACTTTTTTGTTTATATCAGATAAACAATCCAATTCACCAAATTACTTTTGTTAGAAAATGTTTAACTGGTCCCGCTCAAACTTTAATTAGGTCTATTCGTGGAATTACAAATTGGGAACAATTGAAGCACCATTTATTAGACGAATTTTCGGACAAAATTAACGGTATTCAGTTACATAAATTAATGGAATCTCGACGTATGAAACCGTTTGAAACCCTACAAGAATATTTCTTAGCTATGAGAGATTTGGCACACAAAGGTTCTCTCGATGACTCCTCTCTGTTTGAGTATGTCATAAACGGAATTCCTGATTCAACAAACAATAAAGTTATTCTTTACGGTTGTAAATCCGTCCCTGAATTTAAGGAAAAGTTGAAAATTTATGAACAAATCTTTACCAGATCACAAAATTTCAGACAAAATAATCAGAAAAAAATTGATGCTTCCTACCTCAATGTGAAAGTCGATAATACACGTAGCCCAAATACACAGCCAGTATGTTTTTCCTGTGGCTTGAGAGGTCACAAAAGCAACCAATGTTTGAATAAGTCATATGGTAAACAATGCTACGGATGTAAAAGTTTTGGTCATGTTCATGCTAATTGCCCTAAAAGTTATCGAAATTCTAAACCAAAACCTGATTCTCAAAAACCTATTTCTGATAAAACTGTAAATGCACTTTCTCCTGAAACTCCATCGAAAAATCCCATGCATGTTGACATTCAACTTGCAGGAATTCAATTGACAGCACTCTGTGACACTGGGTCACAGGCAACCCTCATCAATGAGAAAACCTATCGAAGAATTGGTTCGCCACCATTGCAGCCCACCAACATTCCCTTTTCAGGAATTGGCAAAAACCAAGTTCACAGCATCGGATTCTTTAAGGATTCCATCGAAATTCAAACCATTACTTTACCTGCTAAAATACATGTTCTAGAGGATGACTTGATTCCTTTTGATGTGATTATCGGAATCGACTTTTTACAGCAAACCCAATTTACATTTGATAAAGACGGTATTCGTTTATGCAAAACTCCTGAAAATAACACCTTCGTTAATATTGCTAATGTTTCTGATGATCAAGCTTTCCCATTTGATCTTTCACACATTTTGAATTCTGAAATTCGTGAGGAAGTTCAAAATATCGTTACTTCCTACAAACCACATAAAGTTCAAGACACTGAAATTAAGATGACTATTTTATTACAAGATGAAATCCCTGTAGCTCAACGTTCTCGACGACTCCCTTTCGCGGAACAGAAAATTGTAGAAAGCCAAATTCAAGATTGGTTAAATGATGGAATTATTAAAGAAAGTTGCTCCGATTATGCCGCACCGATTGTTCTATGTAAGAAAAAAAGTGGAGATTATAGACTTTGTGTTGATTACCGCAAATTGAATAGAAAAATGATAAAAGATAAATTTCCCTTACCGCTCATCGAAGAAGCTTTAGACAAACTTGGAAAATCTCGGGTGTTCACTTCACTTGATCTCAAAAATGGTTTCTTTCATGTACCTATGGACCCTAATAGCACTAAATATACTTCTTTTGTGACTCATGAAGGACAATACGAATTTTTACGTGTCCCATTTGGCTTATGTAACAGTCCCAGTGTTTTCCAACGATATGTTTACACAGTTTTTAGAAATCTCATTCGCGACAATGTTCTTATTGTTTACATGGACGATCTTCTCATACCATCTAATGATGAAGTTGAAGGTCTACAAAAATTACGCCTAGTTCTCCAAACAGCTGCAGACTATGGCCTTGAATTGAACTTTAAAAAGTGTCAATTTTTACAGCGAAAGATAGAATTTCTTGGTTACATTATCGAAAATGGAGTAGTTAAACCCTCACCTACCAAGACACAAGCTGTTCAAAATTTCCCACAACCTCAAACCCCTAAACAAGTTCAAAGTTTTCTTGGATTAACAAGTTATTTCAGAAAGTTCATTCCAAATTATGCGCTGATTGCTAGACCATTAAGTGACCTCCTTCGGGATAATGTAGAATTTAATTTTGACTCTGAACAAATAGCAGCTTTTCAACAACTTAAAAACATTCTTTCACAAAACCCAGTTCTTCATGTTTTTCAACAGGGATACCCATTAGAACTCCACACTGATGCCAGCTCCTTAGGTTTTGGCGCTGTGCTCTTGCAACAATCCGATGATGGACAGTTTCATCCTATTCATTATTTTAGCCGTAAAACTACAGTTCAACAAGAAAAATATCATAGTTATGAACTGGAAGTTCTTGCCGTTATTGAAGCGCTAAAAAAATTTCGAAACTACTTGTTGGGAACAAAATTTAAAATTATCACCGATTGTGATGCTTTCCAAAAAACGATGCACAAAAAAGACCTACCAGCTAAAATTGCTCGATGGGCATTGATGTTAGAAGACTTTGATTATGAAGTTTGTCATCGACCCGGTAGACAGATGAAACATGTTGATGCTTTAAGTCGTAACCCCATTCTTGTAATTACCTCAAATGATATCACTCAAAAGGTGAAAAATGCCCAAGACCAGGATGAATTTATATCTCAAATTAAATCTATGCTTGAATCTACACCTTCTGATGAATTTTTTGTTAAAAACGGAATTCTTTATAAACTTCATCAGGATGCCGAACTTTTAGTAGTCCCACAAATGATGCAGAAAGAAATAGTGCTAAACGCCCATTCACAAGGTCATTTTGCTTCACAAAAAACCGAATTAATTGTTTCTCGTGAATTTTTCATCCCCCTCCCTCAACTTAAGAAATTAGTTCAAGAAATTATTTCGAATTCTATTCCTTGCATTTTGTCCTCGCGAAAATCTGGAAAACAGAAAGAAAACATACGACAATATAAGAAACGGCGTAAACCAGCTCGTAAATACAAGATAGATGACAAAGTGGCAATACAACGAACTCAATTTGGAACCGGATTAAAGCTCCGACCAAAGTTCTTCGGACCATATGAGATCACGAACATCAACCCCAACGATCGTTACGAAGTTCGAAAGTTAGGACATCACGATGGTCCAACCATAACATCAACTGCAGCGGAAAAAATGAAACAGTGGTGCAGAAACTGAACACCAATACCACTGTGTTGAACACTGCTTGATTTTTTGAAATATTTTTCCTTTTTCTGCTCTTTTTTTTTTTATCTTTTCAGAATTATTGTTGACAACCCAGCCGCGGACGTCTGGAAAGTCAGAACGGCCGTGTGAGAATGTAGTTGGCAACACCACTGAACTACTACTTCAACTTCTACTTCTCACTACTCCGGTGCGAAGGACTTGCGCGCAAACATTATTATTGACTGAGTGATGATACTGAGCGGATATGTTCCACATGCTCCCGATGTTTAGCTCTTTTGATGCTCTGTGTTTATTTTTTTAATTTCATACTAAGTGTTAGTCCTGTCTTGTAAACATCGTCTTGTTTAATTAAATGTTCAAAATAATTAAGTCTAATGATTCACTTCTAAAGGAAGGAGTACTAACTCCTTCCTACATACATGTGGGAGGAATTTTAAGTTAGAAATAAGTTAGCAGGATAGAACAGAAGAGAAGTCATTAGCTCTTCAATAGACCCAAAGATATGGGCGAAGGGGATTGCAGTAGCTATTAGAAAAGAAGATCGCGTGACATTTAGCGGGATTGATTAGAATTTTCAATATCGCGTGAACAAACTCTCGAGAGTGTCAATATGTCATTGGATCTGATCTACTTTAGAGTATAAAATCTAACTTGAAAGATCATTATTTTCATTTATTATTCTGATTTAACGGGACAAGGGACATTTCAACCTCGAATTTTTTTAATTTTCAGTTTTAACTCTATGTACAAAAAGAGAATAATTTGTAGTCCATTTTACTACATTAAAGGCCTTTAGAATTCAAAGATATTTTGGCAGAATAACGTCTGGTTTTCAAAAACATTTTCAAAATTTTCTAGCATTTTTCAAAATACTCCATGTGCATTTTAAATCATTTAAAATCTTTATTTTTTTAAATATAAGTTTAACGTATATATACAAACATAATTGTGCAATGGTTTTTTTTGTATGAATCATAAGACATAAATAATTATTTCTTAATCTGCCTGTTTTTTTTCTTTAATGTTTTTGAATGTTTTTGCTTTATTTCATGGTGTATAAATTTGAAAAATATTTGTGGTTTCAAAGAACGATGCACAGGTTTGTGGAAAACGCTTAGATTAACTATCCTGAGAAATTTGGAAGGAATCAGGAAAAAATGAATGCGCATGGAGCATTTTGGAAAAAAGCTTGCATTTTTGAAGAATTTTTTGAAAAATGGATCTTATTCTTCCACAAATTATTCATTTGGGAATTCTAAGTATCTTCAACGTATTAGAAAAGAATGTTAATTATTCTCATTTTTAAAATGAGAGTAAAATATTGAAAAATTTAAAAAATCAGGGTTGAAGGTCCCTTGTACTCTTAATATATGACTTGAAACTTTTTGATTTTATTTATTTCTTATCGTTTTCGCTCGCTGTTCGTTCGTTAAGCCTAACGTGACTGTCAGTTGGTAGAAAGTTGGTCTGTGAATTCAGAGGGGGGGGGGGAATCCAGAAAATGTAAGAGCTTACATTTTCTGGATTCAGCCTTCAAAAATTGTTGGTTTTCATTAATTAAAAATTAACGGTAATTAATTTCGATTTCGGAAGTTCTTAGTTATCTTCGCTGTGTCTAACGACGCCTGTACGTAAAATTTCACGATTGTCGCTTCTAAACTGTGGATATCTATACAATTACAGACAAACATACAAACATTTCTTTTTATATATTAGATTATCTTTCGACTCTAGTCTTGTGTATGGCGCTTTAAGTCCTATGCTGGACCTTGCACCATTAAACAAAAACCAACCAACCAACCGAATATGACGTGAGGATAAATATCAAACAGCTACATAAAATTTATTTTAATTATAGAGCATACATGACATACTCGTGTATAATTTTCCTACAACCATCAATAGTTGAATTTTTCTTTTGAAAATTTTTCACTTAGCTCATGAATAACCGTCGTTTGGTAACTAAGGCCGTCTTCCCATCGCTTGCAGAATAGAAGGGAGCGTCAGCGAAAATAAAATCGAACCGATCACAGAGATTAACGCAATGAGCACGTGATACGTCAAACCTGCCCTAGGTCATGTCAACAATATCGGCGCCAAAGGATCAACGTTACGCTCCGAAAGCAGCGTGAACACGGCCATATTGCTTCGTTTTTTTCTTAATCATGCGAGTTTCTTCTATTTTTTTTTTACTTTTGTAAATTATAAATGAGAGATTTTATAAAAACTTTAAATACATTTTACCTCAAAGTGTATTTCGCGTATATTTATTTCATATACGAGCTTAAATTTTTTATAATTTAATTATGAAATCAGATTAACTAGATAAAAATATTTTAACTACAATTTGTCTATGAAATACAGAGAGATTGCTTGTAAATATATCGCATTTCTTTTCTATGCTACTTCACTGCTGAATAATGGGAGGAAGTACTAAATAAATACATTTGGCAACCTTTAACTATCACTTTATTTTAAGGTGGGGCATCAGTTGACGTCGCAGATCGTTGAGTATTCCGCTTAGTGTTTTATCTCATTAAAAATTAGGACATGCGTGCCTTTGAATTCTGATGCATGCACCTGAAAGTAGATTCTTAATACAGGGTCATTGAAAAAAGTTTTCGCGATTTCAATGCGGATTAAAGAACCATGTAATACAACTTATGGCGTTTATTTTTTCACCAAAAGATATAGAAACGAATCAAGTTTTGGACATTTCCTAGTACAGGTAGCCCTCCTACAGCACGGCATCTTACAACACGGTTTCGCTCTAACACGATAGGATAAATTGCGGGATCCCTCGTATAACACTACAACCTATAACACGGTTTCGCTCTAACACGATTAAAAAAAAAATTGCGAAACCCTTTGTACAACACTGTACTTCTGCAGCACTAGATAACATGATTTTTGTTTAACACATTTAAAAGCTAAATTACCTTAAAATAATGACGGGAAGGAATAATGAACTATCAGTGGCCTTACATAAAAATGCATAAACAAATTATAAATTATTCATTTATATCTCTATAAAATTTTTAATTAATTAAAAATTTTCTTTTATAATATCTCTATAAAAGAAGGCCTAAGCTTAGCTGAAAATATTGAATCACGTTTTTTTTAATGCAGACCCTTCCGCTGAAAGAAGCCAAAAATTCGAAAGGGGGCTGCAAAATTGTCCATACCATGAAATCTACAATGACTTTGTAAGAACCAGCAAACAAACTAAAATTACAGATTTTTTAGAGGTGCAAAAACTCTAAATGAAGAAAAAGGTTCTGAAAGAGAAGGTGATATCGTTCAACAGAAAAAACGTTGTCGTTTGATTGTACTGAACAGTCATGAGGAAGAAATTTATTAAGTTGTTTAAGGTAAATGCACCTATAATGGGCCATGTCCCTATAATGGGCCGCCCTTTAGAAATGTCGAGAAATTAAGGGTCTATTGTTACCTAAGACAGTAGAAGGGGTGAAGGTCATTGACTACTGAATTTACCTTATATGGAATTAAAAAAAAGGCTGTTTTTAATAAGTTTTCGGAAAGTAACCCCCCTTTTTGTACTGGCACTGGGTCTCATATAACACGGTTTCACACAACACGGCATTTTCTAGGAACCTGTCTATCGTGTTATAGGAGGATTACCTGTATGTTTCTATATGAGCACCCCTCGTCGCTCGGCACATATCTGGCGATAGTCGATCTCTATCCAGGTACGCTCGATCATAGCAGGAGCAGGAGCTATTGCAGCAGTGATTCTGTCCGATAAATGGCGTATTCTCGGATCTTCTCAGCGCAAATGATGTTTTTCAGGTAGCCCCATAGAAAAAGGGATCAAATCGGGGTTTCTTAGTAGCCCCCGAAAATAAATTAGAGCGTCCCTTCCTATCCAACGTCAAAACCCATGTAGGAGGAAGTGCGACGTCACAGCGTCGGCACATGCCCCCATCGCAGTGTAGCGTACTGGAAGTATGGGGTTATTTTTTCCCAAGACCTCACAGAGAGCACGAAACACAGCTGTGTGTTTATCGGGCGGTTTCCCTGACAAGTGGTGAGGGTAACTGTTTGGAAAATAGAAAATGTTTTCACCCCCGTCATAAAGCTGTCTGTCCTTGCGATAGCTCTGTGACATTTGTCACGGGAATGCGATAAAGTTTCGGCGTTACGAAGAAAATGTCACCATCTGGGTTGCCGGTCCCCCTCTCTGAAAAACAGACGCATTTTTCGTGGAATTGAAAGGGTCGCCGAAAAAGAAAATACGAGAAGAGATAGGCAGAGAGAGTTGGAGAATGGAGAGACGCTGGCTAGAATGCGCCCTGTGTGGACATGTTTTTTTTTAGGCTCCTGTGTTTTTGGGCCGGAATGCGTCCTGGAGCGCGCATTGTGAATCTGCACTTAAATTAAGTGATTATGTCGAAAGTGCCTTAAGTTTAAATTTTTTTTTGTAAATAAATTTCCTTGTTAAGTAATTTTTAGCAACGCCTCAGAGAATCGCTTTAACCATTTACCGTGACGCCACAGCAGTCACGGTTACCATGACATGGACAAATAGAACTACCAGGGTTAACATAGCATCTGTTGCTACGCAAAATCTGATCGGTTGATTGCCGGTGGGCACAACTGCAATCACGGACACCTTTTTTCGATGACCTTGTACAGAGCACACGTTTTTCGAAATTATTTTTTGCAGAAAATTCCTTTTTCCAACCGATGAATTTAAATTTCAGTATTAAACTTCAATTGTTTTATGCTCTATAAAAAAATGAATAAATTAAAATTTCAAAAGTTTAAACACTCCCCGCTGTTTTTATCCAAATTTGTACCTTAAGATTAAAAAAAAAAATCAGAAATCAAAACTATACATTTGGTAATGCGAAAAATATTTAAAACTTGCGGGGTCAACTGATTACAACCGATTTATTATAGATTTAAAAGCTTAAGTCAGCGATTGGATTGTAGCAAAACGGTGCAATGTAATGTAATGCAATGCAGTGTAATGTTACACGAGCATTCGGTAATCAATGCCTGAGAGCGAGCGAAGATCAGATCCGCTCATCTCGAGCAACCAGGCTCCACTGGACTGATGTTTCTTCGCGAACCACTTGGATCCTTACATTATAGTTCAGTGCACTTCGCACTGAAATGACTGACGTGGTGCACCTTTTGAGCCGCGCATTGAAAAAGAACATGAAAGCATGGATGAATGTAGCAACGTGGCTATAACCCAACCCACATGGCCTATTCTCTAAAGAGGCATATAAATGTGTGTATGATCATTATTTTCATTTGAGGAAATTGAGCAGCGGAGATTAGATGCTGTACGAAACTGTGTTGTACATTTACCTCTAAATAAGACGGAGCAATGAAACTAATAAATTGCTCAACTCTAGTAAACGGCTTTGTCTTCTCTCTAAAAAAGGTTGTGGGGCCACGACACCACAGTACTCTTGTAATGCTCGTGGCGAGCATTTCACTACAACGTTACATTACAAGTCAGTAAGCCGCGTTTATAAGCCAATTTATTCTGAACTCCCGATTTTCCGAGAGCATGAAAACATCGGTACACTTGTAATGCCACATTTATACATTCGCTATCGCGCCACACGTAAGACATTCGCGAGACATTAGTCACATCCTGCATCCACGCGAATGACCGTTCTCGCATTCCCGCCTCTTGTTGTGAACAAGACTTCCGATCCCCATTCTCCCCCTTCGCCATTCGCTCCTTTGACTCGTGCCATAAAACCTTTCCCGAAGCGAGCGCCACAATTGGCGAGGAGAAACGGCGAGAACACCGTTTACACATTCGCCCCCCCCCCCCGCAATTCGACTCGCCGCTATCGCGACTGTGTAAATGCGGTGTAATACTCTTGGCGAGCATTACATTACAACGCTACATTACAAGTCCATAGCCGCGTTTATAAGCCAATCTATTCTGAACTCCCGATTTTCTGAGAGGATTACACACGCATCGCCCAAATGAAATGTCAGATAAAATGCTGATCAACAGGCAGTTACGAGACAAGTCTTTGTACATAGTATGATGTTTGAAATGAGCGTAGTAACGACATTCACTCATAACCAGGATATGAAAGCGGCGTAAGCTGGCTTGTGATACATCGATAATTATATCGTTGTTCCTAATGCCTCTTGGCCGAAAGTTCCAGATAGACTTCGACCTGACGTGTGCGGCTCCGGTTTATATATAGCACTACAAGGGTCGGAGTCCTTCTTGAGTAGTTGCCACATAAATTTCAATAAAGCGACCCCAGGCGCAACATCTGGGGGTATCGTACCCTCTCCCACCCTTTTTGACCTCATAAGAGGAACATTCCGGTCTACAAATTTAACATCCTAATATCCGGCTTAAACACGGAGGTATTTAATGGCACTAGTTAGTATTCGATTCGAGCACCCTCAGCACCGAAAGCAAGAGCTCTACCACAAGGCTACCTCGAGTTATCGATAATTAGTAATGAAAAGCAAAAAAGAGATGTTGATACCAGGCCTCACCCCAAATACTTTTTTTCTTACAGTTAAGAATAAGTTTTGATGTGCGTGTGCTATTTAGAAATATTTTCTTTACATTATTTCAAGATTTGGGAATTTTCTATCTCATTTTAAAAGTAATCGACTTAAAAAAAGGCTATATTGAATACATTCTCAACAATATATATAAAGAAATCGTAACACTTTGAGAAAACTAAAATGAAATAAGCACCTAATATACGCTTTTTGAAGTAAATCTACTCGTTCGCAACTGTATAAATAACATTTGAAAAAAACATTTGATAGCAAAAATGGCCGATACAGAATTTTTCCAGCTTTTTTTCGATGCAATGAATTAGAATCCTGAGGGGGGAAACATGCGGCAGTTTGTTCAAATCCTTAAGTAACTTTTGAGAGCGGCTAACGACTACATCAGGCATGGAAATGGTTTCGTAAAGCCATTTTCTTTTTCACTCGGTTAATGCCGGATTATGAGCATGCATTTCGGCAAAGGAAGGAGATAAAGTAAACAGAAGGCACATCCGCTGCATTGCTTATTGCTCGCGATAACCTTAAATATTCAAGCACCAAAAAAGGAGGCAATAAACTTACCGTGCTTGCTCTTTGCCTTTATGAGAAAGCTTTCAACTATAGCGGACAAAGTTATGACTGCTTTTTTTTTCGCGGGGAAGATAATTTTATCCGGAAGTTGCTGTTATTTTATACATAACCCGGCAAAATCCGAGGAGTTATTTTTTGCTTTGCTAGGGAATTCCTCCTTCCCAGCGTTATGATACAAATCTCCCGGATGCAGTTTTATGGATATTTAACTCATGCGAGGAGAAAGGTTTTATAGAGTCCACTTGTGTTTTTTTTTATGTGTTTAGGCCACTTATTCTAGTAGTTTGAACACGATGTTTGTGAAAAGTGATTCTCATATCCACTTTGTTAGATAGCTTAAAGATTTAGGAAGCAGATATTTATAGTTTTTACGAGATTATTTTCTTTTAGTCTAAAATAGTGTTATAACCATGGAGTAGTGATACAAGAGGAGTGTATCTAAAGCTGTAAAGTACCCTAGGCGTTAAAAATTGCAGGCATTTTTAACGCATAGTGTACTATGCGTTAAAATTAAGGCTTTCTCTCAATGAAGGCTTTCAGGTACTAATGCATTATTACTGATTTGCTGTTTTTTATCTCTTATAAAAAGGAAATTACGATTAAAAGAGTAAAGAGATTAGTTTATTGTTTTCATAAACAGACAATAGTGTGAAAAAAATTCTTAATATGATCCGTATGTTTTAAATGGCTCCATATTCTGACATCCAAGTCTGAAATTCACTTATTTTCGTCTAATTCAAAACTGCCATCACGGCCAGTCTTCTTGTAATCTTTTTTCTTAATCACACGATAGTTTCACGCAGGGTACGACATCTCAGTTCTTGCAAAAACGAAAGTCATATTATCTGTCTTAAACTCACAGATATGTCTTGCGCCAGTGAATTTGAAGACATCAGAGCTCCACGTGTAAAACTGACATGCAGATTGTTTTCATTTTTCTTATTATTGTGTCAATTTCTATGCACGAAACTCCCTTACGTGATGAATTTAATTGCTCTGGGGCATTTAAAAATCGCTTATGATTTTCTTACATTTTAAACGATATACATGGGCACAAACTTGAGAGAACGAGTATGGGCACAAACGTAAGAGAACGAGTATATACAAATGCCCCCAATTGCGTGTTCAAATCCATGCATATTATGTAGACGGATATATGCCGTCCAGATTGTATAGTGGCTAGCGTTTCGGGCTTCCGCGGTGTGGGTTCAGGTTCAAATCCCGGATAAGGTCTGGAAGTTCATATGGTTTCATCTAATAGGAAGCCGTATTTCCCGACATATGTGTGTGTGTGTGCGCATATATATATATATATATATATCGCATATATATATATATATATATATATATATATATATATATATCGCATATATATATATATATATATATATATATATATATATATATATATATATATATATATATATATATATATATATATATATATATATATATATATATATATATATATATAGGTATACTACAATAAAGGAAGTATAACTTGAAGGGTAGGAATGTGTGTCGATATCAGTTTTGGGTATCCCATATTTGTAAGTTCGCTATCCAGGAAAACTACACTCTGAAACAGCCTTTCATTTTTACAGTGTATGCTTTAGAACTAAAACAAAGTTTATATAACTATTTGGTATCTATCTTCACGTCATGTTAGGTAAACTCTAAGAATGAAATGCTGTTTCGGGAATATTACAATGCTGAAAGTAAGACTATACATACGTTTAAAATACAAAAGTGGGATACCCAAAACACGTAAACCCGCTACCCAAAAACATTGCATCCTGGAACAGGTAAGTTTTTTAATCTCAAGCAGCGTTTCCTTTTTGTAGTGTAGCTGTATAATTTTACAAATACACCTATCTTAAATAATTGAAGAACCTTTAGGGTGCTTTATTATTATTATTTTATATTGATAACTCATTTTATGCAAGACGGTTCTTTTTCACCCCAAAGGAAGTTTCCAGTGATGGCCATACAGAAAAAAAAAATGAACGAAATTGGATTAGAACTAAATTTGACAGCTCCAAATGTAAAAACTGTCTGAAAAATAATAGTTTCCAGTTATTCCGTACACGTTGAAAAAGAGAACGACTTGAAACGCATTTCGCTTTTAACAGCAGTTTGCGCAAATAATCTCCTTCTAAAGCAGTGGAGTGCGAGAGAGTACTTAATAGGAAAAAAAATGAATGCATTTCACATAGTACTTTATTTTTTTTTCGAAACAGATTTGGTTTTTGAAGGAGAGACCAATCTAAAAAAATAAAATAAGAAAAGCATTTGGGAACATAACGCAAGTAATTTTAAGTTAAAAGCTTCTGATAATGACAAAATGCATCCCAAATTTTTAAAATTACTTTCCTAACGCTTCGGAATCTGTAAAAATCTTCTTGCGGCATTTTTCACTTTGGTATTATTTTTTCTTTTATCTTTTTTTTTCATTCGCTTAAAATAATATCGTTATCTTTGAAACAAATCCATTTTGAAATATTCTGCTCCGTAATGACTGTTTTTAGAGAATGTATCTGAGACTATGTTAGAAGACTAAAATACAAGTCGAAAGAGAGATAAATTTTCTTGGCAGAAAACTTCGATAGCGAAAATTAAATGACAAG
Source organism: Dolomedes plantarius (assembly GCA_907164885.2). Lineage (NCBI taxonomy): Eukaryota > Metazoa > Arthropoda > Arachnida > Araneae > Dolomedidae > Dolomedes > Dolomedes plantarius. Next base: position 120,386,920 of record OU015502.1, read on the forward strand.
AAAACAATTTGCGGAATATAGTTTGCATTTTGTTATCTCAGTTATTTTTATCCCTCTAACATTTTATTTAACAAAGCGCATTTTAAAAACAAGTGAGTGTTAGAAGCCCCTTTAACTGTGTTTTTAGCTATCTTCAGTGCTTAAGGCTGCTATGTACTAATCCTATTGGATTCGCTCACCTCAATGTGAACCTATGGAGAAAATTTGTCCACGGACTGCCGACTTGAAATCAAAGATTCTTTTTAAAAAATTTTATTCCGTCATGGAGAAAGTAATTTTACATTTGTGTACCTTTTTCGATTTTTTAAAAAATGCAATTAATATTTTTAAATTTAAATTATTCGGGAAAAAATCTGGTATAGTGTGTTTTAAACTCTCATAAATTCCTTCGGTGGACGAAATTTATAAAATGAATCCGGTAGCGCTTTGCAGAAAAGTTCAGGCTATCTGACAATACCAATTTTATTTGATTATCAGCATTTATGTACATGTAAATAGATGACAAAAATATATTATAAATAAACTATTTTGGGGCAGCGCTTAACCCCCCCTATAGAGAGAGACCCATTACAATCCCTCAAAATGTCAATCCTAAGGGGGGTGGAATTCTTGAACTGTCAACTGGACTCCTACCACCACAAGAATCTGCAAGAAGAGGAAAAGGGAAATACGATTTTTTTTCTTAGTACATAGCAGCCTTAACGATATTGAAATAAATGAAATTATAGACTTCAGATTTCATTAGCAGCAGTTCATAGCTTTGATTGTTAAATATTACGGAATATGCAGGGGTTTTAGTAAAAACTTTAAATTTCAGCATTGGTATAATAATATTAACGTTCTCGCTCGGTGTACTTTACGATAGTAGAAAGACAGTTCTATCTTTAGAATAATTTAATTTTGGGATTTTAAAACATCTGTTTAATGAAATCTAAATTTCTTTTGTCAAATTTTCCTTAGGTATTATAATGCAGAGATTAATTTTTAGTCGAGCTTTCAAACCCTGGAAAATATACTTAATTTTATAATATTAAAACAGTGTTCTCATATTCGTGTGTTTTTAAATCACCCACTAGTGATAGATATATTTTTTATTTGTCTCATTAAATAGACAGAATGGGTAGATTTAAAAGAGACAATTGTAATTTTACAAAATTAATCCTCTTGTATATTATAATGTATAAATTTCATGAAACACATCTGTATTTATGAATCTTGGAAACGCTGCACAGGAAGAATTTCTTACATTTTGTCGTCATGATTTGCTGAGCGCTATCAAAAGTATTAGTTCCTTTATTTGTACTATTTAGTCTATCAGTGCAATTGTTATCAATCGGCTTGATTTGTCTTTTTTTAAAGACTCATTCTAAACAACAGAACCAGAAAAAAATTATAGGTACAAATAATATCCTTCTAAGTAACAAAATTATCCAAGTAAAACACACATCTACAGGAATGAAGCTCACAATTGCTGCAGTAAATGATGTAATGAGACAACTTTCTTCTACAAGTGATGCTGAGTTGTATTCAATTCGGGGCTCACCAACTCTATTCCGGCTCCTTATATACTCCATTCGAATGATTTTTTTTATTATACATTTAAAAACCTAAGGCTGCTGTGTATTAACCCTACTGGATTCGTTTACCGCAATGTTAACCTATGGAGAAAATTTGTCCAAGGATTGTCGACTTAGATTTAAAGATCTTTTCTTTTAAATTGTACTCCGTAATAGAGAAAAAAATTATACCCAAAGGAATTTTTCGTGTTTAAAAAATGGAAATAATATTTTAAAATTTAAATTATTCAGAGAAAAAAAAAATCGGGTATAGTGTGTTTTTGATGCTTATATGAATTCCTTTAGTCGACGAAATTTATACACCCATACCTCGCGCTTTACGGCCTAGATGCGTTCCGGAAAAGTTGGCCGTAAAGCGAAAAGCCGTATAACGAATCAATTATTTTGATACAAAACCATACAAATTTAATTGGATCTGTTCCATTTTTTTTGTAAATAATATAGTTTTTTGTTCATAAAGCATTTGATTCTTTTTATTTCCTATATAAATGCTTACATAAAAATAAAAGTACAAAATAATGTAATAATAAACAGAAAATAAACATATGAACAAAAAACAAATGAAATTATATGCACATATGTATACATATAATAAAAAATATAAAATAAAATGTTCAAAAACTGTTTTAATGTGATGACGAACATTAACACGAAGAAGGTATAATATGCTGCCATCCTCCCTTTCCGCTGTTGTGGCCGTATAACGAAACATTGTGGGCCGTAAATCGAAAATGTTCCATAATTTAAAAAGGCCGTTATAGCGAAATGCCGTATAAAGAGCGGCCTTATAGCTAGGTATAGGTGTATTATAAAATGAATCCTGTTGCAAGGTGCAGAAAAGTTCAGGCCATCTGAAAATACCATTTTTATTGGATTATCAGCATTTATGTAGCTGTAAATAGTATATACATTTTCTCCATTGTGTTGTATTTATTGTATTGTTTAATTAATATATGGTTAATTTGTTGATTATTAGTGCATTGTTAGTATTTATATGAAACTAGCTGAAAACCCACACTTCGCTACGGAGTACATTCAAATTAAATACAACGGTCAATGTATGCAATTAATGCCAAATATATATATATATATATATATATTTATAATAAATACGACGATCAATATATACAATTGACGTAGGAAAAAAATATATATTTATAAAAAAAATCGTAAGGGATATTTTTATAGACAAAATAATGTCCAATCGTCTGCCGCATTAGCAAGAAAAAAATATTTTCTTATCTATTTAGTTTTTATGCACGTGACGATAAATTTATTTAAAGTACCAGAAAAAGAAGTCACGTGATCGGCATTTAATAAATTAAATTCTAAAAATTAATCTTTAAAAATTCACCAAAAATCAGGAAATGGAGGTAAAAATTCGAAAAAAATTTCATTTTAAAGGAATTTTTATGATCTTTCTCGTGATATAAATTTTATAACCCTCAATGTATTATTTTAAATGCAAACGTAAAAAAAGTTTAAAAAACAGCTTAAAAATTTAATTTAAAAAAATCTAAGAAGAATTTTTGAAAAATCTTTCTTAGTGCACCCCTACACTATTAGAAGAATCGCCATGCAAAATTTCAGCCCTTTAGGTCCAGCGGTTTGGTCTGTGCGTTGTATGTCAGTCAGTCAGTGAATGAATGAATTAATGAATGAGTCAGTTACGGAACTGTTTTATATATATAGATTACTATTGCACTTAATATTGTAACTGTAAGTAAATTGTGGATTTCCTGGGTGTCGTCTTATATGTACTGCTAATGCGCTGGGAATCAACCGATGCAGTTGACTTATTTGTAGAATTTGTTATTGTAATTTGAAATATATAATTTAGTGTAATCTGTAAACTGTAGCATGTAACAATTTGTAATTCGTGCTTTGTAACTTTTAATTCATGTAATTCAACATTTTCTCTACTTCAGGCTCTCTGGGCCGTGGTTATTTTTTGTTATTGTTTTTACTCGATTCGAACCGAATTGTCATGTATTTCTAATAGTCGGGGATCACCTATGTATTCTCTGAAAATATGAATGTATTTGTATTTTAATTACTGATCTTTACAGTAAAAAAGAAAAGAGAGAGAAAAAAAAAGAAAAAAAAGTCGGATGGAACTGCAGTGGTACCGGGGACGCCTTTCTACCCTCTTTTATTTTTCCCGTTGCTATCCCCTTTTTGTGAGGTTTAACTTTTAACCTTGTTTAATTCCGACTTGGTGGCAAATTAATCTTTGCGCTCGTCCTCCGGACTTAGTGCTGGCGGGATTGTTATGGCGCGACCTGTTATCTTTCTCTTGCTGATACGCGAAAGCGTGGGGGGCTGATGTGGAGTTTAGAGTTTCTCCACAGGTATACATTGAGGTGAGGCAATCCAATAGGGTTAGTACGTAGCAGCCTTAAGGCATCGACTGAATCGCAGAAACACGTTGTAATCTATATGTATAAAACAGTTCCGTAACTGACTGACTCATTCATTCACTGACTGACTGACTGACTGACATACAACTCACAGACCAAACCGCTGGACCTAAAGGGCTGAAATTTTGCATGGCGATTCTTCTACTAGTGTAGGGGTGCACTAAGAAAGATTTTTCAAAAATTCTTCTTAGGTTTTTTAAATTTAATTTTTAAGCTGTTTTTTAAACTTTTTTTACGTTTGCATTTAAAATAATACATTGAGGGTTATAAAATTTATATCACGAGAAAGATCATAAAAATTCCTTTAAAATGATATCTTTTTCGAACCTTTACCTCGATTTTCTGATTTTTGGTGAATTTTTAAAGATTAATTTTTAGAATTTAATTTATTAAATGCTGATCACGTGATTTCCTTTTCTGGTACTTTAAATAAATTTATCGTCGCGTGCATAACAACTAGATACACTAAAAAAGCTTTCTTTCTAATACAGCAGACGATTGGATATTATCCCTTACGATTTTTTTCTATATATATTTTTTTTACATCAATTGTATACATTGATCGTCGCATTTATTATAAATTTATATATATTTATTTTTTTGGCATTAATTGCATACATTGACCGTTGTATTTAATTTGAATGTACTCTGTAGCGAAGCGCGGGTTTTCAGCTAGTGTAATATAACAGGAGAATTTGGTAATCAGTGCCTGAAAGCGAGCGACGATCAGAAGAGTCGCTCAACTCGAGCAATCGTGCTCCACTGGACTGATGCTTTTTTCCCCCGAATATCTTTGATACATTATAGGTCAATGCAGCTAGCACAGAACTGACTGAAGTTGAGCACATTTTGACCCGCGCATTCAAAATGAGCATGAAAACATGGGTACATTTGAAATGCTCGTGTCGAGCATTGCACTACAACGTTACATTACAAATCAGTAGCCAACTTTACATCCGGGGGGATTGTACCCTGTCCCAAGCTCTCTGACTTCCTATAGGGAAACTCTGGTCTACGAATTTAACGTGCCCATGTCCGGCCTAGACACGGAGGTGTTTAATGGCGCGCGTCGGGATTCGATCCGAGTACCCTCACCACTGAAAGTCGCTACCACAACGCTACCTTGATCCTTCGATAATCATTAATGAAAAACAAATGAGGGTTTTTCATACAAGGACTACCCCCAAATACTTTTTTCTCTCACTTAAGACTAAGTTTTCATGTGCGTGTGTTATTTAGAAATATTTCCTTTACATTATTTCAAGATTTGGTGATTTTGCTTCTCAATTTAAAAGTATTCGACTTAAAAAAATGCTGTAGTGAATAATACATTCTTAACAATATATACAAACAAATCGCAACACTTTGAGAAAACTAAAAGGAAATAAGCACCAAATATATGCTCTTTGAAGGAAATCTGCTCTTTCGCAAGTGCATAAATAACTTTTGAAAAAAGCATTTCATGGCAAAAATGGCCGATTCAGAATTTTTCCAGCTTTTTTTCGAAGCAATGAATTAGAATCCTGAGGGGGAAACATACGGCAGTTTGTTCAAATCCTTAAGTAACTTTTGAGAGCGACTAACGACTACATAAGGCATGGAAATAGTTTCGTATAAAGCCATTTTCTTTTTCACTCGGTTAATGCCGGATTATGAGCATGCATTTCGGCAAAGGAAGGAGATAAAGTAAACAGAAGGTACATCAGCTGCATTGCTTATTGCTCGCGATAACCTTAAATATTCAAGCACCAAAAAAGGGGGCAATAAACATACCGTGCTTGCTCTTTGCCTTTATGAGAAAGCTTTCAACTATAGCGGACAAAGTTATGACTGCTTTTTTTTATCGCGGGGAAGATAATTTTATCCGGAAGTTGCTGTTATTTTATACATAACCCGGCAAAATCCGAGGAGTTATTTTTTGCTTTGCTAGTGAATTCCTCCTTCCCAGCGTTATGATACAAATCTCCCGGATGCAGCTTTATGGATTTTTAACTCATGCGAGGAGAAAGGTTTTTTAGTGTCCACTTGTCTTTTTTTTATGTATTCAGGCCACTTATTCTAGTAGTTTGAATAGGATATTTGTGAAAAGTGATTCTCATATCCACTTTGTTAGATAGCGTAAAGATTTAGGAAGCAAATATTTATAGTTCTTACCAGGTTATTTTCTTTTAGCGTAAAATAGTGTTATAGCCATGGAGTAGTGATACAAGAGGAGTGTATCTAAAGCGTTAAAGTACCCTATACGTTAAAAATTGAAGCCCCATTGTGGCCGTCAGGTACTAATACATTATTACTGATTTTCTGTTTTTTATCTCTTTTAAAAAGGAAATTACGATTAAGGAAATACGTGGTTAGCGTCTCGGGCTTTCATGGTGTGGGCTCGGGTTCAAATCCCGGATAAGGCATGGATGTTAACGTGCCGCACTTCATGGGAAGCAGTATTGGCTCACCTATAGGGGGCTTTTATGATAAATTAGCCAATGAATTCGTTGTGTGGAGGGGTCAATGTCCTCAGTACAGAGTATCTGCTCATTGGGAAAAATATATACGGGAAGATGTAACATGCAGGGTGCATAAAATATCTCATGAATTAATATTTTTTTTATAAAATAACAAACCTTAGTATGTGTAATATGGATTCATGTATGGGTTATATATCAATCACGAACACTTTGTAATTCAATGCAATAAAAACGGTTCATAATAGTGCAATATATAGTAGTACTAGGGGCTTCGCCCCTAGGCTCGCTACGCTCGCTCCTCTGGTGAATCAAGTGAATGAATGACTCAATACTTGTTTACAGCGATTGAGTCATTCATTTGTTTACAGTTGAAGCTTCCCCCCCCCCTCCCGGCGAAATGGATGAAGCCCGGGTAGATGGGGTTATAAGCCCGGATGAAGATGGGTGAAAAATCGGATCTTCTTTCAATCCTTCTGCAAAGCAAGCGAATGAGAAGATTTTTTTGAAGTATTTCTTTAAAATTCAATTAAAAATCGAAATTTTAAGATAGAGACTTGAAATGAAGTTTATATGAATGAGAAAGCTTTCACCTTCCAGTTGATATAAATATTTTCTTTGTAACATAATAAGTCTGATAGCATCGAATTTATATATCTCGAAACGCATAAATTTTTCCAAAAAGTGAGTTTTCAATTTTAATAAAAATATCAGTCTGTTTTAAATTATTTTTAAACAAATGAGGTCTTGTTTGAAGGAGAAATGTCTGTAGTCTTAGATTGTAAAAAAAAAATTCTACGATCCTTTTTTGGTGAGTTATCGTAATCTGAACATGAAAAAGTCAATATTTTCCCACAAAACATAAAATAAAAAAAAACTTAAAGTCCGACGAATATGAGACATGTCTTACTTTCTTCCCCACATTATTCTGCATCGATTGGTATCGGTCTCGACCCCATACCCCCAGCGGTTTCGGAGGAGATAGAGTGACAAGCTTTTGACAGCGGCGGCGGCGGCTGCTGCAGCGGCAGTTGGTTTTTTTTGGAATAGAGAGATATAGTACCCTTGATATGAATCGAAACAATGAAAGAAGTTCCGTTGAAAGCGAGCCTGAGATTACTGAATTATAAGTATTTATAAATCTGCATTTCCGATAAGTTTCCATTTGGGGCAAAAGCAAAAATATCCATCCCCAGCGTGCAAGTATCCTTGAACTTAGATCTCGTCCATCTTATAGACTCCCGAGGCTTAACCGTTAAGCGCTCTGGAGGGAAAGGATTTCCTAACGCGGTAGTTCTCTAAATTTTTACTGGTGAGTGACAAAGTGAAGTCAACCAGCCCTAATTCGAAAAGAACCATCGTATGACACGAATTGCGGTACAAAATTCACAGCGCTAAGTTCAAGGGTACCTGTGGTTAGAGATGCATATTTTTTTATTTTAGTTCCGCCTCTTGGGCTCATGCATTTTCCTCTTTTTGGGTTTCTAAATCTGCACAAATATTTGGCATATGCCCCGTCATTATATGCCACCTATTTTCCCCGAAACAAAATTCAACTGTTGTCAGATTTGGTGTGAAATCGGTCCACTCCCGACAGTGTAAAATGATGAACGGATATTGATGTGAATTATGATGAACGGATATTGATGTGATATTATTTTAATGACATTTCATGGTATATACACCAACAAAGACGAAAGATGGTTTAATTAAAAAAAAACCATTTCACCTATCTGTTAGCTGAAAGAACAATTCTTTCTGTTCTTTTTAAAACTATTTTATTTTTAGAAAAGTTACACTACGTCGGTTCTGTAGATTTGAGGTATCTTCCTACTTTTGGAGCATTGTTTTTTAAAAAAAATACAGTACAGATTGATTACATATATTTTAACCCGAGAGCACTCGCGCCCAATTTCGAACACAAGTACTCGCGCCGGGTATCTCATACCCTAGTTCATTTCTGCTATTTAAATATCAATTAATATTATTTATATGCAAACCTTAAGTAACTAAAGAACATAAGATAATAAATCAAAGATTTTTAGTGAATTTTAATAATACTTACATTTTTATAGACAATTTTTACAAACTACATACTGATGTTCAACACAGACATTTTCCCCATTTTTGGCACATAAAGTTTGTTTTTCAGTCATTATTACTTGGGCAAATTTAACATCGTTTATATTTTGTCTTGAGTTTTTTTGCAGGCGGTTCATTATTAGTGATTTCCAGTTCCATTGAAGGGCTTGAATAAGTTGTTTTTGTTTGAGGCACCATCATATTTAGCATGTTGCTATCGAAGAGAACATTCCATGCATCTACGGGAGAAGCGACATCTCTTGAATAATTTGTATTACCTGGAAGCTTAATAATTACGTTCCTTGAAGGCTTTCTTACATTTTGCCGGTATTGTTTCTTCAGCCATTTTGTAATTTTATCTTTACCAATATAAAAAATCGGCTGTTGACAGTGAACCTTTATCTTCGGTTTCTGTCTCAATTTCAGTAGAAGAATCGTGATTGCTACAGTATTCTCCATCCTCAGAGGCATCATTATCTTGGGATAAAGCTTCATTATCACTAGAAACAGTCTCTAAAAGGTGTCGCAATTATTTTATTTCCTCGTCGTAATTCCAAAATCACGCCATGATGCACTAAACTAACAGAAAAAAAAGGAAAGATCTGACTGACGCGAGGACTCGCACGGGTATGACATACCCGTCGAAATATTTTTCTCAAAATCTATTTATTGAGCAGACTTAGTTTTTACCCCGCTGAAAGAATGTGGCCTTGAATACAGCTACACGAAATTTCGGCCTAATCCGATAAGAAGATAACAAAAACATTGAATGAAAATGGGTTGGGTATGTCATACCCGGTGTGAGTTCTCGCAGGTTAACGTAGGATTACGTTCCTCCATAACGGTCCTCCGGAAAGCAGACTTTCAGACGCTAAAACCTTTCGTCAGTCGTCGCGAGTTATAAATTTGGTAGCGCGCCGAACCCAATCTGTATCGCTTGGGCAAGCAGTAAACAGTGAATCAGAAATGTACCAAAATGCGTTAAAATTTTGACATATATATGTGTACATATATATACTGTCCGACCACGGAAGCAAGGTCCCTGGAAGCTGTTACGCATGCGCGAGAAAAGCTAGTCTACTTAGAAAATAGGGGAAAACGTCATATTTTCGGATGTGTTTGTATGTGAAATACGGAATGTATTTCAGACTGCTTTTTGTCCGCAATCTTAAAGTTATTTTTTAAAACTTTATTTTTGATCGAATATGTGAATAATAATTTCAAAATAATAAAAAGAAAGAAGCAAATCTATTTAAAAAAATAGGAGTTTTATAGGAGTGGATATTTTCGGATTACATCACAATCAAAATTATCTAAATCTATGTTTTCGGTGGTTCTTTTTTTCTGAAGTTTCCTCGGAGATTCAAATTTTGGAGTTCCTTCACCCTTTGCTTCTCTGCGTACTCTTTTTACACTGGACATTGATATCCCGGTCATTTCACTAGCTCTCTTTAGGGATTGCGAAAGTGGAACAATAACATTTCCTTCTAGTGCTTCTTTATCACACAATTTAATTACATTGTGTATTATACGTTTACAATCACTACGGAACGGCTTATTCCGAGCAGTTGTGTTGGGTAAAGGATCCATTAATTTTAATATAATAATCAAAATAACAGACGAGGAAAAAGCAAGCAAGCGCAGTTAGTAACCGATTCTAAAGAATGTCGAGAGACTACGAGACTTTTCCCCCTCCTTCCTCAGCAGCCTTACCTACAGCGTGAATAGAATCGTCTTGGCACTATGCCAACCGTGGTTCTTCGTACTGTGGTCGGACTGTAGATACATATATATGTACATACCGGGTGGCCATTGTTCCGGCAGCCCAGCAGACCGATAGGGGGCGCGAACGTCTTGACAACATAGGACGAGAGAAGCGAGGGAGAAACGACACAGAACCGTAATGGGACTGAATGAAGATAGAGAGAACTCGTATAATCTTAATGTGTAACGCCTTTGTTTAATTGTTAGTGTAGTTTGTAGTAAATGTAACGTGTACGTATTATTAAATGTTCGTTTAATTGTTAGTTGTAGAATGATTTCGAGTCTGATTAAAATGTCGGAACAACAGAACTGGATTTGAGAGCCAGCGGCCCTTAGCACGAACTCAGAAGGTAAGTGGAACTTACTTACCTAATAATTAAAATAAGAAAGTAGGGTTTATAGTCTCTGCACATAAAATTTTTGGCGCCCAACGTGGGGCCGCTTGGTTCTTAAAATGGAAAAAATTAAAGTTCTCTCTAAGAACAGAGGAACGCTTCGCGCCTCTGTAACGAAACTAATAAACACGATTAAAGAAAATATAGAACTTAATAATGAAGATCCCGCAATTGAGGATTCTTTAGCTCTGCTAATTGACAAAGAAAAACAACTAATTGAAATCGATAAAGAAATTTGTGGGTTAATTAAAGATGAAAAAGAACTAGATAAAGAAATTGATAGTACTATGATATATAGAGATGACATTGTGTTATGTAAATCCAAAGTAACCCGATATATAAGAAAATTACATGCAACTAACGAATCGAAACAGGACGTTTCAAACTCGAAAGAACAAATAGAGATTAATGAGGTTACAGATAAGAATCAAAAGGTTAATTCTTTTGGTGTAAATCTCCCCAAACTATCCATCAATAAATTCAGAGGAGATGTTTGTGAGTGGCAAAATTTTTGGGCACAGTACCAGTCTGCCATTCATGATAACGAAACCCTAAAAGAAGTTGAAAAATTTAATTATTTGAAAACATTACTGACTGATTCAGCTCTAACATCTATTTCGGGTTTGCCATTGATAGCTGAAAATTATACTAAAGCGGTAAAAATCCTTACGGATCGATTTGGGAAGCGGGAAAATTTGATATCAGCTTTTATGAATAACCTATTAAATATAGAACCCGTTAGAAGATCGGATGATCTAAAAGCTTTAAGAAATTTGTATGATAACTTAGAAATCCAAATAAGAAGTTTAGAAAGTCTTAAAGTTACTGCAGACTCATATGGTTGTTTATTGTGTCCTCTTCTACTTAAAGCAATACCGAAGGATTTAGTTCTAGAATTTAACCGTAAAAAAGATTCCGAAAGTGAAACTTCAATTACAGACATTCTTAATTATTTGAGGAAAGAAATAGAGTCACGCGAGCAAACATTTTCTCAAAGCGTACAGAAACAAGGTAAAACTTTTCCAACCCCTGTATCGAAATTCATTTATCCACGGCATAAAGAAATTACGAATAGATTCGAAAGAAATAATCTGCCCGCCGCAACGTCATTAAATGTAAACACAGTAAACCGAAAATGCTTATTCTGCAACAGCAAAGAACATACGCCCGACCAGTGTTCGATGAGCGTAGATGAAAAAAGGAATTCGTTACGTAATGCAGGCAGATGTTTCAAGTGCTTAGCGAAGTACCATATTGCTTCAAAGTGTGAAAATAAAATAAAATGTAAAAATTGCAACCGGGATAATCATAATACGGCCTTTTGCTTGGCGCAGACAAACGAGGATGATTTGAAGGAGACTGTAGTCTCGTCAGTTACAGAAATCAAAACACAAAGCTGTGCGTCCTATTTATTACAAACTGTTAGAGCTCGAATAATAAACAAAATGACAGGTCGCTCACAGAACGTGCGAGTTCTTCTTGATTTAGGTTCTCAACGAAGTTTTCTTATTAATGATGTTTATGCGAAGCTAGATTTGCCGATCGTTGGGCAGGAAGAAATAAAAATATTCGGATTTGGTAGTTCATGTTCCACCGCACAAAAGATAAATCGCGTTGACTTAGTTTTACAGAGTATTGAAGAGAATGACATAAATGTGAAAATTGAAGCTTTGGTTACACCTGTAATTAGTGAAGCTTCTATTCAGTTGCCTGGGTATGAAATTACAGAATTATGTAAAAAGAAAGGAATACGATTAACAGAAAATTTTAATAGGAAAAATGAAAGTTTGAAAATATCTTTACTTTTGGGAGCAGATTTTTATTGGTCGGTGGTTAAAAATCGTGTGAGAAGATTATCAAATTCATTGGTTGCGGTAGACACCAAATTAGGTTGGGTAATAAGTGGAAGTGAAAATATGTACGCCACAAGTACCAGTACAGTAAATAACCTGAATGTCGTAGTAGCTGATACAAATAAGATTGAAGATGCCACAACGTCTGAATTGATTAAGAAGTTCTGGGATCTAGAAACAATGGGTATAACACATTACGAATCAGACAATAATAATAAACTTGAAAACGATTTAATATTGGATAATTTTGGTCAATCGGTAGAATTTAAAGATGGACGGTACATTGTTTGTTTTCCCTGGAATCACAATGAAAGTGAATTAAGTGATAATTTAGAAGTTGCTAAAACTAGATTTAAAGGGTTAATTCGCAAATTTAAGAGGGATCCAAATTTCTACGAAAGATATAGAAACGTTATTGACCAATACTTACAAGAGGGGATAGCAGAAGAATCCGACCTTGAGACTACTGGAAAAACGTATTTCATGCCTCATCAGGCAGTGATAAGAGAAGATAGGGATACCACCAAGTTAAGAGTGGTTTACGACGCGTCGTCACACGCAGAAAATAGCATGTCACTCAATGACTGTCTGGACATAGGTCCCAATATGTATCCAGAAATTTTGCACTTACTTCTAAGATTCCGTGAGAACCGAATAGCTATCACTGCTGATATACAACAAGCATTCTTACAAATTTCCCTTGCCGAAAAAGACAGGGACGCAGTTAAGTTCTTGTGGAAAGATGACTTGGACAATTCCGAACCGAAAGCACTTAGAATGACTCGAGTAATATTTGGGGCAAAGTCTAGTCCATTTTTACTCGGTGCAACACTTAAGGTACACATTGAAAAGTATCAAAAACAATATCCAAAAGAAGTCGCTTTACTAAAGGAAAGTTTATATGTCGATGATCTAATAACAGGAACTGATACAGCGGATGAAGCACTAAGATTTTGTGTAATTGTCAAGGACATAATGAAGCAAGGGAACTTCAACATGCGTAAGTGGAAAACGAATGACGAAACAGTGCAAAGAATATGGAACTTAGAAGACGATGTAGTAGATGAACCAAGCTACTGTAAGGTTTTAGGTTACCTGTGGAACAAATCGCAGGACACATTTTCTATAGATGTTAAGGGTATAGAAAAGGAAAACGAGAAATGCAGAACTGAAGTTACAAAACGTGAAGTTTTGAGTATCATCGGAAGGTTGTACGATCCGATAGGGTTCCTGAATCCATTTACGATTAAAGCAAGAATACTCTTGCAAGAAATATGGAAACGTGGCATACTTTGGGAAGCTGCACTGCCCGAAGAACTTTTCATACCGTGGAAAGATTGGTGTGATGAAATATCTTTTATTTCTAATATCGAAATACATAGACACCAATTCGAAGGTATCCGAAAGGATAATATCCAGAACCTCATCCATCTTCATTGCTTCTGTGACGCAAGCCAGAAGGCTTATGGCGCTGTTTTGTATTTGAGATACGAAGTGGACGGAAGATTTCATACAAGTTTTGTAACTTCAAAGTCACGAGTAGCTCCGTTGAAGAAGTTATCTATTCCACGTTTGGAATTAATGGGAGCATTAACTGGATCTCGATTGGTAAAATATGTCGAGAAAGCCTTTAAAGATTTGAAGCTAGTGAAACACTTCTGGACTGATTCAAAAATTGTTTTACATTGGATACAAAGCGATCCAAAGAGATGGAAACCATTCGTAAAGAATCGAGTTGTTGAAATACAGAAGAATGCTCCACCAGAGACATGGAGGCATTGTCCAGGAAGTGAGAATCCAGCAGATTTATTGAGTAGAGGAGAGAAAATCGAAAATCTTGAAAATAATAGCTTGTGGTGGACAGGGCCTGCGTGGCTTAAAGAAAGTGAAGAGAATATCTTAGCACCAGAAGAAATTGAAGTAGACAGCTCAGAATGCATAGATGAAGAATTGAGAAAATCATACAAGGAAATAACCACCAATGCATGCATTACCCATTCAACTGATGATCTATTCCAGATTCAAAATTATAGCAACTTAACCAAAATTTACCGAATTACAGCTTGGTGCTTGAGATATCTGAATAATCTCAGAAACTCAACTAAACTATCTGGACCATTGGCAACGGAAGAAATTGAGTCAGCAGAGAAATATTGGATAAAGCGTATACAGAATGAACATTTCCAGGAAGAAATTACAAGCCTTAAGGAAAACAAACCATTGCGACCAGAATCCAGAATAAAGACTCTAAATCCATTCCTTGATGAAGACGGTATCGTCAGGGTTGGTGGAAGACTCCAAAATTCCAATTTACAGTTTAGAGAAGCACACCCTATCGTGCTACCCGATAAAGGGCATTTCATCGATTTAATTATAATGTATAACCATAAAATAGTAGGACACGGAGGAATAGCAGACACTTTATGTCAAATTTGAGAAAATTTCTGGTTATTGAGATCACGAAAGAAAATTAAAAATGTGCTATACAACTGCCACACTTGTAAGAAATTTCGAGTCAAACCAATAGAACAAGACATGGCACCACTCCCCCCAGATCGCTGTCGAGAAGCATCATTCCCTTTCGAGATCACTGGACTTGATTACGCTGGTCCGTTGTATGTTAAAGATGGAAAGGATCACGTAAAAGGTTATGTACTCTTATTCACTTGTGCTGTTACTCGAGCGGTTCATCTAGAGCTGACATCTGACATGACCACAGAAACATTCCTGCTAGCTTTCCGACGTTTTATCGCCAGACGAGGATTATGTAAAGTTATTTTTTCGGATAACGCGAAGACATTTAAAACTGCAAAAAAAGAAATTGATCTCCTGAACCAAAGCATGAAGGGAGCACAAGATTATTTTGCTCAGAAAGCAATACAGTGGAAATTTATCATTGAAAAAGCAGCATGGTGGGGAGGTTTCTGGGAGAGGGTAGTCAAATCAATAAAAACATGCTTAAGAAGAATTTTAGGGCGATCATCCTTGACCTACCGAGAGCTAGAAGCTGTTCTTTTAGAAGTTGAGGCTATACTAAACTCTAGACCACTGACGTTCGTTTATTCCGATCAAGCAGAGCCAGAACCTCTGACTCCAGGACACTTTCTCATTGGTCGACGATTGTTGTCATTACCATCATATCAGACAGCGACTCACATCACTCCTACAAATTTTCATCGACGGTGGAAACACCAAGAGTTAATGACTCAGAGACTTTGGAAGGTGTGGAAACATACATACCTAATGGATTTAAGATCGGCACATCACAACAAAATGATCGGTAAGGGTTCCGACTTACAAGAAGGAGAATTAGTGCTGGTCCACGAGGAAAAATTGCCTAGGCTGATGTGGAAGATGGGACGTGTCATCAAAACATTTGTCGGGCGGGACAAGAAAGTCCGTGCCTGTGCTGTTCGTCTGCCGAATGGCAAAGAAATCAGAAGACCTGTGCAGTTATTGTTTCCTTTGGAACTAACCTTAGGAAAGAACATTCGTCTTTCGGGGCCGGAGGATGTTCCGGCAGCCCAGCAGACCGATAGGGGGCGCGAACGTCTTGACAACATAGGACGAGAGAAGCGAGGGAGAAACGACACAGAACCGTAATGGGACTGAATGAAGATAGAGAGAACTCGTATAATCTTAATGTGTAACGCCTTTGTTTAATTGTTAGTGTAGTTTGTAGTAAATGTAACGTGTACGTATTATTAAATGTTCGTTTAATTGTTAGTTGTAGAATGATTTCGAGTCTGATTAAAATGTCGGAACAACAGAACTGGATTTGAGAGCCAGCGGCCCTTAGCACGAACTCAGAAGGTAAGTGGAACTTACTTACCTAATAATTAAAATAAGAAAGTAGGGTTTATAGTCTCTGCACAGCCATAATTAAACTGACAGTGCTCACAGTGTTCTGTAGCGCGATCTATTTGCGAGAATGACGCCACATTTTGCAGTGGGATCCTCTGAGGTAGTCACCATATCACCATCAGGGCATCTTGCTTTTGTCACCACTTCCACGCAATCCGGCCTGGAAACCGGGCGATGGCCCGGGCTAAGAGTGACAATGGACGTTGGGGCCTCGTTTTTCGCCAAATGGCGTCAGTTCTTGTAGCTCCGTTTGTCCTAAACTAAACACGGACCAAAGTTCCTCAATGCGAGGCGGGATTACGCGCTGACAACGACTAAGGGCTTCGGGTTCTACGATTGTTGGATGCCTAGCGGCGGGAAGACGTATTATTATGATTTACACGATTTGTCGTGGAACGCATCTACCGTGAAAATCGAGGGATAGTGTGCATACCATCCTTAACCCTTCAGCGGGCACGCCCATGTACAGAGTGCAACATTCACTGAAAATATAATATCATTATAACCAGTGATATATAATGATATATAATGATATATCATTATATATCATTATATATCACTGATGATAAATATAATGATATATATCACTGAATATATATCATTATATATCACTGAATATCAATATATACTGAATATATCACTGAATATATATCATTATATATCACTGAATTATAACCAGTGATATATAATGATATTATATTTTCACTGAAAATATAATATCATTATAACCCATTTAATATCAATGGGTCAGAAAATGCAAGTCTGATTTTCTGACCCATGTATTACTCTCCATTTATTTGTTAGTCGTGATTTAACCGTGGTATACCAGCGATTATACTGGATTACAATACGACAAAAGTAGGAGTTGACGTAGTCGATCAAATGTGCAGCTATTACACGGTATCCCGCATATAACGAAGATGGACAATCTCATTGTTTTTTAGGTTTTTGGACATAAAAGTAATCAATTCGCAAGTTGTCCTTAGATCCAATAAACAGGACAGTTTTGAAATAAGACGATTCTATCTGCATTCTTTGGCCTTTAATTATAAATATATCTCAATATTATCAACATTTTATATCTCGTCATAAAACTCATAAGAATTATTATTTTCAATTTCAAAGGACAAAGTTTATTACAAAAGGAATAATCAAGGTTGAAAGAGACGTTGCACTTCGTGCCACGCGCGCCTGCTGGTGTTCCAAAAATTGGCGCGACCGCTGAAGGGTTAAGCATATCAGACAAATTCCGCTAACTTCATGTTACCGTAATATGGGATTACTTTATGACGGATATTAAGTTTTTTCCTGTGCCAGTCGATCAGTTTTAAAAGCAGCCCAAAACGAACAGTTGCAAAATATTGGTACATCCTTTCCTTACGTTGTAATGTATTGCGCTAACCCGGATCTTTAATTACCATTGAGAAATTAAAGTTAAAATGTATCACAAAGTTGCCCCGCCGAGTGGGGCTACTTTGTGACATCTGTGTTTTCCCTTTGAAATCCGAGAGGAAAAATTACTTGACACAAAGTTGCACTGCCGAGTGGGGCTACTTTGTGACATCTGTGTTTTCCCCTTGAAATCCGAGAGGAAAAATTACTTGACACAAAGTTGCACTGCCGAGTGGGGCTACTTTGTGACATCTGTGTTTTCCCCTTGAAATCCGAGAGGAAAAATTACTTGACACAAAGTTGCACTGCCGAGTGGGGCTACTTTGTGACATCTGTGTTTTCCCCTTGAAATCCGAGAGGAAAAATTACTTGACACAAAGTTGCACTGCCGAGTGGGGCTACTTTGTGACATCTGTGTTTTCCCCTTGAAATCCGAGAGGAAAAATTACTTGACGCAAAGTTAGACAGTAAAACGCTTATCAAAAGCTTGATACACAATTATATATACATATTACAAATATTGGAGAGCTTTATCTATATCTTTGACATCAAAGAGACCTCGGGTGCTCAGGGCAGCCATCATTTCTTTGAGAAGATGAGTAAATTCGTGTTTCAGCACATTCTGCTCCTTCGGGTCTTTTTTTTTCCAGATAGTCAATACTTCTTTCTCTCCAGTGGTATTTTAGAGGACGGAAAAATGCAACATAGCGACTGGAGGATATGGGTTGATTTTGTGGGTTATTTTGGAAGAGTGTCAATGTGTCACAAAATAACCCCGTCACCTTTCTATATTTAGGTTATGTCCTCATATCTCCTGGAAATATCAATACACAAGAGTCATATTGTTCCACTATCTAACCAACATATTGACAATAAAAAAATTACCTGTAGTAGTTGGTTGTATAAGGTGTTAGCCTTCCGCGCACAAAGTTTTTGAAGTATGAATCAATAGCTTGACAACAGGTTTGAAGAATACACTGGCCAGCGAAGACAAATGACGCGCAGAAGCTTCGAACACTGGCCACTAGTTGTCTCTGTATGTCGAACAAGCTGTTGGCGCTGTTCTTTGCCTTCCCGGCAACACGGTCACGGCGCAAAATCCGAAATACGAAAAAATTACTATGTGTCACAAAGTTACTCCTGCAGTCACAAAGTAACCCCCCCCCCGTCTTACGGTAAAGTTTTCTTGGCTTTGGTATCAATGGAGCTAACCAAATTGCATCGTTTCAATAAAATATTTTACAGCTCATTTAAACCTTAACCCAAATAGTTCTCAGAAATTGTTTATTTTAGGGTTAGAAAGTGTACATCTGGGCTGTATCATTTTAATTAAATTTCCTGTGTGGGGAATTTACAGTGTTTATTTTCTGCTGTTGTTCAGCATGGTGTGGATATTTTCCAGATTTTTTTTAATGTGTTTGGATTTTAAAAGAAATAAACAGAGCGATATGTCACTAACACCTTTTATTTTTTCCTTTTTTATCGCTTGGGGAGAGTTGAGGGTTACTGATCTTGAGGATAAAGACTGAAATCAAACGGATGAGACATTATCAGCCACAAAACTTTGTACTTAGTTCTTTTTTCATTTAATATAACTCAGTGGTTTTTTGTACAATTGGGTGGGGGGGTAGGAGATAACTGCAGGAGATTTAGAATTTCGATGAAGTTTTAGAAAGATATCTGCTCAAAAGGAAAAAAATTATCAAAATTTCTGATAACAAATAAAGATGGTGTGGCACTAAAATGTCATTGGAAGAAAGGAACTCCATATCATAATATTTGGTACAGCAAACTAATGAATGTAGAAAAAGGATGTTTCAGGTCTTAATATCTAGTGGATATACATATAACACGGCCAGTGCTGGTCATTCTGAAAAAAAAGATAAAAGGGTGACAGACACGAGTATATGAAGTACTTCGGATTTATTTTTAAATTTAAGTTAGTTACAGAAGGCTTAAGGCCAGTGGCTTATTGCCATTTACAAATAGAGGTACATGGTCGATCTCCGGTCAACAAGGATCAGGCGGGCGACATGGCTTCCAGTAGCTGCATTGGAATCGCTTCTTCCAGGGCGTCGGACAAAGGAGTAATGACTGCATGGTCCTACGGCAAGGCTCCCGAGATCTCTCTGACTGTTTTTCTTCAACCTTTCCCCCGTGCTGGGACGGTCACGTGACTTTTTGATTCAGACACCATCTGGAGCATATCATGCCAATTCCAGCGCCAAGGCGCACGGCTAGTTCTGTGGACAAAGATTATTGATGTGTCTGCGAGTAAAAAAAGGGATCAAAGGAGAATGTTATGGCCAATCGTTAGGCAACCCCTTTTAAGGGATTAACATTGGTATTTTCTGTTTCCGCTGATAAGCGATGAATGCTGATAACGTGACCAAAAGGGTGCACATTTTTTGAGAAAGAAGTGAATGTCTGGGGGACTATATACCCCTGGAAAATTATTGAGGGAACAGCTCCCTAATGCGTTTAAGTATTCGAATGGCAAAGCAGGCTTTAATAGTAATATTGTAGCAAAAGTTAATAAGCGTTTCAAAACGTTACGACAGATAGATTTTTTTTCTTATTGAATGTACTTAAATGTTTATGAAATATATAAACGGTGAAAATGCATTCTTTATTCAATAAAATATAACCAAACTACAGAGGCGGGGATAATCGTTTTTTCATTCGTTACGGTGACACTGTGATTTAAGGTTAAAAATAGACCTCGCCAAATAAAGAGATGTTAACATGTCATCTTAAATCAAACACTAAAGTATCTACCTTTTTACGTCTATTGATTAAAGACCGTTGTCTTCTATTACAGAATTTCATAATATACAAAGTAAACCTTTACTGCAGATTAATATGTATAATAGACATTTCTAATTTAGTTATTCATCGATAATAAAATTTTATCGTTTATTACCCTGCATTTTAGTTGCTGGTAAATACAAATGTTGCTTCTGTTATAGAAGGTCATAATAGACAAAGTGAATTCTGTTACTGCAGATTAATATATACAATAGAAATTATTAATTAAATAATTCATCGCTACTTAAATATTACTGTTTATTACCCTGTATTTTACTTGTTGGTAAATACAAATGCTGCTTCTGTTACAGAACTTCATAATAGACAAAGTAAAGCCTTACTGAAGATTAATATATATAGAAATTTCTAATTAAGTTATTCATCGATAATAAAATATTATTGTTTATTACCCTGTATTTTACTTGCTGGTAAATACAAATGTTACTTCTGTTGCAGAACTTCCTAATAGACAAAGTAAATACTTTTACTGTAGATCATTAAGTACAATAGAACATTCTGGTTAAGTTTATCCCTCGATACTTAAATATTACGAATTTGCATCGTTAATTAATTGTATTTTATTTGCAGCATGATAGTCATATTAAAAAACTACAAAACTCCTATTTGTAAAAAAAAAGCTTGAAAGAACCTTCTATGTACATGAATATATTATTTCTTCTGAATATTTCTTATGCGTAACTTTTGGAAGATCAATAAGTATTCACCTAGACTGCAAAAGTTCTATTTACGAAAAATAAACTGCTAAAAAGAACCTTTTATGAAAACACGAGTACATTACTTCTTCTGAATACTTCCTATGTGTAACTTCTGAAAGATCAATAAGTATTCATATAATACACATAGACATAACCTACAAATTTATTCCTCTTGCAAACCCCTTCGAATGAAGCTTCTTTTGTTCCCTAACAAAAACCAAAATATGTATTTATAGATTATTCCCCAAAAACTCACGTACACACAAACATATACATGCAAAAACCCATTTTTAAAAAAAATATTGGCTTTCCCGCAAAAACTGGATTTTTTTTTAAAACTATAGTCGAGTTTAAAGCTCAAAAGAGGAGAAAATTAAAGCGAACAAAAAAAACGTTTGAATGGTATTCTCGAGAGATAATTTATCAATTTCTTTGGAAGTTCTGAGTCAATAAAGCGCTAAAAACTGCCTTTGTGCATTTGCTCTCGGAGCATGGGATTATTTTCTTTTCAAGAATCCCGGTCAGAAGCGTTGTGTATTTCGGTAACGAAAAAATACACAGAAAGTAATTTCAAATGTATGAAAAAGTGCATATATAGAGAGAGAGACGCAGTCTTCTGCCTCAAATACCGACAAAAAAGCTACTGATGCGTACTTAGAAATGAAAGGTAATCTCATATTGCCTCCGCACTTGTATTTCTGTCGGGCATTTTGCGAAGTGCTTCGTTTTGATTTTGCAAAAAAAATAAATAAAGGAGTGTTTCGCTATATCTCTCGCTTAAATCGTATAAACTAAACTTTTACGGCGTTTCCCGTTCAAAGCTATTCAAAGATAACTAAGGATACAGTTTGGGGAAATCATGTATCCCTGTTTTGTAAAAGTAAAAGAATAATAATTTCTAGTGACCATTTGAAGTAAAAGTTTCTTCAGGAATATTTTTTATATTTCTTTGAGAAGATAGTTTTAGAATTTTTTTTTTAATTTGGCAATGCACATTAAAACATCAGATACCTATTGAGAAAAATGGAGATTGAATTTTCTTAAAAGTTGTAATACTATGCCTCCCCGGCGGGTACTCTTCTTTTGACACCTGGGCATGGGCCGAATCCCGCGTATTATACACTGCTGGCCACCCAAATTGCAACACCAAGAAAGACAAGAGATATCACAACAAAATTTATTTTGTAGATAACATGTTGACCAAGTATCAAATGATTAAATTTATAGACTTCTGTGAAGTGTGGTTCCTGCCAAAATCAGTAGCCAGAGTAGCCGCCATTGTTGGAGATCACCGCTGCCACACGCCTCGGCATTGATTCAAAGAGACTTTGGATGAGTTCTTGGGGTACAGCAGACCAAGCAGCTTCCACACGTTGCCAAAGTTGATCTACTGTGGCAGCCGGGGATGGAATCTGGGTCAATCGTAGAGCAACCATGGACCACATGTTTTCTATCGGCGAAAGATCAAAAGATGATCGCTGTTTTCGACGAGGCATAATTGATCGTTTTTTTGAAAAAAACCACAAGAAAAACACAATTGCCGAACTTGAAATCGTCGAAATCTCCAAGCCTTAAATAGCGCTTTGAAGTGGCGCCACAGGCGCGCGTGATGTGAGTCTGCGCTGAAATTCTAATCATTTGCATATCTCACCTCTACTAATGCTACTAATGCATGTTGTAAATTTCATGTTATTTGCATGTTTCCTTCAGGGTGTTGCATTTACAGTGGCCAGCAGTGTAGCATAATGGTTGCACGGAATCATCAATTTCAAAAATTTCCTATAAATTGTTAAAATTGTCAGTTTTAACGTAGGATTATGTTCCTCCATAACGGTCCTTCGGAGAGCAAAATTTCAGACGCTAAAACCGTACGTCCATCCGTCCTCGCGAGTTATAATTTTGGCAGCGTACCAAACTCAGTCTGTATCGCTTCGACAAGTAGTAAACAATTAAGCAGAAAAGTACCAAAATGCGTTAAAATTTTAAAATACATATATGCATATATATACATGCTTACACACATATATATATAGATAGATACATATATATGCATAACACATACATACATACATATACACATACAAAAGAGGTAAGCAACGATAAGTAATCCTACGTTAATAACCCGCGGTAATTTCATTAGAAGAGACTACCTGAATTTTTTTATATTTATTTACAGTACATTCTATACTGAAATTCCCACAGTCAATTTTCGACGAGATATGATTTAATGGATAAAAATTCTAAGTAATGAAAAATTTTCGTATTTATCCTTTTTGTCATATTTTACAAAACTTGCGTAAAGTTCGAGTCGGGAATTTTGGTAATTTCTAATCGATCCCTGCGTTTTTCGGCGTTTCAGGTTCAGAAATTTTCAATTTTTGTTTCTAAAAAGTTTCCGATTTTCATGAAACTTTTAATTAATTCATTATTTCGCCTTCGGTTTATCTCATGCGTGAAATGAACTCATCAGCTAGACGTGACTTCAGACACATAAATGTCGCCAGATCTGTATCGAGTGGTATGAATTTTAATGTTTACTTTTGCTTTGCAGAGCAGAATAATGACATGGAGTTCCTGTTAGCGCTCTCAAAACGCCATGTCATCTTACATCTATTATAAACGATGCTGATTTTCGTACTGTTTCCTTTCGTCGTTCACTGGATTAAAAGTTTACATTCTACGTAGATAAAAATGAGCCATTCACGAGCCAGATCGATTAAAGCTTCTGTGTACTAACCAGGATCCGATTTAGAAAATTCTTGACGATAGGCACAACTCGATATGGGGCGGGCCCTAACACTGATGTGGGCGTAAAATTTCCAAAATTGACATACAAAAAAGATAATCATGAATCATTGTGAAAGTACCATTTTACCAAGAATTGGCTATTTGAAACGTAGAAGCCTAGAACATTATCAAATAACAAAAAGCAATACAACATATTAACTTCATCATTAAAACACCAATACAATGCTACCAGAAAAACTTATTAATCCCTTATACACATTACAACATACATATGATGAACTATACATATAACTATACATATGATGAACCAATCAATCAATCAGATTTGAAAGGATATATAACAAAAAAATTGCTATTAAAAAAAGGTAAAATAAAAAAAAAATTGAATAGGGAATTTTTTTTTTCATTAAAAATTAAAAATTTTAAAATTTTAAATTTGGGCCCCCCCCCCAACATTCGGAAGGCCCCTAGGCCTACCGTTACCCCTAGGCCTTCCACTAGGCCCCTAGGCCTACCGGGCCTAATGGAAAATCAGGGCCTGGTACTAACCCTATTGGATTCACTCACCTCTTTGTTAACCTATGGAGAATATTTGTCTACTATTTACAGCTACATAAATGCTAATAATCCAATAAAAATGGTATTTTCAGATAGCATTTTCTGCACCTTGCAACAGGATTCAATTTATAAATTTCGTCCACCAAAGGAATTAATGAGCGTTTAAAACACACTATACCAAATTTTTTCCCTGAATTATTTAAATTTTAAAATATTATTTGCATATTTTTAAACACGAAAAAGGCCCCAAGGTGTAAAATTTCTTTCTCTATTACGGAGTACAATTTAAAAAAAAAAATTCTTAAATCCAAGTTGGCAACCCTTTAACAAATTTTATCCATAGGTTAACATTGAGGTGGGCGAATCCAATAGGGTTAGTACATTGCAGCCTTAAGTGCACTTTTCGAAATTTTTGAAATTTTAGTGTCAAAACACTTTAATTGACTCATAGCTTTTTATCTTCATAATAAATTTTCCAAATAATAAGAAATGCCACCCCTAAGTGGCAATTTTTTTCGGCCGTCCAATAAAAAATAACTTATTTTAGAAGTCAATCAAATTAAATTCATACTTTAATGTAAAATTTGTAATAATGTCATTCAAACTCAGAAGCAAGTACTTCATGATAACGGTAAATTGTTTAGTGTTGTTTCATCACACAAAAAAAAGTAAAATAAATTATTAGTCAGTTGCAATCTAACTGCCAGAGAAGTAAGTACTAGTGAATTATTAAACAACTAGCTGAATACCCGTGCTTCGCTACGGAGTACATTCAAATTAAATACAACAGTCAATGTATGCATTTAATGCCAAAAAAAAAATATATATATATATGTATAATAAATACAACGGCCAATGTATGCAACTAATGCCATATATATATATATATATATATATATATATATATATATATATATATCGTAACGAATATTTTTATAGACAAAATAATGTAGAAGAAAATATTCAAATTAAATACAACGGTCAATGTATGCAATTTATGTGTATGTTTAATATCCATAAAACATCTAATCTGAATTAAATTCTTAAAAAAACTTCCATCTCAATTAGTCCAGGGGTTAAATTTTATCTTTTAGAGTATTTTAATATTTTTTTGTCAATTTATTTCGTTGTTATGCACGTGACGCAAAATTAATTTAAAGTACCGCAAAAAGAAAAGAAACCACGTGATCAGCATTTAATAAATTAAATTCTAAAAATTCTTTAAAAATTCACCAAAAATCAGAAAATGGAAGTAAAGATTCAATAAAAATTTCATTTTAAAGGAATTTGTATGATCTTTCTCGTGATATAAATTTTATAACCCTGAAATTATTATTTTAAATGCAAAGTTAAAAAATGTTACAAACAACAGCTTAAATATTTAATTTTTAAAAATCTAAAAATTTTTCAAAAAGCATTTCTTAGTGCACCTCTACACTGTAAGAAGAATCACCATGCAAAATTTCAGCCCTTTAGGTCCAGCGGTTTGGTATGTGCGTTATCTGTCAGTCAGTCAGTTACTGAACTGTTTTATATATATATAGATTTCAATTTTTTCTGTAGTTAAAAATATGATTTGAAGTCTGCATTTGATGTTTTTTTTCACTTGCCAAATCGATTAACTCCCTTAGTCACGCCAAAATTGCAATAATAGTAACGATTACTCCAAGGATATTATATCTTATATGTCGTCAGATAAAAGCTACATCTGCAATAATGCACTCTACAATGTTTATTTGAATCAATATTTTAAAAGGAATTTTAAAAAACGATGTATATTATTTTATCACTTTCCTCCCCTTTTGCGTTTTATGGATTAAATCAATTTGACAAGTGAACTGCTCAAATAACTAAGTCAATCATGCAACATTATCCACTACATCTGTAAAATATATGACAAAACGAAAGCTACATCAGAGATCATTTCAAATAGTTTCAAACTCTGCAAATTAATCTGCTGTTTGGTTTGCCATCTCGCCGATATTCTGTAACTGTACGTATACAGTATCGCCATCTAGTGCGAAATACATGAACGTCTCGAGTTATTTCTTCAATCGATCAAGCACGCGATATTGAACAGACACAAATATTAAAGGAATGTGTTCAATAGAAAAGGGAATTCAAATTTTACGCCTTTCATTTTTACTTCTAGAATAGAGTTCCATGGCTCTTACAGATTTTAAAAGATAAGAACTGTGGTAGTTATTGCATTTTGAGAATGTTTTTGAGTAAAAATATTCTGTTCGCGATGGTTCTAAAGAATATCAGATGATTAATAGCTAAACAAGTAATGACATTTTTAATTATTCTAAATGATTAGCCATAGTTATTTGTTTATGAACACTGCTAAGTTTGAAATTCTGGGTTTTTACAGATTTTGAAACATAAGAATTATGGTAGTTATTGCATTTTAAGTTAGATAAAAAAAATGTTCTGTTGGCGATAGTTCTAAAGAATATCAGACGACGCTAAACGAATACCAGCATTATTAAACATCCTAAATAAGTTAGCATAATTTTTTGTATACAAGCACTATTAAATTTGAAATTCTGATGTCTACTTATCACACGATGGATTCTTCAAGACATGCATCCATGAAATCATTTCCTATATTAAATTTTGCATTCATACAAATTTTCGCGCCTCTAAACGTCATTACATTGGAACTACATAAGATTAGTTTTCCAAAGTAAATATAAGGTAGTTTAAAGTTACAGTTTAAAAAAACAACAGAAATCATTTTCGGATTTAACAAATTTCTTATAACACTCCTTAGAAAATTTATGGTACAACTATATCCCATGAAAGTCATCTTATGCTCCGAGTTTATACCTGAAGTTATTTAAATACACAATCTCCAAACAATTAGGGATAACAATGTTCATATTTCACGGTGATCTCTTTTGATGATGCCATGGAAACAATGTTAATGTATCATACTACCCTTTAACCTTAAAAAATTTCGAATTTTAGAAAAACTATGTTTATTAATTCAGGAGATCTTTAATTTCTCCCGATATGACTAAAAACATTTTTGTATCAAAACGTGAACAAGTCTAAGGGCCTGCTTACATAGAATCATCAGATCATCAGAAAAATGGTGTAACTACGTTACATAGGCCACGCCTTCCAACGTAGGCTTGCATAGTAATGACCAGAGTAAAGGTGAAAAGAGATAGGTTGGATTTGGATCCGGGGAGTGGCTTGTGAAAAGGAAGTTTAATGTGGTAGAGAAAGCAATGCTCATGGGAGCAAAGTAAAAATAGTTAGGAAAAACTTAAAATAAAGCTTACTGCTTACCAAAGTAAGAGTAAGATTACAAAAATTAAAGAAAAAAGAAGTTAAAAAATATAAAATATAAAAAATTAAGAACAGAGAACGGCTCTAGGCCGTTTTCTGTTAGCAGGTTCGGCAGGATCATAGTTGGCGAGATTTAAAAGGAGTTCATTATCAATAGAATTATGGAAGTTAGTAGTTAAATTTTTGAGGAAATTTGGAATAGTAAGGAGGCCATACATAGAATCTGTCAGCGTCACTCGTATTATAAATATATTTAACCAATCACAAACCTCCAAACTATTAGCCACGAAATTGTTGGTCTGTGATTGGTTTAAAATGTCAATACAAGTAACGCTAACGCTTACGGATTCTATGTGAACAGGCCCTCTTCGAAAACTTAGGCATTTGTTAGGCAGACTGTCTGTTTATAATAAGGGTATTAGATATTCAGCCAGGTTTAACGCTATGGCAGAACAATATAGGAGGGATATGAAATTATCAACTATACTGAGAAGTAACAGCCAGAATATATATGAAGTTGAAAGCTAAGTGAAGGAGATGTTATAAATAATGTTAGGAGGGAATCGTTAATGAACTCTCGGCATTTTAT
Source organism: Dolomedes plantarius (assembly GCA_907164885.2). NCBI lineage: Eukaryota > Metazoa > Arthropoda > Arachnida > Araneae > Dolomedidae > Dolomedes > Dolomedes plantarius. The sequence goes on from OU015502.1 coordinate 120,415,445, forward strand.
TGAAATAAAATAAGGCATTTATAACTTGAATAAGGGGGTGTTTCTGTTTTAAACGTGTAATAAAATTATGCAAAAATTGCTTTTTTTAAAGCAAAAAGCCACGAACTCTAGTTCATAGATATTATTGCATTCACAAAGGGCCTGTTCACATAGGAGTCCGTTGCGTAGCGTTAAGGGAAAGATGACGTTGAGACGAAAATAAACCAATCATAGGCGTTAAAAATTTCATTGCTAATCGTTTGGAGGCCTATGATTGGTTTATTTTCGTCTCAACGCCATCTTTTCCTTAACGCAACGCAATGGACTCCTATGTGAACAGGCCCAAAAGGAGATTCGAAATATCAGACATCATTGTGTTTATGTTAAAGTGTAATTAAATCGACTAAACTTCTAAAAAACACTCAACCAACGATTAATATGCAACATTTAACTACGTGAGGCGAAAGAAATCAAAAGCACGTCACCCCAGAACAAACTACATCAGGAAACAAACTGCAAGACTGCAAATTACGTCATGATGACGTTTGATAGTTCGAGAGCCTCGTTGGTTCGCTAACGAAAGTCGTCATGCCACTCAAAGTGAATAGATATTATTTTTTAACACCAAACTTCAACAACTTCAGTCCTAAACTTAAATCCACAAAAAAATACAAATACAAATACACTCTTAGGGGGGAAAAAAGACGCACCAAGAAGGGGTAATGCTAATTGGACACAAATTGATATGCATACAAGTTTCGACGGAAAATGCAAAATTTTAAAGTTTGGCGGCCAATAAATGAACATGTGACGCTGCAACGCATCTTAAATGCGTAACTGGCAGTATATTAAAGGGGAGAGATTTCGATTCCAGGTCAAAAATTGTTTGCGAATTTCATTCCGTGTACTCAGGTAGACAGTAACTATGCCCCGCATACAGGTGCGCGAACAATATGCGCAGATGTCGGCATTCGAGAGAGGACGTGTAGTTGGGCTCAAAGAAGCCGGTTGGTCTAATCGGCGAATCGCTCGACATTTGGATAGGAGCTCTGCCACTGTAGACGATGTTGGCAGGAATGGGTGAACCATGGCCGAACATAGCGTCAAGTAAGCGATCGGCCTAGAAAAATGACAGAACGTGAGGACCGAGTAATCGTCACAGTGGCACTCACAGTCCCAGATTCATCATTATCATCGATCGTACATGCAACTGGTGCTTCAGTGACCGCAAGGACCATTCATAGGCGGCTCAGAGAAAGGGGGCTGAGCTAATGGCGACCCTTGAGCCGACTACCATTGATATCTATACACCGACAAGCCCATTTGCAGTGGTGTCGGGCACATTCGACCTGGAATGTCACTGACTGGAGTAGAATTGTCTTCAGTGATGAGTCCCGCTTCGAATGGAGCCCTGATGACCAGCGAATACGTGTCTGGAGCCGCCCCGGACAGCAGTGGGATACCAACCTGATTGTCTTCCACCGTACCGGTCGACAACCAGGAGTGATGGTCTGGGGTGCCATTTCATTTCATAGCAAGACCCCTTTGGTTGTCATCCGCGGCACCCTCACAGCACAGCGGTACGTCGACGACATTCTACGCCCCCTTTTGTGGCCCTTCATATCACGCCATCCCGGGCTTACATTTCAGCAAGATAATGCCCGTCCGCACACGGAGAGAGTTTCTACTGCTTGTCTTCGTGCTTGCCCATCGCTACCTTGGCCACCAAGTTATCCGGATCTCTCCCCCACTGAGCACGTTTGGAGCATTATGGGCAGGTCCCTCCAACCAGCTCGGGTTTTTGACGATCTAACGCGCCAATTGGACAGAGTTTGGCACGATATCCCCGCAGGAGGACATCCGCCACATCTATCAATCAATGCCAAGCCGAATAACTGCTTGCATATGGGCTAGAGGTGGAATTTTTTTCTCTAAAAATCACATAAAACTGCTAAAAGCTTTCCACCTTGTGGGGGTGGAAATAAAAATTTGAATTTATATATTTTTATATTGGGTTGTCCTTTTATTGGTGTGTATAACATTTCGCATGCTTTTAGAACGAAGTTCTTTTACGCGGCTTACAGTAGAGTGAACTGGCAGGAATCGTCACGTAACGAAAAAGCGTTATGTCCCCTTCATAAGAGCTTTTTCTCAAGGACTCTGTGACTGAATGGTTATCGCATCGGACTACGGAGCGAGAGGTCCCTGGTTCAAATCCCCGCACGAGCACTGGCTGTTTCTATTCCCACTCATTCTTGGAATACCGCAGTTTTCCAAGTTTAGAGTTGAAAATCACGTTTAGAGTTGAAAAAATTACGTAAGGAACTTCGTTCCTCACGGGGGTCCCCCGACCGCACAATTTTTTTTTTTTTTTTTTTTTTGTATGTTCTGTATACTGTGTTTAGTTTTTAGATTGATTTTGGTAAACAAGCATTCTTAAAATCCCGGGCAACGCCGGGTATTTCAGCTAGCGAGACAATAAATTTTAAACATTCATGACATGACTTATGTACTTGCAAATTTCTCCTAAGACTTATTGAAAACATATAACAGACTACTTATTTACTTAAAATGACCCATAAATATTTTGTCTGTACAGGTCTGGTTTGATTAATTTTACTCTTTTTCTTTTTTTCATTGTTACACCCAACTCTTCTTTTACACGGTAGATACGTTCCTCAGAAATCCGTGTAAAAATAAACCGTGTAAAAAAATATACGTTTCCTATAGTAAAATGGGGGATGCGTTCCATGTCATCCGAAAACCGTGTAAAATGAAATAAAGAACTATATTTTGTTCGAAAAACCGTGCAAATAAGTAATAAAACTATTGTAAAAGTTCTGGTATACATACGTACGTACATAATATGCATTTTTATTGAGCAATTAAGTTCAAAATACATAATTAATCGGTAAAATTAGTAGTCCAAACAAAAACAAAAGAAATCTAGAAACTTCAAATAAAAACTAAGTTAAAAATGGCAGCATAGTAGAAGTAATTTTTCACTCGCTTTCACTTACAGTAGGGAAATATTTGTCATCAAACAATGAATGTGTTCTATTCTACATAATTCATTTTCTAAATTAAGACTATTAACTTTTTTACGGTAAACTAATTCTAAATAATTCTCGTAATTATTTGGAAGAATCGCAGCGTATAAACCACTGAAGTATACTTTTAACTAATAACTTATACTTTTTAATTTATACTAGAAATATAATCAATAGAGTTTAACTTAAGTTTCTAGGCAACACTTACAGACTGTATGAAAGAAAATTCTTTACATAGAAATAAGTTTTAAATAGTAAAAATTGTATAACATGAAATGGAATGGGTAAATAAAAATTAATTAAATATTTATTGTCGTATAATAGAACATTATTTCAGTAAATTAATTTTGCAAATTGTTTAAGTAACAGTCCTGCTAGTTTTGTAAATGTGGTAATAAATTTTTGATATGTACATACATATGTACTTACTAGCTGAAAACCCGCACTTCGCTACGGAGTACATTCAAATTAAATACAACGGTCAATGCAATTAATGCCAAAAATATGTATAAATATATTTATAATTAATGCAACGATCAATGTATACAATTGATGTAAAAAAAGCAAAAAAATATATTTATAAAAAAATCGTAACGGATATTTTTATAAACAAAATAATATAGAAAAAAATATTCAAATTAAATCTAATAGGACATACAAAAGAATATAGTACAGTTAATATAGTACAGTTTGAGGAGCATATCTTTTACTGTATTTTAATATTTTTTCGGATAATGTCCAATCGTCTGCCGCATTAGCAAGAACAAAAAATTTTTTTTGTCTATTTCGTTGTTATTTACGTGACGATAAATTTATTTAAAGTACCAGAAAAATAAATCACGTGAATAGTATTTAATAAATTAAATGCTAAAAATTAGTTTATAAAAATTGACCAAAAATCATAAAAGGGAGGTAAAGATTCGAAAACGATTTCATTTTAAAGGAAATGTTATGATCTTTCTCGTGATATAAATTTTATAACCCTCAAGTTATTATTTTAAATGCAAACTTAAAAAAAGTTACTAAATCAGTTTAAAAATTTAATTTTAAAAAATCCAAGAAGAATTTTTCAAAAATCTTTCTTAGTGCACCCCTACACTATAAGAAGAATCGCCATGCAAAATTTCAGCCCTTTACGTCCAGCGGTTTGGTCTGAGCGTTGTATGTCAGTGAGTCAGTCAGTCAGTCAGTTACGGAACTGTTTTATACATATAGACAAGACAATGGTTTTGAAATCGTGTTAGACTAAATAAAGCGTGCAAAAAAAGAGAGATTTTTTCCCCTTGGACCGTGTAACTTCAAATTCGTGAAAAAAAAAGAACGTGTAAAAAAGAATTTAGTGTATAAGTTTTCTTTTCTTTTATTCTCTTCGTTTACAACTACGCAAGTTACTGGCTCAAACTCTTCCACGTTTTTTCTAATTTGTTTAACGTTGTTGTCGTTGTGACTGATTATCGATCTTGATAGACAGCATATCGTCAGTTCAAGTCCATATTGGGCGAAGTGGTTAGGCTCCAGTTTTTAATAGCACCACCAGGGTCGGAGTCCGACTTGGCTAAAAGACCGGTCCCGTAATTCTAAACCGAGTCAAGTGACGAGACCGGAACACTTGACCCCGCAACTCCAGAGGTAAATTTGAGAACTTGTAGGACATTGCAGCCAGGACAAATTTTTCGTGCACCGGCCGCCATTAGTGTACACGGCGGTGGATTTGTCTTCAATCGATCAAGCACGCAATATTGAGCAGACACAAATATTAAAGGAATGTGTTCAATAGAAAAGTGAATTCAAATTTTACGCCTTTCATTTTTACTTCTAGAATAGAGTTCCATGGCACTTACAGATTTTAAAAGATCAGACGTGTGGTAGTTATTGCATTTTGAGAATGTTTTTGGGTAAAAATATTCTATTCGCGATGGTTCTAAAGAATATCAGATGATTAATAGCTAAACAAGTATTGACATTATTAATTATTCTATATAATTAGCCATAGTTATTTGTTTATGAACACTGCTAAGTTTGAAATTCTGGGTTTTTACACATTTTGAAACATAAAAATTGTGGTAGTTATTGCATTTTAAGTTAGATAAAAAATGTTCTGTTGGCGATAGTTCTAAAGAATATCAAACGAATACCAGCATTATTAAACATCCTAAATAAGTTAGCATAATTTTTTGTATACAAGCACTATTAAATTTGAAATTCTGATGTCTACTTATCACGCGATGGATTCTTCAAGACATGCATTCATGAAATCATTTCCTATATTAAATTTTGCATTCATGCAAATTTTCCCGCCTCTAAACGTCATTACATTGGAAGATTAGGCATCGACCGGCATCGAACCAGGGACGTTTCAGATCACTCGTCGGCACACAAGCGTTTTTTCCCCGCTACGGCTTTTCCTCCAGCTTGAAAATCTACACCAGCCGACCACACGTGCATGTGACCTTTTTCCCGCCGGGTCTTTTCCCTCAGCTTGAAAATCTACACAAACCGCTAGAAAAAATAGGTCTGGTTCTATCCTCCCAGAGGGCGACCTTGAGAACGCAACAGATAACTCCTCCACTAGCGAGAAAAACAGCTGCGTTTGGCCACCCCTATGTTACAGAAGCTTATCTGTATTTTGGTGCTTGTTTTCCCGCTGCGGTTGTGAGGGAAAAAACGCTGGCGTGGCCGTCGTAGCCTTTGTCAACCGGGATACCGCGCCCTCTAACGTTTTCAAGTTGATTAAATGACGGTTTCAGAAAACTTTAATGCAACCCATTTTCATGAAAAGTAAACAGTAATTATAAATTATTTACAAGTATAATTCATAAACTGGTACACATTCAAGTTTTTTTCAACGCTTTAAGTACTCAGAAGCTGATTAATTTATAACAATGCTTTGTGTTTGCAAGCTTTTTGCAGCGTTACAGTAGTTTAACTCACCTAAATTGATTAACCCTTTCCTTACGGGGTGGGATAGCATGTATCCCAAGAATACGGGCCCAAGAATGAATGAATATATATATATATATATATATATATATATATATATATATATATATATATATATATATATATATATATATATATATATATATATATATATATATATATATATATATATATATATGTATATATATATATGTATATATGTGTATGTATATATCTATATATGTCTATATATATGTGTGTGTGTATATATATATATATATATATATACACATATATATACATATATATATAGACACATATATACACACATATATATATACACACACATATATATATATATATATATATATATATATATATATATATATATACACAAAACCCTCTGAATGGCCGTTCTTACAAAGGGGTATGAAATTTTCTGTTCTAAAGAGGGAATCGGAAAAATGTGTCCCGTAAGCTAAAGGTTAAAGCATATCCTTCCTCAGGCATTTTTTGTCAGCATGACTTGCATACCTACATGCATATTTCAGTTTTTATATATTCAATCGCAGTCTATCGCTGAAAAGTTAATTATAACACTGAAGTGCCAGAATAACTGACCAGAATAGACAATCCCTTTCGGAACATGTAGGGATACCAACTTTCTCGTCAATGCTTTCGTCCGCAAACAGCTTATTTAGCGACAGACATCTGTAGGTGCTTAAAAAATCTAACTGAACAGTGGACATGGAAGGCGATTATAGGATGTAGGTGAATTAATTTCAAAGAGGTATGATAGTTGGTAACCGTGCGATGGGTCATGACATTTCGGAGGTACAGGCAACGTGTAGATTTTTCAACTTCGACCATTTCAAGGGTGAAAATGGGAAACTATTTCATTTCTTCGAATTGAAGAACTCTTGTAAAAAATCAAACCCGCTGCAATTGTGTGGCCGTCGAAAAACATTGGCGCAAATAGGCTGGGGCCTCGATTAACAGCAGCGTTAGATCTGTACAACTCTCACTGCATGATACCGCCTTTCAGAGCTGATGGCCAACAACGTGTTAGATATCCCATATTTTCTGGAACTTCAGGGTACATGCAATACCTCTTCAGAAACACTGTGGCTTTGTTTCGTTTGTTCCTCGAAAGTAACTGTTGGCGATATACGAGTGAATGAAACATTTTTAACGCATCGACAGTTTTAAGGTTAAAAGCCGATAACTCGTTCGTATCAGTTTTTGATGCATGTGCTTTATCTGAGAGATTGGGACAGGTTTTAGTTTTTGATAATCCTTGCTGTAAAAATTTTACTTAAAATTAAAATTAACTTAAAAAACTTAAAATTAACTCCTGCCCAAGGTAGCCTATCGGTAGCTCATCGGCTTGTGGTTCTGAGGTTGTCGGGATCAAATCCCGACAAACACCCTTAAATGCCTTCGTGTCTAGGCCGGATATGGGCCCGTTAAATCCGTAGACAGAAAAGCGGAGACAGGTATGTCTCCGCTAGCAGGCAGGTATGTCTCCTCTAGGTTCATCTGTATCGCCGATAGGAGGCAGCAATTTTAAACATAAAATTTACAAATTATATGTAAAAAATGCTTATAATGCGTATGTTTAAAATACTTTTTTTCTTTCTTAGTTTTAACGTAGAATTACGTTACTCCATAACGGTCCTCCGGAAAGTAAAATTTCAGACACTAAAACCATCCGTCGTCACGAGTTATAATTTTGGTAGCGTGCCAAACCCAGTCTGTATCGCTTGTGCAAGCAGTAAACAGTTAAACAGAAAAGTACCAAAATGCCTCAAAATTTTGACATTTATATATATATATATATATATATATATATATATATATATATATATATATATATATAGGCGGTTATCAAAATAATGGAAACACCAATCAATATTAGTTGTGTTTATAAATGTATTTCGTATTCCTTAAAAAACAAGTCTGGCCACCGGTATTTTTTATATAATAAAGTATATGTATTATTCTACTGTCAGGTAGCAGTAATGAAGCTAAGGGCATCGTGCTTTTGTGGGGAACAGCGTAGAATGCCAAACTTTGCAGACCTTGCGAACAGGGCAAATTGTAGTATCTGTTACTGCAACACCCAGGCTAATGAGTGTTTTTCGCGCTATGGTATCGAAAGCCATGATAGCATACAGAGTGCAAGGAAAAACTTTCTTTGCCAAACAGAATAGCGGACGAAAGGGAGAGCTGAGTGAAAGAGACGGACTAGGTACTGAAGTGGATTGTGACATGAAGAAAGAAAACAACTGCAACCAAAATGACCGATGAGCTCAGTCTGCATCTGCATGTTCCAATATCAACCATTGCAGGTAGAAGGGAACTTCACAAACAAAGAATTTACGGAAGAGTAGCTATTCCCAAGCCACTTGTAATAGATGCCAGTACAAAATATCGTCCACAATGGTGCCACCACCGCAAATCCTGGTCGAGTAATATGCTGAAAAACGGCATTTAGTCCGACTAATCATTGTTCACATTGTTCTTCGCAACAGGACGTGCGTATGTCTGGAGAACCCCTAAACAAGCGTAACATTCTGGCTGTCTCATCTCAACTGTCAATCATGGAGGTAGATCTATCATGGTATGGGATGACATCTCATGATTTTCTTCAGGCCCTATTATAACCCTAAACGGGAGATTGAATGGGAAGAACTATGTCGAAATTTTAGCTCACTAGTTCATCCTATGGAGCAAACATTGTTTCTTGCAGGAAATGGCGTTCTCCAGGATGATAATCCCCCTAAACCTACAGCTAAATCAATCAAGTATTGGTTTGAAGAGCATGAAAAAGAAGTCAAATATCTTATCCTGCCCTGTACAATCCCTCCAACTATATATCATCCAACCACTGTGATCTGTATAAGCGGATACAGCCAGGTATCGATATCCACAACAGCATCTCTACAGGAACTTACATGATTTACAAGAATAGTATTGTAGAGTAATATTATGTCAAGAGATGGCGCTGCAAGCCCATCGTTTGATTTTATTCTCAAATGTTTAGAATTTCGTCTCTCTTCTTTGTTGTTCAGATGTGTGTGAGTGATGAATCAGTTTAGAATGTAGTTTTCTTTGAAGGGGATTAAGACCCCATAATATGTCTATTCTGTTGAATTTAGTTAATTTTGAGGCTTTCCAGCCTATTATCATCTTCTTGTAAATATGTAAATATATGAAATTCATTAAAAAGCATGCAAAAATGATTTAAACTTTGCACCACTTTCGTTTTGAAGTTTCTCACTCTTTAGTTTAGTTTCTAGTAGAAAATAGTAGCCATATTTCTTCAGTATAATATATTCTTAGATACTTCTTAGATATATTCAGAATATTCTTAGATATATTCAGGACTTGTATAATCCACTTACAAGGTGAATAAGGTGGTATTACATGAAAAGATGATCCTGCGCCGTATTAATAAAGGTTTTCATGATGTTCCTTAGTGTTTCCATTATTTGATAACCAACTTTATATATATATATATATATATATATATATATATATATATATATATATATATATATATACTAGCCGGGCTTCGCCTGGCTATGCTCGGGCCTCACAAAAGAAAAAAAAAGGCCCTTTTCAGGGCCATACAAATGTATTAAATTCCCGTCAATTCTCATTCCCGTCGCTGCCGACAGATGGCTGCACCATACTGGAGATGAGTGATTTGATTCTTTCGTCTCAGCGGTGGAGTGCTTTTCGAATTAAAATATCTGTAAAACTATTAAAGTGACAGAATAACTGTAAGCAGAAAAAAATATCAGTTTTCAAAGCTCTTTCCAAATATGTAACATTTATGTACTTTTATGAGAAAAAAAAATTCACCGATTTTCGACCAAAATGTCGGCCATGTTTGAAGCTATGTCCATGAGTGACGCGGTGGAGTGCTTTTAGAATTAAAATATCTGTAAAACTATTTTAAAGCTTCCAAACTAATCTTAGAATTATCTCCAGGCTTCAAAACATAAGTATACGAAGTTTCAACCAGATTCGTCAAGAAATGTAGATTTGTATACGTTACATACATACATAGAGACACTCTGCTTTATTTATATAGATATAACACATACATACATATATACAGTCGATTCCGGTTAATCGGACCAGCCGGTTATTAGGACTAAAATGATCGTGTCCCGATGTGGTCCGATTAACCAGAATCGACTGTTGAACCAGTTCCTTAAAAATACGGTAAGAGAGCAAACTCTGTAAGTCGAGGTACTTAAAATGGAAGAAATAATTTATTCCAAGAGATTAAAATCAGCCACAAAGTTGGAGCGAAACGGAAACTTCGGTAGATTCGCAACAAAAAGGGAAAACATCTCGTAAATAACGCCTGAGGGCGAGGAATAGAAGACAGTTTCGGTTTAGCGAATTTGAAGTTACGGTTTATCAATCATAGAGGGAATTTTTAATCTCCAGAGAGCGATTTAAAAGGTTTAAAAGATTATAATATTCCGATGAAAGAAAAAAAGGAAGTCGAGCGGGGAATGTACGGGGCGTTACAAATAAGTGTTGAAGCAGAAAAGTTTCTGCTCTATCACATTGTTACATTTCTCGGAAGAGAAAGAAGATTTGAAAGAGGAGTTGTAAAGAGGGATATCTCCCCCGAAAATGAAATGCAGTCTCTAAATATCTCCTCTGAGTAAAAGGCGGTGGATCTCTCACATGTAAATCCTACTTAGCAATAAATTTAAGGAGATGAAATTCTTATGTCAGATAAATTCAAACTGCATTGTTTCAAAAGCGCATTTATAAAGTGCTGGATATAACTTGAATAAATTAAAACTTTTAATTTTATGTAAATTTTAAAGTAAATTAATCTATAAAATATTTCCATCTGAAGGATATAAATAAAATTTAAAGTATATCCGGCACGCTTTGCTTCTTTTTATCTTAACCAGTTTTGGTTAAGAGATTAAAAATAAAGTTTAGACGTATTTAATCGTAAAGTATTGACGTAAAGTATTTATATAAGATGGATAAATAATAAAAAGATTGATAAAGGAGAATATAAGATAGATAACGCTGATAAATTCAAACTACGTTGTCTCAAAAGTGTAATTTAAAATGCTTTAGATCTGTGTCATACCTGAGTAAATTAAACCATTTAATTTTATTCAAATTTTAAGTAAATTAATTTCTAAAAATTTTCAAACTGTAGAACATATATTAATTTTTTTAATTTTTTTTTTTTACGCTTTGCCTCTTTTTATGTTAACCAGTTTTCGCCAGGAGAAATAAAATAAAGATTTGATAAATATAAAAATTAAATACCAATATTTTTCTAATATTTATAAATATATTTAAATTGCATTATAAGAAGTTACATAATATGTATATATATGTTATGCTAGGAACATAGCTATGTTTAACTATACTAATTAGTGTTAAAATTAGGCAAATTAGCGTTAAACGGTAATTTACTATTAGAAATTCTAATGGGTTTCGAATTCAGAAAGAAGCGTTGTTTTTCCAGCGGAGTTCACAAGACCGAGGTCATCAACCGTTGATTGCCTGCTACGCGCTCTCGAATGTTCCACGTTCAGGTTGGGAAACACGGGGGTGTGAAGGACCCCATGACGCAATCATCGAATGCTCGAAATCACGAGAGAGTGACTCACGATGCTTCACCCACGTAATTGTAGCGCGCGAAAACAAACAAAGCAGCAGATTGGGGATTACATTCGGAGAGGCCGGTCGCATGTCGTGAGCTGAGAGATGGAGGGAAATGGCGATTTAGCTGGGTTGAGTGGGTCTTTATATGTTATTCAAGTTATGTTAATTAATAAAGAAGTCTTTATATGTTATTCAAGTATTAGTTCTTTGCCACAAGCCCTCTTTGATGACTGCTTTTAGATTAATTTAGCAGATAAAGAGTTGGACGGTGTAAGCACCGATGTATATATATATATATGTGTGTGTGTGTGTGTGTGTATGTATGTATGTAAACGTCAACACCTTTTCCTTAAACCTGAGAACGGAAATATAGCCAGATAAAATTATCCTTACCGAGGATATGGAGCTCCACTCTCCGATGCCTCGTTAATGGACCATGGCAATGTCAATATAATGGTAAAGTTTAGATTTTTCTTAAATTTACTAATAGTTTTTAATGACCATTTAGAAGGGAATCGAACCCTCGAGACCTGCATTCTACCCTCTAAACCAGTGCTTCTCAGCCTTCACGTAGTCGAGAGCACATTGAAGTTTTTCAGAGAGCATGGCGGGCACAACCAATGGATTTTGTATCACCGATGATCATTATTTACATAATGGAAATATTGTTTACTAGCCAGGCTTAGCCCGGCTATGTTCGGGCTTCGCCCAGCTACGCTCAAGCCATCAAAAGAAGACGATGAATGAATCAAGTGAATGAATGACTCATTCGTTGCTTACAACCCAAGGAGAGAATTTACCGTTCTTCGCGTTTGAAGAACCGATAGAAAATTTGTGTTAAGTATCGTTCTTTAAAATTCAATTAAAAATCGAAATTTTAAGATAGAGACTTGAAATGAGGTTTATATGAATGAGAAAGCTTTCATCTTCCAGATGATGTAAATATTTTCTTTGTAAGATAAAAACTCGAAGAGCATCGACCGTAGATCCTCAAAAGTGCGTAAATTTCTCGAAAAAGGGGGTTTAGTATTTTGATGAAAATATTAGTCTGTTTTAAATTATTTTTAAACAAATGAGGTCTTGTTTGAAGGAGAAATGTCTGTAGTCTTAGATTGTAAAAAGATCAAAATTCTACGATCATTTTTTGCCGAGATATCGTAATCTGAAGTTTAAAAAACATAAAATATCCCACAAAACATAAAATAAAAAATTTTCTAGAATAAAATTTAAAATTCGGGCTTCGAGGTGCACTTTCCCATAGTCCTCACTATACCCGTGTGCCAAATTTCATGGCTGTAAGTTTCATGGCTGTAAGTTTCAGATGTTGATATATCATTTTTTCATGTTTTCGGCAAATTTAAAAAAGTAACTTTTGTTGTGAAATATAAAATCCCTCAATTAAGTTTTTCAATCCAGATATTCTTTAGTTAATACTCATATTTACCCTCAAGCATATGGCTGGTCTTCAATGAAAATTTTCAATTACGGACCAAGTATTACCTCTTTTATATGTACATAACAGCATTTGCCAATATGAATAACTTAGTATCTTTTCATAATTCCACTATCAACTTTTGCCACATTAAAGAATCAATTTTAAATGGGACATATCAACTTAAAACATAAAATGGAATTTTTGGGACTTATCAAAATCTGCCATAACTCCACGAAATAACAAATGGTGGCGGATCAAATTCACCATCACTTGCCATATTTATTCACACATGGGAAATGTAGAAATGATTTTGTTTTTCTGCGACATCCACAGTTTTTGATTTCAACGATTTTTACACAATGCATTAAATAATTAAATATGTCAAAGAAATTTCAAAATAAATTCGAGCTTATTACAGCACCTTCGCGGGCGCACGTGCTGAAGCGGGCACAGGGTTGAGAACCACTGCTCTAAACTATCACGATGATTTCCGGATCGATCACTTTTCGGAACGCTCATTACAGTTCAATTCATTGTCAACAAGTTATTTCATTCACCATGTCCTTCTATAACTTCTGGCTCAATTAAAATGTACATTATTTGTAAACACAAGTCGAGTTCGTTTAGATCAGTGGTTCCCAAGCTGTAGAAGTTTGCGGACCACTAAGCCAGAAATTCAACCATGTGTGGACCGACTTGAGGGGCGGAACCTTCCAGGGGGGGTATGGGGGTATAGAATATCTCTCAGACAAAAGGGATACAGGATTAACGTACTCACTTTTTGTTTCAACTTTGTTTTCGATCTTTAGAATTAGATAGCCTAAATCATTTAAACATACATAGGTTACCCGAACATACCCCAACATTTAAACATTATGAAAATTATTCTGTATGATATTCTAATAAAAAAAATAATTATGTTGAACTTTTAAGAAATTTTAATTCAACAACTGATAGTTAGCCCACCTAGTTCAATGAAAATTGCTTTCGAAATCCCCATTTTTTTGGGTAACTTTTTTACATGTGGTGCAGGACCATTCCCGTTCTTTTCAGTAATAATGCAGCATGGAACCTAAAAGACATCCTTCACTTGATGCTACTGTTGGATAGTCGTCTTAAATTTTATTATTTGGCTGAGAAAAAAAATTTCATCTCTTTTTCCAATTACAGGTTACGATTGCAATTTCTGCACAGCAGTCCTCAATTTTTATAGCAGCTAGCGAAATGGGGTTTTTTTTAATCAATTTCATAGGTTGATAGGAAAAACAACTCGAAAAGAGATGAGTTGCAGTTAACTGAGTTATTGCATCCAGTTTCAGAGCAGGTGTATAATAAGACTTTTTTCTTATATCAGACTAGATAATTTCCGATCGGTAGGGTCGCACAATTTTCGCCTGTCATGCAGACTAAGACTTAATTTCAGTGTGGCCTCGAAATGATAGGTCATTTTGAGGTAGTGTAAATATTTTTCATGCTATTCCTAAAGCTATTTTCATGCTATTTCTTGCTATTTTCATGCTATTTTCATGCTTCTATTTCTTGCTAATTTTCATGCTATTTCTTGCTATTCCTAATTTAAGATTTATAATTAATTATTCCTTATTTTTAGAATTAAATCTCCTAAATTTAACAAAGAATATATCTGATGACAATATTTTCGGTTCGATAATACGCGAATGTTTTCTTATCTTTCTCCCATCTGCTTCGACCAACATAGATCCGCATTACTGAGTCAGCATTGTTTTCTTTTAAATAAACTAGGGGCTTCGCCCCTAGGCTCGCTACGCTAGCTCCTCTGTTATGGCTAATAGCGAGATACATAGGGGTGATTCTCGGGCAATGTAACAGCTTCCATCCATTTACTGTTGTCCCCCTTAATGCGAAGGGCATTTCATCACTGCTGAATTATCAGCTTTAAAATTCAATTAAAAATCGAAAATTTAAGATATAGACTTGAAATGAGGTTAATATGAATAATAAAGCTTTCAGCTTCCAGATGATGTAAATATTTTCTTTGTAAGATAAAATCTCGAGGAGCATCTATATTACATCCACATAGGGGACGATATTTCTTGAAAAACTGTGTTTCATTTTTTGATGAAAATATTAGTCTGTTTTAAAATATTTTTAAACAAACGAGGTCTAGTTTGAAAGAGAAATGTCTGTAGTCTTAGATTGTAAAAAGATCAAAATTCTACGATCATTTTCTGGCGAGTTATCGTAATCTGAAGATGAAAAAGTCAATATTTTCCCACAAAACATAAAATTAAAAAAAAAACTTAAAGTCCGACGAAGATGAGACATGTCTTACTTTGTTCCCCACATTTTTCTGCATCTATTGGTATCGGTGTCGACCCCATACCGCCAGCGACTTCGTAGGAGATAGCGTGATAAGCTTTTGACAGCGGCGGCGGCAGTTACTTTTTTTTAGAATAGAGAGACTATTTTATTAAATTTACCGTAAACAAAAGATTTTTTTTCAACTGACAAATCGCAGCGGCGAAATTGAAAATGGAGTCATCCATCGCTTGCTAGCTAAATGGATGCGGATCCAGTTTTAGCACATGCCATTGGCACCACAAGGGTCGGAGTCCAACTTTTGCCCTGGAGTCACCACATTTGAGACCAATCCCCTCCCCCCGCCCTCCTAGGTGTGATATCTCGTGATATTGTTCCCTCTTCCTAACCCTACAAACAACCCTAAGGGACTTCCCGGCATGCATACTTAATTGTGCATATGCATTCGTGCAGAGTTCTCTGCATGCAGACCCCCCGACTCCTGTCATCACATTAGTCACGGTAACATTAGTCACATTAGTCACGGTAAGCCCCAAAGGTCCCTCGTGTTTCTTGATCTAGTGTCCCCCGCCCCCATTGACACCATTTGACCCCCGGGACCCCGGGTTCTTTGATGCTCTGTATCAGGACCGAAAGAGGAGGCGATCCACGCATATACAGAGTACGGAGTGAACATCAATCACTGGATTCCCCAAGGCACATCAGAGCAGAGTGCATGAATGCAAACGCAGCATTACATGTTGATACCCGGCTTAGACACGAGAGAATTCAGTGGCGCTTGTCCGGATTCCTTCTGAGCACCCTCGGCCGAGTGGGTGAGAGAATTTTATACCCCCTTCAGAAACACCTTGAATAAACAAACTGCTGGAAATGAAAGCAATGTTAAATGAACTAGCATTATAGATGGACCAAAAAAACACTTTATAAAGACTAACGTCGACATTTCCTTCGACGCACTCATTCATATTTTTTTTATGTCGTAGAAGGAAGTACTACCTTGGCATGAATCGGATTTAGCATCTTCGATATGTCTTGACGATATTTTATCAGCTGACCAGCCACAGAATGATGTTCACAACCTCATTCAGCCCCTCCGAAAGAGGGACAGTGGGGGAAGCTTGGTCGAAAATTTCAGTTGGGCACCACTGTAACGACCTGAATCTCTTTTGTACTATTTTTACTCTCGTTAAAAAATGTTCTTTGGCTGGGTAGGAAACGAACCTATCATTTTTGGCATATTGAGCCAATATATCTAACCACTGAGCCATGTCACTGACTAACCAAACAAAGCGTACACCACTATGGTAATAACCCTTAGATCGAGGTCAAAAATATATTTCATTTCCGACCGATAACTAATACATAGCTCGATTCTGAAGATTAACAGTTTGAAATGTCTTTGAAGAAAAAAAAACCTTGGAGCAAATTTTTAATCTCTAAATCGGGTTTTTAAAAATGTTTGATTTAACATTCCTAACTCTCTTAATTATTTTTCACTACAACAAAGTCGAACTGCATTAGCACATTAAATATCCAAACTATTCTAAGTCGAATACTTTTTTTAAAAGCACTCTAGGCGTGCAAACTTTGCTTGGGTAATCATCCCTGGAATGTAAACTTTTTTTTATTAGCAGAAACATAAAAAAAGAACTCGCAAGAATATTTTTTTTCACTTTATCCCATTGACAGTAACGTCGCTGCTAAAACTCTGAAAACATGACATGGAAACATAATCAAACTAATGCAGTAGAGAATGACACAAGGTTTAAATGTACACAGCAGATTAAAATTCGAAGTCATGGAAAAAAAATTGAGAAATTAAATCTTTATTACTTAATCGATTTTCTTCTTATGCTGTCAAGTAGAAAGTAAGCTTGTTTTAAATAATTTAGTAATCAATTAGTGATTCATCTTTTTTTTAGACAAAAAAAATGTCCAGGCAAAATGTAATTGTTAAATTTGAGCTATTTTTTAGTAAGTGACAATCCGTGAATTTCAAGTTATTCTAAAATTTACTAACGGCTTCCATTTTTTTTTTAAACATGGAACATATTTTCGCGAGAAGGTTTTCTCAATAAAATCATTATGGAACGATAATCCGTCACGCAAAGGATAAAATATGGTTTACAAACTAATCAATCTTTTGCAATCAAAGCAGTAGGGTAATTCGATTTCCAAATCTAACAAACTATGAGTTATTAATATTTTGGTGTTACTATTCGATTAAGAATGTTTACATTTTCAGAATAATTTAAATTTTTAGAACACTTTCAGACAGAATTTTTCCATACGAAATAAATTAATGGAAAACTGAAAAATCACCAAATAATGACAGCCTTAAATACACCTATAATCCGATAGCCCACGAAATAATTTCAAAGAAACTTGATTTATTGTTTTCATACTGTTAAGGATTTGAATATTCTAGAGGGCACAATTTTGTGGTTTTACAAGGTGAATACACTAAGCGACGGTTCCTTTACTACTATTCATTATTTCTGTAAAGTTTTGTTTTGGTATTTGGCAATATTTGTGTATGTTCTAATAATATATGAATAAGATGTAAGGCAGTAAGTTCATAGGTGTCTGAAATATGTGTTTCTATGACGTGTCGTTAATGTAAATTCATCCATTAAATTTGTTTTTTTTTAAATTCCTTGGAACCGCTTTGCATAGTAGTAAATGAAGGTTTCATCCTAATAATTTGATATTGGCAAATAAAACTTTTGAATTTGAAACTTTATCTGCGTAAATTTATCGAAGCTGATTTATTTGCACATACTTATTCTAATAGATATGGCGATATTCTGTTGTCTTTTCGATGTATTGAGTTACAAATAAACTTTAGGTTTTTTAGCACTATAACAAAAAAGTATTTACAAAAGCATTGCAAAAAAAAAAAAATTCAGGTAGTCTCTTCTAACGAAACTACCGCGGGTTATTAACGTAGGATTACTTGTTGTTGCTTACCTCTTTTTTCTTTTTTTAAATAAAATTCCTACATACGAAGAGAAGTATGGGGAACGTAATCGTCTGCAGCTCTTTATTTATAACTCGCAACGACGGTTTTAACGTCTGAAATTTTGCTTTACCGCGGACCGGTATGGAGGAACGTAATCCTAAGTTAAAAAGCGCATCTACCTGTTCTAATTAAAATGATTCGTAAATTTCATTTGTTCCCTAAGCCCTTGCAAAGTGAGGTAATATTCATAACTATTCTAAACTTGAAGTAATCGCTCTCCTCTTTAAAATATCGATAAATCGTCTGACCATGCGGTAACAAAAATGCTTTACCGACGGAAAATGCTGTTAAATCTCAGGATTAAGCTTTTTCAGTAAGTGATAAGCGGCGATGATACTTGGGGTTTTACAACTATTTCCTGTGCCCAGGAGAATCTGCCGGGGAATTTCCTTTTAAGATTGGATACGGCCGCATTAAATTACATTGTTTCGAAGCGAGAAAAAATCTATCCTTATTTTTTTCCAATTACTTTGACGGTAATTTTATCTCTTGGCGTAGCAAGGTTTCTCTTTCATTTAACCAAAACTCTCGAAAATAAAAAAAAATTCTGAGAGTGATTGTTACTTCAAATGCGAATACGCAGCTGAGAACGTGAAATTCTCAAGAGTAACTTAACAATCGCTTGATACAATGCGGTCAAGTTTAAACGTACGGAGCTATTATCTAAATCTGATTATTTGAAAGTAATACATCTGTGCGACATCTTTCTACATAACCAAATTAAGTCGTTTATAAAAAATGTTTGCAATAATATAGAATTCTATACATTAAAAAAAAAAGATTAAGTTAAGAGAAATCTAAAGTTGGGTTCTATATAGTTTTATAAGTCCGTTCCAGAAAAAAAAATAATAATAACATGTAACCAAAAAAGTGCATGATAAATTTTTTTCGTAAAAGATATTTCTCGCAAATTAATTATTCTTAAAAGTTTTCGAATACCACATGTTATTGAAATAATTGAAAATCATCTATTTTGCTCAATTTTTGAAACAGAAGTAATAATAAATTGTAACAAAACTCATTTTTAAAATAATCTATATATATAAAACAGTTCCGTAACTGACTGACTCACTGACTCACTGACATACAACGCACAGACCAACTCGCTGGACCTAAAGGGCTGAAATTTTGCACGGCGATTCTTCTTATGGTGTAGGGGTGCACTAAGAAAGATTTTCGAAAAATTCTTTTTAGATTTTTTTAAATTAAATTTTTAAGCTGTTTTTGTAACTTTTTTTAAGTTTGCATTTAAAATAATAATTTGAGGGTCATAAAATTTATATCACGAGAAAGATCATAAAAATTCCTTTAAAATGAAATCTTTTTCGAATCTTTACCTCCATTTTCTGGTTTTTGGTGAATTTTTAAAGATTAATTTTTAGAATT
>OU015502.1:120440197-120870197 GCA_907164885.2 Dolomedes plantarius
TTGTTCACTGTTGTGCTTTATGCATCTGTTCAATATTTAGTTCTTTGCTGTTTGTGTTGCCTGTAAATATAGATTAATTTTCCAAATAAAGCCATAGGTAAAAAAAAAAAATCCAATAATCCAATAAAAATGCTATTTTCACACAGCCTGAACTTTTCTGCACCTTGCAACAGGATTCATTTTATAAAATTCGTCCACTAAAGGAATGTAGGAGAGTTTAAAACACACTATACCAGATTTTTTTTCCCGAATAATTTAAATTTTTAAATATTATTTGCATTTTAAAAACAACAAAAAATGCCCCAAGGTGTAAAATTTCTTTCTACAGAGGCTGTTCACACATTTTTTAGACGATGTATATTGTATTCACAAAACTAAATTACATAAAATTCTTGTGTTTTAAATGTTCTATTTGACATCACTTATTCTGAACTATCTTTCGACACCGCAATTTCCAGGATAATAATGCCTTTTGAAGTGTCAGAAGAGGTATTCTATCCCATTCCTCCTGAACAGCTTTCCAGAGTCCTGTAAGGGTTTTTGGACGACGTTTGGATAATGCAGATTTTAAAAGTCCGAAAGCACAAAAATCCATAGGTGATACATCGGGAGATTTAGTAGGGATATCAGTGAAGGGTATGGCCTTGACACCAGTTTTTTGTTCCATTTCTTTTAGGAAATTTACAGTGGATTTTGATGTGTGACTGCTAGCTTTGTCCCGATGGAGTCTCACAGATTGATGGCACTGTGGGTAAAGCGATGGTATTTCATTCAGAAAAATTGGCGATAAAATATGTTCCTGATAGTATTTGGAGTTAATCTTGACATTTTTTTCCACTCTCTTTATTCTTAACTTGCCATTATAAGAAAAACCAGCAACAATCATGAATCCCTTAGAAAAACTTTCTTTCGATTCTTTGAACCCCGTACTTAAATTTTTTCCTCCCCTTTTATGATAATAAATGGCCCTTTTTTGTTGCAATCATTTAAATACACCCATGATTCATCTATTGTGACAATTGTTTTCCATTTTTCTTTGGATAAGTGTTTCTCGTATAGAATTCTGCAGCGTGTCCTGCGTTCAGCGATATGATTTGGAAGAAGACGATGCACATTGCGTTTTTTCGCTTTCTTAAGATTTAAATCAAAGTGTATCATTTTGTTTACAGTGGACACCGAGCATTTTAATGATTTTGCAACTGTCCTTTGACTAGGGGGATTTTCTTTTAACATTAAACAACGTACCTTTGCAATAGTCGAAGATGTCCGTTTTTTCCTTGGATACTTGTTTGGAATTTTTGTCCCACTTGAGGCTCCAATTTGACGTTTTTTTCCTTTCTTGTTGACGATATTACCTATCGACGCTTTAGATATCACAAAACCATGACTCTCACATCGTTTTTGGATAACGGAGTATGCATATTTCTTTTCGGAAAGAGCATAAATGTAGCCTTCGAACCACTGCTTTGTTAAAAACGCCATTTTGAATAAAAACAAAACTTTCAAGCCGCAGACGATAATTTTGACTTTTAAAAACATAGTACAATTGCAATTATTTCTTTTTCAGCAAACGATTTTTTATTACCGCTTACCAAAATCGTCTAAAAAATGTGCGAACAGCCTCTGTATATAACGGAGTACAATTTAAAAAAATATTTAAATCCAAGTAGGCAATCATTAGATAATTTTTTTCCGTAGGTTAACATTGAAGCGCTCGAATCCAATAAGGTTATTACGCAGCAACCTTAACACCGCATTTAGACAGTCGCGCTAGCGTCGAGTCGAATCGCGGGGGGAGAATGTGTAAACGGTGTGCTTGCCGTTTCTCCTCCCCAATCGTGGCGCTCGCTTCGGGAGCGGTTTTCTGGCATGAGTCAAAGGGGCGAATTACGATGGGGGGTCAAAGGGGAGAATGGCGACAGGAAGTCTCTTTCACAGGAAGAGGCGAGAATGTGAGAACGGTCACTCGCGTCGATGCAGGAACATGACGAATGTATCGCGAATGTCTTGCGGCTGGCACGAGCGTGTAAATGTGGCATAAAGGCCTGTTCACATAGGAATCCGGTAGTGGAAGCGTTAAAGTATTGAAATATATTTAACCAATGGAAAAGGGCTGGGGGTGCCTTGAGTGGATTGCAGATCTGTACTGTATAACCGGCAGCCTTCAGTCCCACAGTATTTGAAAATGCATCCGAACTTGGGAAATGAACCCTTTACTGCGTATTCAGGCTCTTGCTACGTAGTGACTGGTCTTCGGGTGTTTTACATGGCCGATACTCGAAAGAGGACCATAGGACCATAGGACAACTAAATTTAACTGAGTTGCCTAGGCCAACACCTTCAAACTCAGATTTTTCTTAGTCGTATCATCGGATAGCTGGAAATGTTCAGGAGTAGGTGAAAGTTCGGTTTTTGTCATCAAAGTTCAAGATATTGCTTCACAAAAAGTGAAGCAGAGAGATTTCTGGTCAGTAGATTGGAGGGTGAAAAATGGGCAATTTCTATTGGTTGTCTCCTGGATCTTCGTGATGATTTGCTGATGGGGGTGGAGTCAATGGCTGTCTGTAAGCTGGATTTCAATTCAAGAGTAGAGAGAATAGAGTAAAGTGATTGGATAGAGAGATAAGGTTTGGAATCCGTGAGTTCTATTACTACAAAAATGAGCAAAGTCAAAAGGATTTGCTGAAAGACAAGAATAATTAAGTTAAAAGAAAGTTTAGGGATAGAAAATAGGTTTTTTTTTTATTTTATAAAATTTTTTAGTTGTTTTTTGCCTTGGCAAGCCAAGTATTATTTTTTATATTATCGAAAGAGGAGGGGGCCGAGGTGGATTATATAGAATTAACCAATGACAAACCTCCAAACGATTAGAAACGAAATTTTTAACGCATATGATTGGTTTCTATCCGTCTCAGCGCCATCTTTCCTTTCACGCTTCTGCTACCGGACTCCTACGGGAACAGGCCCTAAGAACACTTCAAATGTTTACGGCAATATTCCAGAATGGATTAAATTCTAATTTCAATGATTTTGGTAACAGTAGCAATATTTCTTCAAAATACAATAAACCTTTCTTTTTTTTGGGGGGGGGAGGGAGCATGATTCATAGATTTCTAGCAGTAAAAGCATAAGTAATTTTCTCTTCAGAAAATCTGTTCCATTTTTTTATCCTACGATACTTCAATTATTTAAAACCCAGGCACAGAAACGCATCCCCTGCTTCTACTATACCGATTCTGCAATCTTTATCGCCTCGGATATTTTCCTGAGAACTCAGTTGATGCCCCCAAGCCCTGAAAACAAATTTTAAAATGTGTTACCTCTAGGGAGAGGCCTTTAAAATAAATTGAATCAGATTCCTCTAAACATGTAACATTAAATTTATTTTTCTCCTACTTTCCCGCATCAAAATATTTTCGTTTTCATTTACTCGTTTATGAGATTAGTCTCGAGAACATCGAAAGGATTCTTCATTCTAGGAAGTGGATTTGGTTTCTATATTTATATTTTGGGGGGAAGAACGTGTTCTCTGCTTTTTTTTCTTGGGAGAAACAATCCTTTTCAAAAGATGATTATTTAGAACTGGAGAAAATTGTTCCTGCATGATAGGAGGTGGTCATATGCAGCTCGAGAATTTTTAACTGCTTTATTTCATGCTCCTTTTCCTTAGATGATTGAATGGGAGGAACAGAATGCGAACATGATTTTAGATTCAGATTAGTTTTGGCCAATATGAAATTCTTTAATACGGATTTCCTCGAAATGTATCATTTCTTTCATTTTTTTTAACCTATGGCTTTATTTGGAAAATCTATATATATAAAAGAGCTTGTCTGTTTGCTTGTCCGCTATAGAATCATAGACTGTTTCACCCACCGGGACTAAATTCGGCACAGTTAATGTTTTGGACCCTAGAAACTTAAATCAGGAAAAACGAAATTTGGGGCTCAATTAGTTTTTTTAATTCATTTTTTAATGATTATTGTGCCCCTAAGCGCACTTCTTAAATGTGGATAAAGCCCCTTTACGACAACCCTTCAAATTCGACACGCGGGGGAAAAGCGGTAGAATTCTGAGGGGTGATTTGGGGTGGTTTGAGAGTTGGTCTGGGGGTAACAGGGGGGGGGAGGACGAGGTGTTTATTTTTCTTACGTTTAGTGGAATCGTGAGTCTAAAAAGGTTGAGAACCGCTGCTTTAGACAATTTTAGACAATGGCGTTCAAACTAATAGAACTTAATAAAATTTGGAAAAAAAAGCAAGAAAAGAAAAGGAAAATTAAGTCTGGAAGTTTTTGGAAGCCTTCTGTTGATCTAAATATATTAATTGTTTGAGGATCATAAAATGGGAAGAAGTTTAAGAGTTCTACAGGTTTTTTCCCCTAAGTTCGCGAAACAGAGTTAACATACGATATGTATTTGAATTACTTATTCCGTGAAATCATATAAGATAAATATTTTGGAGTTTTGGGGCTTTTTAAGCAGTGTGAGGAAAAGCTCTTTAAACAGAGAAACATAACGACACATAACTTTCATTCCGAACTGTTAGTCCATTAGTTATATTAAGGCATAAGAAAATTAATGAAATTATTTTTAAAGAATGATTGCCCGGGTAGATATATAGATATAAAATTTTTCATGCTTTCCATCAAAAGAATACTAGGTCATTTCAGTAGAAACGCGCTAAGCGCATTCTGTCTGGCCAGATGAACATATAGAGCGGGGGGTGCAGCCCAGTATTTTTTTGATGGAATGCAATAAAAATTTTATATCTATATATCTACCCGGGCAACGCCGGGCAATAATGCTAGTTAATCCATATTTACAGGCAACACAAACAGCAAAACACTAAGCATTGAACAGATGCATAAAGCACAACAGTGAACAAAGTCAGATAAAAGGTGTTAAAAGTTCATAGAAAGTTCATCAAATCTCTAGCGTCCCAGTATAATTTGGTAAAGTTCTCACTTTTTTTGGGCTTCCGGATCAAGTCCTGGGCATGAAAGTAGGTGATCTGCATTCATATTGCCTGCCCTGCAGACCTGGCATTCACTTTTGGTTAGGATGCCAATTCGATTTAAATGTTCTGCTAGTATCATATTTCTAGCATTGGGGATTATTCATTAGGAAGGGAACAAAGTTACAAAAATTATTCTAGGACAGAAAATTCTCGATGATAAAAAAAAACACTTTCTTGGATCAAAATATACAGTAAAGCTATTGGATTAAAATAACATAAACCGCAAGTTTGTTATTACAAGCCAGATACCATCAGATTCGTTTGGAAGCACCAGATTTTTTTAGTACAACTTCCTTTGAAATGCATGAAATCTTATTCTAACATTGGTGATTATTCGCTAGGAATAGAATAATGCTATGCATTTTGCTGGAACACAAATTTATCGATATAAACATAATAAATTTTTTGAGCTCAAAACATACTGTAAATAAAACTTTAAGATTAAAGTAACACGAACCGCAGGTTTCTGCCATTATAACATACCAGATATGACCATACAACCGTGACAATATGAGAGGCTTTAATTCAGATTCCTTCGAAATGCATTACATTTCTAACATTGTTGATTATTCACCAGGCAGGGAATAATGCTAAACATTATTCTGGAACACAAAATTATCGATAGAAAAATATTACATCATTTTCTTGGCTTAAAGCATACTGTTAATAAAACTTTTAGGTTAAAATAACACGAACCGTAGGTTTCTGCCATTATAACATACCAGATGTGACTCGGGGCATGCCTAACCTGAGAACACTGTATTTACTACAGCGAACAATTTACACCCGCAACGCAAATATCTCTCCGCCGCTACAAATGCGGATTGCCATATTTGGCCTTTTATCGCCTATTGAGGTTTGCTTTTCCACCGGTTGCTTTCCAGCAAAGGGGCAGACAGAGTTTTGTTTCCACATCACAGTTTGAACTAATTTTCTCATGTTAAAGTACACCAACATAAATTTTCGAATTGTTTTAATTCCTATAAAAATTGTTTCTGGTTCATTTTATGATTTCAAATGTAGTATGTGGCTCTCGTAGAAACCAAGCATTCTTATAAATTACTTTGCCAATTTTTTCTTTCTCTCTCTGAAATATGTGAAAAAGAAAGAAAGAGAGAGGGGGTGGGGTTACTTACTATCTACTTACTATTTTCCGAAGTGACACAACTCAAAAATGCAGCATTTGAGACAAATCAACTTAAAGAATACAATACAGCTTGAACTAGCATTACGATCAAACTGATACAACTGCCCTCAGGTGGACAAATTGCGAGATATAGATTTGTCGCTTTTCGTGCACGATGGAGCACTTCATACATATTTTTCCAATGACAACCTCAAAATTGCCATTTTTTGACTTGTGTCATTTTTCTTGCCGAAGTGCGATACGTGAATTGCTATTTAATAGAAATATGAATTACTATATATAAAAAAATTTTATCTGGCTTTAAACAAGACCCCTTTTTTATGTAATATGAACATATGTTTATAATTTAAAATCGTGGTTCTTATTAAAAATGAAAGGCACAACCTTACTAAATGGCCTTTTAAAGTTCCAAAAGTTCATAGTTATAACCTTGTCTTAATATATGCTCAAAGTTTAATCTTGATACACTGTGACAAAATGTAAGTTCTCAACCAAAATATAAGACACATTTTTGTGTATTACTTTTCCTTAGGGCTTGTTCACATAGAATCCATCAGCGATACTCGTATTGACATATTTTAAACCAATCACAGACCTTAACAATTTCGTGGCTAATAGTTTGGAGGTTTGTAATTGGTTAAATATATTTACAATACGAATGACGCTGACGAATTCTATGTGAAAAGGCCCTTAGTCACATGAGTGCATGATTATATTTTTAAATCAGGATGACAAAATCGACAGTTGTCAGGTATTGTATAAGATACTATTTTGCGTATGACCCCTTTTTTAGTAGTAGGAGCTATTGGCTAAATTTCGAAACGCGATTGTCAGACTCTCGTCTCCCATTCTTAAGTGGAATTGATGAAGGTGAGTAATAGCGTCTTCAATAAGCCCAAAATAAGCGCAAACAGGTGTCGAACGATATACACCTTTGGAGATGTGCGACAATAGGGAAAAAGTACGCGAGTCATTTAGAATGATTTGTGAAACCCATTAGCGGCGCGTTTTTCCCTTGGAGAAGTCGGCAGGAAAGAAATTCACCATAGGTGGTCTGCAGAGGGCGGAACCGGAAAAGGTCGGGTATTCGAGATGGTTCGAGAAAGGGCTGAGAAGAATGCATAAATAACGACGGTGTTGCGAATGAGGGAGGAGAATAGACTTGGACTGTTGAAAGGTCGCCACGCGTACGGAGAGAGAGAGAGGGTCTCGTACGGACTTTGAATAATGAGCCCTGCTCTCATGAGTGTATTAACGTTCGTCGGAACGAACCTTTGTAAATGATTTATTTAACCAAGATTTTAATGTGTCAATAAACCAGGTGTAAATAAGAGTTGGCTCTACAGTTATGATTACTTCTACAAGATAATGATTTGTCGGATCTCGACCATAAAGGTTAACAGCGATGACAAATCCCAACCAGAATATAACACACACTTTTGTGCATCTTTTTCTCTTAGTAATGTGAGTACGCGATTACATTTTAAAATCACGGCAGCAAATCGCCAGTTGTCATTTGAAATGAGACACTCGATTTCGTCAGAATATCCTAACCATGGCTATGTAGCAACTGCAACAGTCACCCCTGATATAGCATGCATCAGTCGACAATCATTCATTGGTGGATTTCATTTTACCCTGCCATTCTATGTGTCAAGAACTCCGATGACGTAACGTCGATTCCAGCGCCAATACGTCACCCTCGCCTACCACCGCGCTTTGGAGCGAAGCAGTTGAATAAGATATTGTCCGACCACGGAAGCAAAGTCCCTGGAAGCTGTTACGCATGCGCGAGAAAAGCTAGTCTACTTAGAAAATAGGGGAAAACGTCATATTTTCGGATGTGTTTGTTTATGAAATATGGAATGTATTTCAGACTGCTTTTTGTCCGCAATTTTAAAGTTATTTTTTAAAACTTTATTTTTGATCGAATATGTGAATAATAATTTCAAAATAATAAAAAGAAAGAAACAAATCTATTTAAAAAATAGGAGTGTTATAGGAGTGGATATTTTCGGATTACATCACAATCAAAATTATCTAAAGCTACGTTTATAATAATCAAAATAACAAACGAGTAAAAAGTAAGCAAGCGTAGTTAGTAACCGATGCTAAAGAATGTCGAGAGAATACGAGACTTTTCCCCCTTTTTTCTCAGCAGCCTTACCTACAGTGCGAATAGAATCGTCTTGGCACTATGCCAACCGTGGTTCTTCGTACTGTGGTCGGACAATACGAGTCCCCCTTCAGTCATGTTCTCCAGATACAAGGCAGGTCTTCGTTAATTTGTAATGATCCGGATAAGATCCGTTAAGATATGTATAATAAATTCTGTGTAATTTACTGTGTAATCGTTATTAAATATAATTTCCTTTGTGTATCAAGATCAAGATAGTTCTTTTTTAAAGTCTGTGGCATATTTCAGATAACTTCCGTTTAGCGGCAGCCTGGAATGAAAGGTAAGTGACTCTTACCTTATATGAATCGACAATGAGACATTTTCTGCTATTTTTTGTGAAAAATAACACTATGCTAAAAGAGACTGAATTTTTACAACTGTCATATGTGGCGCTATTACAGGACAATAACTCTAACAACGAAAACCCAAAATTTCCTTCAGTAAATTCAAAGCATTCAGCAAATTACAAATATAAATCGAAATTTGCAATAAATACGGCGCTTTCGTTTGTTAACAGTGTACCAATAAAAATTCCCCGTATTTATTTAATCTATCACAAATCCAGACTGAAAAGAGAAGAGAGAACAAAATATACTGCCATTATAAAAGCGATGTTACTCTGTAGGAGAAAATATTCTAAATTAGTTCGCGAGTTTCAAAACTTCGACAGAATTCATTCGATTAATACTAGTTCCAACAGCACAAACTCCATTAAAATCTGAAAATAACTTAGTTCCGTTCGCTTCGCCTTGAGTAATTAAAGAAAAGGTCGACTGCGTTACCTTGATTGAATTTTCAGCCGTATGATAGGGGAATCAACAGCGACTAATACATTCGCTCTTCGCCTTTTGTTAATCAATACACAGGAAAGATTTAAAGAATGCAACATTAAGGAAAATACTTTCATTTAAAACCTTGGATACACTAGTTTACGAAAGAATTTGGATCTTACGAAAAGCATTCTCTTCTAATCTGGAATCTAGAGCTTTTATGTTCGGTTACTGAAATCGGTGGGGTTTAATGGAACAATTCGAACCACTAGTAATTTTCAGGTTAATTTGCATCATACCTAGGAAAGAAACTGTTTTAATTTATCACTAAAACTATAAAATTCTACATGTTGTTTTCTCTCGTAAATTATACCATGTAACTGACAAGAATGACACATTTCACTCTAAAACAGTGTTTCTCAACCTTTTTCGAGACTCGATCCCCGTCAATGGTTTCCATTGGCGACCCCCCCACACACACACACACACACACACCTTCCCATCCTACATATTTTCATTTAAAGGCCCTCGTAAGACATAAAGAAAAACACTGAAATACCTTTTCTATCATTTAAATTCCAACTAAATGTTTCATTTAACAAGAGTGAATTTTGAAAAAAAAAAAATGGTGAACATTAATAAACATTAATCGCTTAGGCAAGGGTATGTAAAAGAACAGAACAGAACCTCGAGAAAAATAATGCACCTTCCGCATGGATTCAGAATTTCATAACAAACTATTAAAAACAATAAAGAACTGTTCCCTAAATAAAATTGCTTTTCTTCGTTGGGGTTAACTGCAATAAAATGCGAAATGTGACAACGAAGATTGATGAAAGACAAACTGACGTTTAGAATTTCTGTACTGAACGAAGAAAGTAACCTTGAATTTAATTTACCACCTAATTCTAGGGCCCGGGGGCATATTACCATTCCTTACATGAATTCACGCCATTACATCGTTTGGAGCTGCTGATTGGTCAATGAGTTTACATCGGTATTTGTGTATTTGGTGCGCTGATTCTTATGAAAGCATGTCTGTTTTTCAAGAATCAAAACTTCCATCACTATTTTTGAACGAAATAGAATCTATTTCAAATAATAGTATCGTAGTATGCAGTAACGTTCAAAATTACATATTTGTGCATCATAAAATTTATGCATTTGTACAATAAAGTCACTTTATTTTCAGTCTATTTTTGGTAATTTTTAGAAGAGTATTTATAATTTTTATTTTTTAAGAGTAAGGTTAAAAAACTAAAGTGTGCAAAACAGCAAAAAATACATAATTTGCATCTTGCAATTAAGATTTTAATTTAAAAAAAAAAATTTTAATTTAATATTTAAATTTAAAAATAAATAAATAAAGCTTTCATTTTTTTTAATTCAACATTTAAATTTAAAAAAAAAAGAAAATATTTTTCCTTTTTTATAATTCAACATTTAAATTTAAGAAAAAATTCAATTTTGAGTAATATTTACTCTATTTTATTCTACTCCTAAAATTTTACAGTGAAATTACTACGGAAATTGGTAATTTCTTAAAATTTTTCATGGACAAAAAAGAAATATGAAGGCATTTATGGCGAAAATTTCTTTTACAAATAGTTTGTCACTTTAAATTACTTTTACATTAATAGGTGGCGCCACTTAAAAAAATTCACGTTCCTTGTAAAATATCGCGTAAAAAAATATATAAAAATGAAAGCCACTAAGAAATAGATTTTATCTCATTTAAAATACTCATAGGATCAAATATTATGAAATTATCTAAATGAAAGCAACTAAGACATATATTTTAGCATTTATCTCATTTAAAATGCGCTTAGGATCAAATATTATGGCAATTACCGATGCAAAGTCAATTGACCAATCAGCAGCCGCCAAACGATGTAATGGCGTGAATTCATGTAAGGAATGATAATATGCGGCCCGGGGTTGCCTTTTTGGATGGCGGATCTGTACTGTCCATCCGGCACTCGTGTGCCCAACAATAATGAAAAATGTCACCTAACTTGGGAAATCAACCCTCGACTGCGAGTACAGGTATTGCTACGTAGCGACCGGTCGACAGTTTGAACAAGGCGTTTAGGCGAAAGCTGTGGTCGCTGTAATTTCTGAATACTTACCACCTAATTCTAGGGGCTCCGAGTTGCCCAGATTGGTCAGCAGATCTGTACTGTCTGTCCGGTGCCCAGGCCTATACTATTCATAAGTAGAACAGGGTAAATAAACCCTCGGTGAGTTTGCAAGTTTTGCTATGCAGCGCTGGTCTTCAGTGTGACAGGGCTTATATGCGAAAGCAGAGGTAGCCGTAATCATTTTCGAATTTCCACCTAGTTCTTCCCCGCAGTCCGGCTGTAACAGTCCGGCTGTCCAGGATGACCCAGCCTAAGAGAGACAATGGACGTTGGGGCCTCAACTTTCACCAAATGGTGTAAGCTTCTGTACCTCCGTTTGTCCTAAACTAATTACCGACCTTTGCAACTCTGTACGAGTACGAATCGCGCACAGCGACGGACGTCTTCAAGTTCTACGCTTGTTGAATGCCTAGCGGCGGGACGACGTATTATGCTGACTTACCACCTAATGAAGGCAGTTGAATTCTAACAAACTGGGTTTGTGTTTTGAAAGAGACTTTTTCTTTGAAAACCATCACTGCCTTTCATGGTAAGTATTTTGATCCTTCACGGGCCCCCACGCGTTCTAACGCGTATCAGCCAAAAAATCTAACTCCTGACACTAGTCGCCATGACGGCAACCCGCTCGACCTAGGCTCCACAAGTCCTTTCACAGGCCCAAGTCCTGGGCCGTAGCACCGAGCATTAAACTCCCCAAACTTCTAGTCAGTGCCACATAACACCGATCACATCCATGTCGTCTTACAAGCAGATCATCCAGTAGTTAGAGCCCTCCAAAATAAAATTAATTTTCCTTTTTAAGCACGCAGCCACCACTCTGCCAAATATATCATTCAACCTAGTTTTATTATTTTTAATATAAAATACAAAGGCAAGCACCACCCGTGCAGCCAACCAAACAAAATAGTTTGAAAAACAATAACCTAAACTTGCTCCACACGAGCACAAAAGTCGTTTACAAGCATGAAAATCGAGTAAATCAACAAACAATTAAACAAAGCACCCCTTGTGCAAATGCCGACATCAGCTCGAAGATCGGTCCTTTAATGTTGAACAGCCGGGGCTTTTCTGCCGATCCGTCCTGATCTTTTCCAATAGTCCATAAAACTCTTCATCATCCGTGTCGCTCGAAGCCGCATCTTCCTCTTTCGACCCAAAGTCGGTCCTCTCCATCAATCGTTCTTCTTCCAATATAAGTCTACCACACTGTCTATCCGTTGGTAGATGCGCCACGTCGATTTTTCTTTCCCGTTCTTTTCTGGTGATTTTCACAATTAGTGCAAACCTGCCCTCTTTTGCATGGCTCTTGGCCATGCTCTTCTTCTGCACATTTCTTACAATTTTTTAAGTTACGACAGTCTCTACCAAGATGACCGAATCTCCAACAGTTAAAACAAATTGTAGGTTTATTGTACAGCTTCCAGCTGTAACACATCCAGCCTAATTTTATTCTTTTTAGATGTTTTATCTTCTGGTATGTCTCTCCCTTGATTCGTAATATCCAATTCCAGCCCCTCCTTGACTTGAAAGACGTGATAGCCTCCACGTTCTTAAACTCCTCATTCTGCTGCAAGATCATCTCTTGCACCTTGTCCTTTGTTAGCTCCTCTTGCACATCATAAACAATTATTCTAGGGTCTCTTTTACTTGGAGTTTGTATCTTATAAGACGTTTTAAGTTCATCTATTTTGCCAAACTCCTCTATTATCTTATCAACATCTTCTTTCATTTCCGTCCTTATTAATAAGCCTCCTTTGCCAATATTCCTACATCCTTCAACTCCAACCCCTAATTTCTCAGGCTTTATCTCATCCTTTACCGCTTTCTTAGTCACTTCTGATTCTTGCTCCCTATTCGGGATAATCTTAACTTCATAAACAACTTCCTCCTTCACCTTCTTAAAAAACTTCTTGCCAAAATCCTTCATTTTTGTCACCTCAGCGAAGCTTTTTGCTCCCTGATTTTTAAGTATATCTAATTGTCCCTTATAATAGTGTGTCAACTTTTGTTGATCATTAATAGAGTCCACCAGATCCATCAAGTCCTTATTTATATTTCGCTTAATATCTACAGTCAACTTAGCCGTGCTGATAACACCTGTTATCTGCCTAACTTTAAGTTTCACCATATCTTCAGTCAGGATTCTCAGAACCTCCATATCGACCTTCTTCGCCCCCATTGTTCAGCTGCGAACTTTAACTCAAAACGCTTCTAACCCACGCTCCTCCGACGTTAGCGAACTACCCTAAGGTAGTCCCCCAGGGCCCACAACGTGGAGGTGTCGGAGGCAAATTTAGAATACTCTAAACAAGTAAAAGCACAAAATCCTCAATGCCCAATACCGGCTTAATAATTTCACTAATATCGCAATAATAGCCAATAAACTTTTAACTTTCAGCGTGGGGTGGACCCCGCCTTTCATGGTAAATAAATATTGACAAATTTTTCTATGAAATTCGTTAAAAAGTTATTTACATTGAACCCCTAGGGACCCCCCTAGAAAACACTTCGTGACCCACAGGTTGGGAATCGCTGCTCTAAAAGCTTTTTTCGCGGTTGTAATAAACCCTAAGGGATCCAGATCAAAAACTCAAAACCATATCCGAAATTAAGAAATAAAAACGAGGAGCTCAAACTTTTTTCCCATTAGTCGTCATTAACGTACAGCTATCCAGGCTAGAAACCCAAAACCGTATCCTGAATACTTTGAAGGAGTAAAAGCTAAGCAAAAACACGAGATTAGAACAAACGTTCGCGAGTCGCCATTAAGGCTGCTATGTACTAAGAAAAAAAATCGTACTTCCATTTTCCTTTTCTTGTGGTGGGCTCTTGTGGTGAGAGGAGTCCAGTTGACAGTTCGAGAATTCCACCCCCCTTAGGATTGACATTTTGAGGGATTGTAATGGCTCTCTCTCTATAGGGGGGGTTAAGCGCTGCCCCCAAATTTTTTTATTTAAAATATAGTTTTGTCAACTATTTACAGGTACATAAATGCTGATAATCAAATAAAATTGGTATTGTCAGATAGCCTGAACTTTTCTGCAAAGCGCTACGGGATTCATTTTATAAATTTCGTCCACCGAAGAAATTTATGAGCGTTTAAAACACACTATACCGGATTTTTCCCCGAAAAATTTAAATTTTAAAATATTAATTGCATTTGTTTTAAAAAAACGAAAAAGGTACACAAATGTAAAATTTCTTTCTCTATGACGGAGTACAATTTTTTAAAAAAAATCTTTGAATCCAAGTCGGCAATCCGTGGGCAAATTTTCTCCATTAGGTTAACATTGAGGTGAGCGAATCCAATTGGTTAGTACATAGCAACCTTAATATATAGTTATCCTATCTAGCTATACAAAAGCACATCGAGGAAACATAAAAAATATGATGTTGGTGTTGTTTACCCATTAGTTAAATGCGGGGCACTTGTCAATGAAGACATTCGCACTACATCCAAAATATAAAATTTAAATGAAGATAGGGAATTAAAACAAATGCCCTCACATCGTTACTAACTTTTGTGATCCATACTAGAAACTTAAAACTACATAATTTAACTTTCATATTTTTGCTGTACCGTATATAATGATTAAAGCAAATGCTAACACACATTAGTCGCCATTAACTTTTGTGATAAATGCTAGAAACCCGGAACTGCCTCCGTCGATGTTTAGTGCCGGGGGCTAATCTAGCTATCCATTTCGCCTTCCATAGACAAGTATTACAGATAATCTGAACAGGATGCTTGTTTATGAGTTGTTTGTGACGTTGGATGTTTGTGACCTATCCGTTTGATCTCTTATAGCTATTTCATATCTGGAAGAGATCAGAAAAAAAGGTGTTAAACTTTAAAAAATCGTAATAAAGATCTATTGAATTTCGTAATTAGCTTTAATTATTTAACGTAAGATTACGTTCCTCAATAATGGTCCTTCGGAGAGAAAAAAAATTGTCCTGCGTCGCGAGTTATAATTTTGGCAGCACGCTAAACCCAGAAGCAGTAAACAGGTAAACAGAAAAGTACCAAAATGCGTCAAAAAAAAGAGGTAAGCAACGATAAGTAATCCTACGTTAATAACCCGCGGTAGTTTCGTTAGAAGAGACTACCTGAAATATTATTTTCAGTGTCTATAAGGTCCTCTAATCTCTACCTACGCAGAGAGCCCTAGAAAAAATTCAAACGAAATTCTACGACTCATTTTAACTAATAATGAAAACTTCATTTTTTAGAAAATATTGTCAGTTTCATTAAAGTTTGACTTTTAACCTATAGTCCAGTGAAAATTGAAGTAAATTGAAAATTATTTAAAATATTTGAGTTCCGTTTAATTTCTGGTCATACACAGATTTAAATTAGACGAAAACAGATTTTATTTAAATCAGGCCAAGTACTTACAGTTACTACTGTTTTTAAAGTTACAATTCCGAATAGCTACCATTTGGGGATATTTAGGTTTCCCTCAAATTTTCGGTAGATGCCCGATGAAAAAATGCCCTCTATTTATTACCATTTAAACAAGGTTAAAATCCGGCTTATCTACTGTGAAATAACCCGAAAAATAGATTAAAAATGGCAGTCAATTTGAACTGCAGCCATTTTCCAGCTGTAAAAGTAATCATAGTGTGTTCATCATTAAGTTTTGACATAATATGGGTTATTCCCAATTTTATTGCTGACATCAGTGGGTTGCAAGAACCTGGTAATTACCGAATATACGGAGTGTCGCTAGAGTCTCCGGGTTCAAACCCCGCGGTAAGCATAGTCATTCTTAGCCGTTTGGAATCGGATTCAAGCACCGAGTATGTGGTCAGTTAAGCTTTCATGTTTCAAAAGAAAACCGTAGTGCTCCTATCATACCAACCAACCTGAAGGCTTAAATATATCTTTTTGTTTCCCTCAGCTAAAGTACCTTATTTTCTATGAGGTCAGTGAGGGTTGGAGAAGGTACGAGTCCTCAGATATCAACCCTTGGGGTTGTTCTGTCAAAAATGTGAGGCCAAGTCGGACTCCGCCCCTTGTGGTGCCATTGTTTACCGGAGTCGCATTCCACTCCCCGCTGCCATCTATGAACCTGGTCTGGAGTTAATGAAAACAGTATTTCTGGGAAAATGACTCCATTTATCTGAAACTAGCTTGATAACGTGGCTCTGGGTCGGGGAAAAAGAAATGAAAATGATCTGTAAAAAAACTTCAGACCTACAAAAAATCTCATCAAAAACACTCAGTTGAGCTCAAAGAAGTTACTGCACGAAATAATAAGGAATAATTAACCCCGCCTTTCATTGAATTGATAATAGCAGGAATAGATAGAAATACTTAAATAATCAGTCTCAAAATAAACCTTCACTTCTGTGCAATATTGATATTAAGCTTAAACTCTTCGTAACCTTTGAATACAGGATAACCCAAAGGATTACGGGTGGTCTAGATTGTGTTAACAAACCTTAATTTTCAATTTACTTTTTCCTGAAAATATTTCCTTCGTTTCTTTTCTCACTCCTGTGAGTTAAAATATATTACGTAATAATGTTTAAATTAAAAATATTTTGCTATAATTTTTTCAATATGGAAAAAAATTCAGGTTTCCTTTGAATTTGGCACACACGTATTCCCCAGATTCTGCCTTAATCCTGACTGCACACATGCAGGCAGGTTTATCATCAGATAAGCTTAAGTAGGTGAGAATATACTTTATATTTAGTGATCTCATACATCAAAGTATCTATATAAAAAAAGTAATTGAAGACGGCTTTATAAGAGCACTATGTCCCGACTTTTTTAAGATATTTTGAGCTTAAAACGAAAAATAAGTTATCTCACTAGAGCACTTAATTTTCCTAGATGTTTTTATTATAAAAAACTTATGATTTACTTCGGAAAACATTTTGATGAAAATATTATATTGCATCCATAAATCACGCAGCACATAACTCTGCTTTATCTTGCTTGTGCTACTTTCGAACATTGTATACTCTGCTTTTTTTTAACTTATTTTTTAAAAATTTTCTCAAACTTGGGTGTGGATTAAACGAGTTTAGAACGGATTCTACTAACATAAGGTTACCTCCTTTATTCGACACTTTTAACTTAAATGTGTATTTCGGCATTTAAGCTCTATTTCAATCTTATATAAATCCCCGAGAGTCCGATGTGATTTTCTAGTATGCTTTCGAAATGACTAGTTTTATTTTACTTTTGGCTTAATGAAATTGTAAAAACTGTATTTGTTTACTTTTTATTTTGACCATAATAAAATGGGAAAAGAATTTAACCCAAGAAGTTTTCATTGCGTATATAATCTGTGATTCGGATTTGTTTTCCGTCATTTTGAGATTTCCCATTTTTTAAGCAGCTAAATATTTTAACTTCGCTTCTGTAATCTAATCTTTTTTATATTTTTTTAATCTATTACAAATCTAGAAAAGCTTCTTTTTAATGCAGCAAAAAAAATTAATTATATAAATTATAACGATATATAAAATCTAGCAACAAAAACT
Source organism: Dolomedes plantarius (assembly GCA_907164885.2). NCBI lineage: Eukaryota > Metazoa > Arthropoda > Arachnida > Araneae > Dolomedidae > Dolomedes > Dolomedes plantarius. The sequence goes on from OU015502.1 coordinate 120,457,953, forward strand.
GATCTTCGAAACCAATGTCTCTTTTGAGTTTTCCATTCTTCAGGCAATTAAATATTTTAATTCTACTCAACAGATCCATTCTTGATCTTTAAAAAAAAACTCATACCTTATTCTTTAAAAAAACACTACTTGTGATGTTTACTTGGTCGTCTTTTTACACTTTCAATCCCGTTTGTAAATATATTGAAATCAGGAATAAGTCGCTGGAATAATAGACTTGTTTATTCAGATCCTGATTTTTATTACGATACCAACATCTTTACGTGATCCATAATACTTACATGTACCGATGATATTCATTACAACAGGATTCAAGCTCGTTGCCTCCCTGTTACAGATAAAAAGTTGCCTTGAGCATCACTCGGCTAACTATATCCTCAAACTGCCAGTCAGTGACGTTTGTTGCGTCACTAGGAAATAAGCCAATGAGACGACAGAAGAGAATTAACGTAAAAAACACAGGAACGAAAACCCATGGAGTAAGGGCCTGTTCACATAGGAGTCCGATAGCAGGAGCGTAAAAGAAAAGGTTTGTCATTGGTTAAATATACACTCATGGACAAAAAAATTAGCGCACCAAGAAGGAGTCGTCAAAATGAAACGAAATTTTACATACGTAATGACTACTTTTATATAAGTAAATGATAAGAAAATCAAAGAAAAAGGATAATTTATTTCAGAGAAAAGGGTAAAAGAACGGAGGAGTTAATACTCCGTTGGACCCCCTCTAGCGCGAATGCACGATGCGATACGATCGGGCATTGAGTCATACAAGTTCTGTATGATGTCTTGAGACATTTCGTTCCATATTTGCTGTAACCTTGCCTCTAGTTCGTTCAAACTCGTGGGATGCCCAACTCGTCGTCCCAAATGATCCCAGATATGCTCGATTGGAGACAAATCTGGGGATCGGGCAGGCCAAGGAGGGGTAGTAACAATGCGGAGACAGTCTTGTGACACCCTTGCCGTATGAGGCCGAGCATTGTCTTGTTGAAAAATGGCTCCTTGGAGCCGTTGCATGAGTGGCAACACATGTGGTTGCAGGATTTCATGAACATACCGCTGGGCTGTCATGGTGCCACGGAACAATACTAGGGGTGACCGTATATTGTAGGCAATGGCACCCCATACCATCACACCAGCTGTGGGAGCGATGTGTCGCTGTACAGCAAAGGCAGGATTGAAGCGTTCACCACGGGCTTTCCACACACGAACACGATTGTCATCACTGCCGAGATTGAATCTGGATTCGTCGCTAAAGACGACCTGGTTCCATTCAACTGCAGTCCAGTTTCCTCGTGCGCGGCAAAACTCCAAACGGAGGCGTCGATGGGTGGGCGTCAAGGGCAGCACACGTAATGGGCGCCGCGATACCAACTGTCCTTCAGCCAGGCGCCTTCGTATGGTTCGAGAAGACACAGAGGCCCCTAGTGAAGGTGCTACCTATGCCTGGATGGCGGCCGATGAAGCAGTTGGCTGTACGCGTGCATTTCTTACGATGTGGCGGTCTTCTCGACGACTGGTCTGTCGAGGGCGCCCTGAGCCTGGTCTTCGTGTACATGACATCTCTCGGGTCCACTGGTCCCAACACCTCCTCACAACACAATCAGAGCGGCCTAATTGACGAGCTACTCGCCTAGCTGACCACCCAGCTTCCATCATCTCGACGATTCTTCCCCTCTCAAACTGCGACAACTGCTTATATTGTCTTCGAACACGGCGTAATGGCATGTCTATCTCAGCTCTTCCTTTGTAAATGATTCAGCACACTCAAACAAGCTTTGGTTACCTGTTTTATACTCCACAGAGTACGATGTTCAACGCCCTCTACCGGCTATACGTAATGCGCAATCACGCTGCATTTCTAATCATTTGCACATGTCCCCGACATGTATCTTCATTGCAAGTTTCGTTACGATCCCGAAATTATTTCTTGGTGCGCTAATTTTTTTGTCCATGAGTGTATTTCAATACTTTAACGCTTCCGCTACGGAACTCCTATGTGAACAGGCCCTAAATAAACATGTGTGCTTCGGACGTAATAAGTTTCACATTACAGAAATTCTGGTTTAACATGATTTTTCTTTACGATCAGAACGGAATTTCGTCTTACATCACTGGTCCTATTCAGTTATTTAACTATGAACCTTACATAAATATACGAAATATAAGCGCATACGAAAATTTCGTCGCGCGAAAACTTCATCATCGTGGCGTATATTTGTAAAATCTACCAATGAGCATTATTTTCGATTAAGAACATACGTCACGATAACGCCGTTTTCGCGCGACAAAATTTTTGTTTGCTAAATAATTATCCTTCGAGTGACTTATCTTTCCATGCGCTGGCTCTTGTATTATTTTTTTCCAAGCAGTCGCATTTGTGCTACCATGACTAAGGGCCTGTTCACATAGGAGTCCGTTGCGTAGCGTTAAGGGAAAGATGACGTTGAGACGAAAATAAACCAATCATAGGAGTAGAACTCCTTCTTCGTAGAACGAGTGGGTAAAGGCGGTGAGAGACTTCACACACACAAATAAAAGGTCATATTCTTTTTAGCTGCCAAACTTTAATTGATCTTTAAAGCAGCACATTACACAAACATATAAAATAAAGGAATAAACAACTATGTAGTCATAGGCAGATCCTCACATCAGCCAACATGGCCGCATCCTTCCTCCTTCCCTTTTTCTACTAAAAAAGTCGAGTTGAGTTGTGTCTTCAGTTCTTACAACTCCCATCGGGGCAAGCACATCCGTCACATGAGTGTCGATGTTGCTAAGGAAAATAAAACTCGGAACAAGTATTTGTTCTATCACACACAAGTAAAGATATTAAGGTGAGAGCTCTTCATTATGCAGCTCCCACTTAATATAAACAATATACATACAAATTTATAAACATAATACATATATTCCAATAAAACATTAACCAAATAACATAATCAATAGCAATATTGTATTACCACACCATTTAAGATCAAGTATATACATGAAAAGATAAATTCTTAAAATTAATTAGGAGAATCAAATTTTAATCTAGACAAAGCATCAGCATTACCATGGCGACTACCCTTTCTATATGTGACGCTCATATTATAACGTTGTAGAGCTAATGCCCAGCGAGAAAGCTTTGCACCATGAGGGGCACTTTGAGTTAAATAAGTCAATGGGTTATGATCAGAAATTATTTGTATTTCAGCACCAAATATCCACGTATCAAACCTTTTCAATGCCTCAAGGACACAAAAAGCTTCTCTCTCAATGGTTGACCACTTCATTTGGCATGAATTCAACTTTTTACTAAAGAATGCAATCGGTACTTCCTTTCCTTGTCCATCTTTTTGAGCTAAACATGCACCGATTGCTGTGGCCGATGCATCTGTATATAACTGGAAGGGTTTATCAAGATCTGGAGTATGTAAGGAAGGCATTTTGACCAACTCCTCCTTGAGTTTCGCAAAAGCTTGGTCAGCATCAGTACTCCATGGTATGGCGGTTGGCACACTTTTCTTAGTCAAATTTGTCAAAGGTAACACAATTTGTGAAAATTGTGGTATATAATCACGGTAGTAGCTAGCTAGTCCAAGTAAACTTCTTACTTCTTTCTTCGTAGTGGGCTTTGCTAATCTTTTTATAACTTCAACCTTCTCTGGATCTGGGGAATGTTGACCGGATCCAATCAAATGGCCTAAGAACTTCACTTGAGTTTTACCAAACTCACACTTTTCTAAGTTTACTGTTAAACTTACTTCCCTTAGTGTCTTGAAAACGCTGTTTATGTGATTAAGATGTTCCGCCCACGTTTTAGAAAATATGGCCACATCATCAATATATGAACGACAATATGCTTTATGAGAAGCTAGGGCCTTGTCTATCGATTTCTGGAACGTACTCCCAGCATTTTTCATTCCAAATGGTAACACGTTCCATTGATAATGGCCAGAATGTGTCACAAATGCTGTATAAGGCTTGGATTCTTCCTTCATTGGAATTTGCCAATATCCCTTGGTGAGGTCGATTACAGTAATAAATGTTGCTTGTCCTACCTCAAATAACAGATCTCTAGCTATTTTCATGGGGTAAACGTCTGGGATTGTAAAACTATTCAGTAATCTAAAATCAATGCATAACCTAACGCTTCCATCCTTCTTAGCGACACAAACTACTGGATGAGCCCATTCACTGTCACTTGGCTCAATGAGGCCCATATCTAACAACTCTTTGATCTGCCGATCTACTTCTTTTTGTAAACTAATAGGGACCCTGTACGGTTTGAGTCTCCTTGGCGAACAGTTCTCCGTAACTTTAACAGAATGACCTTCAACCTTGGCGTGTCCGGGCTTGGAACTGAATATATCTACATATTTCCGGAGAATATCAAAGAGTTCCTGGGTTTGTTCCCCTGATAAACTAGTACTTTTCATATTATGAATGTGTTTTCTGATATCTTCAATATTTTTATTCCTCTTGTCAGCAGGTGCATAGTGAATTGTCCCAAAATCTTCATCTAGTTCGAAAACCATACCAACATGATTTATCCTTTGAATGTAAGGTCGGAGCCTATTTATGTGGAGTTCCCTGATACTCCCATCTTCCATTTCGACTTTTGCGGAATGTGGTCTAGTAAGTTGTATAACTGTGGCAGGTCCAATCCAAGTATTTAAAAGTTTGTGAGAGGACGAAGGTAACAGTACTAAAACCTTTTCGCCAACAACAAAAGATTTTTCCTTCGATCGAAGATTATAATTAGAAGAATATCGTTCTTGAGACTTCTCTGCATTCTCGGATGCAATTTCATGAGCTTTTCTTAGGTTTTCAGTTAAATTTTGTAAATAATTCACAATTGGACGAGATGCAGTGGTTGGGATACTCCGCTTGCCTGTCCAAACTTCTTTTAACAAAGATAAAGGACCCGGAGGTAATCTCCCATAAACTAACTGGAATGGTGACAACCCAGTAGTGCTGTGTGGTACTTCTCTATACGCGAATAAAAGATAAGGAAGATGCAAGTCCCAATCTCTGCCATATTCTTGAATATTTTTGTTCATCATCTCTTTTAAAGTTCTGTTCCAACGTTCGACAGCACCCATACTCTCAGGATGTCCTGGAGTGGAAAAACGTGGAGATACGCCTAGGAGATTTTCAAAAGCCTGAGTGAGCTTGGATGTAAAATTTGTACCTTGATCGGTACAGATCATTTTCGGGAATCCGGTCTGAGTGAATATCTTCATTAACACGTTACATGTAGTTTTGGCACTAATTTCTCTTACTGGTATGGCTTCTGCCCATCTAGTACACAGATCCACAGCACATATTACAAAACGATGTTTTCTACCCGATGGAGGTTCTAATGGTCCTATACAATCTACGCTCCATACTTCAAACGGAGTTTCAGGTCTGACAATAGGTTGTATAGGGATCCTATCCTTATATGTAGCCACTTTTCTCATTTGACATTCTTTGCAACTTCCACAATATTCTTTTACGTCTTGCTTGACTGTAGGCCAGTAAAATGAGTACTTAATACGCTGAGTGGTTTTCTTTTCCCCAAGATGGCCAGCTAGTGGGATTTCATGTGCCATTTTTAACACAATGTTCCTCTTTTCTATTGGTAACACGACTTGCTTAATATTTTCGCCACAGATACATTCATTATGCTGTAAAATTCCATGGTCAATAAAATAAGAGTTTTCTCGTTTTTCTGCCCATTCAAAACATTTCTTAAGCGTTTCATCATTTTTCTGAAGTTTGACGAACTCTAAGTTTGTCTCTTCTATTGTGCGATCATCTTTTGCGTTTTGTAGAGACTCATTTCCGCTCACTGCTAACACTGTACTGGTTATATTCGGAAGCATGTACTTGTCATCCTTATATCCCGTCACTTCACTATTCGGTTCTTTTAATTCTGAGACTGACGTCTCCGAACAATGGCTATTCCCGTGGAGTTCGATATTTTCTTTGAGCATAGTGTACGCTGAAAAGCTTAGTAATAAATCATTAGTAAGTCTCTTTGAAACGGCACAGGTGACTGGAACATCCCCATGTAAATCGTCATTAATTTTCATTCCAATGATTCTGAGAGGAGTTGTTTCACTTTCCCCAAAAGCTGAATTTATTTCTATTTTGCCTTCTCCTTCATAAGGCATATCGGCTACCAAATCTTCTCGCACTACGGATATTTGTGCGCCCGTGTCTACGATACCATTCAGAACTACATTTCCACATTTGATTTCGACGATTTTTAAATCATCCACGCCATCATAAATATCCATTGATTTGGATACTGGAATGGAAATTTTAGCTGTCAACACATCTGATTTATCATCTTTTATAGTAGTTGACTTTTGAACTAGGTTATTTTGTGCGGTAACAGGAATATTTTTAGACTGATGATTTTTCGTACAAAACTTTGAAGTGTGACCTTCCTTTCCACAAGTAAAACAAGTTGGTTTGAATTTAGATCTATATAAATCCTCATTTCGGCGTTGTGGTGTCCATTTGGTTGTGTTTTGAGGTGAAGAAAATGGTTTACTCTTGAATGTCCGTTCTGGAGGTGGAGTATGAGGACGAAATTTTTCATTTACCTTGTCCTTAGAAACCGTTCCCAAGGATTTCTTTGCTGTACTGCGTATACTATCATATTCATCTAATCTGTCCGCCAACTTGGACGGGGAAGTAAATTTTGTCCATTCATCTAAGAGATGTTCTCGCACTTCAGGTGGTACCTTTTTCTTGAGCTGATCTGTAATGATTAGATTCTTCAATCCTTCAAAATCTTTGATATCTAGACCTCCAATCCATTCTTCGAAATAATTTGTTATTTCATAACAAAAATCCCTCCAAGATTTCTCAGCTATCTTCTGATGCATCACGAACTTTTTCCTAAAACTTTCAGGATTCAATTTAAATCTTTTTAGCAAAATTGTTTTAATATACTCGTAATCCTCAAATTTCTCTTCCGATTCTCTACTAATTAATTGAACGATTTCAGATGGTAATAACGTTAAAAGACACGATACCCAGTCTTTAGTATCTATGTTGACTCTTTTGGCCTGTCTTTCAAACAGAGATAAATAAATCGTGATGTCATCTTCACGCAAATTAAATCTAGGCATAAGCTTAATTAATTCTGAGCAATGTTGCCCACTGTTATTGGAAACCGTAGAAGAGCTTGACCGACTTTTAGATTCGATTTCGAGCTTTCTCAATTCAAACTCCATTTGCTTCTGCTGAGCTTCCAACTCTCTTTGCTTCTGCTGAGCTTCCAACTCTCTTTGCTTCTGCTGAGCTTCCAACTCTCTTTGCTTCTGCTGAATTTCCAACTCTCTTTCCTTCTGCTGAATTTCTAACTCTCTTTGCTTCTGCTGAACTTCCAACTCCATTTGATTTTTCTTGGAGACTTCTTCCTCGAGTCTGGTACTAATGATCATCTCTAATGTTCCCTTTACAAATTCTTCATCATAAGATTTACTTTCTATAATAATTTTTCTGAGATCTACTATTCTCATTTCGGGAGTTGGTTTTTCCCCCATCTCTTCAGCTAAATTACGTAAATCTTCTTTTTTACCCTTAGTTAAAAATGCCATGGTGCTTAGTGTCTAGTAACCCCTTATTTTATAAATATATCTAGCCAAAAATATAATTCTTAGAACAAACAGGGATTTTTTTCAGAAGCCCCGAAAAATAATATATATATATCTGACGATAAATGACTCATGGGGTTAAATCTAATAATACACTTCTAAACATATACTTCACTAATAAACACCAAAAACCAAAGTTTTATTTTTAACACTAACTGCGTCAACCCTTGAATACAGTAATTAATACAAGTTCAAATAAATACCTAATAACACCCAATAACCATTAATGTGTAGTTAGTAAGTACTACACGTAAACAAACTGTTCGAACTAACGTGCTATAATATTTTAACCACAGAAACAAAATATCATACTTTCAAAAAAAAATATTAACAAATCCAAGAACAAACATTAAAGTTTCGTTTTCACAAAACTGTAAAAAAAAAATCTTTAAATATCAAAACCTTCGATAAAAATATTGTATGTACAACTCAATTTTGTAAAATTTCCAATAATGAATGTTAAATGTCACCAACAGAACCGATAATATTTTATCAGAACACTATATAAAATAATCAAACGTATTTATTTTATTCCACGCTATTCGTCAACCTTAAATATCCCACCTAAAATGTAATTATACAATCCTTATGCTAAGAATATCCATCAAGAATAAATCCCAAGTACGTATATCATACAGTAAAATAAAACCAAAACGAAATCCACAATTCTATCGAAATTATTCCATTTATAATATGCATAAATAATGATTTGTTACACACAAAAAAAATAACATAAAATCGTTCTTATTTAAGTCATTTCCTGAAAACCGTTTAAAATAACTTGGCATGGGGCCAAAACAGAACCAGAAGTTCTTAAGAATACACTGATGTACAAAACAGAACCAGAAGTTCATAAGAATACACTGATGTATGATTTTACATAGGTTGACTTTCAAATTACTAAATGTAATTGCTAAACAAAATAAATTCAGACAACAAATCTTAACTTATTTGATATGTAATATCTTCAAATTTAAATGCAGTGAATTAGATGAATTGTCGTTTGCAAAAACTGATTAAACATGCGTTTAACAAAATTATTCTTAATTATCTGGGGCGAAAATTCCAAATCGAAAGGAAAAAATATTTTTCCCCTTGAAAGTACAACAACACTAAAAATTAAAATAAAATATACAAACAAATAAAACTCGGAATACTGACATATTCTTTTTGATTTTCTCTGGTGAGAATTCGTTTTTTTTTTCTCTGACGAGAAACAGAAACTTTATGTCCCGGGATAGTACAACTTTAAACACTCTATTCCTAGATAATTTCGCCCAGACAATTAAAATATTAAAATGCGGGAGCATGCATTTACACAAAAAATAAGAGCTCTCACCTGATACGATCCTTCCGACTGCGCCAGTAGAACTCTTTCTTCGTAGAACGAGTGGGTAAAGGCGGTGAGAGACTTCACACACACAAATAAAAGGTCATATTCTTTTTAGCTGTCAAACTTTAATTGATCTTTAAAGCAGCACATTACACAAACATATAAAATAAAGGAATAAACAACTATGTAGTCATAGGCAGATCCTCACATCAGCCAACATGGCCGCATCCTTCCTCCTTCCCTTTTTCTACTAAAAAAGTCGAGTTGAGTTGTGTCTTCAGTTCTTACAATAGGCGTTAAAAATTTCATAGCTAATCGTTTGGAGGTTTGTCATTGGTTAAATATATTTCAATAATTTAACTCAACGCAACGGACTCCTATGTGAACAGGCCCTAAGAAGCAATATTCCATATCAGTGTTATCTAACGAGCCACGACTTTGCTAACTCATTTGGGAAAAGAAAAGCCAAACATTTTTTAACTGGTCGTAGATAGTGATTGAAATTTGAAACTTTAATTTCTTATATAAAGGTAAAATTATAATGAGAATAAAATTGAAAATATGTATGTAATCACAACTAGCGTAGAAACTGGTGGGAAAGGAAATTATTCCTATATATTCAGGCAAGATGTACTTAGAATTAGATTCATATAGGTAACAGACGATGTAAAGAAAGGTATCTGGTGTTTCCATCAAACACTTATCTTAAAAAAGAAAGAAAAAAAAAGAATATCGAAAATTCACTTCGCTCTAATATTTCTATTAAATTCCTTCAAATCCTCTTTTCTCTTTCGAAAGTATTTCATTCATCTCTTCTGATTTTTTTTTAACATAGGTGCACCGCAAAGTAAACAAAATAAATTTGTTCTCCAAATACTTTCCAAGGATGTTTTATGTCTGTAAACAAAAAGGAGAACTTTTAAAAGGGATCGAAAAGGGAGAAAAATATACTGAAATTCTTTCTCGGCATCAAAATTTCTAAGCCTTGCATCTACCGCATATAAGATAAAGTATTTTTTCTTTCTCTCAAATAAAGCCTGCTTTTAGAGATAGCCTTTGTAAAAATGTGAAGAAAAATATTAAATTCCTTTTGAGTAATTTACTTTTCTTGGAAAAAGAAGACTTATCTAGCGTTGTATTTAATTCTTTGCCAAATGTCACGTGAAAAAGAATTCGAATTTTATTCAAGAGCAAGCTTCAAATTATTCACCTCTAACAACAAACCAGGAAATTTATGTAAGCCGGAAATATATCGTTTGAGAATGCGCAAGTCATTATTTGCAAATTTTTTTAAACTAATTGCGATATAACCACACTGTTTAAATATGTGCTTCGTAAATGTGTTTCGAAAGTGATGGTTGCCCATTAATTTCAAATTCAATGCATTAGTATAAAGATTAATAATGTTGTATTGTAATAATTTCAAGCCTTTAAACTAGAACACAGATCCATTTGTTAGGGAAAAAAGAATTTTTCTTATCTATACGGCAGTGTTTGAAGCCATTTAGATTGAATTAATTGTTGTAACGATTTTTAATTTATATCGTTTGCAATAAATGGCGGAAGCATTACCTTTTAAAAACCGTTAAATTTAATCATGTAGTTTCAAACTTATTTTCTCATGAAAATTATTTGGCTAAAACATATGTTATTAATCTGTTACTGTGTATTTATCTAATCGGAAAAGTGTTTCTTTCTTCGTTATTTGAAAATTCAAAACTAACTTTATATTATGATTTCACTTTAAATTACGTAATTAGAATTAACGAAGAATAACAATTTGGTTAAGCCTTTTCAGATGAGCCTTAATTTAACCATGTGGTTATTGATCTTTTCATTTAATATATATAAAAACTAAGAATATGGGTATAGGTTGGATTTGTTTCATTTGGGCCTTTTCTTTTCTTTTCCATATTTCGGACAAGGGTCTGGTTTCCTCTCTGTCAACCCGGGTTGGACCGTGACCTTCGAAACCTCGTGGGTTTTGAAGGTCACGGTTGGACCTACTTTTCCTCACAATCAGGAGATGTGTCTCTAGAAAACTGGAAGATTTTTTTTAGCTGTTATCGATCGATAGAGATATTTGTAAAACATGCATTTAGCAATTATTTGAGAACTAGCCGGGCTTCGCCTAGCTAAGCTCAAGCCATCCGTGTAACATATTTATGTACTTCGGTCCCCACAAAAGAAAAAAAAAGCCTACAAATGTATTAAATTCAAGTGAATAAATTCCTTTCAATTTTCATTCCCGTCGCTGCCGACAGATGGTAGCACCACTGCACCAGATGATTTGGTTTCTCAGCAGTGAGTGATTTTAGAATGAAAATATCTCTAAAACTATTGAATTAACAGAATAAGTGTACGCATAAAAAATTATCAGTTTTCGAAGCTCTTTCCAAATATGTAACATTTATGTACTTTCATGAGAAAAAAAATTACACCGTTTCCTGTATATTTGTCGGCCATTTTTTTTTCGAGGATTGGCCCACCCGGATGAGTTACGGTCACGTGATCTCTCGACTTCCACTTGTCTCTTTATTAGTATAGATTAAGTCATGATCTAGTGATGACCTGGATGGTTAAAGAAAGAAAGTTCCGTTTTGATAATTTAAGTGGGTAACTGATAATCTTTTGGATATAAATTGCTAATTTAAATAATTTGAAGGAATTCACATTCCCTTGAAAATAAAAAATAAAAAACCCTCTGCATTTAAATACAAAGTTCTTTGTAGCTAACATTAAGGAGTTTTCTTTGGTTTTTAAATTTATCTGTTATACCTGTACAGCCAATTATATACTTACATCTTATTTGAGTTTCCTCAAAGTTTAAACGACTTTTTCCAAATATTTTATTTGGAAGCTGCTTAGGGTAAAAGAATTGGAAAAAAGGAGTCTGCCTGATATACGTTATGATACCTCTAGTAATATTACCAAACTTATAAATTAATATCCAATTCACATTCTCAGCGGATTGTTTAAGATCGATTGCTAAAATCTGATTTTACTGTTGTGGAACACGGCGCCTACAAACGGTCTTTGGATTTTCGGCTTGTTTAGCTCTAATTTATGCTGCAACTTCCTCGTAGTTGAGAACCAAAAAACTACTAAGACGGATTCATTTAAAACCAGCTTATATTTCAAGTATTTATAGAATGTATGTATACTGGTTTCAAGACCATTTCAATTTTCTGAGAGCATTTCTTTGAGACAGAGCGCGATCCATATTTTCAACGAGAGGAACTGTTTGTCTATCATTCTTCCGGGCTGCTTGCCCACCGGAATCTATTTTCCCAAAACCGTTGAAGAACGAAGCCCGAACGGCGGACGTGATTCGTTCACTCCGTCACTTTCGCTGATTCGCAGGCTTTGGATAGCGTTCCCTCTGACCATAGGACCATAGGAAATGGGTCGCAACTGCAATTCCTGGGCCACGCCCTCAATTGCAGACTTTCAGGTAATAAGCAGAGGGGAACCAATAGAAACAGAGTATAAGAAAGGAGTGAAATGATTGGATCGCTGCTAATCCGTGAGTTCATACTACAAGAAAAAGTGAGTAAGCATCTTGCAGGGCAGTGCGTTCCCTCTGGATGTCGCTGATGCTCTTTGAATCCTTTAGTCATACGCTCCTATACATATGCTGGTCTAGTGACGGTTTCCCAGGCTTTCTCGGGCCACAGACGTCGGTCAGTCAGGCGGTCAATAGATCAGCTCATATTCATAAAGAACAGAAATAGGAGTGTTAAATTTCCATGACTTGTGAACTGGCGTTGAGAAAATTGCAAAGACATTGAGTGACGTGTATTTTGGCATGACTGGGAAACAAAATGAAGGCTCATGTGTTAGGCTGCATATCTGAGAGCTCTGCTTGTAAACCGGATCGTCGTGACCCGATGTATAAGTGTCTCGAAAAGTTAATCATGAATGGAGAAGTGGCTTATATTTACATCTAGTTTAATGTGAAATATTTGCATTGATCACTATATACAGTCGCTTCGTTATCATACATAAATTAGGGAGAGCGGGGTTGATAAATGCAGCTCAATAGAGACGTACGTCTTTTCATTCTGCCCTCTTGCTCGCCTCGTTCATTGACATACTCCAAGTTCAGTCTATCCGGGGCGTGGTGGCCCGGTTGGCAAAGGCGTCGAATCAGTGATCTGAGGGTTGCGGGTTCGAGGCCGGTCGCTGACAAAATCCACCGGCGTGTTCAATAATGGTGGCCGGGGCACGTAAAATAGGACGTGGTTGCAATGTCCTCCAAGTTCTCAAATTTACCTCTGGGGTGCTGGTTCAGGTGGTCTGGTCCCGCCACTTGACTCGGTTAAAAATTCGCGGACCATCAAACGGGTGCAGTATGGACTCACCCCCTGTGGTGCACCCGGGGCAACGCATGCGGCGAAGTGGTCTCACGCTTTCTGCTCTCCCCGGAGAAGAGCCTAGGCTCAGTTCTCCCAGCCATTAGAAAAAGAAAAAGTTCAGTCTATTCTCCCCTCCAATCGGCTTTCCATCATTTATATCTCCCTTTCCGACATTCCAGAAAGATCCAGCCGTCCCTCGAAATTTTCACCTCTCGAGTCTAACTCTTTGGGGCTTCTTTTTCCCCTCGACCACCCATCGAGGCTGTGTCTTTTCTCGCCGCACCTGCCCGCTTGAGGCCTTTTTCGGTGCCTTTTGTCAACCTTGCTCCTTTCCGTCGGCGTCGCATCCTTTTCCACTAATGATCTTTCTCTAAATATTCTAAATGATGTGTCTATTTCACTTAGTAATGGTCATTTCAAAAAAACTCATTCAAACCTCGCCACCTGTGTGGGCTCCTTTGAGTTTATTAATGATCCTGTCGATCAAACTTAACTTAGTCACATCTGTGCTAATTTAGAATGCTAGGAGCGAGTCTGACACTACTCCTACCCTCTGAGTGCTTTAAGCTAGGCTAAAAAAAATTGTAAGTTAAGACTTTTGATTCAGAATATTATATTCCTACTACAAGGTAACCCGTCATTTTGACGTCATAATACTAATAATGACGTCATAATGGAAAAAGTATATGAAAGTTAAAAAATATCCCGAATTATCTAACAATATTGCATTTAATCCACACCTTGCAAAAGCAAACCCTTTCATTATTTTTTATTTATTTAGCTTTTTCATGCGATTGGAGTGGTAGACCGCCATCCAGTTTTTTACAGCTCACTACGCAATATGAATACTTGAGCTACTTGATTCATTCACATTCAAGTTTGCTTACTTTCAGAATTCATCGCAAAAGTAAACAGATTTTTAAAAACTGTTAAATATACAGCTAAAAACATCGAATTTTTTTAGTTCTGAATGTTTTATAGAAAAATAGGCTGAACAAACGTGATTTGATGGAGAAGATATTAGTTTTTAGGTAAGAAAAAATTCTGATCCACATCTGAAATTGAAATTAAGCCTAACCGTCATTTTGTTTACTGAGGGCTTCAACTGAAAGATGAGTACAGCCCGGAAGTGTTATACAGAGACAAGGGCTATTATATATATAATTAATGTCTGTAAATAATAGAACTTATTCTTGTTTTTTAATGCTCGAAACATTTAAATTTCTAAAAGAAAAACTTCTCTCATAGTCAGGTAAGGGGTAAACTTAGTTCCGTGAAATTATTTATATATGACCTATAAAAGGACATTAACCTAATACCGAACGGACGTCTTTCTTTGTTTCGGGTCTTTTAATTCTCTAATCGCAGAAATTATCGATTCCTCCGGGGCATATTTTCCCAAGCCTATCATGTGTCCTAGATACATCAGTATTTGATTTCTCGCGAACGTACATTTATCTAGCCTAGCAGAGAAACCTAGCCTTATAAGTTCGGAAAATGCCGCATTAATATGTTGTAGGTGTTCTGGCCAGGAGTTGGAAAGGATTATTATGTCATCGATGTATGCCTGAGCATACCCCTTATGAAGTCTTAAAAAAATTCATAGTTGACTGGGAGGTTCTTGCTGCCCCTACCAACCCACATGGCATAGTTTTCCACTGGTATATCGCGTTATGTGTCGAAAATGCCGTCAGTTGTTTACTATTTTCTTTCATGGGAATTTGCCAATACCCTCTTAACAAATCGATGGTTGTGAGCCATTTTGCTTTGCTTGCCACCCAAATTAAATCTTGTGCTTGGACCATACGGTATGATATGATTTTAGTAGTAGCATTCAGTGCTCTAAAATCCCAACAAAGTCTTATACTCGCATCCTTTTTTGCTACACATACGATGAGGTGTGCTATTCCGCGTTGGAGGGTTCTATTAAGTCGTGCTCTAATAACTCCTCAATTTCTCTGTCAACTTCCACTTTATAAATTTCGGGCACCTTATAACAATAAGGTTTTTCCTCGGTAGCCCTACCATTAGTTCAATTCTGTGAGAGTGCACTAATGCGGGTTTAATTTTTTCTGAAAATAAACTCTTATGTTTTTCTAGTAACTTGTCCATCCCCAATTTCTTGTTTTCTGATAGATGTGATAATTCTACTTGCGTGCTTAGCACATTAAAGGGTTTAATATCCGCCTTAATGGGGGCATTTTCTACCTCCCCAAAGTCTTCTCCTTCAAACATGATATCAAGGACGTTAGTTCGATTCACAAATTCTTGATCTTATTTTGGTGTACCTTACACTTACTATCTCGGAGTTCCATGATGTACGTGTGTGGGAGATTATGTTTGACTATATAGTTCCTGGCCCTTTCCATCAAGCATATAACTGATTGGTAGAATCTGCTTTCAATACAATAACTTGATCCCCCACTTTTATTGCTAGATCTCAAATTGTAGTATTGAGCCATTTTCTCCTGTTGGAACTCAGCTATTGTTTTCACTTCTTTTGCGGCTTTCGCTAGCCTGCTTCGTAATTCTTGTAGGCATTTAGAAAGAGGTTTTATATTCAGCTGAGTACTTCCCGTCTTTCCCATGCAGGTGTTTTTTAAGACTGATAAAGAACCCTTCAGGTGGTCTCCCATACATCATTTGGAACGAGACAACCCCCGCCGTACAATTGGGAACCTCTCGATATGCCCATAATAAGTATGGCAGTTGTTTGTGCCAACTCCTCCTGTCATCTCTTATGATGTGGTGAATCATGATCATACCTGATTAAATCTTTCAACCAAGCCATTTTCACGAGGGTACAAAGGGGTTGAAAATCTCGGAATCGACCCTAATCTCTTTTCAAACTCCTGCGTAAGGGAGGTATTAAAGTTAGTACCATTATCCGAGGCAATGACACTTCGAAAACCCGTCCTGGTAAATATTTCTAATTACGCTTCACACGTTGCTTTAGCTGTGCGTGATTTAATAGGGATTGCCTCCGCCCACCTAATTGTTGGTCTACTAACGTTAGGACATATTTATGTCACGCAGAACTAGCAGGATCTAATGGCACGATTAAATCAATATTTACTATTTGGAATGGGAGTTCCGGCTTAGACACTGGCACAATCGGCGTCCTATCCGCTGTCCTAACCTTTCTCCTCAGTTGACAATCCTTACAACTATTACAATATTCCCTCTTAATCCCTCCCAATAAAAGGAGTACCGGATTCTTTCTATCGTCTTTTTAGCTCCCATGTGCTCTCCAAATGGTGAGTTATGAGCTAATTTGAACAACAGTCTCTTTTCCTTCGGAATTACTAACTGCCGTACGGTTTCTCCCAAAACCTTTTCTTTATGAAATAACAACGAATCAATAATGTAATAATTCCCTTTTCCTATCCTAGCTATGTGCCCCTCCCGTCGTAAAGTACGACAATTCTCCTGCTGTTTTTTAAATATCTCCACTGAGTCTTCCTCGTGATCTAGTCCATTACCTCTAACCTCATCCTGAGCATCCTTATCCTTGGTCTTATTTTCCCTTAATTTATTTTCCATCTCTTTTTTTACTTGTGTGTTACCTGTGGATTTCGCCTAGGTCCCTTAACTTTGGTACTGTACCGGGAGGAACAATTATCTCCTCACCGAATGAGTCCACCACAGCACATAACAATGCCCTATGGATTACATTCATGTCATCATTACCTAACGGTGGCCCAACTGTAATTTTCTTCAACGGTGCTCTAAATGCACTACCGAACGCTGATCTGAGTAGAATATTGGCTTGGTTTCCTACCTCATCTTGCTCTAAAACATCCGTACGGACGACAGTGACCTCGGACCCACTATCCACGAGAGCCTTTACCTTTCGCCCATTTATACTGACCGATATTATATTCTAAAGGTTGCATCTCTAAAGACAGATTTTCACCTCCTTTCATATTTATGCGCACACACACCGCATTTCCCACGACCTCCTTCTTCCTCCGGTTTCCTCTTCTTCCCCCTCCCCCGAAACAGCTTCAACTCTATTGTTTTCTCTTAAAATTATCTCCCTGTTGGTCCTCTCTGTTTTTAAGATTATAATCGTTTTTAGGGCACTCATATTTAAAATTCTCACTATCGCAAAAAAAACGTCGTTTATCATTTATTTTTCTATCTATTTTAAAATATCTCTCATCTGTTCTAGCTAAGGCATTAAATTTTGTTCCGGGTATGTTATTATTATTATGCACGTTCCCAGTATAATGTTTCCGATCGTAACCCTCAATTTTCCTTCGATAATCAAAGTTGTAATTACCCTTATTATAATTCGGACCTAAAGGAACCGCAACCACAAAATTATCTATTTCCGTGCTAATTCGGTGACTGACAACCAGAACTTCGTTTCCTTAAGGTAAATGTGCGATTGAAAATGAATAGGTAAATAGTCCTTAACTTTATCTACAACTAATAATTCTTTTAATTTTTCAAAAGTTGACACTTCCCATGACTGTAGATATAGTGCTGTTCCCGCTCTATTCACGAATTGTACATATGATTCGTTCGGTTTTTTAAAACAATTAACATAATTCATTTTATATTGTAGGGGGCCCCACTCACGCTATATTTGAAATTAATTTGCGAGTTCTAAGAAATATTGATTTGCATTTTGGCAAATACGAAAGATATTGTGGTGTACTTTTTCCTTGTCAGTCTTCTGACAAACGTAGAGTAATCTAAATTTTCCTTCGGCACCTCCACGTGGTGGGCCCTGGGGATCTACCGAAAGGTCGATCGCTAACAACGGAGGAGCGTGGGGATTAGGTTGATGCAAACGAAAACTGTTCAGTCCAAAGATGGAAAGTGGAGAGGTTAATATGGAGGAGATAAGAGTGCTTACGGAAGAATTAGTAAGACTCAAACATCAGAGTGTGAATAACGCTATCAGCACATCCAGATTGACGGTGGAGGGGAAATGTTAAATGAATAAGGACTTATCAGAAATCATTAATTCGATTCATGAGCAGCAGAAAGTCATTCAGTACCTTAAGGGACAGTTAAGCATGCATAAAAAGAAGTTATGTGGAGGCGCTGGTTAAGAGACCTGCTGTTATGAAGACACTTATTATGAAGGCCAAGACCAAGGAGAATAGGAATGAGGTGGAGATTACTCCTTTGATTAAGCAGAATTCGGAGAAAACTAAAAAAGAGGTGCAAGACAAGATTGATCCCGAAAAATTAGGGATAAAAAAAAGTCGAAAAATAGGTGAAGGAGGAGTTCTGATTCGGAAAAAAAACGAAAAGGACTTAGATGCCTTAATTGAGGAATTTAAGAAAATAGATGAATTGAAATCAACGCATAATTTGCAAAAGCCCATTAAAAAGAATCCTCTTATTATTATATTTGATATCATTGGGTCTTTTGAGAAGGAGGAGCTAATACTGAAAATGAAGAAGCAAAATGAAGAGCACGAAATTACGGATTTTGATGTTGTGACTAAATTGAAGTCAAGAAAAGGAGAAAATTGGGTATTAAGTTTGGAAGGAGCTACTCTTAGGAAAATGGAGAAACTTAAGACAATCAAAATAGGATGGCAACGATTTGGGTGGAAGGAATGCATAAAACCAGTTATATGCTACAGATGCTGGAAGTTTGGATATGTAGAGAACTATTGCCGAAATGCCTAAATGTGCAAGATATGCGCCTTCTCGGCGGATATCTTGCACATTTAGGCATTGCGGATAGGACTTGCAGTGGCTATCGGGCTGAGTTGAAGAGGATTATTGAAAGGACAGGCTATGTTCCTTATGAATATTTTTGGTAACTTAGCTACCTGACATCTTTGCTGAGCTTTGCTTGCTTTGCTAAATCTTGTTTTGTGATTGCTAGCTTTACTTTTTCTTTTCTAAATTTGTTAATTTTGCTTGTCAATTTTGCTGGTTTGCTGATTTGACTAAACTTATGTTGAGAAATTTAATGTTTAATTAGTTTTTAAAGGCATTTAAATTAATTTCATTTGCTTGTCTCCTTTTGGTTGTCTGTACTAACTGTACAGACTTTATGTTTGTTACTATTTTTCTGGCTTATGTTTTGATATGATTGAACTGTCATATTGTCTTTTGTTAGCCTATACAGGTGGTATAGGATGACAGTGAATTCTATTTTGTTATTGGATTTAATAATGTTGGATATCGATATAGATGGCAGGTGGTGGCTGCGCTATCGGGACAGTAATTGAGGATTATATGTTACAGTTATTGGCTCTAGGATGGTCTGA
The DNA here is from genome assembly GCA_907164885.2 of Dolomedes plantarius. NCBI lineage: Eukaryota > Metazoa > Arthropoda > Arachnida > Araneae > Dolomedidae > Dolomedes > Dolomedes plantarius. Next base: position 120,477,535 of record OU015502.1, read on the forward strand.
TTTGTTTGACCGCGAGTGGACGGTATCATGTGGCATTTGGACTGGAGGAGTGAAGTACCCCGCGGACAACGGGGGCCAAGAGTCCGTCCGGGTGTCCGGACCGGCGATTCTGAGGTCGAGTGGGTTTGCCGTCGTGGTGACCAGGAGTCAGTAGAGAATTTTGCCGTATAAGCCTTTTCAGTCTGTGGTCGGTGTTACTTTCGAATCCTTATATTGTAAGGGGGTTATTTGAAATTCCTTTAGTATTATGCCCTTTATTTTCTCGTAGTTGTCTAGATACTTACTCCCTAACATTGTGCTTAAGCCCTTTACCTGTGACTTTAAACTATGCACAATTATTTTCCCATACTATCGCTCAAGTACCTCATATAATTGGAACAGCATTTCTGCCTGTTTGAAGAAAAAAGGCGTCTCTTCGGTTCTAGTTGGTGGTGCAGGAATAACCCCTTTCATAATCCTCAAATATTCTGCAAAATTACCATTAACCCTTCTAGACCCTGAAATTGAATGTCTGTCACCTTCCCTTATTCTCAACGCTTCAATTTCTAATTCCTTCATTTTTACTTCTTTTTCTATTTGTTTGTATCTTTCCTGTCTTTTTCTTTCCCATTGTTTATCTTTTTTCCTCTAATTCTCTTTCCCAGTGTTTATATTTTTCTTCCTGCTCTTTTCGTTCTCGTTCCAATCTCTCATTAATTATAGAGGAGTAGAATTCCTCGACGAAACCTTCCTGATATTCCTTACTACCTATTATGTTTCTTAGGTCAGCTATTGTGCTATTCGGAGGGACTACTTCCTTTAGCTCTGTAGCCAACAAAATCAGCCCCTTAGGCCCCTTCCCCAGGAATGCCATTTTTAGATTCTAATACACTTAACAACAATTAGGGCCTGCTCACTAGGAGTCCGGTATCCGAAGCGCAAAAGAAAAGATGGCGCTGAGACGGAAATAAACCAATCATAGGCGTTAAACATTTCGTTGCTAATCATTTGGAGGTTTGTCATTGGTTAAATATATTTCAATACTTTAACGCTTCCGCTGCCGGACTCCTATGTGAACAGGCCCTTAGAATGCAAATTTACATTTATAGTTATACTAATATAACACACTAACTTTTGTAATGATAAAATTGTCTCAACAATTATAATGATACTTCGAGTATTTAAACACTCCAATTTATAAAATCACTTCCGCAATTATAATAGTACGAGCACTTATACACTTTTACCATTATACAAATATAACACACTTTAAACCGTAAAATAATAATCCAGTTACTTATATAATTTACCTAAAAAAAATTACTTCTTTCATTATCATCGTGATTCAAATACTTCAATAATTATAATAATAATTCAGTTTCTTATAATCATTAATACCACCTATCTCACACACAGGAAGAAATAATGAAGTCACTTACCCCTTCCGTTCCTTGTTGGATAGCCATCACACCGTTCTTCCACTGCTTGCTTCACTGAATCACTATTAGGCAGTTCGCGATAGAGTTCACACTCACTAATAAGCCGTTGATACACCCACCACTACGATGTTTTAAATACCTCCTGGATCAGATTTCCTTCCCGTATAACTTGACCAGTTACCAAGCGAATTTCTTATCGCTGATGTCGTGCACACCCCTCCGGTCTTAAATTCTTTCACCACTCTGGAATTCCCTTCATCAGTTTTAACGTTTTTCTGACGCCTTCCACATCGCACATCTTTCCAGTGAAATCCCCTCGATCTTTTTCAGCTGCGCCAAAATGTAGGGTCGCCGTGACCCTGTATTGAAGTGTCTCGTCAATTTATGCATACACGGACAAGTTGCTCATATTTACATCTAGTTTAATTATAAATATTAACAAAAAATAATAACATACAACGTTCTTTGTAAAAATCATCACACATCGATTAGAGGGAGCGAGAATCATAGCAAAGTCCAAATTGAGACGTAAGTCCCTTCGATTCTCCTAGCTCCGTCAGCATATCAGCACATAAATTCTCAGTCTATAATGCTCTCGCAGGTCAGGTCAAGTATATAATGTTGTCGGAGTTTCACGATCATAAGACTTTACCTCCAGTAAGTAAAATATATGCATCAATATATATGTGCTCAGCAAATAATTAAATATTACAAATAGGCCCTCATCAAGTAAAAATACATTCTAAAATAAAACATGAATTTAAAGATTAAGTGCTCTCGCATCATGAGGTCTCCTTTATTTATACCTCTTCCTCCGTAAAGTTCTAAAAAGTTCTCGTACGTTCCATCGCACCATGTGCGGCATCTATAATGCTTATCGGGAGTGACCTTTGAGGTTTTTCCTCCACAAGATATCTTTCTCCATACCTTGCGGTTTATCTTTTGTCGGCATAACTGTGCCGGCTCCGCTGTTGTGTTTTCAGCTGCCATCATGATTATCTGGGTTCGTCCGCATTGTGCGTAAGCGGTCTTTGTTAATGAATTCTAACAACCTGTCAGTTTCCCTCAGTAATGGTCCTTTTTGTCCAATTAAGGAACTACGCACTGCACCACAGTATGTTAACGACCTGTCCGTTTTACTTAAAGAATAGTCACATTTTTCCCAATTAAGGATAAGCCATGTGCGAGCCTAACAACTATTTTGCAATTTCCGAAAACATTTTTGTGTGTAAATAAACCTACTAACCACAGCAAGCAGGTCTTGAAAACATCGTAGGGTTGTAGAAAACAACCCAGGACTTTTACAATAAAGAAAAATTTGATTACAATACTTTAGCTGATTCATATTCATTACTGAAAGCAACGATGGTACATGATCAGGTTCCCGGGGGTTTTGACCTACAGCATTAGATCTCATTATTGGTTGGTAATCTCTAACAAAATTCCATCATTTATTATAAAAAGGTCTGTAGAAGAGTCTGTATAAAGAGTCTGTATAATTCTCCATAAATTTCATTTGAACCAACTAATTTTTTTAAGTATTCTCTGGGTGGAGGGGTATATTTCCATTTGGGTGACTTTCCATAGACTATTACACTAGGGATAGTGTTTGATCATTGCATTACAGGACGTGGATCTGCAAATCGACCTTTAGAACAGTAAATTTTCACGAACTTCTTTTCCGATCATTGTGAGGAATCAGTCACAAGTGACCAAGTATTTTGTCATAAGATGGTTTCCGCCCGCACGTTTTTCGCAAATTCAAAAGTTGAATAAAACTAGCAAGTTTTGTTTATTCGTAAATAGAAAATTCCAACTAATAAAATAAATATAAAAAGTCAATATTTAAACATTATAGATTATATACCAAATGAAACAATATTCCACTTGGTGCGGAATACTTCCCTTTAGCACTTAGTTGCAGATATTTATTTTTCTCTATGTGTCGCTTTTAAGCACTGTGTGTTCCCCCGGTAAAACGATGATCCTTGAAAAAAAGAGACCCGTTCATGGAACATTGTGTACTGGCGTCATTCTTCCAGTAAATGAGACTGAAAATTCTGAGACAACGGGTAACCTAAGCGCATATTTTTCGACAGCACATGCATAGTACATTTTTTACAGCACATGATGCTTGGATAGATGCTGTCCCTCGACGTAAAGAATAGGTTACAACAAGAAAACAGTTGAGCGATTTTATATGTTCGTAAAAACTTCCCTATCATTTACCAAACGTAATTATATTAGTCCTAAAATCTCGAATCTATTCATGTCACCTAAAGGTGACACGAAAAGAAATCCAGAAATGTTGACTTTCAATTTCTGCATTTGTGTTTATGTTCTAGCTGATCGGGTTTGCGTTTCCGGTCATACATTCCTATGTGATTCTGGTTTGAGTTTGAGTTTTCTACCTTCTACAGAAAAATGCGATATTTCCGGCCATCCAGTGGGGTTGGTAAGAGGTATGGTCCAATTAAGTAAACAGCGTCAGGTTTGCGTTCCCGGTTATGCATTCCTATGTGATTATTGCTCGTCTTGATGCCTACTATCACCCCTGTGAATTTGTCGGTCCAATTCAGTAACACCCTGTGTATATATATATATATATATATATTTATTTATTTATTTATTTATTTATTTATCTATTTATCTATCTATCTATCTATTTATTTATACACACATATATATATCTTGACGAACATATTTTTCCCTTAAAAAAATAAATTAATGAAAGTGACAGAAAATAGAATGACTAAATGAAAAAATTGAGAGATAAGAAAGATTCTAACTTCATAAATTTTATACAAAGAATAAACGAATCAGACTAATTTTAATCACCAAGATTGGAGCAAACCATCGAAAATAAAATTCCTCATACCTAGGATCAGAAGTTTTCCCCTAATTAGCAGCGAATGTTTATTTTTCCCCATTTGTAAGTTGTAAATTTTTTCCTCCGTCAATTTTTTCCTCCGAAAAACGATCAGTCCTCAGCAAAATAGACACCCGCTGAACTAATATCCTGCATCCTGTGCGGTTTTCGACTAAATAGGGGGATGATAACTTTGGGACGACAGTTATTCCAAGCCCGTATTTTTTGGAGAGTATTTCCTTGGGATATATGCTATCCAACCCCCCGTAAGCAAAAGGTTAACCAATCAGGGCCAACGGAATCTTTAACGCTGACGCTGACAGATTCTATGTGAACAGGCTCTTGCTCTCGCCATGGAGTAAAGCTTTTCCAGACTGAATTCAGGTGTTCCTATTGTTGCGGAAGATAGGTCGCCGCAAGTTAAACTAGTCGCCTTCCTTATTTTTTACTGTAGGTTTTACGAAGCTGGTGTTCCAAAGAACTACTATAACCGCACAGGACCACCCATGTTGTCAAATCTCCTAATCCATTCGACCAAAAATGAATAAGCATCAATGAATCACGTGTGTTTATAACCCGCATCGTATAGTGATTTGAGTCCCGAGCTCCACGGAGTGGGCTCGGGTTGAAATTTCACTAAAGACAGAGGTGTTCATGTGCTGTCCCCTTACAGGAAACAATGTTGGTTCACCTGTGTGGTGCTCCCTTAAAAAAGTAGCCAACCAAAATCGCGGTGTGTATGGGCAATTGTAGTCAAGACAAGTTCCTACCACGTTGGAAAAACGTTTGTGTATGTTATAAAACTTTTGACTTTTTTGCCCTTGAAATCGGTTTAGTATTGCGTGCTGTGATAATATTGCTCGTGAAAGCTTTGAATCACTGTGATCGAAAGGGATAAACCAATCCAAGCAATTATGATTGAAGCTGTTATGTAGTAAATGTAGCCCAGTGGATAGCGTGTTGGACTATTAATCCAACGGTAGGGATGGGTAATGGGATTTATTGTTTTATTTGCCCTCTTTCTTCGCAGCCGTATGCTTTGGAAACGACTTTTTAGTTTTCTGCGGTTTAGTTCGAGTTTAGTTCATTGCGGGGTCGCTTCTGCGCCCTTCCCCCGCCCAACTACGCCTTGTTAGCTGGCTCTCTCTCAGATGCTGTCCTGCGCACCTGGCTGATGAAGCTATCATTGTCAAAGTCCCTCGCCTCTTGTGCGAGAACTGATTCTTCCCTCCGATGAAAGCCTGTCGTAGCCATCTTCACCTTGTCGCTGTTTTGAGGAGGAGTTAAGCTGGCATGCCTGTTCATCAACGATGAATGCAAAGTGACCAATGAAAGAATCATACTGAGATCATAACATCTTACTGTCGGAGATAAAGCGGGGGTCTTCTCACCCCCCCCCCTCCCTCCGCTAGTTACTCCGTCAACTGACATTGACATTGACATAAAAAGCTATTGAGGCTCCTCAGAGCTAGAGCTCCTTACCCTCCGTATGCATAGTGGAATGTTTCATGATTACCGTTCTCAATAATGATTACAATAGTACTGAAAATGTGTGGAGGAAAAAAGTTATATTAAATTAAAGAGTTTTAAGAATTTAGGTAGACTAGTAATGACAGAATAAGGGCCTGTTCACATAGGAGTCCGTGCGTTGCGTTGCGTTAAGGAAAATATGACGTTGAGACGAAAATAAACCAATCATAGGCCTCCAAATGATTAGCAATGAAATTTTTAACGCCTATGATTGGTTTATTTTCGTCTCAACGTCATCTTTCCCTTAACGCTACGCAACGATGTGAACAGGCCCTAACTGGAGGTATAGAGAGAAAATTAATAAAAAGTAAGGGAAGATTTTGGACAAAGTATTTAAGCTAGGGTGATCGAGGCAAGATTCAAAGCACAAGGGAGGACGTTCAGAAAGAAAACTATCAAGAGCGAGTAGCGAAGTCTATGAGGAGAGCTATCGGGTTTTGAGGATTGCTATCCGTCAACTACATGACTTGACTTTGCTGCGGAGCTGTGATTTGCAGTGTTGCATCTGTAATTCCCTGCTATCTAAAATGCCTGATAAAGTTATTTATGATGAGTGAAAAAAATTTAATAAAACATTTAATATTCATCTTAACAGGTAACTACAAAGCCTGCTATCACCGCAGATTTTTTAAAATTATTATTATTATTTCCTTGGTTACCATTCATTTCCAAAATTATTTCTGATCTCATGAGGCGGATAGATATTTGATTGGATTCTTACAGATTAGTCAGCAAAGGCTCAAAAGCATATTTTTACCATGTTTTTATTAACTCGCTTTCTTGTTTGTTTGTTTGTGTGTGTTTGTCCAGTACAAATCTTACAATCGATTTTTATCTAACTTCCCAACTAGCTAGACATTTTAAACTTTTAGAATAGCTCAGAACACGATGACAATGCATTCTTTTAATACTTTTAGCCGAAAAAATTCGGAAGGTGGCGCTTCGATCAAATTCAATGCTTGCACTTTTAAGTAACGGCGTTTGACGATTTTGAAAACAGAATACATGTGAATTTTGTTTGTTTACAAAAATATTGTGCGAAAAATTTTTAAAATATATAAAAATTAAAGTTTATAAAGTCTGTGGATAGTGGAAACTACTAAAAAGTGATTAAAATTAAATAAAAGAAAGTGAAACAGAATAATTAAGTGAACGTTTGTGCAATTATGAGAGAATTGTCAAGTTTATATGATTCAACAGAAAATTTAAAAACGTAGTATATAAAAATTTCTTTTTATCTTGTAATTATTTTTCTCTAAGTATCGCAAATTTACATTTACATGTTACATGATATTTTTCACACCCCAACTCCTACTTTAAATTCAAATCGAATTACTATAATTCTTATCGAACTACATGTTTGTAATCGAATTTTAAATATTTACATTTTAGACTGATGATAAATAGGATATACGCGTTTACTATGCAATACTACGTATGCAATTTTTAAACTTAAATTTGAAAATACTCATAAATGAAAGCACCTCATTAGATCTTTTGTAGCTTTCAATAACTTTTCGTAGTCATGCATATATTTTACTGCAAATAAGCATCATTTATCGTGATAAAAAACTAGGTAAATTAATCGTACAATTTCTTTTTTAATTTATTTAATATTGTACCTGATTATGTCGTGACTTTTTGCAGACTTTAACATTCTAATGAACAAATCTGAAACTCTGCTCTAGTTGCAGGGTTACATACTTTTTGTCTTTTAGCTTTTCCAACATGAAAGGAAGTACGCGGCCAACTTCTAGTGAAGTCCTAAATCCAAAAACTCTTTATTCCTCTTCGGAATAAAAGGCTGGTGGATCGTAGCCACTATTAAAAAAAAAAAAAAAAAAAAAATCAATATACACCAACATAATGATCTTCTTAAATGAATATTAATGGAAGCGATTTCAAATTTTTGAAATATCTCTTAAGTCCATACACTGTCTCTGGAAAAAGCTTACCACTTAAACATTTTTGTTTATTTTAGGATATTGTTTTCCTTTCTACACATGATCATAAAGCCATATCGTTTACCTACTGAACAGTTTAAATTATTTAACACAAGAATTTGTTTTATTCCTGTTAAGATTTAAGACAGCACTATTGCTAATCACTGATTTATCAGATGAGGATAAGTAAACTGAAAGATCTTCCAAATTAGAGCATCATAAACAAGTAAGATGTAAACATGAAAGCATATCTAGCTGTTTTTAATAGAGTTTACTACTGTGGATCTTGGTATATAACTGTTAATAATATAAATTAAATATTGCAAAAGTTTTAAGTTTTAAGTAAAGCATATTTTGAAATAAATTATATTTATGTAATTTGTTATGATTGTACATCTAAAATGACTGCTTTAGTTATGTGCTAGAACATTGCTGTGTGGTAAAAAAAATATTATTTCATTGAATTGTAACTGCTTTACATAACATCTATTGAAGAATTAACAAAATTTGCTATTTTATTATAATTTTTTCTCTGTAATACATTGTAGCATCTTTCTTATCTTTTTAGATAATTGTTCATTTATGGCAAAATGAATGTTAGAGTGACAACTAAGGGTAAGTGCCCCTTTATACAGGAAAAATACCTATTTTATTTTGTATTGTTGTCAGTTTGGTAACTAAGAGTGAGTATTATATATATCTTCTAAGTCATGGGTGTTTTATCTTTTTGCTGCTCTGGGCTGTATTAAGAGAAGAGGAATTGTCTTTAGTAGGATATAAAATATATAATATACTAAATGCTTATAAGTAAAAAACTTCCTTTATTTATTTAATTTTTAAAAGATGGCAACATAAACATAAAATTAGTGGGATATTTTGCCACATGTTTGTGAAACTTATGCACCAATGTCTGGTTAGGAGGAATTGGTTGTAATTCTCTGTGAGTTTAAAAGATTCTCATCAGAAATTTTTTATGTAATTTTACTCTTCGTATGTTTCATCTTTGAAAACAGTTGTTCACAAATGTAAGTTGTACGAAACTGCAGTGACATGAATAGGGCATGATTATAAAACTAGGAATGTTTTCCTCGGGGTTGTAAAGTTTCAGATCTTGTAGGGCCGCATTACTAGCAGTCGAGGGCCACATATAACCCTCAGATCATGAGTTGCACACACCTATTCTAAGTGATAAACAAGTATTAATATAGCCAAATATTGTATTTTTTGCTGCTTGTATTATTTAAAATTCATGATCTCTAAATATAGTACTTATTAACATTTTAAAATATGATATGTAACTCATATTGTTTGGTTTATTATTAATATATTTCATACTACGTATTATACCAACTCAATTCTAACTTGAATTGATATTTTAACTTCAGTATATTAAATGAGATGTGCAAATTAGACTTCAGTAAATATTCAGGGTTTTTTAATAGTTTGCATATTTCCTAGCAATAGGCATGTGAGGAACCTAAAAATTAATAATTAAAAAATTTTACATTTTTAAATTTCTTACTTATCCTCTAAAACTATTTAAACAATAGTAAGTAATAATTTACATTTAATATCTAATAATCATGATATTTTCAAATGATATTTAGTTTTTAAACTTTTATAAGCAGTGGCTTATCTACTTGAAATTATGGTAGTCAGCCTCAAACATTTAACAAAGATGTCATTGATAGTCTTCATTTTTGAGTGAACTTGTAAACAACAAAAATTATTGTATGCCATCATGTTTTTTATTTTAATTTCTACTTCACTTTATGAGAACAACTTAATTTTATTTTTTAAAAAGGGAGTTATGTACATCTGAACATTAACATTGTAAGTTAAGTATAAATACTTTAATCAAAGTAAGAAAAATCAACAAAATGTTTGTGCTTTTAATTATATCTGTTTTTTGTTTTTTTTTAACATAAGGGGGAAAAAAAGTACTCTAAAACTTTTTTAGAAATATATTATTTATAATTTTATTCTGTAAAAGAAAAAAAAAAATTATATGCACTCGTAGAAGTTTCATATTTAAATAATAAAATTGAAATTAAATAACTTAGTTTGTTATGTTTGTACTTATTTTATATTTATATATTTGTAGGAGATAGAAAAAAAGGACATGAAAATGCTCAAAGAAAATTACATCTTCAAAACACAACTCAAAAGCCTTTCACTTTCCATAACGTGTCAAAACCTAGCCCCCCATTATCTGATGAAAGTGAATTTCCATCTTTGAATGAAATTTCAGGGAAAAAGCATAGCTATTCACCCTTTGGAGAGGAAATCTCAAAATATTCGGATAAGTTAAAACTACATACTTCTGTTCAAAATCAGAATACCATTCCCTCTTTCTTTCATTTTAAAAATGATCCAGTAATAGTAGATACTTATAAAGAATGTAACCATAGTACATCTGGCTCCCAGTTTACAAATAAGTGGTTTCATAATGGCACAAAAGGTAATTTTAATGAAAAGTTAGCTTTTCAAACTAACAAACAAAATGAACATGACAAATCAGGCTTTGTTAATAAAAAAGTACCTAATATTAATTCATCTCAGAACATTCCTAAAGCACAATCAAATTTTTCATTGAGAGAATCACATTGCTCAAAATATGATGAAAATAAAAATCAGTCACCTAAGCAAAAGAATCCTGTAAATACTTCAAATTCAGTATCATATACCACACCTAAAACATCAGCTGTAAATTCAAAATGTTCTAGTCTATCTTCTAAGTCAAACAACCAAGCACAGTCCAAAAGTGAACTAAAAGTAATCATTGGAAACAGTCCACTTAAAGATGGAAATGACACATCAGGTAATCCTACTGCAAAAAAGAAAAAGAAGCGGAAAAGTAAAGTTAAGAGACAAGTCGCATTACAGACTGGAAAAATCACTGTTCTTACGCCTGAAGTGCATTCTAAAATTCTTAACCAAACAAGTGCTCTTACATCACAGAATTTTAGGAGTGTTTTGACAGACATAAATGATGAAGAAGAATACCCACAACTTGGAAAACCTTGGGTACCTGCTTCTCAAAAAGAAAATTATCCAAAAAAAGAAAGCAACACTGCTCAGTCTATGCATGAAATGATAGATAAGGTAATTCTTTTGTTAATTTTTTTAATTATTATTTACTTTACTTTTATTATACTTATACCCTGTCTGAAAATTTGCCTTTTCAATGTGATGTATCAATATTTGTGCATAATTAAACTGTTTTTCATGTAGAGCACTAACATATCTGAAGATAAGGACTCTCTTATTACCAAGGATATTACTACCAGAGGTAATTTTAAGTTTACTTTAGTATATAAATATATATATATATATATAGAGAGAGAGAGAGAGAGGGCAATATAGGTATATACAGTAAAGCTTTTCTATGGCAGCCAGTATGGTTCTGAAAAAAAGCAACCATTTTGAGGGGTGGCCAACTAGAGAAGTTTCACCGTGTGTATATATATATATATATATGTATGTGTGTGTGTATGTATGTATGTATATATATATGTGATGCTCCGTACATCACGTCACGCCGTGGAGGAGAGGCATAGCACTAATCGGAGGTGTAGCCTGCATGAGGGTGTGATGCAGTTGGGCGAAGTGTAGATCATCCAGTAAGTCGCTGCGCACAATTTGGAGAGATGCCGTCAGGTGTAGTGTAGATCCAGGGAAGCACTTACGAACTTTAGGCGAGAAATGCACACATGGAGCCATTGATGAAATGCACAAATTCCAAGACATGCTTTATTTATCAGAAAGCATTAGCTGCAGTGGCCACATGACTTGGCCTGACGGGGCGCGGATTACATTACAAGACAGAAGCGGACAGCAGGTCCGACAGCAACGAGAGTTAGACATGAAGAGACAGAAATCTTCTGTTCACACCAATAGTAAATGAGTGTTTTGCGATATTGACGCCAGAGGGCCTAAACTACTTAATTTTTATTTGGGCGACTTTAGATTCGTGGAGTTCACGTGTCCACTTAAGTTTTGCCGGGGACTTTACTGTTAGATCCCGCGCTTGTTAGAACTGGGAACTATTGACCTGGGTGCAGGATGAGTGGCTATAAAGTTCTTGTAAAGTGTGGTTTTGATGTTACAGAACCCATAAATCCAGAGTGGTTCGAAGGCTCTTCAAGAATTTTGACATTACACTGACATTTGGAATCTCATAAACTTCCTATACTCATATCTGGGGATGTTATTGAGTTCAGCTACTTCACATGCCTGTATAATGATCAGCAGGGCTACGATAAATTATCTTATTTTACTTTTAGGTTGCAATTTTAGAAAAGGGGTCATGCTTTATTAACAGGATAATTTTAAATACGCATTAGATATATAATGGTGGGTCATTATTATCACATATATTTATTTATTTATACATATCATACCCGGCAAGAAAAGTGACACAAGTAAAAAAATGGCAATTTTGAGGTTATGTCATTGAAAAATATGTATGAAGTGCCCCATCATGCATGAAATGCGACACATCTCTATCTCGCAATTTATCCATCTGAGGGCAGTTGTATCAGTTTTATTTTAATGCTAGTTCAAGCTTTATAGTATTCTTTAAGTTGATTTTTCTCAAATGCTGCATTTTTGAGTTGTGTCACTTTTCTTGCCAGGTTGCAATATAATGTATATGTATATCTATATATTATGCATATTAGAGAAATATTAAATTTGAAAAAAATTTAATTCCTGTTTATTATGATCAATTTTAGATCCTCCTCTAGTATCTATGCCTAAATCTGATAACAACTTAGCTACTGAAAAGAAAGGAAAAAGCGAAAACAAACCTGTACATCCAAATGATCCAATTACTTTGTCATTATTTGATATGTTAGTTAATAAAAATGTTAAGGTATGTAGTTTTATATTTTATTTTTTGATTTAAACAAAATATACTTTGTTTGTTGATATAATATAAACATGTAAATATATTATAAGTTTAACCTTTACTTTTCGGGATGGGCATCTCTAAATCATCCTTTGTACAACTTCTTTCACCCATTCAGAGTATAGTCATTCTGGGGGATAATTGATTAGCAGCAATAATTACTCTCCCACATAGTGCAGAAGATGTGATGGAGATATTCTGTTTTTACTTGTGTCCTTACCTATGGAGCTGTTTACCGTAAACAACTACAGACGTGTAATAGGATTTGGCCTTATTCGTTCATCATGACATTTGTTGGTGTAGAAGTAGAAGGGTTTATATTTTACTACTGGGAAAACTTTAAGTACAACTTTTTAAAGAAAAAGAATCAATCTAAACATTAAAATAAGTTTTATATACTGGTAGAAAATAAGGCAATTATAAAGAAATTGGAATTCTTTTGTGAATCAAAACTAAAACATGCTTTGCTTTATAGGCGTTACTTCAGTAGAGATTAGTCACTGTAATTTTTGTACTATACTAAATTGGAATTCTAAAGTATGCATTATATTTTATCTCTGTATTAGTAATTGTTTTCATATTATAACTGCTTATATTTATTAATGATAGCCTATTATGTGGGAAGAGTAAATTACTCGTGTTAACTTAGATATATCAGAAATAGTGTCCAGGAGGCTTGAATTTTGTTTAGTTCAGGGAGAATAGAAGTCACTGACATAACCTAAATTATCTTTTAGGCATTGATTCGTGTAAGCAAGGAAGTAGTATAATTTATCTGTGTTTTCATTTTCTCTATTCATTAAGAAAAATTATGTTGTCTAATTATGAAGAGCAGAGAGTTTTGTTGTTACATTAAACTGTATAACTATACAAGATTATGACACAGTTCAAGGCGAAGAAATACAAATGGAATTAATATGCTGTTTGAACTCATTATTTTCCAGTATTGTAGTGTTTTATATTTTTGTACTTTTTATTCATAAAAGGTTGTCTGAAATATTCTAATCTCCCCCTACCTCCCTCTTTGTTTGATATTTTCTGTACTATTATGTAAATTCATAAATTTAGTCTTATTGAAAAATTTTTTTCCTGTATCATGGAGAAGAATGCTTTGTAATTTATATAAAACTAGCTGAAGTACCCGGCGTTGCCTGGAATTTTAAGAAGGTTTGTTAACCAAAATCAATTTAAAAACTTAACACAGTATAAATTACATAGCCCAAAACAAACAAACAAAAAAAAAAAAAAAAAAAAAAGAATGTGAAATGTTATACATATCTCAGTATTTAGGTAGATGCAGTGTTTCATCATTGTACCACTAAAAGCTGTAAAGTAAAAATGTCAAATTGTGGAATGTTTGTTAACCAAAATCAATTTTTAAAACTAAACACAGTATTAATAACATAAAAAAAGCATGTGAAATATTGTACAAAAATATTATATTTATCAAAATAAGATATTTTGATAGAAATTTACATATGAATATAACAACAGGATTATTTCTTCCATTTAAATACATCATTAATACATGTCTTTGTTATTTTAGATTTCATGTATTTTTTTTTATCTGTGATTCTTATTTTTGTTTTGTATATTTATTAGCCAAAAGTGAAAGATTTCAAAGTTGAGCCTGATACCTCTCCTAATATTGTGTTAGCAAAAATGAAGATCAAAAAGGTAATTTTATTTGTTATACAGCTTTATTTTTGCCCTTTTTTTAAACTGAATTTTCATATAGTGATTTACTTTTTTTTTTTCCTTTTAGAATTCAAGCCACCCCCATAATTTGCTAGATTCTTCCTCTCCTGCTGTTAAAAGAGGAAAAGAAAGAGAGAAACCAAGACCGAAAAAGCCTTCTCACCTTAAGAAGGTGAGTTAGTTAATTGTATTAGTTTGAATTTTTTTATAAGCATATTGTATTCTATTACTGTCATGTACTACATTGCATAAATTTCTTCATTTTTTAACATATCATTACAGTTTAATAGTATTCACATAGCAAAATTTTCCTTTATCAGCATTCACTTCCAAACTGAGCAATCTATAATATTAAAGAATGCTAGTAATAAATCTTTTCATTAGGTCTATGATAATGTTTAAATATTGCTAAAAACCTTCATTTGCAATTCAATTAAGTAAAAGACCAAGGGTTAACAAATTAAGATATTTTAAGACTGTGAAATATCAATCTTTGTGCAAAATTAAACTGTTTTCCATGATTAGAGCTTATATCAGAGCCTACCCTTGACATATTAAAGTTTGTGCTAATTTTGGGTGAATACCCAAGTAGATTTAATGATAGATCATCTTTGAAGAAAAATGAAATTTAAAAATTACCAGATTTACTGAGAAATTGCTCCTAAAAAGGATAAAAGCAATGAAAATAGCTAATTGTTATTCCTCATAGCCATTTTCAATTATATTTCCTATTATGATTCATCATGAAATTTAGATGAAAAAGGGTCTTATTTCAAATTTTAATGCTGTAATACATCATATTTGTAATATTTATTATTGCTGTATATGTTATCTAAATTACCAATGTCTTTAATTTTGAAACCTTTTTATGTATCCTCAAATATTGTGGGGAAAAAGTAATCTAGCTTTTGAAAATTCTGTATACATTACTGTCATACTTTTATGTTGTTGTATGAACTAATTTAAGGTGACCAGATTTTAACATTGGTAAAGTAGGACACCATTGACCGGCGGGGAGGTGGGGGGGGTTGATTAAAAATTTGGTCTATATGGAGCAACAAAATTTTCATAGAACACAAAAATAGTATTGTAATATATATATTTTTTAATTTCAACATAAGTACAATTTACAAATATAATAAATTAAAAAAATTATGTATAGTATTATTTTATTCTTTGCCATATTTCCAATTTGTGTGAATTTTATTTAGTAGATTGCTGTCGTTGTTTAAAAGGCCATAAAAGTTTTCACAAGAATTTGTTAAATTATATTTCACACATAAAATGGCTTTCAAAGTCTCAACACTGAATTGTGATTTTTCTGATGTCCATACTTTATTTACCGTAGAAAAAACGTGTTCAGTCGTAGCATTAGTTCTTGGTAAGGACAGTGCTTATTCCACAATTTTTAGTGCATTATTGTATGGAACATGGTTTGTTTCAAAATTCGAATTCTAACAACTGATCAACAATGCGAACTTTGATAATCAGTTCTCGATAATCAGTTCTCAAAAATTATTTGTTATTATTAAAGTTTAACATTATAAAATTAGTAAAAATAATATAAAACTCATATCCTGGCTAAATAGCCACATGGCCGCCGAAAACCGTATTGTCCTTTCCTCGTCTCCCGCCGTTCCCTAGCTTGTCATGCATTCTTTCCAATAATCGGGACTTTTTTAAAACACCGTGGGACGCAAGACAAATTGTTAAAAATCAGGACTGTCCCACCAAAAGTGGGAAATCTGGTCACCTTAAACTAATTCTTACATTACATCTTATTTTTCCTGTCCCTACTAGAAAACAATTCTAATATGGGTGACTGAGCTTAACACACTTGTTTTGCTTGTTTTAAAGTTACATATCATTTCTTTTATTGGGCAACCCTTTATTATGCTGATATGACCTACAGCCACTACATCATTGAAATTTAAATGAATCTGTCTTTAATTACTTTAATTTCAGTCTTCGTAATTTTTTTAGCCTTAAGGATTTTTAATATTTTTTACATCATATTACTAATCTTTTGTTTTACATTTTTTGTAGATTATTTTGTTAGACCGAAAAGCAAGAAGAGAACAATTATTACAGTTACAAGCCAACAGTTTTGAAGAAAATATGGCAACTGGTATGTTAAAACTTCTTTGTAATTTTAGAGGGTAAATAATCAGGAGCACCAGGAGATTTAGCTGGGTACTGGAAGAAGATTTCTTCCATTCTGTTTAGTTTTTACATGGAGCTCTTAGAACTTGTTAGCCTAGATAATCATAATTTGTATTAAAGCAGACTGTCTTCCAAATTGCTGGCAATATTAATGTTGACTTTTTTTTATCATGGTTATGTCTGAACTACTACAAAGGTTTTCCTCTGAAAGAGTAATATATTTGTATTCATATGCAGAGTAATTTATTTGTATTCATATGCAGAGCTATTTGAATGAAATTGTACATGCCTTTGCTATACTGCCCTGATAAGTTAAAAGGCCCTAACTCCAACTTGTTTCTAAATGCTTTTTTATAGCATTCTCGAATTGGTGTTTTAAAAAAATGCGCCTTTTTTATGTCATTAGAAAGCATTAAATGATGAGTTATAATGATGAGAATAATTTGTGATGAGTTATATTGAAATTTTCAAGGCTTTCAGTTTTTCAAGACCTTGTATTACTGCAGCAAACTTTAAAAAACCTGGATTTAGGGCATTTTATTTTTAAAAATTTGAAAATCAGTTATATTAACATTAACTTAAAGTTGTGTACATTAAAACAACTTTTACACATCAAAAGCCTTTTAAAGTATCCAAACTTTGATGCAGGTGAGGAAATTTGTTTTCCATATTTCCTGTAAAATTTTGTTCTTTGGAGATAGGGCTTTCTATTTTTTAAGGGCAGTATAGTGTTGACTGGTGGATCTTGTAAGTAGAATTCATCAGGCATACAAAACTTGGATAACTTTAACTTTATTTTAAAACTTTAAACAAAATAATAAAGATACTGTCCAGCAGTATATCCAAACAAATAATCACATCTATCTTGATGCTGACTGCAGCTTGCTTGCTGGCTCACTGACCAAACTTGGCCTTTTATATCATCATGTGAAACAAATCTGCATATCCTGAAAAATATGTGCATGTGATGCCATTTGATTAAAAAGAAATTAAAACCCAGGGTTGAGGTGTACCTGACTTCAAATACTCAATCACTATTTGATGACCTCATACCTGGGAACCAATGAGTAATTAACAGGCTATCAAATGGCATCACATGCCTATCATACTACAACTTCAACTTCCTCCAAATGAAAACATTTGTTGAGGTAAGTGAACAGCTCTCAGTATGCAGCAGAAAAAAAGGTAATTATCAATTACAATTAATATTATAATTAAAACATATTTAATTTAAACAAATGCTATTTTATTTATACTTTTTGGACTGGATGTCAAGCCTGGGGAAAACCTATTAGGGATAAAAATATACTTTATTTTTAACTCTTGCTGCTAACATATGCCCCCTTTTCCCCAGTGGTTAACATCCTATCCAAATAGCCATTCACTATAAAACTCAAATTTTTCAGAAGACAATCCTTTAGTAAAAATGTCCGCTACATTCTGTCTTCCTGATACATGTACTAATTGAAATTTGTCCAAATTTTCTTCCACAAAATAAAATCTAGTGTCAATATATTTTGTTCGTTGGTTTTCAACATTATTTTCAGAAAAACATATGGCACTTTGATTATCACAATATACATGAGGTTTATTCTTATTTAGGTCGAGAAATGGAAAATTACACAATATTCTTAAAAACCAAATTAATTCTTTTTTAGAATCTGACAAGGCAATATATTCTGCCTCCATACTTGATAGAGCAGTGCACTTTTGTTTCGCTGAATTCCAAACAATTCGAACCCCTCCCATCAAAATAACATGGCCACTAATTGATTTCCTATCCATTCTATCAGAAGCCCAACTAGCATCTGTGTAAACTACTAACTCAGAATTTTGTATTCTAGATAAATTGATTACAAAGTCTTTAGTGTTAAACACATATTGCAAGACTTGACACAAATATTTCCAGTGTGACCATGAGGGGTTATTTGAAAATTGGGAGAGGGCAATTACTGCATACTGAATATCGGGTCTAGTTCTAGAAGCCAAGAACAACAAACATCCAATTAGCTTTCGGTAAGGCACATTTTCAGCCTGCTCCTTCTCAGAAGTTATGTTAAGTACTATACCTGGAGTTAATGGTAATTTACACTTAATTTTGGGTACATCAAATATATTCATTAATTTTTCAATATAATTTTTCTGATGTATATACACTTTTCCATTTCTCTCCTGAAATTCTACTCCTAAAAATTGAGTAATCTTTCCAAGTATTTTTACTTCAAATTTAGATTGGATTAACACTATTACATTTTTCAATTTATCATTACTTTTACAAAACACAGCTAAATCATTGACATACACTAAAATAACTACATCTAATCCTAATATATAAACACAATTACAATCATTTACTTTAGTAAAACCAAGTTCGGAAAGAGTTTTGTCAAGTTCTAGAAACCATTCATGTCCAGCCTGACGAAGGCCATATAAAGCCTTTTTTAATTTTAGAACAAAATTCTCTTATCCTTTTACTAAAAATCCTGCTGGCTGTACCATGTAAATATTTTCTTTTAACTGAGCATATAGATATGCACTTTTAATGTCCAAATGTTGGTTTACCCAACCTTTCAAGACAACCAATATGGTAAAGAAAAACCTTACTAGGGAAAAGGATACAACTGGGGAAAAAGTATCAAAATAATTTATTCCCTCGGTCTGACGGAACCCTTGTGCAACTAGTCTCGCTTTAAATCTTTTTATTCTGCCTTCGGCATCTTTCTTTGTTGTATATACCCACTTACATCCCAATACTTTAGCTTTTTCAGGCCTAGGTACAATTCTGTACACCTCTCTCTCTCTTTTAGGGTATTGATTTCCTCTATCATAGCTGTCTGCCATTTATCCTTTTCAGGCAAATTTTGGGATTCCTGATATGTATTGGGAATTTTAACTTCAGCACAATGTGCTTCTGCATCAGACTCTGTTTCTGAGCTATTTCCCTCCTCATTACCATTTTTAGGTGTTTCTACACTGGGCGAGATGTGCTAATATACAAATTATACTCAACACGTCATAGCCAAATTTTGAAAATCATAATGATGCGCAGAAACAAATTTATGTGTTTAAGCGGCCTTGTGCTTAGTGAGTATCTAAAGCCAGATTTAAAAAGGTCACTGAGCATGCTCAGAAAGCAATTTTTTTTATTATTGAAAATTATCACTAATTAAACAGTGTGAAATAATAATTTCCATGAGGTTTAATCTTATATTTTACAAACATAAATATCATAAAAATAAAAATGGCAGAGAGATCTAGAGAGACTCCTCGGTATAAACATGTTTATGATTAAAACATGTCACTGAGAATGCACAGAAACAGTGAGTTTTCTGTGCACAGAAACTGTAGTTTTCTCTCACGGACTGCCCAAAAAGTTGGCTTAGCAACTTAAGTATATAGATTGCCTTTATCTACATAGGGTGCTCATTTCAGTATCACATTTGAAGTGCTGATGGTGTTCAATGATCAGTCTTATAATAAGTAAATATCTTCATCTATATATTAGTTCTATGAGTTGTTTTTTTTTACTCAGAGACCTATTTTGAGAGAACCACTGAACATAAAAAGAAAGTTGAGGTATCAAAATGGAGGTCTTTCAATAAATTTGTAAATTTTTTTTTTCAATCATCTAAAGTTTACTTTTGTTACCTGCTATGAATTTGTCCTTTTCAAAAATATTAACAGTGCATTTCAGCCAGTTTCTACTATACTATTTAACAGCAATAATTTTCTATTAAAGAACTCAATCTGAAAAAAGTTATTGCATCCACCAACGAGATGTCTAAAACGGGGCCATAACAGTTTTGCCAACATGATTTGCCGTCAAGTTGCTTCATTCAAACTAAACAAAATATTTTTCCTGGTGTTTAACAACTGGAAGAAACCGCACCTATGGAAGAGGAGTCTATGATAGAAGTTTGAAAATTTCTCATTACTAAGAATCCCACTTGGCTGTTCTGTTTAAGTGCCCATGACAATTAGTTAAACTTGGTAAATTAGATACTGAAGTTCAATAAGCATTGAGATGCATAAGTTAGAACGACATTTGCTATTCCAAAAATGAAATGAAATTTGCTCGATATCAAGCAACTAGGCCACTAGTAAATTGAATTAATAAATAGAGATTTTTTTTCTATCATGGTTATATGTCTCAACTACTACAAAGATTTTCCTCTCAAATAGTAATATATTTGTATACTTTGTTAAGAGGGGGAGAGAATATGGTCCAAAAGAGTTTCACTGATAATTCACTTATTTTGCATGTATGCATTTCATAATATAAATGATTTGTCTGGATCGCATGATTCTGATTTCATAAAGTCATGATGTAAGTACTTGAATAGTGCACAATATATTTTGATAAAATAATTTAACCAAAACTTGAAAACAAGATAGTAAAACCTAATAAATATATATATATATATATATATATTAAATATTATGCCCTCCATTCTAGCATTTAAACTCCCTTTCCTAAATCTAATCCACAGCAATATTAATTTATCGCTTTAAGACCCTTAGCCACAGAACTGCTCATGAATCGCATGCCTTTGTATTTCTGCATGTGTATACGTCTGGAGTCAGGAGTGGGTTAGCATCGCGAGCCACAAAATCTGCTGACCATACAAATAAGAGTCTCATGTACCTTGCCCTTGCGTTTAATGTTGAAAGGTGATATTACTTCCAAGCCGTGTTCTGAAATGAACGGATGTACTTTTGTCACTCTAATAAACGATTCGGTCCGACTGCTTCCAAATTTTATTTTATTCCTTTCAGGCTGAGTCCAGCTCCAGCCATGTAAATATGAGCTAGGTTTCCCTATCAGGTTATAGTTTTAGAACATGATGTAATGGGTATATTACACACACACACACACACACACACACACATATATATATATATATATATATATATATATATATATATATAATCCTTTTTTATAATTCATTTTAGAATGAATAAAGTCACTTTGTTAATGCAGTTTTCTGAAGGTTAAATGCAATTCTTTATTATTATTATTAATGAAGATTATTGCTTTGTAGGACAAGTTGTGTGTGTTTGTGAAGGGAAGGGGGAAATTCTGTGATTCTTTTAGTGTGTCTTCCAAGTATAAAACCTTTCCATTTAAAAAGTATTCTTACCTTACAGGTGGTTCAAGTTGTGCAATTCGCTTGAATATTTGTATTTATTTGGAATAGGTTTTAAACTGGTCTTTTTAGCTGTTCTATTGCAAAAAATGACTTGCATTCCAAGAGCCAACCAACCCAAGTGGAAAATAATGTGAAATCATCATAATAAAACACTTTCTCCACTGGATGATAATTCTGATTTATTTTGGTCTAGTACATAGTTTTTCATGTATTCTCATAATTATTTGGTCTTTATATTGTACAAAAATTTCTCTTTATTTTAGATAATGAATCTGAACAAGAAGTAAATGAATATGAAAAAAATGAAGACTCTACTGAAACAAGCTTCATATCAGAAAACAGCTGTGAAAATACTTCTAATGCACAAACATTTCAGCTTGAACTCAGAGAAGAAAATGATCTTTTGCTGTCTTTTGAGGATTGTGGTCTTAGTTTACCTGATCCTATTTCTCCCATTAAAATCAAGAATATTTCTGCACTGAATGAAACAAAAAATTCTAAGGTAACATCAAACATTTTATCTTCTATACCTGCAGAAGATGACAAAATTAAACTCATCACTGAAGAAGGTGTTATAGATATACATTTAGATAAAATGTCTATCAGTGAAAAAAATGATGCAGCTAAGTCTGGGGTAACAACAGATTCTTTATTAGTTACAGAATTGAATATGAATATTTCAAGGTCTTCTGATATGTTGCTAAATAGTTTAATTAACCATGAAAAGAAATCAGACTCATCTGACAAAGACAAGGCTGTAAAAATTTTGCTTCATACAAGAAACTTTAGAGAGTAAGTAATGTTGATTTGAGTTTTTGGTCCCTCTATTTGTTCTTTATGCATTTCTTATAAATTTAGATAGTAAAATATTTGTTTTGTTATGGAGGTGGTCATTATTAGAAGTTTTTTCTTGGTAATGTTTATATGTCTTGGAAATGCTCTATATGTTCTCAACTGCTTGTACCTTTCTTTTACTGTCATGGGTTTTAAATTATTAAAAAATAAATTTAGAATAGTGTATATTAATTTTTATAAAATTAGTGTAATATAATGAAAAAATATTAACCTTTAGACATTTATCTACAAAATCAAATACTCATGTCAAAGGTTAATTTTTTTTTTTTTTAATATTGTTGTTGTGCTTTTCAGGAATATGAGATAATTTCTTGTATAAAAAGCTGAAACATTACTTTATTGTTGTTAAATACAGAGGCTGTTCGCACATTTTTTAGACAATTTTGGTAAGCGGTAATAAAAAATCGTTTGCTGCAAAAGAAATAATTGCAATTGTACTATGTTTTTAAAAGTCAAAATTATCGTCTGCGGCTTGAAAGTTTTGTTTTTATTCAAAATGGCGTTTTTAACAAAGCAGTGGTTCGAAGGCTACATTTATGCTCTTTCCGAAGAGAAATATGCATACTCCGTTATCCAAAAACGATTTGAGAGTCATGGTTTTGTGATATCTAAAGCGTCGATAGGTAATATCGTCAACAAGAAAGGAAAAAAACGTCAAATTGGAGCCTCAAGTGGGACAAAAATTCCAAACAAGTATCCAAGGAAAAAACGGACATCTTCGACTATTGCAAAGGTACGTTGTTTAATGTTAAAAGAAAATCCCCCTAGTCAAAGGACAGTTGCAAAATCATTAAAATGCTCGGTGTCCACTGTAAACAAAATGATAAACGTTGATTTAAATCTTAAGAAGGCGAAAAAACGCAATGTGCAGCGTCTTCTTCCAAATCATATCGCTGAATGCAGGACACGCTGCAGAATTCTATATGAGAAACACTTATCCAAAGAAAAATGGAAAACAATTGTCATAATAGATAAATCATGGGTGTATTTAAATGATTGCAACAAAAAAAGAGCCATTTATAAAAGAGGAGAAAAAATTTAAGTACATGGTTCAAAGAATCGAAAGAAAGTTTTTCTAAGGGATTCATGATTGTTGCTGGTTTTCTTATAATGGCAAGTTAAAAATAAAGAGAGTGGAAAAAATGTCAAGATTAACTCCAAATATTATCAGGAACATATTTTATCGCCAATTTTTCTGAATGAATTACCATCGCTTTACCAACAGTGCTATCAATCTGCGAGACTCCATCGGGACAAAGCTAGCAGTCACACATCAAAATCAACTGTAAATTTCCTAAAAGAAATGGAACAAAAAACTGGTATCAAGGCCATACCCTTCACTGATATCCCTACTAAATCTCCCGATGTATCACCTATGGATTTTTGTGCTTTCGGACTTTTAAAATCTGCATTATCCAAACGTTGTCCCAAAACCCTTACAGGAGGAATGGGATAGAATACCTCTTCTGACACTTCAAAAGGCATTATTATACTGGAAATTGCAGTGTCGAAAGATAGTTCAGAATAAGGGATGTCAAATAGAACATTTAAAACATAAGAATTTTATGTAATTTAGTTTTGTGAATACAATATACATCGTCTAAAAAATGTGTGAACAGCCTCTGTATATTACATTATAGACCCACAGTTTGGTATGGCACCATGCATGAGTTAAAATTCCATGATTCAGACAAACTTCTTAACTCTGACGTATGTTTTATAGGATATTTCTTTTTTGTAGGGTTGTAGAAACAATAACTGGATAAAAGATAAAACTGATGTGCTTTAATTACTAATTATTTTAAGGGATTTAAGGGTAGTTTAAATGTGTATAAAATATGCATGCACATATATAACACACAAGAACGTGTCTGTACTTATTAATATCTTCCTCACCTACCAAAAGAGAAGTACTAGCCCTATCATTAAATTATTTTACAAGAGTGGACCAAGTATTAATCAAAGGAAAATGGGTAAAAAGGAGAAATTGGGGTAAATGTAGAAATGTAGTTCTTCCAAGGGAAAGTTTTTAAACTTGGTTGTCTCTTGGTTCATAAGATAGTGTCAGAGCTACATATATTTTAGATTATCTAACCTTCCTTTTCAAAAAATTAGGAAATGCACTGCATCCTATTCATGGCCGTGTTTGTGATAGAATTTTTAATTTATTTTTTTGAAGTATGATTATTCACTTTTAAAAACATCAGTTATTTGTAATTATTATGTATTTATAACTAAGTTACTATGAAAATTTAGATTAATTTTATAAAACATTTATCTGTTATTGTTTGTTAAAGGAAAAGATCATTTTAAATAATATTTTTATTTATGACAATATTTGACTAAAATTCTTATTTTCATCACAATGGTTTAAATTATGTATAAAACTTTCCCTGGTAAAAGTTTCTGGTACTTTTCCGCTAGCCAAGCACAAGTGATATATCACCAAATATGGATCACAAGTTGCATTTTCAGCTGTTTTGTGTAATTAACTGTAACTTCTGTGATACATATGCATAAATGAACAAAATATATTAGTAAATGTGAATTTTATTAAGTAAATATTTTGTTAGGAAGCCAAAAATCTTTAATGTCCTTCAAGATGTCTTCAAAAGGACCTTCTTTTCATTGTTGCTAAAGAAATTTAGCTTGGTAAGATTACAAATGATGGTGTGCCATTCCTCAATGTTTTTTATATGACCATTTGGGGCTTCATCACAATTGTTCAATCTTTTGTGTGATTCTAAAGAAAGCAAGTGTAGTCCATGGTTAATTAGTTTCCATTTTTTATTCATGTGAATTTTGAGGTTATTTAGCTGGATCTCTTACAATTCATGCTGGCTGATCCATCATCATCTTCCAAAGTTTCATGTGTGACAAGGCTTCTTCAAAATTAAGCCTATCTATTACATATTAAACTGTTTACTTAAGGTTTTTTCACTGGTGGCTTTTCATTATCACCAATGGCAATACTTGTTGGGGCAAACACGAAATGCACCCAGCTAATGGAAAAGTACAAAATTTCCTTCTATTGATTTTTCAGGTTTATTATTAAAATAAAAAAGTTTATGACAAAAAAAATTGCGTAACACTCATTATTATAAAAGGGTCTACACAAGTAAGTACTATTAATATATCAATATATTCTGTATTTTGAATTTATTATCCAATTTTTTTTCTATAACGGATTCTATATATATAAAACGTGTAGGTATACGGCACAAAAATCGACAATATTTCTACACTCCAAATGGCAATGGCTGTAACTACTGGATGTAAATATTAGCGGCCATTCACAATTTAAAACTGCACGTGTGTGTGTAGTGGCAACATTTGTTACAACTGCTGATCTTTTGGCAAAATATGTTTAGACCTATCAAATCCAGTGTTTAGTCATGGACAGTTGTATGTAGGTTTATGTAGAGTCTGTTCTTTTGATTCTGTCACTGTAGTATCTCTTACTTCTGAAATACTCAACTGTGTATATCAAGAAGTTTTATGAATATCATAGTTGTAATCCACACTATATTTTAGTACTTGCTGAATATTTACTCCATTTTAAAAGTGAAAAAAAATTTCCCCAACAATTTCTTATTTCGTGTAATCATAAAGTGTAGATATCTTAATTTTGAAAAATTGTACATACAGTGAGGGATATAATTTTTAAAATCATTGGTGTTGGGTTTCTCAGCCTTATCTTTAACTCTATTCTGAAGTAATGGAAATTCACATTTTTTAATCATGAGGTTCTAGAATCAGCCTTATAGTGAATTTAGCAATGATTATAAATTTTTAGGCTGAACTCCCACGACCCCTTAACAATGTATATTTATGATGGCAAGTAATGGTAACATTCCTTACATATGTCACTTTTAGTTGAGTTGTTTTGCAAAGGAAAATAAACTAAAAGTGACCATGCTGGTTGCACAGCAGCTAGTTTTGTTAAAATTGCTGTAAATAATGTTCATTTTATTCTGAAAATATAATTTACTGATATTCAATTATTTCCTGATATCTTTGCTTTAACTGAAATATATGGAGCAAAATTATTGAAAAAGACAGCAATTAATATTAATCTTTAAAAAAATTCATTAGAGCAATTTGTTTCTCACTTTAAACATTTAGTGAAATGATGTTTACCACTTGGTTACTTGTAAGAGTTAGATATGCAAGTTTAATTGTATAAAATTTTATCCATGTGTAATCTTTGACTCTTTATCTTGCAGGTATTGTAACCATCTGATAAGCAAAGATATTGATGATGTAGTGCTTGCTTTACTTGATGATCTTGCTCGTTTTCAAGATAGATTGCATCAGAAAGATCCAGTTAAAGTTAGTGCTTGAAATTTCATATCAATACTAATTTCACAGAGTTACTTTTATATTATGTCTATGATCATTCCTCTATGTAACATCTGGAAAAAACAACCTTTAATTTCTAACCTTTAAAATTCCTAATAATGTTTATTATTATTATTATTTCTTATGGCTGGGCACTGAAATTAAAAACACAAACAGCATAAAACATTACATAAGACAACAAAATAGAGACCATAGCCATAATTGGTCAGTGAGTTTTTTTTGCTTCCTAATATCAGGCCACCTCAGAGAGTATGTAGGACTCCACTGAGGAGCAAGAGGTTTTTGTCCATCCCCTCTTGAGAATCATAAAGTGGATAAACGTGTTCAGAGTTGATGCCTATGCAGTATAAATGAGCTGTGCGGCAGTTTTGTCCCACAGTCAAACGAAAAGCCACCAGTACACTTGTGTGGCTAGTGAGGCATGTTCAGAAGACATTCACTTTTCCAGAATTTTACAGATGTTCTACTTTGAAAATCACACTGGTAATTTAAGGTTGTAGAATGTTTTATGTACAATTTTATCAACAGTAAAGAAGATTCTGAGTATGGTTGTTGCAGCTATTTTGTCCCTTTTCAGAAGGTTATCTACTTGCTCAATATCATAGATGTTACAACCACCTCTAAAACATTATTCATTTATTTTTTAACTCTTAAGATATGGAGGAGTACTTTGCTCTCATCTGTTAGTAAGGATTCTGAAGAACTAATAGATTGAAAGTCTACCTGTGAATCTCAGAGCAGTATCACTTTTTCAGATTTGTATTGGAAAATTGGCAACTGTTTAAAAGTGGTATGAATAGCTTCTATCTCACCATCAAAGACTATATGTAAGCTATCCACAGGGACCTAAACATCAAACAGCTTAGAAAAGAACCTAACCTCAGCATTAGAATTGAATTCTAATAATGAACCATCTCAATACACATGCGTCCACTTATTTTTTAGGTATTTTAGTTCCAGTATTTTCTTTGGCAAGACATCTCATATCCTCCTTATATAATGTCTTTCTTATATACGGTTTCACCAACATTACTTCAGTATTGTTAATTCTCAAAAGGTGTCTTGATTTGAGTAAGTTGTAGAGCATTGAAAAAATCATAATCCTCTCTAATGCTAAAATTTTATTAAAGAATCCACTCTGCATTTTTAAGTTTCTGAGTATGTTCCATAATTTCTCCAGAAAGGTCTACAGTTTTTAGTAATTTTTTAAATGAAATTACAACCTTTTCCTGTATTATGGCTTTGAAAGGTTTGCTTTTGGTCAGCAGTAATACTGCAACAGTTAGGATTCATTTTACTGTACTGGTAATTAATTGTCATGCTTTGATTTGCAACTCCAATATCCCTGAAGTATTTAAAAAGCTGTCGGTGAAGATTCACAGTAGTATATCAGATGAGTCAGATTAAGTCTTATATATGGTATTAATAGTGGAGCAGATACAGCCTACTTACTGTCAGATATTCATTTCTTAATATTTAGTCCATTAGAAGCTTATTGAAGAATTGCTTCAATATAGGGCTTTCAGCTTCACTTGTAATCAAAAATTACACCCAGGTAAGTAAATTTGTCTGTATTTACTACTGGAACATTCTGGTATTGCAACTTCAGATGAAAACTCTCATGAGTTAAAGAAAATGATTATGCAGCCATTTTTTATGTATTGAAATACATGTTGTTTCCACTGCACCAATCGATAATATCTTTGAGAGCTCCATTTAGCAAATTCCTAAAGTAATGAGTAACTACTATTGAGCCTTTACTTGTTACCCTGACATGCAATATTTTAATCTTGGAAGACTGTACTTTCAATGAACAACTTACAGGAGAAAGATTCTGTGAGAATTTTTACACATTTTCATTAAATTATCAAGCAGTCAGTTCTGCATGTTGGTGTAAAAAAGTATGCTATAAAATGTCTGGCATAGTGTGTATAAATATGTATCTTGTTTAGTCAAATAAAATTATCTTTACCTATACATTTATTTTTCTATTCATAAATATAGTTTATTGCAGACTTTGTACTTTGTTATTACTAAGTGCTTTCTTTATTCTTTGTAGAACTTTGTTCAAATACATATTATTTCTTAAGTTGTAATGTATGTAAAATGCTTCATAAAATTTTTTTCATAGGCTCGAATGAAAAGGCGAATGATCTATGGAGTTAAGGAAGTGAAAAAGCATATTACATTGAGAAAACTCAAAAGTATTATTATTGCTGCTGATATTGAAAATGTTGAAGCCCAAGGTATGTTAGTTAAAAAATATAAAATCCTATTTAAACTAAGGATTACCCCAAAATACTTCAAAATTGCAAATTTTTCAAAATAGTCACAAAAATTTTAACAGAAGATTGACATTTTGTTTTAAGTTGATGTTTATGCTTTTACGATACACATTATTACAGTGATACTGCAACAAGGATTACATCTTTTAAGTTTCTATTTAAATTCCGTTTTCATGATTTACTTAATGCAACAAATTTTTTAAGGGAATATTTGAAGTAATGAGTTTATAAATGATTGAGTTTTGAAAAACTTTATTTTTAAATGGATGATCAGAAAGAAACAAAATAAAATGTTAGTTATAAGTCAATGTTTTGCTGTTTCTTTTCTATTTATGAATATTTCAGTCATTTATTATTTATTTTAAAATAATTATAGATTACATTATCATTATAAATTAAATCAATCAGTCGATATCCATATGAAATATGTCTCTTTGAAGGATTATAACTTATTTGTACATTAATGGAAAACCTTGTGTTAGTGATTATACCCTTGAACATGGTGAATGACAGTTATTCAGGTAGAATTAAACTTTAAAACTACATTATAGTTAAAGTAGAATACATATGTAAAATTTTACTACCACTACTGAAAAATATATGTATGGCTAACTTGCGAAGATTCATTCAGTTCTTCAGGCAGATGATCACTTTGACGTGTTGCTATATGCATTGATCCTCCTTGTTTCTCTTAATTTATAACTGTTGCTGTTTATTGTTTTTCTTAAAACAGAATATAGGGATAAAACTTTTTCCAATTTATTTGATATACTTCTAATATTTTTATATATATTATAAGGTATTTTGGTTAAGTAAATTAGATTAGAGGACTGTGAAGATTTTCTGCTTACTATACATTTAAATCTTCCTCAGTTGCATTTAAAAGTGATAAATGCAACACTTGAAAGCATTAGTAGAATGATCTACCTTAAATGAAGAACTTTCTGGGAGTACATATCCTGTGCATTTGCTCTTTGTTAAGTATTGGATTTTGAACTTTTGGTTAATTTCTTTTAACCAGAACAATTAATAGTATTTGAAAACTTTTCTCTATTGTTCATAACTTAAGAGTTGATTGTAATTTGATTCTGATATTGAAATTTCTATTTAAAGTTTTTTATGCGTGTTATTTTACTAAACTGCTGTAAATTATGGACTTGCAGGGGGACTTAATGATTTCCTTAATGATATAAAATCATCAGCTGCAGATCATCACATACCATGTGTATTTGCCTTAAGCCGAAAGGTTTTGGGGAAGGTGTGCCGCAAACCTGTTCCAGTGAGTTGTGTTGGTGTTTTCAACTATGAAGGATCAGAGGTAATGTTAACTTCTAAGTTTTTGCTATCAGTTTTAATAAAGGTCAAACTTTTCAACTCCACCTTGCAGATGTCAGTGTGCATATATAAAGAAAGCAGCATGAAAGCATGGATCTTGAATACATTGTCTCCACCAGCTTGAAGTGTTTTGACAATCTCATGGTTTGGGGGATATTTTCCTGGCATTGTTTGGGTCTTTTAAATCGTGAAATAACATCTGAATGTCAAAGAAAAGTATTTAAATATTGTTACTGATCAAGTACTTCCACTTATGTTTAGCCCACTAGAGATGAATATTTGCAGCAGGACAATGCACAATGCTATAAAGCTCACATTGTCCACAGATGATTTGAAGACTATGATGAACACTTCACCTTTCTCAGTTGGTCTCCACAAATTACCAGATGTTAATCCAATTGAGCATTTGTGTGATCTGGTTGAAAGTAGCATTAGGCAGCTGGATACAAAATCATCAATCTTAGAGAACTGGAACATCTATGGATAGTATGAGATGTATGGCATGGAGTGTTCTCTTGCTTGATATATCCATCTCCAGAGGAATAAACCATTAACATAACAGGATGTACTTTGTCAGCAACAATATTTAAATACCTTTGGCATTCAGACATTGTTCCACGTGAATTAAAAACCCAAACATTGCCAGGAAAATATCCCCTATACCATGACATTGCCTCTACCAGCTTGAAGTGTTATGGCAAGGTACTTGGGGTCCATAGTTTGGTATTTTTTTCTCCATATTCACACCCTGCCATTTGCATGTTATACTTGAAAACTTATTCAATCGGACAATATTACCATACGTGCCAAGTGTTCCGTAAAAACGTATTCATTCCATTTTTTAAGCTTTGTTACAAAAATACATTTTCAAGCTAAAATGTCCCGTATTTTTACTTCCGCAGTGTCATTCACTTTTCTTCCCCTACATCGCATTTTCGAGATTCATATTTTCTCCTCCTACATTGAGAATTCTGTCCATTCTCTTTGCTATGACGTCATCTACTGCACTGCGCTGCCCAGCATTACGATCCATCAAATCAGTGTTTTCCCTCCATCTACGCCACGCTAAATATGTCTAAAATGCAAAGGATCCAGACTTATATCCCTAAGTATTCTGAAGAATTTTATCTTATTCCGAAACATCAGAATTTGTCAATGAATTATCTGAAAGCGAACTTTTACAGTTCTATTCTTGTGTTAGAAAATATTATACAACATCTTGTTGCTATATAGTTGCTAATTTTCCTCATGATTCGGAACTTTTACAGCATGCTGAAGTTATGGATATCTCAAAACGCCAAGAAAATAACTTTTCTGCTGTGAGGTATTTTGTGGGAAAAAATCCCAATTTATTACTTAGAAAAGATTATGAATCTCGATTTGAGGCCATTGATGCTTTGGAAACAGAATTTTTAAACTTCCAGCTTGGCGAAATCCCTTCAGATATCTTAACAGAAGAAAGAGTTGATAGACAGTGGGTAAGCCTCTCAAAAGAAAAGGAACCTCTTGGAAAGTTAAAATTTTAAAAACTTTCGAGACTGATGCTAGGTATATTGACATTTCCACACAGTAATGCTGCCTGCGAAAGAATTTTTAGTTTGGTTTGCAGAAACAAAACTCATTTCAGAAGCTCTCTTAAGCCTGAGACATTGCAAGCAATTTTAGTTGCAAAGTCCCGTATGGCTGAACCATGCCATAAACAAACTTATGATAAATAATTTTCAAAAAAAGGGCAAAATCCTGTATACATGCATCTCTTAATTGAAATTTATGCTATTCATTAAATTTTTGTAACAATAAATGTATTTAAATAAGCTAACTATTTTACTGTTATTTTTTCTTTGTGTATTTATCCTGTCAAGTATTAAATATGGTGAGGAACCAAAGTAAGCACAATTTTTTACAATTTAATGTTTGTTTATAATACCGTTCAACCATATGATTTATGGTTGCGCACTGTGTTCCTTATTTTTTTCTTGGGAGGTTGGCAGCTATGCATTACCCTTTTCCATTCATTTACTATCTTATCCTTGTGATCCTGTATGAACTTTGATCTTGTTAGCTACAGACAACAAAGTCTTTAGGTCAGGCTTTTAGCTTCCATACATGATACCATATAATTAGCAGCAAACAGTATGTTGAGAGACCATTGGAGTTGGCCCCTGATTAAGATTAGTTGTAATTTGATGCACTGTTTCCTTTCTGTTTTAGTATTCAGTAGCTGGTGACAACCACGCATCTTACAAAAAGCACTGGTTTTTTGTTTGGTAGCCAACTCTTAAACATGAACAGCTGCTGCTCTCAAACACTTCAAAAGAGAAGCAATTTTGCTGTCATGTGCTGTTTTGCTTATCATTCCATGTTAAAAGTCTCTATGTTTTTTACCCATTCCATTATAAGCATTACACTTCAACAGTCTTTACAAGCTTCAGTAATCTCTTTTCATACCAATCTGCTAAATTTCCAGTGAGAAGTATCTAAAACTACTTTAATGCTTCCCTTCTCAGTTTATGCATTAGTTGATGTTATGGCTTTATCTTCTACTACAATACTGATACTTTGTGTTTTTTAATCAGTTTTAATTTGTAATTTAAAATTGTAATATTTGCAGGCAAATTTTAAGAAGATGGTTGAATTACAAACCCAGAGTAAAATAGACTATGTGGAAATATTCAGCAAATTATCCGAGAGTTTAACAGAAGAACAAATTGCAAGTTTACTTAAAGCAAAGAAAGAAGCACCTGAAGCTCTTCGTACTATTCGGAGAAACATATTGGGAGATTTTTTCATGGAACCCAAGACTGCAACTGTTGAACATGAGGAAACATATGTAAAATCGGAAAAAGCAACGAATTCAAGTGATACAGAAATATAACTTAAAACTATTTTGTATGATATAATTTTGTTATATTTCTAAATCTGTTTTACATATACAAAATGTTGACTTACCAATTAAATTGTGTTATATTTCTATATAAGTGTTGGGTAATTTATGAGTATGACTATCTTACATATCTCATACTACAAGAGGTTTTACTTTTTTTTTAACAGTTTAAAGGCATACAAATGTGATATGCAGACATATACTGCAAAGAAATTGGTGATAAAAAGAATTACATTTGTATTAATGTTTTCCTGCCAAATAGAAAGCAGTAACCTAATAAAAAGTACCTGCTCTATACTGCCTCATTTACATCTAAGGGAGAAATATAAGGGAATTTTTACTATGCTATATGTATAAGGTCGAATCATAAGTAACATTTTCTCTCTATTATTTGAACAGAATAACTTTCTGTCTACAACAGCGGTTTCCAACATTTATGCTACTACGCCTCCCTAAAAATTTTTTTTTCTGCACCTCTCTATCTTTTAATAGATATAATATAGACACTTTTAAATAATAACTTTATTACAAAAAAAAATGAAAACTACAATTATAGAACAATAACAAGATTTTGTTATAACAATACGAATATGCATATTTATTTTTATATTAAATTACTAATTAAACTACATCTAACGCATCAAAATTTAATGCGAGGGTTGTTGTTTATTGGCACAAAGTTTGTCAAATCTTGGGGGCAATCTGGAGAGTCCACTCGTAACTCTTTTTCGACTATTAACCTGGTTCGATATTTGGTTTTCATTGCAGCCAGTGCCGAAAAGCCCGTTTTACATAAATAAGATGTTAAAAATGGTAGAAGCACTTGCATTGCTTTGCAACACAAAATTCATACTCTCCACTAAGATTCACCCAAAATTGAATTATGATTTCATTTTGAAACTTTTGCTTTAATGAGCTATCACATGACAATTCTATCAATTTTTTTTCGATGGTTGTCAACTCAAATTCGTCTATTTATAGATATTATGGTTTATTTGTTTATTTATAGATTTATGGTATGAACATTGATTTTTTATTAAAAAGTTTTGGCACCTCCCAGGTTGGAAACTGGGGGTCTACAATCAAATGTTTATCAAAATCTTAAGCAGGTGATCAGGCAGTACTACATTCAATTTACATATTATTCTGGTTGCTAGGACAAATTATGTTATATGAAACATGTTATATTATTCTTTTGATTTCAATCATTTGTAGAAAAGTTTTTCATCTTGAAAATTTTATGGATCATTTTTCATCAGACAAACTTTAATTCTGGCAAAATTTAACAGTATACAGAATTAGTAAAGTTAATTGTAAGTTGAGGATATATAAAGAATTGTTATGTTAATTATTATGATTGAAGTAATCGGTTTTTGAACTTACCCCAGTAAGACAGATTTGCCATCCTTTTAGTAGAGACTATATGCCTCAAGGCTAAACAAATATAATTTAATCTCTTCATGTTTCACAGAACAGAGAAATGAGTCATAAAATGTTTACAGCATAAGAAAAAAATGCAAAATTGTTTACTTTAAAGGCTATAATGTAACTGTTATATAATCATTTTTAAAACTTTGTTAACTTCAGATTGATATTAGATTACTTGAAAAAAACACTGTCTTACAGCATATGAAGATTTTTAGAGTAAAAAATTCATTCTATTTTAGGGTGATTGTAATTATATTAATATTTTTGACAAAAAAATTATTTGTAAGTATAAATAAACTATATAAATTTATTTTGTATCCTCTGACAATATTTTAATCAATTTAATCATAATAAACAAAAAGAACTCTGTAGATAAAATATAACTTTTATTATAAAAAAATATATTGATTTCTTAAATATATTTGGACAATTAATATTGCACACTTCAGTGAAATGTCAATCTTATACACAGTTAAGAACATTTAAATTTTTTGTAGTAATCTGCAAGTTCACTAATAATAATTTCTTCAATTTCTTTACCATTTTTCAAGTCTTCTTTACTGAGTAATATCTCTTTTTCATTCTCATTAGTTACAAAGATGACTCTGTACTTGCGGCTGTTTAGTTCATTACCAATTACTAGCTAGAATAGATAATATGCATATGAATTTGCAAGTCATATAGTCCTAATATATTATAATTTTAAAACTAAACAGTTATCACAGAATAAAAAATTATCTTAATAAAAAATACTCTTATTACAACAAACAATATTCATGGTAACCATTTTTCATAGAGCACAAACACAACTTTAAACCAATTTTTTTAATTTCAGAAATAAACCCAAAATTTTGCCCTAGATAGAAGACATTTGGGGGAATAAAAGATTTTTTTTTATAAAACATTAAAAGGAAGTTTATGAATATTTTAAGGATTTTTTTTTTTTTAAAGGACAACTAATTCTTAGATTACAAAAAGAAAAAATTTCAGGTAGTCTCTTTTAACGAAACTACCGCAGGTTATTAACGTAGGATTACTTATCGTTGCTTACCTCTTTTTTTTTTTTTATGCATTTTGGTACTTTTCTTTTTAACTGTTTACTGCTGATGGGTTTAGCGCGCTGTCAAAATTATAACTTGCTACGCAGGACAACTTTTTACTCTCTGAAGGACCGTTATTGATGAACGTAATTCTACGTTAAAAGAAATGACAAGTGACATTTTCAGACATACAGATGCATTTTCTTGTCACAAGTGACCATGTGACATGAAAATGCATGTTAATCTTGTCACATGGTTTAGATAAAATTTTAGATGTAACTGGAGGAAGGAAGAATTTTTTTTCCAAATGGAAAATATTTTCATCTACATAGGTTTGTTTCATGGACATTCAACATCAGAAATGATATTCCACAAGAGGATATTTCATTCCAAAATCAGAGTCTAAAAACCTGAGTTCCAAGAGTGCTAAGACCGGACACTTTGGACATGATCATTTTCATACTAGTTGCTAAAATATCTAAATACTCTGCATAACTCTGCACTAAAGATGTGTTGTTATTCCATTAAGACGTTTGCTGCCACTAAAATTGGCATATCCATCCTCAGATGCCGGCATTTCTATGATGTCCACTGCAACATCACTATGTCCTTCCAATTCGCTTATAGAATCCCAACCATAATCTTCATCGTCTGTGATATCATAATCAGAAAGATCACTCTTTTCTAATATTTCGGCATCAGTCAATTTTTTTATTTACTTTCCTTTTCTTGGGCTGTGAAGTTCCTGCCATACTTGTACTGTCCGCCATTTTTTAAAATGCATATAAAAAAATTGAAACACAAAATTCGAAAACCATGCGCATAAAATATAAAAATAATTACAAGATAAAAAGACTTTTTATATACCATGTTTTTAAATTTTCTGTTGAATCTAGCATGTGGGCATAAATAAAAATTATCCCATTGTAATGAAAATGTAATATGCTTGGTTCACTATTACGCTAATAGATGGCGCCTGTAGCGCAGTTACTTTTGGCTCCAGACGCTTCTCATATTTTTACGTAATGGATTTTAAAATATGGAATAAAGATGGCTAAAAGTATTAAAATAATGCATTGTCATCGTGTTCTGAGCTATTCTAAAAGTTTCAAATGTCTAGCTAGTCGGGAAGTTAGTTAAAAATCGATTGCAAGATTTGTACTGGACAAACACACACACAAACAAGAAAGCAGGTTAATAAAAACATGGTAATAATGCTTCACTAACATACCTCAACAAGATCTTCGTTCAAACTCCAAGGCCGCACTAAATATAGAGCAAATAGCTTATCCTAGTCGACCGATGCACGAGAGCGTCACCGGCATGGGAGGTAGCACCATGCAGACACACTAGAGCAGGGGTCTCCAACCCGTGGCCCAATGCAAGATTTAATGTGACCCAGAAAGAGATGCTCAAAGCAAGAAAAAAAAGTAGCCAGCCTCGGCTATGATGGAATGCGGCCATTACAGATCCTGCTTTATTCACTCAACAAATCGACAATACATCATTTGAAATATCTTTAAATCTATACAAACTTCCGTAATGCAATTTCTGTATATTAATTTCATTACAAAAATGAAACTTTTTTTACACATTAAACATTCCATAGTTTTGATGATATTAAAATTAGTATGCACATGAGTGAAGGACACTAAGAGTCAAATTAGAACCAAAATATCGGATGAACATATTAAGAACTCCCTGAGAATTGCAACCACTTCAATTGATCGAGATATTGATGCATTAGTTTCTCAAATTCAATCCCAAATATCACATTAATTTTCTGACTCCTATAGTTATCTTTATAATTATAAATAAAATTTATAAAGAAATAAATATGTTAACTATATATTATACTTTTTTTTGCTCATAAAGTATTTTTAATGTTAGGTATATTTTGAGTATGTGGCCCAAAATAATTTGTCTTCTGTCAATGTGGTCCAAGGAAGCTAAAAGGTTGGACATCCCTGCACTAGAGCGTCAGTGGCAGCGAACGAGTTAATAAACTTATTTCCTATTTCAGTAAGTTCTACTTTCACAGCAATTACAAGGTCATTATTCTTTCTAAGTATGGTTCCTCATAAAGGTATTTCCTTTTTTTAAAAAATCACATTTTATTTTAATTAGATTAAATGTGTTTATAAAATTTTTTTGGCAACAGCTTTCATTAAGGAATGGTGATAATCAGACCTGAAAGAACTGCTATAATACAAGCAAAAATGGATATATAATTTTACATAATAAATGTTATTGTATCCTTTCAATATATTTCTAACAATCTGTTATATTTATATAATCAGTAAAAAAGTCACAAATTTCTTACCCTGTGGCCATATTTTTCTAGAGCAGCTTTAGCTTTCTTAATAAGAATCGTTTCATCAGTCTCTAACTACATAGAAATAATGATCATTAAACTAGGAAAATTATACATTCTTCATTTTTATTTTAATTTTTAAAAATCCCTTCCCTATTTTTTTCTTTCCCAGCACATATTTCAAAAGTATAATGTACTGATATGAAATTTATTTTCTCTTACATAAGTCTATATCAGTGATTCTCAAACTTTTTTTGTCGTGTATACTTTTAATAATTAAAAATTTTGGAGGCACACTAACAATAACATAAATTTGAAAGAATTTTACTTGGATAACTGATTGATGTACCTATAATATATTTTGTAAAAATAGCATACAAAATAATTTGCAGTGGCAGCACACTTCAAGAATCTCGCGGCACAGTGGTTGAGAATCACAGGTCTGTATTAAAGACACTTTTATGCTGTGGTTAATTCAACACATTACAAAAATAATGCTATGCATTTACAAGCTCTTTATGCTTTCAGCAACCCTTTTTTTTAATTCTAAATATAAAAACTTAAATTTAAAAATTTATATTAAAACAGCAGCATACTAGTAACTTAATATAAATGTTTTCATAAATAAAGGTACTTTCTTTAATTTTATGGTATATGGCTGCATTTTTTTATCTAGTTGCTGAAATGCAATACATAAACCTCTTTAGCACATAGTTGAGACATGAATTGGGATGTTTTAAAGTGTTGGTGATAGGGAAACAGCAATCTACACTACTGGCCAAAAATATTGCAAGTTTGAGAAATCCAACATTTTTTCAAGAATAAGCTCCAAAAAATAATATTTTTTCAATGCAACTGATATTTTTTAATGTTAAATTAGTTTATGTTAAATTAGTTTAAAGACAAGGTAAAGACAATATGTTAAATTAGTTTAAAGACAAGGTATGATTAAGTTATTGAACAAAAATATTTAATTTTATAAAAAAAAATAGCATACAAAAAATGTACAGGTTATCAGAAATTGGCACCAATTTTGGTTCCCTGGAATAAAATGAAAT
This sequence comes from Dolomedes plantarius, assembly GCA_907164885.2. NCBI lineage: Eukaryota > Metazoa > Arthropoda > Arachnida > Araneae > Dolomedidae > Dolomedes > Dolomedes plantarius. Next base: position 120,516,779 of record OU015502.1, read on the forward strand.
AAATAAACAATTTCAAGTTCTTCTCAGCAGAAAAGATAATAAATGAGTGCAATCGAACCGAAAAGCGTTTAATATGTTGTTGGGCCGCCTCTGACTTTGATCACAGCAGCCACTCTTTAAGGCATGGAATCAACAAGGTTTTACAACACTAGGTTTTGCATGAGTCCAGACTGCCTAGTTTGTACAGCAAAACACCCAGAAAGCCAAATGGTTTGGGGCTGCATGTCATATCATTTTCATAAAATATAACGCATAAAATTTTCAAGAGCATAAGGGGAAAACAATAGATCATTAATGAAACATCATAAAAAATTTTTGAAAGCTTTTAAACTTCTGAGTTCAAAAGATTTGAACTTAGAAGCATTAAGAAAATGTTTATAAATATTTTTAATTGATTGCCACATGAGATATGATTTATTATTATTATTGATGCTGATAAACATCAACCAACTATTGAGACATCTTCAAATGTATGTCATTCTAATGATATGAAATTGTCAAATAAATTAATTGTTATAATACTGTAGAACTCTAGTTGTTAACTATTAGTTAACTTTTAAAATCAAAAACAACTGTTTTTTCTCTCAAAAGAATGCATGTTTTCAGAAAACCATACTGTATATTTTTTTAATTAAATTTTTTTTTTCTAAAAATCTAAATAGTTTCAAATATTGCACTTTGTTCAATCTGTAATTAAAATTTAGAATTCTGTGGATAATTACTGATATTGGGTAGTTAAAAAACTGACTTAAATTTAACCTCTGTTTTAAAAGCATGTTTTCAAAAATTAAAAGTGCTTACACATTCCCCCTGGAACTTAAATATCTAAAATACATTTATAAATAATACCTTTCAATTAAAATCAACTTTTGCAAGAGAATACTGTCAGTTTATTCATGAATAAATCATGCACAAATGAATTTATGTTATATATTATTACTTGGAAATGTTCATGTATACTTCACATGTGAATCAGAAATGTATGAGAGAAAGGGATTGATTCTATTGAGAGACGTATAAGCTTATTGCAGCAACTAAATTGCTGGAGAAAATTTCTAAACTTTTTCTTTTTCAGTAACAAATTTTTATACTTCTAAAGTAAATATTGTAAGCAAATTGATTACAGCTCTTAAAAATATTTTTTACAGCAATGCATGAATATAGCATCAAAACTAAAAGCTCACCTTAAAAGAGACAACAAATGCTTCTGGCACCCAGTAACGAACAAGGGGTTGTAAAATTTTAGGAACTAGCTGGAAATTCACACTTAGAGCTTCGTCAGAATGAATTTTATGAGTTGCCTATAGTTTGAAATTAAATAAATAATTTCATGAAATAAATTAAACATGAAAGTATCAAGATAATTTTATTTTCTACAATTTAAAAATATCTAAAACTTTCCCCCTCAAAGCATGATATTAAACAGCAAAGAAAAAGGACAGCATATTAGAACACTGTTTATATGTTTTCATCTATATACATCCTTCTAAGACTCCTCATTTATTATAATAGATGCAACAGTTTATACTCCAATACACTGGACAGGGCTCAACATAGCAGCTAAAGCCCTCTGAGAGAGAAAAAAATGTCAATAGCAAGCAGTGTTCCCAAGTGTTTACCCTCCTAAGAACTGACCGTGCCCATTGTTGCATGACTTCACTTATCAAATAGGAACTGGTGTTTTCATCAACAACAACAGCAGCAGTTTATATTCATTAACCCAGTAAATTGCTTCCTGTATGGATGTCCCATTACTCCATCTTAAGGAACGCCTCAAATTACACTTCTATACATTCAGTTCATCCTTCCAATCCATGTAAACAAAATCATGGAAGCAGCAGAAGAAAGTATTCTAGTTCAGCAGCAACTTAGTTTCAGCTAAGCTAATGCACTTTTAACACAGTTAATATTATTTTAGACTTATTTTAACAAGCATATATAAAAAAAATACTCGTAACATGGATCAATAATGTTCTGGCAGAGCACTCAAGAAAATCCATGTTATACAATTATATTAAATCCATTGTATAACATATGGATATACAATTGCATATCCATATGTTATACAATTCTTAAAAGTTATTGCTCAAATGAAACATGCAGATTATAATCAGTAGTAAATGAAAGCTGTAATTTTCAATTTTATTTTAAAGAATTTTTAGCCTTCTTAAGAAATTTTAAGATTTATGATGTCAAATATATTTTAGAAATCTTTTAATCCAGTCCAGAAAATTATTCAATAAATTAATTTAAATATAATACTTTAAATCACTGATGAAAATTATTAAATTTGATTTTTCATTGATTTTTAAAAATTTCCTACATATATTTTATCCAGTTATGCCTTTTCCCTCTGGCTCATACACAACAATTAATAATGGTTTGTTATATTATCAAGCTAAAAAATTTCTATAGTGAATGATAATAATGATGAATGGTTTTATAACATATAATTTACTGCTAAGAATTGATGATTCTTTTCATTGAACTGTACACTTAAAAGGTATAGACCCTTTATATGACAGTTTACTTTTTCATATGGTTCAGCAAATAAAGCAAAAAAAATTTAGTAAATTGTTGAACTAACAAAATATGCCTAACCTGCACATCACAGAAGAAGCCTCTGAACCCACCAAAAACATTCATCTCCATAAGAAAGAAAAAAAAATGCATTTTCAACTAGATCAAGGGATTGAACATGATTGATCACGACAGAATCATGATTGATACATGATTCTGTCGAATACAATAAAAATTCATTTTCTTTTAATAATTCCTGAATGATTTCAGTGGTTATCAATTTTTTCTGATAAGCACAGACCATAAATTAAATATCTAACAAGATTCTATCTATTTACCATTTCTTGTCGAGGGATGTAAAAGTCAGATACAGCAGCTGCTAGGTACAATACAGCATTTTTCCCCATGGGACGCATTGCATGTGCAACTTCATGCAATAGATGCAAATATGAAGAAAGAGTAGTGAACTGGATTTTTAAAAGCATATTTCTCTTTAAATAATCTTTATAACTCTCCAGTAAAGGAACTAATGTTTCACATAACTTTCCTTCAACTGAAATTAAAAGGAAATACATAACATACACACATATAATTTAATCAAAATGCATTTAGTTGCAAGCAGACAAACAAGTAATGAAACAAAATGAAAAAAGAGGCATATTTAAGCAACTTTAAGCACATAGGAGTGAAGAAAGATCATGCGGTTAGATGGCAGCAAAATTTCTAAGACATATAACTCAAAAGGTAGCATATTTTAACTCTTTTTGTCACCAAAGGCAATTTTCAATTTGTGTTAGATATTATTTAGCTGGCCCAGTTTCAGTCAAAACACGAGAAACACCACTGGTTGTCATAAGGTTTTTTTACAAAGGAGCTTGTGTACCCCCCCCCCCCTCAAAAAAAAAAAAAAAAAAAATTAAATTAAAAAAAATAAAAATAAAATAAAAATAAATTTAAAAAAACCTGTTTAGTGGCTGAGGTTTCATACAAAAATCAGAGAAATAAAATATGATATAATAAAAGCCATTAACGAAAAATATATAAAAGATTCTGATCAATACACTAACATGTTTATAATATTTTTACATTCATACAACTCAAATTTAGGGAAGAGATATTACGTACCCTTCAAACCCAGATTTCCGTCTGAATTTCTATATGATACAAATGACTCCATCAAATCTGATGCAGACACATGACGTAAAAAAGGTTCCAAAGATTTTGTACGATACATGAAGATAACAGCAAATCCTGCTTTTAAGAAATATCTGTAATTTATAAGGAAACATAATGGATTCCAACAAGTAAAAACAAGTTTCAGAAATAGTGAAGAACTTCCCCTTTAAATAAAATGACATGTTTTCTAAAAATAATAAATCATCATAAAATTTGATTTGAGTGTTAATTATAATGTATCAAAGAAAATATTAAAAATTTAATTACAGAAAAGAAAATGTAATTATTAAGTTTAACATATTCAAAGAATTAAACTAAACACATTGCATTGAAAGCATCAGTTGCCACTTATCAGATATTTAAAGCATAATAATGAAGCTATTTGATTCACCAGCTACTGGATATCAACACTATTTAAACTTTGGTAAAATTAATATTCTGAATTTATGAAGAAAGATTTAAAATATTTTTTTAATTACATAGAGATCATATTTACATATACTTTCCTTATAGCCATTTGTATCTAAAAAAAATATGGATAAATAGATACTATTAAAACCGTATTTTAAAAACATTTTAACTCTTGTGTCGGCTCATCTGTCTTTATACTGTTCTCCAGCTCATTGGTCTCACAGACCGTCATGCTATAAAATTAGGATATTTTCCTATTTTTAAAAGTTTTTCGCAGTTATAAGTCATTAATGCAAAACTACTGCCACCTCTCATTCTTGAAAAGGGTAAATAAAAAATAGATTATTCAACAAAAATTTCAGAATCCGATTCCTCAATCTGTGATAGTGAGAGAGAGACAAAATGTCTGGTTCGTTGTGAAACAGGAGGAATACTTCCAGTCATGCTCGCTATAACAATAAAACAAAGATCTTAGAAATAGAATGCATGCAGACTGACAGATGATACGGTTAAAGGTTTATTGGTCATACAGACCAGCAAAAATTTAAATCAGTTTAAGACTTATTGGTCCAAAAGACCGACTATGTTTTACAAAGATTAAGTTTACCAACAAAATACGAACGGGCAAAAATCTCCGATGTCTTGTACTCTAAGGTCAGGACCCAACTGAAGAACTCACAAACCCTCAACAGTCTGATCATCCCTACCACCACCCCACCCTTCAGAACAGGTACAACAGCGGTCTCCTAGACTGATGAGCCAATGTAAGGGTTAACAGAAAAAATTCTTAAAAACTTATTTTATGCACAAGTTAATATCATATGGAAGTTATATTTTAATCAAGTAGAAAATGCTATTTATTTTAGTATTTTTTAAATTAATAAAAGTACTACAGACAGAAAGATGAAATCCATAATTTAGTACATTAAACATCGCTTATACGTTTAGCTATGTTTAATATATTAGCTTTGATTCAATACATAAAGACTCAGAATCTATCACTTACATATCTATCTAAGCAAGTCTTTTTAAAATTTAAACAACCATACGTTCACTAAATCTTTACAGAATTTAAAACCATAAAACCTCTTTTGCCATAAAATAGAAGTAAAATTAATATAAGTGTTGGTGTTTGCCAATGCAGGGCACTTGTCAATCCAGACATGTGGACATAATTTGTAAGGATTGTTAGTTGTTTTCAATAGGAGCACTGTATAGGTGAACCAATACCACCCCCTGATGTCACCTCAATTTTGATCAAACACCCCCAGGGGGGACACCAAGGGGATCGTACTTTCCCAACCCACTGACCTCAAAGAAGGACTTTCCAGTCTACGGATTTAACATGCCCATATCCGGCCTAGACACTAAGGTATTTAATTGTGCTTGTCGGGATTCGATCCGAGCACCCTAAGTACTGAAGGCCGATGTGCTACCACTAGGTTACCTCTGGCCTTAAATTAATAAAAGTAAAATACATAATATTGAAAAAAAGCACATATTAGTTGCCAGAATTGAGATATTCTCAAATAATTTTCATATAAAGTAAATAGGCAAAATATTGTGACAAAATCATTCTGTACAATGAAAGCATTTTGATATTACTTTAGTGAATGATAAATTTTACATACATCTAATCTGCTTTGAATGATAAGAAATAATCCTGTAACTACAATCTGATTAACCTTAAATTTGACAGATAATTAAATATAATTAATTTATAAATGATAAACAAGTAATGCATGCATAGTTGTGTTGTATTCTTAAATTGATACAGTATTTTAATAATATAAAGACTAAATTTTTATAAAAAACTACAAACTTTACATTTTTTTTAGATAGTGACTAAATTTTATGACAGAGATATGCAGCAGATTATAAAAACAATATGCTTACTGTTGAAAAATATGAAAATATGTAGACAAGTTTAAACCTTGCATACAGCAACAATAATCATACCACTTTAAAATTAGAGAGAAAAGCGATAAAACAAGAGATCCTTAAATGCAATTGCTTATTACACTTATTTATTTAGTATAATAGGTTTAAAAGCATAAATTTTGTACCTTAGACATCTATTATCACATTTAACTTATTTTCTATAACTAATTTTTCTTTTTATTGCATCATTTGACCTTATCTCCCACCAAACTGTATGGACATTTCCTCTCCTTTCTAATCCTAGATTAACAAATATATCATTTTTTATTCTGTTTTTTGCATCTTAAAATAGATCTTCCTCAAAGTATGAGTGTGTGTGTGTGTGTTTAAAATTTTTTTTAATTTTTTCAAAACAATTGGAACTATGCAGCAATAGACATCAATAATTTAATATCCTGTAAAAAACTAAATACTAAATATATATATATATATATATATATATATATATATATATATATATATATATATATATATATATATATATAACTATGCACTCTTTATTTAAATGATCTACTTTAATATGCATAAAACAATTAAAAATAATCAATTCCTGACTAGAAAAATAAAGATGAAAATTTCCTTAAACATAATGTAGCTATTGAAAATCTGCAACTAATGCATTGCATTAGAAAGAGCTATGCAAACATATGCATTAATTTTATTATGCATAGCTCTGAGATACTACATAGATTTTTTTTTTAATAAAAAGAAAAATACACATTTATGTTTTCTTTTAAAGTTTATCCATAATTTATTTTTCTCTCCAAAGGCAAGGTTACAAAGACTACGGCAAAAATAAAAAAATAATAATTAAATAAAAATTTTTAAATATATATACAAATAGAACTATGGACAGAAACATAACATCTATAGCAATTGTATATAAACCCATATTGTCTCTAGCTTCCCAAATATGAATGAAAAGAGAGCTCTGAAGAGTTAAAGTCAATGGAGAAAGTTAGCTCCATCCATTGTCTCCTGAAGATAATTACAGTTTGAGGCAATTTTTACAGTCAGAGGCAATTTTAATATGATATAGGTGCTGTAATAGGCAATCATGACCACAAGCAAGGAGGAATTCAGTGACTGCTCTGCACCTTGGCCACTTTGGGATGCAAATAATTTTATCCCACCAAGACTTTTTTAAAGGACTTGTCAAGAAGCCTCAGTTAATGTTGTACTTCATGGCTCATATGATTAGCTGTTTAACTTTATTAAATGGTACACCAACAGTACAGATTTATAAAATCCATATACCTCTCTTGGCCAAGAAATTCATAATCAAATTGACGAAAACCCCATATTGGCTAAGTGAATAAATAAGATAATAAAAATTTACTCAAAAAAGCCTTATGTGGAAATTAAAAATATTAAGAAAGCATTAACATTCTCAGAATATTCAATATATTTTATTGTTTCACTGCCAAAAGCACAATATACATAGATCCTAGTATTTATATCTTTTTAAAATCTGAATTAAACAGAATCACATTCTAATAAACTATAAAAACTTTTAGAATAAATTTCATTAAAAAAATGCCATCTTCACTTGTGTTTTTAAGAACATTCAGAACAGTATTAATTTATAACTAGAATGTACAGTTGCAAACATCCAGTTGTTCTCATATCAGTTCTAAAAAAGGATACTCAGCAGATGCAGATCCTCTAGTTCCAGCACTAAAATTATCAACAAATCGTACAGTATTATGTTCAAGAGGGACAGTGGTTCCACCAGACTACAAAAATTAAAAGCAAATAGCATAAACATAAAGAATTTGTCATTATGTTGACACAAAAATGATCTAGGACATTTTACAGAACAAAATTAATATGTAAACACTATAACATATGTATTCTAAAGCCAATAAAATATTAAATATAGGATTATAATAAATGTCCTTGAAATAAATTTTTAAAAGAAACATGATTTTAGCTACAAATTTTCCTTAATTTAGATAAGCTTTCTTTGTACTTAACTTCTTAACAGCAAGAGTATCAAAAATTCAATTGTAAATTTAGATTGTTTTGAAATTCTTTGCATTTCCTTGAAACTAATAGTTATAATCCCTTTACTTTTAATATAGGCATATTACCTATATATAATAGTACACCTATATTATATTTAAAACTTTTTTCAAAACTAGCATATTTTTATTGTTCATATAAAATTCTAGGGTCAGCAAAAATATCTATTATTTACTTATTATCTATCACAGCTGAAAATTTCGCTATGCTATATGGTTGGACTACTATGATGAACATATCACATCTGAAAAAATTACAAATGGTCCATTCAAGAAAACTGCCATTTAAATAAATATTTATTTCTAAATTTTAAAGAATTTTATTTTACTGACAACAGTAAGTTTAGAAGAACACAAACATTACTAAACTGTGCATCAACAGTGATAACATTTCATGTATGTATATTTATTAAGATATATATTTCATATTACATTTCATGATCAAAACTGCTTTACAAAAATTAAATTATCTTAAATTAGTGGTAGTTCCCAACACACTTTAATTATATATTTAAGTAAAAATACATACTGTTACGAGAACAACAGGTACACCTTGAGCTGAGTGATAATCACAAAAGTCAGAGATTTGAGCTTTTATTTCAGCAAACCCTGTTGGTGGGAGATTTTCCTCATAAAATTTCTTCCACATTTGATCTCCCATTTTAACAATTCTTTACTACTGAAATCAGCATATACCTGGAAATAAAGATACCAAAATCACAAACAAAAACTAATAATTTAATCCAAGTCTTCAACACTGATAACAGTAAAAAAGGATAGTAGTAATACAAATGTTTATCAGGTATTTGCAATTCAATAATATTATTTCTGGTGTAGAAGACCCCTGAAAAATTGTTCAAAGACCACATTTGCTATTTTCTGCTCTATAAACTAAATTAAACAATTTGTTTCAAAACATAATATAAACTATAAGAAAGGTGATCATATTACACATTCAGAACAACTATCTGACAGTATATGTGACAATAAAATAAAAAGTCCTCATTAATGCCAAATATAAGTTAACTGGGCAAATTAGTAAACTACTATTTCCCCACCTCTATACATTTTAAAAACTCAGAAAGTAAAATTTTGGGTTGTGACCTTAATACAGTAAATAAAACAAAAAGTATTTTTTCCCCTCCAATACTACTAGCACTTTACCTATGAACAAGGTTGCCAAATAAAACCCTGAAAATAAGCGACGGGTTGAATAAAAACACAGAAAATAAGGGACGGGTTTTGATAACTGTACTACTGGGGAATGTGAAATACCCCCAGGGAAACGGGGGTACTCCCCCAGAAATTTTTCAAATAGCCATTTTCAATGCATTTTTCGTTCAGTTTTGCAACTTACATAGAGTTTAGGTTAAGTAAACAATAATGTAATTACATAGAAAATTTGCAAATCAAAAACAATTTAAAGTTGATTTAGGCATATAGTACAAAACTGATTTTTATTTTATTAGTTTACTACAACTAAGTAAATGCCCTTATAAAGTGTTAGGGACGTGTATGTAAAATTTGTAATTTTATTATTGTTCAATGTACAAAATATAATGTGCGCAGGAAATCTATGGGGCGACTTTTGAGTCATAAAAAAGTTTTCGAATGAGCGTGTTCCCACAGTTCATTGAATTGTATGATATATTGTGCTTTACTGTGTTAAATACATTCGGATGTGAACAGGCCCTTGTATACACCCAACTCGTATACAATAAATTTCTCATTTCGGCGAAAAACGGGACTTTTGCCGTCCCGTATCAAAGTTCCCCGGGACGCGGGGCAAAATTTACAAATAAGGGACTGTCCCTTAAAATCCAGGACATTTGGCATCCCTGCCTGTGATGCACACCACGATTTTTGTTTGCTACTTTTAAGCAAAGATTGAAGCAAGGAAAATGAAATTCGTTTTAACTTAAGTAGGAATTCCAATTTGTAAACAAAAAAACTAAATAAATACCATAAATTAATCAAAATCTACGAACTTGGGGGAAAATCTGAGTTTAAAAACATTCATATCTAAAGGTCTAATTATTTATAAAGAGAAGATATTGGAAATACTGTACTGACAAAATGCAAGGATAAAAATGCTGGAAGAGAAAAATTAAGTATAAATATTACGAGATAATAATAAAACAGAAAATCGAGAATTAACCACTTACCTAAAACGAAATACATATATCAGTAACTTCACGTCTAGGAATGTTCAGGTCAGGAAGAAGAAGAAACCAAAATACGCATTCTCCACATTCCATTCACCTTCGAAAGTTCACTACCGCCGAGAACTCAAGAAGGAGGAAATAATTAACGCTGGTTAATATTATCCATTCACACCAAATAATCATGGTTGCTAGGAGACGGATATTTGCAGTTTTTTAGTTTACAGCATAAGGTGTCTACAGCGAGAATAGATACAGGCTCATTAATCATTCTCTATTGGTTCACTCTAAATGTAGTCGCATTCTAAACCAATCGCAGTGACAAATTTTGATTGCACTGAACAAAAGGATGCAACTGTAGCCCAGCCCTGCGCGCTCCAATAGATGACGTCACGATCGCCATGTTGGGTACCTCTGTCATGGCGGCCCATGTTATTCTCCCATAGGACGGAAAAACAAATATCAATATCTCTTAAACTAATGAATATTATCTTTCTGAACGTCCTGAAATCGATAATGGAGTAAAAAATACCCTACCACAAAAATTGAGGAATGCGATTTCGTACTGGAATAAGAGCAGATGGTGTTTTAAAATTTCATTCCTCAAAACCAGTAATTCACAAAGTGGTCTATATCGACCCCTAAGAGTCGATTCCGACCTGTAAGGGATCCATGCCAGTGAAAAAATAAATTGGGGGTGTATGAGATGTAAATGGGGGTCCACGAATTAGACAAGCCGACACCAAAATTTTAGCTTCCCGTAAATGTAATAAATCACCTAACACAGTACCTATAGAGGTATTTACATACTACTTTTGTTGGCACAGAATAATCCTGATTCCTGTCAATAGATTACTGAACTAATGAAGTTGAATTGTATCATAACCAGTTAACAGTTATTGATTTTACGAAAGGTTAAAAGAAATATAATTAGTAAAATAATAAGAATATTAAATTTGTCACGAAGTAATTATCGAAGCTATTTCCTAAGCTAATTTTTGTTCCCAAATAAATGCTGCTAAAGATGGCCGAATTTACAAAAAGATGGTAGGCAGTAGAGAGTTGATTATTTGAAGTTTGGTTTCATTCCATCATTGCAGACAAACACCTGCCCATGTGCCTTTTACACAGCAATGTATTAAGCAATGATGCTATGAAACCATCCAAGCTACAGGATCATCTGAGAAGGTGTTATCCTGATAAGAAATTGATTGATGGGTCCCGGCCTGCTTAATAGCTGGCATCATCCACAAAAGAAAATCTAACGGACCCCCGGTCCGACCCGTGGAACAACTTAAGCAAAAAGATACCGAAACTACAGTATCAACTAAGACGTGCAGCCACTTGGGCCTGAACAAAGAAAAAGATGAGCAACTGAGTAAGGAAGAACCACGGTGAATAAAAGATAAGTTTCGAAATAGTATAAGTTACGATGAAAGAAAACAACAACGAGGTTAGATGATGATGAAACAGTGTAGAAACAAACTAAAGTAAACTTAAAAGCAGCACACCAGGAAAAATAAAAACAAAAGACAGGAAGGAATTGATCAAAAAATCACCAAAAAACCAAAGAAATGGCAAAACTTCGAGAGACCCCAGACTACTCAACCAAGGCAAAAAACAATAAATGATGAGACAAACTAAGGACATGGCAAAAACTATACGAGAGACCCCTGTCTGCTCAACTTAGACAGAAAAACCAAGGAGAGTCTTTACGACTCCAAAAGTACCAACAAGTACAAAAACTCCAGGGAGAACAAAGGTGTAAAAACTAAAGAGAGCCATTGACAGCTCAAACGTACGAGAACAGTACAAAATGGCACCAAAAATAATAACAATGAGAAAAGGGGACTGATGATGGGAGTTTAAATAAAGGAATCAATAAATAAAGATTTCATCTTCCAGAATATTAACATGCTGTATGAATTTGGAGATTTTCTGTCTGGAAACGGGCTTAAGAAGAAGACGAGAAGGTGGAATTTCAGATAATTTTTCAGGAAGAAGGCTAACACGGAGATCATTAAAATATGGACAGCTATAAATATAATGAATGGGATCGGCACTGACTTCGCCGCAGATACAAGTCGGAAATTTATTGAGAAAACGTTGGTAGTAAGAAGGAAATTTGCCTTGACCGGTTATAAACTGACTAAGAAAGTGTCCAGAAAAATTTCTATTAACGAATATGCTGGGGACAAGAGAACGTGTGTGACCACTGATTTCCAAATACTCCCAACGCGCTTGCCAGGCTAACCACAAGTGCCTCAAAAGGCGACGCCGATACCTACCAGGGGAAATGCCAACCCTACAGTCGACTATATCTAGCCCCCCAGCTGACTTGGCTGCCGCGTCAGCAGCTTCATTGCCAGCAGTCCCAACGTGAACCCTAGTCCAGCATAGTTTAAAAACCAGGTCAGAGGAAGTAAAGTGAAACAAAAACGAACGAATTTTAATAATTATTGAGTTAAACCTGGGATAGAGGCATAAAGCCTCCAGAGCCGAGCGAGAATCTGAAACCAAACAAAAAGAAGTAACATTGCTAACATAAGCCCATTCTATTGCTTTACTTATGGCATATAGTTCAGCCTGAAAGACTGAAGCCTCGTCATTCAAACGAAAAGAACCAGTGTGAACACAATTATTAAAAGAATCAAAAACAACAAAACCGGAGCCTACTCTGTCATTCATTTCAGAGCCACCTGTAAATAAAATATATTGAAAATTACCAGGGGAATGAGGGTTGTAGGTAGTAAAAGAAAAAATAGTATCACTGTAAGAAACATAACGATTAGATTTTTCAACGTCCATGAGAGATAAAGCAACACCAAAAATATTAACATTATTAAGATTATTCTTTAATTGAAACAAAGCAGATTCGAGCGAAGCAATTAAGTCTATTGGAGGGATACCAGCAATCACGCCTAAAGAAACGGTGGAGGAAGTTCTGTAAGCTTTAGTTATTGTTAAGAGAGCAGATCTGTATATTTTATTAAGTGAGTTTACGGTACGAACATTATTAGGGCCCCATACAAAATTATTTTTTCGATTACGATTTTATAGATTGTTTTGGTGACAGCCGAACTAACCCCCCAGGTTGCTTTAGAAATACGGTTTAGCTTATTGAAAATTATTTGAGTTTTATTATGGATATATTTGAAATGTTCGTTCCAGGACAGGTTATTGTCTAAAATGATGCCTAGGTATTTAAAGTTATTAATTACTTTTATTTTCTCCCCCTCAAATTTAACTATTGGATTATTCCCCGGCTTACACCCCTTTTTGATAAAATAAAGTAAGTTCGTTTTCTAATGGTCAAATTTTAAACTGTAATTAGTACTCCAATCCACAAGGGATTGGGTGACACTATTGCATTTATTCTCCAGACCGGGGAAAGAAGTATCGGCAGTAATTAAAAGAATGTCATCAGCATAAGCAATTAAGAAAGTTTTTTCAGGGAGCTCTATATTAAAAATGTCATTAACTACTATTAGATTCCAAAGCAAAGGGGAGGAAATAGCGCCTTGTGGAACACCAATATCATACTGCTTTTTTAAATTTATAAATTGGTTAGAAAAAGAAACACACCTATTCGAAAAATAACTAAAGTAAATGTTAACCAAATAAGGAGGAGCTTTAATATTAATTAGTTTATTTAAAATGTCAACCCATTTAACAGAATTAAAAGCGTTTTTAATGTCGAACGAAATAAGAGCTACATGATTATTAAACCTAAAATCCCTGATTTTATTAACTACAAAAGAAAGAGCATTTAATGTGCTCTTATCTCTCATAAAACCAAACTGAAAATTACTAATAATATTGTTGCTATAAACAAAATCCTGCAATCTGTTAACAATTATTTTTTCAAAAACTTTACCCAAAATGGGCAGTAAACAAAGGGGGCGATAAGAACTAAAACACTGCGGGTCCCGGTCGAATATTACCATTCCTTACATGAATTCACGCCATTACATCGTTTGGCGGCTGCTGATTGGTCAATTGAGTTTGCATCGGTAATTGCCATAATATTTGATCGCATCAGATTTAAGCGCATTTTAAATGCGATAAATGCTAAAATATATGTCTTAGTTGCTTTCATTTCGATAATTGCATAATATTTGATCCTAAGAGTATTTTAAATGAGATAAAATCTATTTCTTAGTTGCTTTCATTTTTTATATATATTTTTTACGCCATATTTTACAAGGAACGTGAATTTTTTTTAAGTGGCGCCACCTATTAATGTAAAAGTAATTTAAAGTGACAAACTATTTGTAAAAGAAATTTTCGCCATAAATGCCTTCATATTTCTTTTTTGTGCATGGAAAATTTTAAGGAATTTCCAATTTCCGTAGTAATTTCACTGTAAAATTTTAGGAGTAGAATAAAATAGAGTAAATATTACTCAAAATTGAATTTTTTCTTAAATTTAAATGTTGAAATAAAAAAAGGAAAGATATCTTCTTTTTTTTTAAATTTAAATGTTGAATTAAAAAAAATTTGTTTATTTTTTTAAAATTAAAATCTTAATTGCAAGATGCAAATTATATATCTTTTGCTGTTTTGCACAGTTTAGTTTTTTAACCTTCCTCTTAAAAAATAAAAATTATAAATACTCTTCTAAAAATTACCAAAAATAGATTGAAAATAAAGTGACTTTATTGTAGAAATGCATAAATTTTATAATGCACAAATATGTAATTTTGAACGTTACTGCGTACTACGATACTATTATTTGAAATAGATTCTATTTCGTTCAAAAATAGTGATGGAAGTTTTGATTCTTGAAAAACAGACATGCTTTCATAAGCATCAGCGCACCAAATACCCAAATACCGATGTAAACTCAATTGAAAAATCAGCAGCTGTCAAACGATGTAATGGCGTGAATTCATGTAAGGAATGGTAATATGCGTCCCGGTCTACCTTAGGCAGAAAAATTACTGTAGCTATTTTCCATTCAGCGGGGAACAAGCCCTTAATAAGACAATCATTAAAGAAATCCAAAACCAAAAAAGGGTTAATTGAAAAAATCTCTAAGATAACATCCAAACAAATCCCATCGGGGCCAGGAGCCTTGTTAACCTTAAAAGTGCCTATTGTATATTTAAGTTCACTATACGTTATGGGTTCAAACTGCTCAATGTTATTAAATCAACCATGACTATGAGTAGGGATATTATTATTATTGAAGGGAAAGTGGAAAGAAATTAAACTGTCTATGTTATCATTCGCCGAAAAACTGTCTACAGAACTAAAATTGCTACAGAAAACAGAAACAGAAACCTCACTAATGAGTGATTTAAAATTATTAAACGGGGTTTCTTCGGTGATGCTCTCCAAAAACTCCCGCCAGGACCTTCTCTTGGCAGACATAACAAGCCTCTTATACTTGGCATGTGCTATTGCCCAACTGGCTTTATTTAGAGCTCTAACTGAGTCGCTCGTCGTGGAGCGCTGATACTTTCTACGTAGAGCTCTAACACGCTTCCTTGCGATAGTTAACTCCATCGTCCACCAAGGGACCCTATGGGAAAACCTAGCGGAAAGGGGCACCTCACCAAAGTTACCAGGAAAAGAATTGTAAACCAAGGATCCTGATAAAACATAAAGTTATCCTGATAAAACAAATAAAGATTAAAAATACTTTCAAACACTGAAAGAACAACTTCAGAAGAGACCCACGGTGGACAGTAAGTTCGCTTCGACATCAAAAAGAGACGATTACGGTTTGCGGGCGTCTTACAATATCTGAAGGTTTTAAAAACTCCTTTACACAAACTTGCTTATTATACACTCAAAATAATTCCTTTGAGCAGCAACACAGCTCAAAGGAGTATGGGTGAAATGAGTTATGATGTTGAGAGCTTCTTGTGTAATTATATGAAAACGACCCATTTCTCCATACAACTAGACGAGTCAACTTTACCTGGTAATGAAGCACTGCTATTGGCATATGTTCGTTTTGTTATGGTCCAAGAAATCCATGAAGAACTGCTCTTTGCGAGGACTTTGACGACAGATACTAAAGGCGAATCAATATTTATTGTTTTGACAGATTTTTTTCATAGAAAAAGTGATCCGTTTATCAAATATAATATCAACGACAGCAGATAGAGCCCCTGCCATCTTTGGGTGCTATCGTGGTTTTATAAGCCATTTAAAACAAAATGTTCTCGGGGTGTTTGCAATTCACTGCGTCATCCATCGACAACATTTAGTTGCAAAAAATATCAATGGCAGATTGCATCAATGTCTTCAAATCGATAAAAACGCAGTAAACAAAATTCGGAGCAACGCGCTGAATACTGGGTTATTTGCGCAGTTGTGTGAAGAAAATGACGAGAACTTTCATCGATTACTCCTACACACTGAAGTACACTGGCTGTTGAAAGGCAGCCAGACATCATTTGACAAGATTTTTTTTTCAATTTTTGAGACTGTTTTAGAGTTATTGGATGCTAAAGATCTCATTTTCAAAGTCAAATTAATCAAATGGAAACTAGACATTGCTTATTTAACAGATTTGTTTTCTAAGTTTAATGAGGTTAATGTTCAGTTACAAGGTGACAGTTTAAACTTGATAAAATTAAGTCGATCATTGCAGCATTTCTTACCAGGATGAAACTAATGAAGCAAAACCTTGGACGGCGCGAATTTTTCCAGTTTCCCAATTTGGCGCAGACAAACTGCCAGAATGATGACGTTTCAGCCTACGTTCCACATTTAAATGTTCTTCACACAGACTTTGAAATTAGGTTTCAAGATTATTAGATATTGACTATGGAAATACCACAGTGGATTATCAATCCATATGGTGACATTGAAGAAACGGTTGTCATGTTCCAATAAGAACTGATCGGAATAATCACCAACGAAGAACTTAAGGTGTAGTTTAGAAAGGGATATCAGCGATTCTGGCTTCAGAGTGACATACCTGTTGCACATACTGCATTATGGACTATCGCAAAAAGTTTTTGATAGCTTTTTCCGTCTTCATACCTCGTGGAAAGGGGTTTCAGCGCGGTTGCCAATCTCCTTACCAAAAAAAAAGAAAAGAAAAAGAAATAGATTGGAAATCACTCGCCTAGGAGATTTAAGGTTAAACCTGACTAAATTGAAGCCAAATATAGAAATTTCGCTATCAAAGCATCAGGCTCATCCCTCCCATTAAAAGCATTGATTTTTTGTGTATTTTTTTATGTAAAAATATTACTAGATTTGCATTTTGTGTCGTTTTAATTAATAAATGTACAACTATAAAACTTAACATATTTTTCTTAATTTAAAAAAATTTTCACTCTACAGTAAATCCTATCAAAGTGAGTAGCACTGTGTCAGCTTCAAAAGCACGTTTAGAGTTGATGAATTTGTAAAATATCAATATTAGAAAAGCAGGGGCAGTGGCGCACCCAGGGGGGGGGCAAGGGGCCCTGCCCCTCAAAGAAATAGAAACTGCATTATGAATATTGATTTTGCATTATAAATATTTGTATCCGTTCATCTCGGCTCCCTCCCAAGAAAAAGTCCTGGGTGCGCCACTGGCAGGGGGTCTACCCAAAACAGAAAAAATCGGCACGTGGTCTACGGGACAAACAAGTTTGGGGACCTCTGCTCTAAACCTATCGCTCTGGAAGATAGACTCAGAGGAAGTGATACTCTTTAAATTTTTATTTAGTGTTTGTGAATATTTTTTGTTGTTTCTGTCCATGTGGATAATGTAACATAATCTGAGATGAACTGTTAAGTAGATTTTATCCCCATTACCACTGATTTATCCCTAGTACCATCGTATTTACAATTTGAATGTGTCACTGATGGTAACGGTATTAAAATGTAATTTTCGATAAAAAATAATCACTGTAAGAATACGTATATACCTTATTGTTCATTCGATTATCAAATATTTGTATGGTAACATACTTAAAGCAGTATAATCCACTTTGTATAACACTGTTTGCCAAATGAAAAGGTTTTTGAAGATATATTGTTAGTATAGGACATTGTATTGTTGTTGTTAAGCCCGTATCATACGACTAAAATTCGCTCAGCACAACATGCAGTGTTGAACACGATAGACTAGTTATCGCCCATGGAAGAGTGCTTGCTTCCTTCTTTTTGGTCGAGAAAATGTGTTCTGGTTCCTGTTGAGCTCAGCGAATCTTAGTCGTGATTTAGAAAGCTTTAGGAAGTGTGCTTTCGGGAGGTTCTAGGAAAATTGAGAGACGTGAACAACGCAAGATTTTGGCCGAATCTTTCCCACAGCGAAGAATCGCCAGGCTGAAACGTTTATAGCTAAGTATGCAGATTACTAAAATTCACATAGAGATTTATACGAGATCACTACTGTAAAACGTTTGACATTTATTTTCTACACTTCTTTTCTCAAGTGATTGCACAAGAGATTTGCATGAAACTGCCTTATAAACACAGATATCAAGGAAGTGTTAATGAGAATTTTTAAGTTTTGCTCAGAGATTCCGTGAATGATCAAATTCCTGTGAATGTTAGCTCACAGTTCGAACCCGTTTCCAAGTTCCTTTTTTACTAAGATTTCCTTCGTTTGTGAAATTTAGCCGTATGATGGCTTTATATAACTTATTTGGTAATATTATTTTTTTCTTTTTCGAAGTTTGAACCACAGTGCACGGCAAGTCAAGTCATTACGCTAATCACGCCTGAGACTTCAAGAGCTTCACTATGAGTAGCTTATGCTGGCTAATTGGAACTCCCATGAAATAAAACAACATTTGTATTTCTTCTTTCGAGTGTTCATATTTCTTCCAATTTTTAAATTCGAATGTAGAAATTTTCATTTCGATCTCATACCTCCTTTTAATCTATACTTATATATAAAGAGAGAGCGTTTTTGTACGTGGAAGGTAATCTCCAGAACCACTGCACCTATATGAAAAATTCTTTCACTGTTTGAAAGGTACATTATTCCAGATGGACATAGGCTATATATTATGTATATCTGATCAGTAGAAATAAAGTTAGGGGCTTAATCCTAACAATCTCCATTGTTACCGCTACTGTCCTCTACCGCTTTTTGTGCCGAAGCCTTCAACGATCCTTAGTGTGGTGCTATGGCGGTGGGCTTCTGTTCTGACGTTAGCGGTTCGAAACTAGCTGTTATCCGGCACGCTTTTTTCTTTTAAAAAATTAACTTTAATTATTAACTAACGTAATATGAAATAAAGTGACACCCTGTAATTAGGTAAACAAAAAATAAAAAAAATCCAAAGTCCCTTGCCTTGCCTTGTGCATATTGTAAGACTCCAAATGATGATTGTTCTTTTTTATGAATCCAACGAGATATAAGGACTCGTTGTTATCAGGAGGTATCAGGAGGTATTATCAATTTCGACTGCAGGACTGTTCTGAATTTATTTCTACTGACAACATATGTTTTAAGGAAGGTGACTTACCGTTATCGTTGGCATCATAACGGACTATAAAGGGCTCAAACAGGATGGCTATTGCTAAAATATCAAAGGCAGAATTCATTGCTAACAGTTTTAGAAGACAGTTTACACCATATCCAGATATAATAGACCAGGAAGCTATGTCTATTGTTAAACCTATGGCTGAAGTTTTTACTTACACCATCATAAAAAAATCTTACAACACACACACATCCGTTAGTAATTTATAAATACAATAAGAAACGCAATATTCGTACATCTCCTAATGTTCATAGCATTACTTATCCTAAATAGCTTACCTACTAGTTTTCTAATTTATGATGCTGACCTTATCAGATGCACTTATGTTCTAAATTATTTACTTGAAATTTGATAAGGGCGATTGCAGCTTCGATTTCGAAAGGCAGGGCTTTGTTAAAATTAATTTCTTCTGCGATTGTATTTATGCCAAAGCAATGCTACAATTTCACCTCAACGATACCCTGAATTTTGTAATTGCCGAATGGCAACCACTTGTTGTACTCTCTCTAATAAACACGTAAACAGTTTGCCGTACTTTGCGTGAGCTCTGGGTTTTCCTCATTTTTGTATTATCTGTTAAAAATGTATTTCTAACACGTTATCAGCACAGCACGAGTGCTCTGAAGAAGTTTTTTATACGTGAGTTAGGGGTAACAGATAACTATGAAAATAGACGAAGCTAAAAAACTCGCCGTGCGCTACTAAGCCTAACTGACAGCATGGATGAACTCAAGATCCCTACGCTAGATGGAAGTAATTATACGGCATGGAGTATCCGCACTCGTGCTGTGCTAGTGGAAAAGAACTATTGGGAGGCAATTGATCCTGGTTACGAATCAGAATTGAAAGAAGAGAGAAAAATTAACGGAAAGGCTCTGACGTTCCTGTTCCTCGTTGTAGAAGACAACTTTTTGGACGATATCGCCGATTGTACAAGGGCGAAAGATGCATGGTTAACTCTAAAGGATATCCAGACGAAATTTGGATTGCTAAATACACTTCAACTACTTAGAGAATTTTTTAACATGAGAATGAATTCTGGTGAAAATATAAGCTCCTATTAAAAAGAGTAATGGAGTTGCATCGTAAGGTGTCATCTTGCGGACACGGCTTCACGGACAGAGAAGTATCACTTGACATGTTGATGGGTTTAGCTAAAGAGTAAGAAGGCTTGATATTAAACCTAGAACGAGATGAAGACGCCTTGTCCAAAAAACCGTTAAGTCACGCCTAATAGTAGAAGAGAAGAAATTACTCCGTTACAGTGCAGAAAATGAAGAAGCTGTCGGTGAAAGAGCACTAAAAACGAAAGACAGTGGAAAAACACGAGGACATGAGACATCCAAATATGCCAGAGATAATAAAAGAACTCGGTGTTTTTCCGATGGTCAGTGGGGTCATATTGCCCGAAAATGTCTTGTGTCTCAGACTGTATCGTATAATCAAAGAGTGTCAAGTGATGTACATCAAACACTACTTATTGATACTTGTGGTGATAAACCTGTCTGTGATTGGTACCTTGATAGCGGTGCCACTGAGCATATGTGCTCAGAAAGAGGAAAATTTGCTAATTTGGTATCAATAAAATCCCAAGTTGAAATAGAAAGCTCTTAAAATATTGAAGCTATAGGGACAGGCAATATCACTTTGAGGCCCACAGGAGAGTGTGGGACAGAAACCATTTTCTTAGAAAATGTGTTGTATGTTCTTAACCTTGACAGTAACCTCTTCTCAGTCGGAAGGACTGAAGACATGGGTATAACCATTTCTTTTCAGAATGATAGGCTACTATTAGAAATCCCAACCAACAGAACAAAATCGTCCTTACTGCCCATAAATGAGGAAGACTGTATAAAGATGAAAAACAGCAGATGCATAAAGCATGCATCTCCAAACGTGAATTCATGCATAGACGTTTAGAACACTTTCACAAAAATGCAATGAAGAAGCTTGTCAAGAGAGACAGTTCGAACGACGATTGTAAAGAAACCCCAAGAGAAAGTGACATTTGCCCAACATACATTCTGGGAGAGATAGAAAAACCATTTTCAATAAGGGAAACTAAACATTCCACAAAGTTACTAGAACTAATACACAGCGATGTCTCGGGAGCCATAACACCTACATCAAAAGGAGGTTCCAAATATGTTATCACATTTGTTGGTGATTATTCGAGGTATGTTGTGGTGAAACCAATTAAGTCAAAAGACCAAGCCCTTGAGAAATTTATCGAATTTAAAAATAAGGTTGAAAATCTACATGGCCTCAAGATTGTTACTTTACACAGCGATAATGGTGGGGGATATTCAAGTAAGGAATTTGATGATTTCTTAACTAAAAATGGAATCTCAAGACAGTTTACTGTACCTAGAATCCCACAGAAAAATGAGTTGCTGAGAAGATGAACTATAGATTATTTCACATGACCATATGCCTCTTGTTCGACTCAAACATCCCAAGTGAACTGTGGGCAGATGCTGTGGCTACTACTTGTTATTTACGCAACAAATATCCACCACAAGCTATCCAGGGAAGAATACCAGAAGAACTTTGGATCCAAAAGCCTGTCGAAATTGATAACCTAGAGATCTTTGGCTGTAAGGCTTATGCACAAATTGACAAAACACAGCTAAACGGAAAATTGGGGAAACGTGCAGAAGAATGTGCTTTTATTGGTTACCCTGAAGACATCAAAAGATACAAGTTATGGAATGTAGAAGACGACAGGTTATTTATTAGTAGAAACGTAAGTTTGAGGAAACTGTTTTCCCATTCAGGAGGAGCCAGTCAGAAAAGAAAGATGAACTAATTATTAGCTCCAATGATAAAGTTCCTGAAGTCAGTGTAATTCCCCTTGAAACTCTAGCAGATGATTTAACAACTGAAGTCGAATATACCGATCAAAACTTGGAAGACTCAGGTCATGAACAATTAACAGTAAGTATAGAAGAATCTCCTGAAGTCAGAAGAAGCAATAGAGTAAAGAAACGTAAAACTTACTTTGGAGATCCAATATTATACAAAGTGGTCAGTGAAGAGCAAGCTTCTATTCAAAATATTGAAGATCCAAACACCTTGGAAGAAGCTATGAAGCCGCCTCATACAAAAATGTGGAGAAAAGCTATGAGGGAAGAGTTGAACAACCTTCACAGCAACCAAACATGGGAATTAGTTCCAAAACCAGCAAATACCAAACCTATTGAGTGCAAATAGGTATTCAAAAGAAAATTAAATGCAGAAGGAGAACTGATAAAATTTAAAGCTCGTTTGGTTGCAAAGGGCTATCCACAGGTCTCAGGTAGATATTTCTCCGAGACTTTCTCCCCTGTTATAAAAATAAAATCTATACGAATCCTTTTAGCCCTTGCCATAGAGTTGGACATGGAAATTCATCAAATGGATATCACCGCAGCTTACCTGAATGGAACATTGAAAGAAGATATTTACATGTTGCAGCCTGAAGGGTTGCAATAGCAAGGCTAAGAACATTTGGTCTGTCACCTCAAAAAGAGTTTGTATGGCCTAAAACAGGCTGGAAGAGAATGGAATGAGTGTTTTGACACCTTCTTGAAAGAACTCGGATTGTTGCGTTCAAAAAGTGACCCATGCATTTATTATCATCCAAAGAAAATACTGTATCTTGGCCTCTACCTTGATGATATGCTTATTGTTGGAGCCTCAGAAACCATAAGCACTTTTAAGCATAAAGTTATGGAGAAATTCCAAGCCAAAGACCTTGTAGAAGCAAATGAAATTTTATCCATGAGAATCCAGAAGCAAACTTATGGTTCACTAACACTGGATCAAACTGCCTACAATGAAGAAATCCTGTAAACATTTCGAGCAAGTTCAGCTAAGAGAGCATGAACACCTTTAGACCCCAGAGTAAAACACTACAAAGTAAATGATTCAAAAAGGTATAATATAAAGGAGAAAAGTGACGAAATTCCTTATAGGCAAGCAATTGGAAGTCTGCTGTACATCGCCTGTGAAATACGTCCCGACATCGCATTCAGTTCGACCTACTTGAGCCAATTTAATGAGAGACCTTCTGAATTGCATTGGAGGAGCGTTAAACACCTCTTTCGGTACCTCAAGGAGACCATGCACTCGTCCCTCACCTTCAGAAAGACTGGAAGAGCAATGGACATTTCCTCTGATGCAGATTGGGGTGCAGACCATGTGGACAGAAAGTCCTTCAGTGGATATGTGGTCATTTTTGGTGGTGCTGCAGTTTCTTGGTCGAGTAAAAAGCAGTGTTGTACTGCATTATCATCAGCCGAGTCTGACTATTTGGCTTTAGCCCATACTACAAAGGAAGTGCTATGGGTGAGAAGTCTAATGCAGGAATTTGGTGTGGAGAAATTTATCCCTACACCTGTATCTGTAAAAATACAGTCAGGCAGCTATATTTATTGCGAAAAATCAAACATCTGAGCGCAGTAAACATATTGACATAAGGCATCATTTCTTCCGGGACTATATAGAACAGAATGTTATTTTCTTAGAGTATATAGCCTCGATTAATAATGTTGCTGACCTTCTCACTGTAAATATTCCAAGGAAAATTTTAGTTATCTTAAGAAAACACCTAGGTTTTAATTATTGATATTTATAATTGATGTGTTTGTAGTGTATAGTTTTTTATTTAGATAATCCGAGTTTTACATAGTGTTTTTGTGTTTGTGAAGCAGCTAACCATGTGTTTTATATTTCCAAGTTAGCGTATATGCTTTTTTTAGCCATTCTTTGGCAAGGGGGACTGTTAAAATTAATTTCATCTGCGACTGTATTTATGCTAAAGAAGTGCTACAATTTCACCTCAACTGAACGATATCCTGAATTTTGAAAATTGTCGAATGGCAACCACTTTTAGTATTCTCTCTAATAAATATGTAAACAATTAGACGTACTTTTGCGCGAGCTCTGAGTTCCTCATTTTTTTGTATTATCTGTTAAAAATCTATTTCCAACAGGCTTAACCTATTGAGATCCATCTAACGACCGTACCTGTTGACTCTCACACATCTACTAATTCGTCCAATTTCGTCGTTGGGATGAATTCTGTAACTCGAGATTTCTTATTCGTCCTAACAACAACAAAAAAAATTAGGTCCAAGCTCTCAACACTGTATCAGTTATTGAGAGTACAGAATGTTCCTATACTCCACATTAATTTGACTACGGCAGGCCTTGTTCACATTGCAACCGCAGCGTTGCGTGTGTCAGCGTTAAAAATTTTAACCAATCACGGAGCTCAACGCAATGACCACATGATACGTGTAACCAATTACAAATTATGTCAGCAATCTTGGCGGCAACGGAGGAACACAACGCTCCTCCGCTCTGGATGCAATGTGAGCAAGGTCTACAGATATTGTTAGTGAAGCCTCAGTTGTCAAAAGCTCCTCGTTTATTGAAATCAACTAGCTAGTCTATCTTTGTGAAACAAGTTATAACGGTGTAAATCATTAATAAGTCTGACTTTACAGTTTTCCTCTGATCTGTGGTTCCGCAGCCGAAATTCAGCTTAACAAACTTCAAGTCTATCAAAACAGGATTTAGTGAAGTTTCACAATGATGCTTTTTTACAATACAGCTAAAAAGCGTATAAAGACTTCAAAACTAGGTTATTCATCACGGGGTTCGGAAAAAGAGCTTATCGCTTCCAATGACATATTTGATCAAGGATATAAGTCTCATTCTGCATAATTTCCATGTCTGCGATGATGAAGTAGTTTCATCCACTAAACAGTCATAAATTATTTTTACAACCTAGGTGACCCATGTATGCGCATCTAGCGTTTGAAAACACAGTTATATCATCCTTTATTGGATATAGGGTGAGCCTTCTGACTTCTTCGCTAATTTAGTTCGACACATAACATTCATGCTATTGTCTAGGAGTTGAATTTAACTCAAAGTTTGTTTGTTCTTTTTCGCAATTTATTAAACTCTTGGTATGTAGCACTCAAAAGGATATGATGGTTTTACCATTTTTTTTTCGGTGATTTTTAGCATTTTTCAGGAACATTTGAGTTGTAGTGCATGGAATCTTTACTTTAATAACAATAAGTTGTGATCACGGACAATGAACTTCATGATCCCTTTTTTTCTATTGTTTTATTTCAAAGAACATTTATCACCCTAGACAAGCGGTTCTCAAACATCTTAGCCAAAAATCTCAAATTATCAAAATTGTTTTGTTACTTTTTATGTGTAGTTAATGTGTTATTGGAGATCGAAAGTGTGAACCACCATGTTCTGTTTGAGTTGAAAGATACCTACTGTCGTGTACCTTTTGGGCTGAAAGATACCCCACCTGGATATTAAATTCATTGATGTGGCAACTGTGGATATTAAAGAGTAAAATGACAAACTCGGAATGTTTTATATGACTGAACTGATTCGAACACATCTACAATACATTCACAGCACCCCGAATCCCCTTATGATCATCTTTTTCAATTCCTACTATTAGTTCACACTCTCTCTATATATATCTTGTTCAAATTTTCAATCGTTAATAAAAGTACTTTTTATTCATCCACTCAAGTTCAAATACATGTTTTTAAACTTGTAGTGGATGACACTTGATGTTAATACAGTTTTTTCAAATATTAATTCATTCATTAAATTTAATTAATCAATTTTAGTTTTAGACTATATATATCTTGTTCAAATTTTCAATCGTTAATAAAAGTACTTTTTATTCATCCACTCAAGTTCAAATACATTTTTTTAAACTTGTAGTGGATGACACTTGATGTTAATACAGTTTTTTTCAAATATTAATTCATTAATTAAATTTAATTAATAAATTTTAGTTTTAGACCTAGAGCGTCTCTTGCTCTTGAATAGTAATTTCCCTCTTGTTACTGTGTAAACGGTAGCACTGCGGTATCGCGGGCTTCTCCCGTCCTGTAGGTTGCGAGATCGAATCCCCAACCTGACAAACTTTTTCTCTCTCTTTCCCCCCCTTCTAATCTCGCACAGTAGGCAAGGTTCTGGCAGGCAATCCTTTTTTTCAATTCCTACTATTAGTTCACACTCAAATTTTTCTTTGTTGACCTAAGTAGGAATTGACTTTAAATTTTTTTTTATATATATTACTTGTTTTTATGATGCTCATCTTCTTTAGGTATCGTCACATTCCATATCTTCATTTACGTCACAGCGTGCAATAGACGTCTACTTGAAATTAGTAATTCTTGTATTTGGATAGCGCTTACCTGCTGCTTTTTGTGTAGTTGCTGCTTAATTAGGTACAACTTTGACATATGAGGGAATCAAGTTCAATAGCATCATGAAAATAACAAAATAGCATTTATTACGAGTAATAAACATAAACATTACGAGTAATAAACATATCCAAAAAAGATTAGTATAACAATTTTCATAGAGAGTAAAAAAAAATTGAAACTCGATTATTCGTTAAAACATGTAAATGACAACAATACAAAAGTATTAAAACATCAATGATTTCATAAATCGTGTCTACTGCTTGAGATGTACGCATTCAAAAACATGTAGAATACGCAGTAGGCTAGTTAAAAATAAAATGTTTGGACTTGTACGTTTATTTAACTTCGGCTAAATGAACGTACACTTTTGCAAGCATCTGTTGTAAATACAGTAGGAACACTTTTCAGAATAAAATAGCAAAACAGATATACAGCTCATTTACTAATACATACTAATTTACTAATACATACGACATGAAACCAAAATCGGAACGCAAATTTAAAGTAAAACGTAAATTATATCACATTATATTATATGCTTCGTCCATGAGAGATTCAGTAGCTGCAGTAGACAATTAAAACGCAGGAGAATTCATAAGGGGAAATAAAATTTTTTATACGTACAAAAGCTCTTTAAAAATGAAGATTAACTCTACATAGGAAAATAAAATTTAAAGATGAAATATCTTTAACTCATAAAATTGATTTCATCCCTATAATGCAAGTTACATACTGCTTAAAAACATTTCAAAGAATAACAACAATTAAAAAAACATTCTAGATGACATATCAAAAAATACAATGCAAGCTTAAAAACATTTCAACTGATAACAGCAATTAAAAAATATTCTAGATGCCATATCCAAAATTACGATACAATAGGTGGACGAACATGATGAATGTGGAAGTTTACATACAGTGAGAAGCTATAATTGGCAATATATTCATAGCATTTTTTTCCAGTTATGCACAATTAATAGAATGAACGTTAAAAAATATATATTTCTTTCAATCTATATTTTTTAAAATATATATTGAAAGAATATGATTTTCAATATATATTTTTCAAAAAATATATATTTCAATAACAGATCCATACTGATAGGAAAAAGATTCTGAAATATTAATATACTGATGAATATAAAGATGAAACTAAACACAAAAACAGTTTCTTTCAGTAGAAAAATATACATTTACTCTTAAAAAATAACTAACTAGTTTAAAACCGAATACAAGGCTGTTTCTTTCTTTTTTTTAAAGTATTCAAATTACTCTGTAAATCAGAGGCCGGGGGTATAATTTTGATACAGACTGTGATCTTTGCTTGTACTGCTTCAATTTCACTTCTCGAGCCTTATTTTTCAAACTCGCATATTGTTTACGAAGCTGGCCGTCTTCTTTAAAGTTGATTTGCAATTTCTTGCCTCTCAAAGTGTAGCCGCCCATCCTTTTCAGAGCTTTGGCTGCACTTTCTTTCTTCGTAAAACTCACAAACCCAAAACCCCTGCTGGCACCTCTTTCATCAATCATGATTTTGGCACTCGATATCTCTCCATACCTTTCGAACAATTTCCTCAACTCGTCTTCCGTCATATCTGCGGGTACATTATTCACGTGCAGATTATCGAGCTGGACAGACTTGCGCAGCATTTCTTCAACGTGTTCCAGCGAGTTCTGCATCAAGTTAACTCTCTCGGATTTGCTTTTGAATCGTTCCACTCGCAGTTGGTGACCGTCGATCATTCTGCCATTCATACATTCTACAGCTTTTTTGGCAGCAGAGTGGTTCTTGAAAACTATATACCCGTAACCGTTAGATTTTCCCTTGTCGTCCGATATTTTAGCATCCTCGATCATTCCAACATTTTCAAAGGCCTTTATCAGGTCACACTCATCCCATCTCAAGCTGAAGTTCTTTACATAAACTTTTTTAAAGTGTTCATTCTCATTACTCATAGAAACTTTGAGCTCCCTGTTTCCGAATTTGAATTTGTTCATACGTTTCACAGCTTCTAAAGCGCTAAAACTATCATCAAAAGCAACGTAGGCTTCCGAAGTTAACTTCTTACCTTGATCATCAACTTGAACAGTGGCTGATACTATATTTCCAAAACATCTGAATTGATCACACAATTCTGGAACATAAACGCCGGCAGGCAAATTCTTAACGATAATGCTACTGTCCATGATGCCAACTACAGTTCCAACTGAAATAAGAAAAGAACGCAATTTTACTTCGTAATGATAATAATAAATAAGACAATTCCTACAAAATGCTCCGATTAAGGTCCTGTTCACATAGGAGTCCGTTGCGTTGCGTTAAGGCAAAGATGACGTTGAGACGAAAATAAACCAATCATAGGCCTCCAAACGATTGGCAATGAAATTTTTAACGCCTATGATTGGTTTATTTTCGTCTCAACGTCATCTTTGCCTTAACGCTACGCAACGGACTCCTATGTGAACATGCCCTTAGGCTGCTGTGTACTAACCCAATTGGATTTGCTCACCTCAGTGTTAACTTATGGAGAAAATGTCTCCAAGGATTGCGGACTTGGATTTAAAGATTTTTTTTTAAAATTGTACTCCGTAATAGAGAGAGAAATTTTACACCTTGGGGCATTTTTCGTTTAACGCAAATAATATTTTTAGATTTAAATTATTGGGGGTAAAATATTGGTATAGTGTGTTTTAAGCGCTCATAAATTCCTATGGTGGACGAAATTTATAAAATGAATCCTGTAGCAAGGTGCAGAAAAGTTCAGGCTATCTTGAAAAAAAAATACAGTTGGCTCTCTGTTTAATGACTTTCAAGGGACTGTGAAAAATCGTCCTTAAGTAGAGATCGCCAGAATTTGTGATCACAGAATTTGTGAAAAAGTAACATTTCCCATAACGTCGGAGGGGCCGGGACTGGGAAATATCGTCTTTAAATAGAGATCGTCGTTAAGTAGAGCGTCGTTAAACACAGAGCCAACTGTATATATTTTTATTGGATTATTAGCATTTATGAAGTTGTAAATAGTAGACACATTTTCTCCATAGATTAACATTGGGGTGAGCGAATCCAATAGGGTTAGTACAAAGCAGCCTTAAAGAAGCGTTATTTTATTACACTACCGCATCTTATATCAAATAAAAAAATTCTTAACAAATAGAAAACTGTTATTTCAAAAATCTTGTTTTCTATCTATGTATAGCGGAAGTAATATGGAAGCAATTTTAACAACTAACGTAGATTAATTTGGATAAAGATTTCAGAATTTTTCTGAGCGGACAATCGAAAGCACGCTGTATACCCTTTCCAATTTCATTTAATATTTAATTGCGAATTTTTTTTCTTCATTTCTACGCGTACTCAGTTTTTCTTCATTTCTACGCGTACTCAATTTCACCTCACATGAAATCTGAAACTATGCAATAGGTAAGCAACTTTAAATCATCTCCGAAGTCCTCGTACACGAGATTAAGGGCCTGTTCACATAGGAGTCTGGTAGCGGACGCGTAAAAGAAAAGATGGCGCTGAGACGGAAATAAACCAATCATAGGTGTTAAAAATGTCGTTGATAATCGTTTAGAGGTTTGTCATTGGTTAAATGTATTTCGATACTTTAATGCTTCCGCTACCGGACTCCTATGTGAACAGGCCCTAAAACTGCTGACGTGTAAGAAACGAATCAGTGCACATTGGCCCTTCCAGATCGTAAGAATTGCAACCTAAAGAAAAGCGGCGACAAATTTCGAGACCTTTGCGCAAGTTTTATATCTATCTCCAAAATATTTCTTCGGTCTCCAGAGTAGAGCCTGCTATGCATGTATATCAGGGGTACCCAAACTGCGAGTCGCTAGCCCCTTGCCCTTGCGGCTCTTTAATCACTTTCGTTGAACCTATCCGATAGAATTTTGGAAATGTGAGCAGTTCGACAAGTTTTTTGCTATTAGCTGTTGGCATTTAGCAGGCTCTGGCACTGGCTCCTTATCAAGGGCTCGTTCTGTTTCTAACTGGATCAGTTCCTCGTTTTAAAGATGTTCTCTGTCAGCATCTAGAAATTCAATCAAATCACCTTCTTTCAAATCCTCAAAACCAAGATTTTTTTGCTAAGTTTAATGTTTTGTTGAATTTCAGAAAGAGAATTAACTTTAGGCTCATTAGTTTTTATGAAGTTTCTGGCCATATTTTTTTTCCAAACATGGAATTCATTGTGGTTGATTTTAATTCTTTCCACGATTCGCTAATGTTGTCCACGACATCACTGATGCTGTATTTTTCCCAAAACTGTTTTATCGAAGATTCACCATCGGTTTCGTGAACAAGTTTACAAAAGTTCTGCGAAAATAATAAGCCTTAAAACTGGCTATCGCACCCTGATCCATTCGCTGGATCAGAGCTGTTGTAATTTTGGGCAGATTCTCATCTCTAATCTTCAGATAATTCGGATAAATTAACCGGGAGCCCTGGAGTTCATTATACAAAATGAGCAATGCCTTGTTGCTCAAGTTATTGTCGTTCAAATATTTTTTTTACTTCTGGACAAAAGTAATTTTTAAACTAGTTTTCAAAGCGAATCTTAGTCATCCAACCTTTCTTGTTGGATCTCCAAATGATGGGCTATTGTTTCTTGTTCAGCCCTTTAAAACACCTTGGATTTTCGGAAAGATATACTGAAAGTGGTTTTAGCCCCTGCAGCATTAACACCAAGGAGCGAAGTTAATCGTGCTTTCGACGCCTTATATTCAGATGCAGACTTTTCATATTTTGAAATGTAAATTCTTTCAGGCATTCGCTTCCAATAGAGTTCTCTCTCGTCTACATTGAAAACTTGTTCAGGTTAGTATCCACCTCTTTCAATAATTCTTTTCAAAATGTTGGGATATTATTTAGCTGTGTCATCATCAGCACTAGCTCTTTCATCTTTCATTTTTAAGTTGTGCAAATTGTGGCGATTTTTCAAGCCAACCTCGGCTTACTTGGAATGTTACATCTTTCACAGATTCATCAGTATCCCCCCCTCTAAATTTTCGAAAATACTTTTAGCCTTTTCTTGGATAGTCATTTGGCTCATTGGCATCCTTCGTTGATTGTTGTCTTCAATCCACATATCTAATAATTTTTCCATTTTTTCCATAATGCTGCTTCTTTGGAGAGTTAATTTTGAGACACTTAAAAGATGCAGCAGATAGCGAATGTGTTTTGATTTCTTCTTTCCTATCGCGAACAGTTTGAACGGTAGACTTCGCCATTCCTATTGCACTTAGGGTTGCCAACTGTCCCGGATGCATATTACCATTCCTTACATGAATTCACGCCATTACATCGGTTGGCGGCTGCTGATTGGTCAACTGAGTTTGCGCCGTAATTGCCATAATATTTGATCCTAAGCGCATTTTAAATGAGATAAATGCTAAAATATATTTCTTAGTTGCTTTCATTTCGATAATTGCATAATATTTGATCCTAAGCGTATTTTAAATGAGATAGATTCTATTTCTTAGTTGCTTTCATCTTTATTTATTTTTTTACACCATATTTTACAAGGAACGTGAAATTTTTTTTAAGTGGCGCTACCTATTAATGTAAAAGTAATTTAAAGTGACAAGCTATTTGTAAAAGAAATTTTCGCCATAAATGCCTTCATATTTCTTTTTTGTGCATGGAAAATTTTTAAGAAATTACCAATTTCCGTAGTAATTTCACTGTAAAATTTTTAGAAGTAGAATAAAATAGAGTAAATATTACTCAAAATTGAATTTTTTTTCTTAAATTTAAATGTTGAATTAAAAAAAAGAAAGCTTTATTTATTTTTAAATTTAAATGTTGAATTAAAATTTTTTTTTATTTTTTTAAATTAAAATCTTAATTGCAAGATGCAAATTATGTATTTTTTGCTGTTTTGCACACTTTAGTTTTTTAACCTTATTCTTAAAAAATAAAAATTACAAATACTCTTCTAAAAATTACCAAAAATAGTGATGGAAGTTTAGATTCTTGGAAAACAGACATGCTTTCATAAGCATCAGCGCACCAAATACACAAATACCGATGTAAACTCAATTGACCAATCAGCAGCCGCCAACCGATGTAATGGCGTGAATTCATGTAAGGGATGGTAATATGCGTCCCGGATTGGCTGTCCCTGATCCCGGATGAATGCTAAATTGTCCCGGAATGTAGCGAAAACTATTCCAATTTTTTTAAAAATTGAAATTGACGTCTTGTAAATCCGTTGAACGTTGTGACGTCGTAGTAAATCCGACAGGTAGCGTGAACGTCACAGACTAAAATTAAAGTTTCCGCGATATTTATTTACAAGATCAATTTATATACAGATCAGGAAGTACACGGTGATGGCACAGATGTTGATTACAATGACAAACTATGAGCAGAGTATTTCAAAAAGCATGAAAAATCGGTCGAGCTGATGAAAATTGTGTCTTTTATTTTGTACATCCCTGCGAGTAATGCTTACCCAGATAGAGTATTTAGTCACATAAACAGTGTGTGGACGAAGGCCAGGAATAACATGAATATCGACTTAGTGAAGGCAGAATTGCAAATACGACTTAATAGTGAATCGTGTGCAGAATTTGCAAACTTTTTACATACGGACTCACTTGCGAAAGAATAGATGATTGCAGCAAAAAGTGAGAGAAAATATTATTGGAAAAACCCATAAAAATATAACGTTAAATTTGTTATTAGAAGATATAAAATTTATATTTTTTCATTATTATGTAATGTAATATTATATACAGTGGAATCTCGATCGATCGTTTTCGGATCCATCGTTTTTCCGTATGTCTCGTTCATTTTATCCAGTCCCAACGATCATATTGCTTTGTTATGTTTCCGCATCTATCGTTCATTTCAATCGGTCCCTTGAAAAACGATAGATCGAGATTCCACTGTATATATATATTGTAACGTAGTCAATAATAAGACAAGCGTTTCGCTTCAATTACTTTACTACGCTACCTTAAACACTACAACTACAAAAAGCAAGTATGTACAGCGAGTTAGAATTTACAGTTAGATATGTCAGGACGGCTTCGGGTTCACCGACAACTCGGCCTATCAGGCCGAAAGAACAGGAGAGCTGCGTCCTCTCTGGCACTCAAAACAGATCTCTTCTTGTGGAGTATTGGGGGTCTTCTTTTACGGTCGGCGAATTCAAAAGCGTTCTCCGGCGTTTTAAGTGCTCGTAAGTGTCCCAAGTTTATGGGATTCCACATGTCGCTATAGTGTCAAAATTCTGGAGAGCCCTCGAACCACTCTGGGATTTATGCCTTTTATAACGCCAGAACCGCATATTACACAAAATTTATGGCCTCTTATCCTAGAGTTTATGAGACCGCTCAGTTTAACATTTCGCCGATAGATGACATGTTCATGTTGAGGGGTAGGAACGAGCATCACAGACTTATATAATTACAATTTTCGTGTAGTAATGGAGACAACGTCACAATTTATATATATATATATATATATATATATATATATATATATATATATATATATATATATATATATATATATATATATATATATATATAATTAAGTTTCTATAATAGTTAAAATAAAAAATATAAAAAAATAAATTTAAAAAAAAAATGTATTTTAATTTTTTTATACATAAAAAGTTTCCTCGGAAAACTAGGTAATGGCTGACTGATAATGATGATGATGTTCAGTTTTGAGCTATTTGTTCCGGAATCGTCATAGAAAAAGTTGGCAACCCTAATTGCATTACAAATTTGAACAATTTTCTCACCACCTGCAATACGACGTAAAGCTTCTAGTTTGGTCTCTAGGGTGACAGATTTTCGGCTTCACTTTATATTTTTATCAGTATCAATCTCCAAATTCAATGAACGTTTCAGTGGCATTTTTCCTAAAAATGGAACGATTATATTAAAAACAATTAATGAATTAATCATATGTGTACCGAAAATACCGTCTTTCTCAAACATACGTACCAAATATTTTTACAATTCACCAGTTAATATAAATAGGAACAAAATCTAACCAGAAAACAAACAAGAATAAACACGTCAAACTACACTAGCGACAACAAAATTATGACAAAGGCAAACTGTAGCAGTGCCGCCTAAAGGGATAAGCTGAAACTAAATAGAAGGTCGCTATTGGCCGTATAACGGAACATTGTGGGCCGTAAATCGAAAAGGTGCCGCGATTAAAAAAATGGCCGTTATAGCGAAATACCGTATAGAGAGCGGACGTATAGCGAGGTATAGGTGTATAACTTTTTATAGTTAATTTTTTTTAATATTTTATTTCAGATTATTTATTTGCAATCCTTGGAAAATAGTTATGGAGTAATTCACGATAGAGCAATGAGTAAAAATAATCGAATTTTATACAGCAAATAAACGATCCATTGTGCTAACCTAAACAGCTTACATTCGTTATCGAGGTAAGAAAACCAACATCTAAACAAACGATACTCAACTCATTCCGGTGGTTTCAAGAACAGGGGGCTGGGAAAGAGAGTATACCGTAACAAACCTCGAACCACCCGTGCGGATACTTGTTGTGTTAAAAAAAAGCCCATTTTTTTTACTCAAGGTCCGTGATGTGGCTGTACGATACTGCAAGGCCGAGCTGACAACATGTCTGTCCTCTCGGGCGTTAGTGGCGGGAGGCCGCTGAGATCTGGCATGACGTTCAGTATGAAACCTCCTGAACCCATCGATTCCATATTCGCATGACAGTCGTTGGATTCCGACCAATGCGAGTAGCAATATCGAGGAACGGAAAACCTCCCTCTCGATAGGCCACGATCCTGCCGCTATCGAATTCCAACACGTGCTGGTAGCCGTTCCTCCTTCTTAGGCGAGGCATGACACGATCTTCTCACAAACAAACAACATTCAAATGCGATTTCCGAATGAGAAACCCGCTGAGTAACTTTCCTTTTATAGAGAGTTTGAGATGCTGTTTCTCCCTCCTGCGTCGTTCGATTGCGCTTAAGTGCTAATCATTTGTATATCCCGGCATCTTCTTCCTTCCATGCGAATTTGACGTTTGTATCATCCCTTATTTATGGTGTTGAAATTTTAATGGCCAGCAGTGTATATAAACAGAACTTTTTTATTTCAAAAAAAGAGAACATAAAGAGAACGGTATAAGGAAATTAGCGAATACAATATTAATTCAAACCCATCAACAGTAATTTGCATTTATTACATAATTAAAAATACAATTTGTGAAAAAAAGTTTTTATTCACAAACAAAATTTACTTTTTCAAATAAAACAAAGCATTTACTCAACTTCCTCAGTCCCAGGTCTCTCAGTCTCAATTTTTTTTTTCAGCAAATAACTTCTGACCGCATTTTTTCATCGCTTTTTATTTCATAATAGAATTGCTTACATGCTATATTTTTTTGATTATCTGTTAGTAATAATACAGATTTGATATTTTCTATCTTAATACGATTCCTCTCCTTTAACCATTGTGCCCTCAACCATCGAAAATAATCTTTCTACACTTCCATTATGTTCTGGTACTGAAAAATAAGACACACATTTTCAAAATTTCAGAATGAAATTCTAAATTATTCGATTGTTTGAAATATGTAATCAGTTTTAAATTTGGAGGCACTTTTCACATTCATAGCCACGAATATTCTTTTCAGTACATCAGTTTTGGTCACAATATTGATCGTTTCGATGCATTTCACATCATCAGTATAACTTTCTACTTTTGTATTAATATATAATATTGCAAAAGTAAAGGTATTATAACTGAAACTTGGCATCTTTTTTAGTTTGGCGCAATGTGAGTCCGCCAACACCTAATTTTACTGTGGCTAGATATGTATATATATATATATATATATATATATATATATATATATATATATATATTGTTATTAAACAGTAATTAACATGATGAAATAACCAAACTACGTTCCAGATTAAATAATGTATTTACACATAGCAAAAGTCACACCAACATGGCAATCGGATTACACACGCTAGCGGAGCGAGCGAGACAATAATAATGACAACTTGTTGCCAAATCTTACTACATAAGTTCTGTTCGAAAGAAGGTTGCCACTCTACAAGCTTAATACAATTATAATGAAAAGAGTTAAGCTATACATATTAGAACATTTAAATATTGGAATTTGCATATATTTTAACACGCCCCCTTGCTAATTACACTATCTTAAATGTCTACAGACTTCAATTTAACAATATAAGGATCATATATGAAGACCTGATAATACATGACAGAATGCTTCTACAGTAAAAAAAAAAAAAGATACATGATAATACTATTAAACATTCATGCAGTGTAATAAATATTGATACTGTTTTAGTACTGACACACTGTAAATAAAACTAACTTCTAAATACTAAAAATAGTTCTGTGCATGAAGTGAGTTTGGTCAAAGTTTCTAAAATGAGTCTCTTATCAACAATAATCAAAGTTTTCACCAGTATTTCAATACAACTGTCTCTACTTCAGCATAGGAGAAAGTTCTTACACAAGGTTGTCACTCACTTTTAGTGCTTATTCACCAGGGTATGTTGCTGCATATCCAGAGGCTTGTAGGGCTTTCTTCGACACTTGTTTTGTGAGAAGGTCAGCAAGGTTCTCACCTGATGGTATGTACTCAAAAGTAATGACTCTCTCTCTCTCACCAAATCTCTTAAAAAGAAGTATTTTATGTCTATGTGCTTGCTTCTCTCTGAAGTCACATGGTTTTTGGCTATGAATATGGCTCCTTGATTGTCAACTAACACTTTTTGAGGCGAGGACACCAACCCACTACATATTTCCTTCAATAGATTGTTGATCCACAAGAATTTTTTGGCGGTGTGACACATTGCAATATATTCTGCCTCTGTCGACGACAAGGCTGTTGTGGATTGCTTCTTACTAGACCATGAGATTGGAGCTCCTGCGAGCAGCATTATATATCCACTATAAGATTTTCGGTCAGTTCTGTCACCTCCCCAGTCAGGATCAGAATAGATTAGCAGCGGTTCACCTGTCTTCCTAAATTTCAACTTTCTGTGTCGAGTTCCCTTTAGGTACCTTAGGACATGCTTCACACCCCGCCAGTGTTCTTCAGTGTGCTTCTCATTGAACTGGCTCATATAGGTGGATGAGTAAGCCATATCTGGGCGAGTACCACAGGTGAGATATAGCAGGCTCCCAATAGCTTGCCTATATGGGATCTCCTTGATTTCTTCCCTTTGTTTGTCTGCTTTGTTGTATTTTATGCTGGGGTCTAATGGTGTAGCTGCAGGTCTTGCTTCTGTCATCTTGAAAGTTTCTAGTATTTCTGACACATAGGCAGTTTGATCTAAAGTGTATGATCCATCTTTTTCCTTGCATATTTGCATGGATAAAATTTGGCTTGCTGGGCCTAAATCCTTAAGCAGTGAATTTTTCCTTGATCTTTTCTTTGAACTTGTTTATTTCTTGTATGTCACCAATGATCAAAAGGTCATCAACATAGACTCCAACTATGATGTTTCTCTGGTGACAAAAATAAATACATGGGTCTGCATTTGCCCTCACTAATCCATAATCAATTAGGAAGTCATTTAAACAAGTGTTCCACACACGTTCTGATTGTCGAAGGCCATATATACTCTTCTTTAGGTGGCAGACAAGGTGCTCATTTCTCTCTTCAATGCAACCTTCTGGTTGGGCCATGTACAAGTCTTCTTCTAAGACTCCATTGAGGTATACAGCTGTCACATCCATTTGATGGATTTCAAAATCTTTTTCAGCAGCTATGGTAATTAATAGTCGAATGGATTTAAGCTTGATAACAGGAGAAAAGGTGTCATGAAAGTCCACACCAGATACTTGGAGGTAGCCCTTTGCTACTAACCTGGCCTTAAATTTTGTTCGTTTTCCATTTTCATCCTTCTTTTTACGGAACAGCCATCTGGAAGGTATTATCTTCACACCAGGTGGTTTGGTAGTAAGTTCCCAGGTTTGGGCTTGGGTGAGGTTTGCAATTTCTTCGTTCATGGCCTTTTGCCACATGTCTGCTTCAGGAGATTTCAGGGCATCTTGCACTGTCACTGGATCTCTCTCATCATATTGGTGTATCTCTTGAGCATTATAGGGGTAGTAATCTTCGAGGTGTTTGGGTGTACTGACAGGTCTTGCTCCTTTATCCCTCTTGTTTCTACAGGTAAGATTATTTGTCTTCACTTCAGTGTCATCGTTTTCGGGTACTTCTATTATCTCTCCATCTGATTTAGGGTTGTTTTCGGACTGTTGGTTAGAGTAATCGTCAGGACTTAGGTCATGTAGTTCTTGAAATGGAGCAGGAAATAGATTTAGGTCATCTGTGTCGAGATTTGGCTGTTCTGGGATTGAATCTCCAACTTCTACTTCAGATGTGTACAGGTAGTCATCTTCCAAATTTTCAATACTGAGTGTAACTTCTCCTGTAGTATTATAACAATTGTCAGTCTTCAAGGGAAAAATATTTTCTTCAAAAATTACATCTCTGCTTACAAAGAACTGTTTTTTCTTCAGGTCATATAATTTGTAGCCCTTGACTCCATTGGGATAACCCACAAAAATGCATTCTGTGACCTTGGGATCAAGTTTACTTTCCCTTGAACATGAGCGCACATGGCTCCAAGCTCTACATCCAAATACTCTGAGATTATCTATTTTGCTTTCAGAACTTGACCACATTTCCTCCGGGGTGTTGCCATTAATTGCACAAGATGGTCGCTTATTATGTACATAAGCCGCAGTGGCTATTGCTTCGGCCCAAAATCTGTGGTCTGCTCCTGATTCAATGAGAAGGCATCTTGTTGTGTTTATCAATGTTTGGTTCATCCTCTCTGATTTGCCATTTTGTTGTGGTGTTTCAGGCTAAGCTGCCTTTGAATACCATGCACAGTAAGATACTTATCAATTTTTTCATTTCTGTATTCTCTGCCATTGTCACTTCTTAGGATTTTTATCTTCTTGTTGTGAAGAGTTTTAACTATGCGGCGGTACTCATCAAATTTTTCCAACACTTCACTTTTAGTCTTCATGGTGTACAAGGTAGTAAAGTTCGAGAAATCATCAGTAAATGTAACAAAATAGCTTAATCCTCCAAAGGATGAGGGGGAAATTTTACCAACAACATCAGAATGTATTATTTCAAGGGGATCCTTAGCTCGTGTGTTGGCATACTTTGGAAATTTTTTCCGTTTCATTTTTCCCTGGATGCAGATGGAACATGGTGCATTTGCTAACACTAGCGATTCTTTATCTTCGTTAATGGAGTTTACAGTTTTAATTGTATTGTAATGTGGGTGACCAAGTCTGCGGTGCATCAGTTCAATACTTTCAGTTCTCGTCACACAAGCAGTTTCTGTCTGTTCTTCAATAGTGTAGAGTCTTTCCTTTTTCTTAGCTGACAGGAGTGTCCCATGGTTGTCTATCACCTTGGCTTTACCGTCTACAAATTCTACCTTCAAACCTTTCTCTTCGATTCTTCCAATTGATAGTAGGTTTCCTCCCAGTTTTGGGACATATAGAACATTTTGAATGGTTATGTTTCTTACTTCATTTTCTTCATATATATGGAATGATATATTACCTATTCCACTGACATTTATTCTTTCTGAGTTTGCAACTTCAACTTCAGATGCATATTGTCTAAGGTTTGAAAATTTTCTTCGGTCAGACGTCATATGCTCAGTGGCTCCGCTGTCTAGAATCCAGAGGTTTCTTTTCCTTGATTCGTCTTCATCTGCTAGCAGTGCGATGCTTGTCTCAAGATCAACTGCTGTTTTGGCACTGCTTTGATTCTGTTGTTTGGCTTCTTCACAATTTCTCGAGATGTGCCCCCATTTGCCACAGCAAAAGCATTTTGTATATTTTCTTCTGTTTATTTCTGCTTCTTCATTATATTTTCTTGGCATGTATTTCTTCATGGGCTTTCCTGCTGCAGGTCTTTTCTGGTTTGAGTTAAAACTTCTTGTGTGGAGGGCTTGTTCATCATGGCACTCTTTGGGTAAGCTCTCATTCCTTGCTATCCTTTTTTCTTCCACTAGCAGTCTGGACTTCACGAGTGTGGTTGTCAGGTTTGCTTCGTCTTTTTCGAAATTTAGAATCAGCGATTCATAGGCCTTGGGTAGCCCTAATAGCACCACTAAAGCAACCTCTCTGTCTGTGAATGCATAACCTCCATTGGATAGTTTCCTGTGTAAGCCCCTTAATCTAGCTAGGTA
Organism: Dolomedes plantarius; assembly: GCA_907164885.2. Taxonomy (NCBI): domain Eukaryota; kingdom Metazoa; phylum Arthropoda; class Arachnida; order Araneae; family Dolomedidae; genus Dolomedes; species Dolomedes plantarius. The sequence continues at coordinate 120,557,940 of OU015502.1, forward strand.
GGCTTGCACAGATTCATTGGGGTTTATCACAGTATTGAAGAATTCTCTCATGAATTGCAGCACGTGCAGTAAACCGAACTTGGTATGCATTTCTTTAAGAGAGTTCCAGGCGTCTCTGGCTCTAACACAATCTCCAATGTCATCCAAGAAGGTGTCTTCAACGATAAGGAGTAAGAGAGAAAGGGCTTCGTCATTTTTCTTTCGTTCTGCTTCACTCATAGCATTTCCATATCCTGGTTCTACGGCTTCCCAGCATCGCTTTTGCACTAAGATGGCTCGGGAACGAATACACCACGTGTGGTAATTATCGCCATTTAATTTCGGCATTCTGTATTCTTCTGAGGCCATTTTCTTTTTCTTCGCACGTTAAAGTTTGAATAAAATCGACTTGTAATTTATCTTCGTCAAGAGTTAAAGAAATTTACTCACTTCGGCTTTCAACGTGGTTAGGCTTAAATTCGGCTTCAGCTTCGTGCTATGACTTCGAAATTATCTTCGATTCTGGATCGTAATTGGCATTCCGGATAGAGCAGGGTTTCTTAACCTGTGGTTCATGGACCCCTTGGGGGTCCATGGGTCATATTTTGGGGGTCCGCCGACTGCTCCTAATTTTTAAAATGTTTGCATCAATATTTAAAAAAAAAACTTTCTTGTCACGGGCAACCTCTGTAAGCCGTCTGTCTGCCATTTCCCAATAGAGACCTCCACAATACAAGGAAAAGAACATTCACAAACCATATAAAATTTGAAATTTTTAGAAACACAAAGTAGCCTTTGAATTTTCTTCACTTGGAAATAAAGTGACGTTAAAATCAGTTCCGCAAATTTTTAAAACAAAATATTTGTTTTACTTTTTCATAAGTTGTAATTAAAGTATTTTTCTTTTCAAGTGTTTTTTTGTGTCACAGTTTTTTCGAGTGAATTCTTAATGTTTCATTTGATTATTTGATATTTTTTGTAGCCCAAAATGTCCAAAAAAAGGAAGTATGATGAAAATTATGTAAAATATGGATTCTGCTGCATGAAGGAATCGGACGGTGTTGAAAAGCCACAATGCTTTCTATGTGGAAAAGTTTTGGCAAACGCCAGTATGAAACCGGCAAAATTGATAGAGCATCTCAAATCTCTTCATCCTGAAAATGCATCTAAAGATCTAGAATTTTTTACAAAGAAGAAAGCCCAGTTTTCGAAATCTGGAACATTAACCAAACTTGGATTTGGTATTCCACAAAAACCTTTGGTTGAGGCATATTTCAGAGTTGCATATCGTATTGCCAAAAGTAAGAAACCGCATACTATTGGAGAGACATTAATTAAGCCATGTGCACTGGAAATGGTTGAATTAGTTTGTGGACTGGAACAGAGAAAAAAACTTGAGGCTATTCCATTGTCCAATGATGTGATACATTCAAGAATAGTTGAAATTTCTTGCAATATCTTGAAACAGATCGATGAATTGAAAGCATCGCCAATTCCCTTTAGTATGCAACAGGATGAAACTACAGACATCTCGAATTGTAGTCAACTTCTTGTTTTTGTTCGTTACGTGTCTGCTGATACTATCAAAGAAGAATTCTTATTTTGTGAGCCTCTTTTGCAAACTACAAAGGCAGTTGATGTTTTAGCGATTTTAAATGTTTTCTTTTCCAAACACGACTTCGACTGGAAACAAAAACTTCATTCACTTTGTACGGATGGAGCACCTGCGATGCTTGGCAATAAATCTGGTTTTGCCCATTTGGTAAAAAAAGAGGCTCCTAATGTTATTGTTACACATTGTTTTTTACATAGACATGCACTGGCTACAAAAACTCTTCCAACCAGCTTAAAAGAAGTATTGTCAATAGTTATTAAAACTGTGAATTTTATTAGAAGTAGAGCTCTTAATCGTCTTTTTAAAACACTGTGTCAAGTAATGAACGCAGAACATGAGGTACTTCTGTACCACACGGAAGTGCACTGGCTGTCACGAGGGCAGGTTTTGAAACGAATTTTCATGTTGAAGACAGAAGTATCACCTTTTTTAGAAGAAAAAGATAACTCACTCTTCGAATATTTCAAGAAAAAAGATTTTATATGTAAATTGGCTTACCTGGCAGACATTTTTAACCACATGAACGATATAAGTCTTTCAATTCAAGGGCCTGATACAACAATTATGGATGCCACTGAGAAACTACAGGCATTTTTATTAAAAATGTCACTTTGGAAAATTAGAATTCAAAATGGGATATATGCAAACTTTCAAATGTTGGATGAAGTGCTTTTTGAAAATGGATCTCGGCAAGATAGTTTGTTATTGAATAACTTGAAATATGAAATCTGTGAACACCTGGAAGTACTTCAAGTTTCATTTGAAAAATATTTCAATTCGGATGGAATAAATATAAAAGATGAGTTGTGGATTCGTAATCCTTTTCTTTGTGATATTGACTGTATCGATGACATGAACCTTGCCAAAGATGAGCTAATTGATTTGAAAACAAAGTCCTTGTTAAAAATGGATTTCGATTCAAAAACTCTTGGAGAGTTTTGGTCTTCTTTAAGACAAGCCTACCCAATGCTTGTAAAACGAGCTATGGCAGCCATTATTCCGTTTGCTACATTATATCTTTGCGAAGCGGGATTTTCCACACTTGTCACAATAAAAACAAAACATCGAAATCGACTGAATATCGAACATGATATGCGCGTTGCTTTGTCGAAAACCATCCCTCAATTCAATCTGTTAATCAAGGAAAAGCAGCAACAGCCTTCACATTAAAAATTTTAATTTCTTCAAATTTTTTATACTATTGAAATAAAAATATTAAAATAATTAAATAATAAAACAGAATATATTTTGTAATAAATTATGTTTAAGCATTTTTTTTTTTCACAGAGGGGTCCGTGACATATTTAAAATTTTTAAAGTGGTCCATTGTGCCAAAAAGGTTAAGAAACACTGGGATAGAGCTTCGTGCTGATAACGTGTTATTAAATAGTAATTAACATGATGAAATAACCAAACTACGTTCCAGATTAAATAATGTATTTACACATAGCAAAAATCACACCAACATGGCAATCGGATTACACACGCTAGCGAAGCGAGCGAGACAATAATAATGACAACTTGTTGCCAAATCTTACTACATATGTTCTGTTCGAAAGAAGGTTGCCACTCTACAAGCTTAATACAATTATAATGAAAACAGTTAGGTTATGCATATTAGAACATTTAAATATTGGAATTTGCATATATTTTAACATATATATATACATACACACACACACACACACACACACACACACACACACACACACACACACACACTGCTGGCCATTAAAATTGCAACACCATGAAGGAGGGATGATACAACCGTCAAATTCGCATGAAAGGAAAAAGATGCTGGAATATGCAAATGATTAGCATTTAAGCTCAATCATATTAAAATGTTCTCAGCAGCACAAAATATAACCATTCGGCAAATCGTTAATGCACCATGGAATTTCAGGAATACTGAAATCCACGAGGAGCTTGGTCTCCTTTCTCTTCCAAAATTCCTCCAAAAATTATCTATTTTATCTTCCATAATTCATTAGATATTGAACTTCTTAAAAATCTTACCAATTATGACCCAGCCGACCCTTTCTTAATTATTTTTCTTTCTTTCTCTTTTGAGAGTAAAGTCTTTTAATTTTAATTTTTAAAAAAATTACAAAATGATATAAAAATCTACTTATTGCACGACATATGTAGTCAATTAACCATAAAAACTGTTTCTCTATTTTTAATGCACTGCTCCATAAGAGCTCTGCCTTACTGCCTCTTTACTTTAAACTTTCTACACTCTAACCATCAGGACAAATGGTGTAACTACGTTACATAGGCCACGCCTTCCAACGTAGGCTTGCATAGTGAATTGACCATAGAAAGATGAAAGAGATAGGTGGATTTTGGATCCGGGGGAGTGGCTTGAGAATAGGAAGTTTAAGTTGATAGAAAAAGCAAAGCTCGATGATAGAAAAAGCAAAGCTCGACTTTCTACACTCTAACTGATCTACTGCCAGCAAAATGCGAAGTAATCCTTCCGAGGATCAACTAAGCACTTTTGTTAAAACTCCCGGATACAAATTCAACCTATCTGCTTTCTGCTTTTATCTTTCTCTACCTATGGTCAAATCACTATGTAAGCCTACGTTGGAGGGCGTGGCCCATGATACGTAGTACCGCCATTTTTCCTGTTGGGTCGTTTTATTTCGATGTTTCCGGCTGTCATGATGACGGTATCTTTGGTTGAACGCGCGTTATTGGTAAAGCTGTTTTACGAAAACAAGGGGAATGATTCTGCTGCGGTTCGCGAATTTCTTCGCATGAAAAAACTACGGCGTGGACCAATGTCTGCTAAAGGTGTCCGGGCCATGACTGAGAGATTCGAAGAGACCGGAAAATTAGGAGTTCAACCTGGAAGAAGCCGTAAACCTGTCACACCGGTAGATGCTGATGCCGTCAAGACAACTATTGCCGCACAGTCACAGACATCTGACTTCAGAGGTAGTAGCGCACGTGCAATTTCTCGAGAGACAGGCTGTCCTTACAGCACCATCCGGAAAGTTTTCAGAAACGTAATGCACTTCTTCCCGTACAAGATCCACCATACATAAGAGATCCTTGATAGGGACAAGCCACAATGGCTCGCATTCGCAGTTAGTTTTCTCAACAAAATGGCTGTTGATCTGTCATGGCCGTGGAATATTCTGTGGAGCGACGAGGCTCATTTCTACCTCAATGGGACAGTCAACACACAGAATTGTCGCATTTGGGCTAAGGAAAAACCACGGATGCAGAATCAAATTCCCCTACATTCTCCAAAGTTGAGTGTCTGGTGTGGATTCACGGCGACATTCATCCTCAGGCCATTCTTTGAGGAAATAACTGCACATAGCCCTCTCACATGTTCTTTTATGGGCCGTCGGTAGCATGACATGCTGCAGACGCTTGTTGTGCCGCAACTACAACAAAGGCAGTGCCTTACATCGACCATTTTCATGCAGGATGGTGCGCCCCCACATGTCCATGTGTCGTGAAGGCTCCAACACTTCACAGACGAACGTTATTAGACGCTTCTTTAGTAATCCCTGGCCACCACGTTCGCCGGATCTAACTCAGTGCGATTTCTGGTCATGGGGTCACTTAAAAAGTATGGTTTATCGTGGAGATGTTCCGACGTTGGATGACTTAAAGAACTCCATTACACTTCATGTGCGAAGCATCACAACTGATCAGTTACGATCTGCTGTTGAACACACTGTCCATCGTCTTGAAACTTTGCAGGTGACTGACGGTGGTCACATTGACCACCTTTCTTTACATCGTCCTGGACACGATTAACTGCTCCTCTTGTGACATTTCGTCATAATCTGTACCTGTTTCTGCAAACTCAACTGTCTTTTTTTCTCAAACAGCAAAGGCTACTGTTATTTATTTCCTTGCCTTTATTTAATATGATTCGATGACAAAGTGATCAAAAACTAGTCAATAAATGTTCAAATTGTTTATGTATTCCGTTTTGGAATTTAATGCTTTTCATGAAAAGCGCCATCTGGTGGACATTTTTTAACTAATTTATTTTTCGAAATTCCGTGAGCACATTTCGTGTATAGTCTATATACCAAATGTGATTACATTCCGTTCACCCGTTCAAGTTGTGAGATGCTGTTTATAGGGGAAGTTTAATTATAATCACCCTGTGTTTGTATATATATATATATATATATATATATATATATAGAAATAATTTAGGTATATAAAAATTGCTCAAAAAATAGAAATATAACAAAAAAATGTCAAAATGAGTATGGCAATCAGTAACCGGGAAACCCATTCCCCACACCATAATTGCAAAATATTAACTGAAAACTTAGTAACAAGTTTTTCTTTAACTTTCAACGTCAACACTTTTTCTTTAATCCTGAGAGCGGAACTATAGCCACAAAAAATTATCCATACCAAGGATATGGAGCTTTTGTTAGCAATATGAACTAAGAATTACTTTGAGGGTCCATTAATTACTTGCCTTACCGAAGTTTGACGGCATATTTTGCATTTCCATGTTAAGCCGATTCAATTTATAACTAAGCCGAATCACTGACGCAAGTTTCGTTTAGATTACGTCATGTTTGGCAAACTGCCGTGCGTCATATAATTAAACATAAAAGTCTTCAGTTTCCGGTAGATGGCGTATTTCGTAGAAGTTACAACCCGATATTTGAATATCGGCTTTTGACATGAGTATATAAGCCGTGAACACTTTCAGGAAATCAATCAAGGAGCTTGTGCCTGAGCTGATGAGATAACAGGATGTTGTATCAAGCCTGCCTAGAGAAAGATATTTTTGCATTACTTCCGTATTAAATCCTTATGATAGTCCATCACAGTATGGGAAAATAGACTGTTTTTAAGAATTGATTTAATAGAAAAACCCGGCGTACATTACCAAGTGTTACTAGTGAAAAGGAAGATATTGACATTGTTGTTTTAACTAATTTTAACTATTTTTTCAAATGAATAAAACTTTTATGTTATTGTTAAAAGGCTTGTCGTCTATACATTATTTTGAGCATCTTTAATGGTTTTAACGTATACCTTTTTTAACAAACATAGCTTTCACTGCACATTTTTACCCTGCTATTTAAAGATATATAATAGAAGGATTATAAGAATTGCTGACGTACATGTTTTTACATGTACGCTAACAGCTTTGCTCTCAGGTACCTCGTTAACGTACAATGTCAATGTAATAACAAGAAAAAATGGCGGGAACGGAACTGGCGCGTATACTTGGCGCTTTCTTGACAAGCGGCCAAGTTTCAGTTTTAGTACTAAAATGACTGAGGTAAAAATAAAAGGGACAAAAATAAAAGATCCGTATAAAAGAGTGTGAACAAAAAGATCAGGCCAGTAAAAGAGGACAAGTTCTCTTAAAAAGAGATATTCCTGCAACCCTACCCACTGGCTACTATCGTCAGTTTCACTGAAAATCAGTAACTTCTGATTCACTATCTCCTAAACTCTTTCACTCGCAAGGTCTAGACCATGGGTGTCCGTCCAACCTTTTAGCTTCCTTGGGCCACATTGACAGAAGACGAATTATTTTAGGCCACAGAAAAATATACTTAACATTAAAAATAGTTTATGAGTAAAAAAAGAATACTATATAGTTAACGTATTTATTTCATTAGAAATTTTATTTATAAAGATAACTATAGGAGTCAGAAAATTAATGTGATATTTTGGATTGAATTTTGGAAACTAATGCATAAATATCTTGGTCAACTGATACGGTTGCAATTCCCAATATGTTAATCCGATATTTTGGTTCTAATTTGATTCTTAGTGTGCTTCACTCCTGAGCATACTAATTTTAATATCATCACAAATATGGGTACTTTTCCGTTAGACGGGCGTAAGTTATATATCGCCAAATATGGCTCTTAAGTCACATTTTGTTTAATTAACTGTAACTCCCGTGCAGTGGCGTAGCGAGAGGGGGCAAGGGGGTCTATCATGCCCCGGGCGCCACTTGGTACCTTGACCATTGGTGGTACCTTGGTCCACTGTACCTTGGTACCTTGTCCAATGGTACTAAGACCATTGGACCCTTTAGTCCCCAAGACCATGAGGGGCGCCAAAAAGGTATCGTGCCCCGGGCGCCAGTTATGCTCGCTACGCCACTGCTCCCGTGATACGTGTATGTGAAAGAACAAAATATATATGAAAGCATTCATTTTGTTCTTTAAGTAAATAATTAGTTAGGATGCCAAAAATCTTTAATGTACTTCAAGATGTCTTCAAACGGACCCTCTGTTTGTCGTCGCCTGAGAAATTATGCGAGTACGATTGGAAATGGTGGCGTGCCGTTCCTCAGTGTTCTTTCATGTCGCCAAACTGTGCTTCATCGCAAATGCTCAATCTTTTGTGCGATTGTGAATCAAGCTGTTGTTAACTTGTTTCGAATTTTTATTCATGTGAATTTCGGGGTTATATAGCTGGGTCTCTGAACTTAATCGTGTTCTCTCACATGATTCATACCCGTTGATCTATCATTTTCTTCCAACGTTTCGTGTGTGACAATGCTTCTTCAAAATTTAGTCCATCTATTACCTATTAAACTGATTTTCTAGGGTTGTTATGTTGGCGACTTTTCATACTCGCCAATGGCGATACTTAATAGGACGAACGCCAAATGCGCCCGGCTAACGGAAAAGTACCCAAATAAGTATGGAATGTTAAATGTGTAAAAACTTCGCATTTCTTTTTTGCGATGACATGAATACACAGAAACTGCATACGGAATTTTGTATAGAATTAAAGATATTTCAAATGATGTATTGTTGATTTGTTGAATGAAAAAAGCGGGATCTGTAATGGCCGCCTGTCATTATTGCTGAGGCTGGATATTTTTTTTTTCGCTTCGAGCTCTCTTTCTGGGCCACACTAAAACTTGCATTGGGCCGCGAGTTGGACACCCCTGGTCTAGACAAAGGGTCGGAGAACTGCTCGTTGGTTACCTACATGTAGCTCTGAAGTAAAATTAAAAATGAAAATAAAATTGAAAATGAAAGCCAAACTTATGGAGGGGACACAAAAAATGACGTCTTTGAATGCATGGAAAAAAAACCGCATCCCACTCAAAATTGTGTCAATTGCAACCGATGGTGCAAAAAGTATGACAGGAACGAAAAAGGGTTTTGTTTCAATATTAAAAGGAAAAGTTAAACATAAAAGATTACTTTCCATTGTATACACCAGGGGTAGCCAACAAGTCGATCGCGAAGCCAATTTTGGTCGATCACTCGCGATGTCTTAACTTAGAAACCGATTAGATTACGTGATAAATAGACAACTAATTTAGGACCCTAGTTAGGGTGGCAGTAAGAGCTCTGTTTACACTGCACTAGACCGGGACTGTAATTCAGTCCAGGACCGAACGCATTCCATGGCACCCGTGCTTTCCAAGCTTAAGAAAATTGCCATTTATATACGCCTAATTCTGATTCCTTAGTTAGGGACATGCAAACTCAGTCTTCCCATTAATGTTAACGTAATAAATTCTAAATCTGTCTTTATCTGTAGCTAATTTGAACTAATATTGTCAATAATTACTCATGTTGTTTTAATTCCCCTGGACGTGACTTTTTTGGCCCGTTATGTGTGTTGTTTTTCACGTAGATAGATACGTATGTTTGAACATATATTTTGCTTATATACCCATAGCTCGTGAGAGTGCACCTCGTAATGAAACACGGTTTATAAACATAGCATGTATTTCACACCTCCCTCTCCCCACTTAGACTACGCCTATGACAAAAAGTCGATCGCGACACATTTTTAAGATAAAAAGTAGATCTTATGTACACAAAAGTTGGCCACCCCTGGTATACACCACCAGGAAGCACTTGGCGCACACACATTTTTTCCAGAAGAAATCGGTAAAGGACCATAGGACCATAGGAATAGTGGTCTAACTGCACTTCCTCGGCCACTACCTCCATAGGACCATAGGAAAATTGGTCAAACTGCACTATCTGGGCCGCGCCCTCAAGTGGAGGCTTTCGGAAAGTAAGCAGCGGGGAACCATCATTGGACAGGAAGCAGAGAAAGAAAGTGATTGGAGCGGTCAGGATCCGTGAATTTAATGCCTTCAACTGGAACCACCGAGGCGAGAAGAAATCGGTAAAATTATGAAATTGGTAATTATGATTATCAATTTTATATTACAGGGAGTATTCAAATCTCCAGTACAACAGAGTTCGATGGCTTTCCACAGGCGACGTATTAAAGCGTTTTGCAGCGTGCATAAATGACACAAAACTATCCCTTGACAACAAGGGTGTTCAATATTCAGAATTAACAGGAGATCAGTGGTTGCAAAAAAAATATTCTTCATGGTGGACATTACATCACAACTGAATCAGCTCAGTCGTAAATTCAAAGGCAAGGGAAATGCTGCTTTTTCGTAGAAGTTACTTCGTTTGAAATAAAATTGATTCTGTTCACTGAAGATTTAGAGAGGGAGAACTTCAGTTCATCCCCGAATACTTTCTCAGTATCGCCGAAAAAACAAGCCCTCATTAACAAAGACTATAACAAGACAGCAGTTTCTTCACATTCAGGTGAAGAAAATCTTTTCTTCGGAGGTTTCGGGAATTCAGAAATGATAAGGCGATTTTAGCTTTTATTACAAATCCTCTTCTTGCCAAAGTATGGGAATTAAAAAATTTTCTCGGTTTGATATTGACGCGACTAGCTTTTGAAATACAGTTACTGGACTTGACAAGCAAAGACTTAAAGAGCTCCAAATTTGTACGTCTTGGTACTGAAACAGAACTTGGGAGGGGGGGGGATGCGGTCTAGTTTTACAGACTCTTTTGAAGAAGAGTTTTATTCAGATTGTTCTGTCTGTTTAGATTTTTTTAATGAGGAAACTATTGAAGTTTTATCTATGAATAAGCCAAAACTTTTAAAATTAAACGCTTGACTCAATTAGATCGAGTCGTAGGCTCGAGGTGGCCTAGTGGTAGCGTGTGGGCTTTCGGTGCTGAGTGTTAAAATATAGCCAATTCCAATATTTAAATGTTCTAATACGTATAACTTAACTGTCTTTATTATAATTGTATTAAGCTTGTAGAGTGGCAACCTTCTTTCGAACAGAACTTATGTAGTAAGATTTGGCAACAAGTTGTCATTATTATTGTCTCGCTCGCTTCGCTAGCGTGTGTAATCCGATCGCAATGTTGATGTGATTTTTGCTATGTGTAAATACATTATATAATCTGGAACGTAGTTTGGTTATTTCATCACGTTTAATTACCATTTACAACATTGAGGGTGCTCGGATCGAATCCCGACAAGCGCCGTTAAATACCTCCATGTTTAGGTCGGATATGGGTACGTTAAATCCGTAGACCGGAAAGTCCCTCTATGAGGTCAAAGAGGGTGGAAGAGGGTACAATCCCTCCGGATGCCGCCCATGGGGGTGATCGATCAAAATTGCGGTAGCACCTGGCTAAATCGACCTCCGACCCTTGTGATACCGTTATTAACTAGAGCCGCACCCCTCAGTCCGCTAGCCTTTATGGACCTGGTCAGGAATGAATTCCGGCCAAGGGGCATTAGAAACAACAAGAGATTGGGTCGTCATTTCATTCATCTAATAACATCCTATTGAGTATATGAATTACTATTCTACAACACTTTTTTGGCAGATTGAGAAATAATCCGATAAATATAAAAAATTAAGTATGATTTAGTGAAATTTGCAGCTTTTTTTCTCTTTTTTTTGGGGGGGGGAAGAAATTTTATTTCTCAAATGTTTTAATTAATTAATTAATAACTTTTTAAAGAAACTATCAACTCAACTTTTCAAGCGAATCCGTACGGAGAAAAATTTTACGCCTCAAAATTCCTTAGTGATGAAAATGATGGAAAAGTCTCCTGCCTTGACAAACAACAGAAGTCTAAAGTGTACAAATTACAACATGTAAAATGACTGTAAACATAATGAAAATATCCCTCCTGATAAAATGTACACTGTAAATCAGTGGTACTCAACCTAGGGGCAGCGCTCGCTCTAGCGGTTACGCCGCCCCGGACAAAAAGACAAATTGCCGCTCCTTAAGAATATATATATATATATATATATATTTAATAAAGGTACACATTTTTTATTTTCAATAAAAATCAGATCATTTTATTTAAAATTTAATAAAAGCGTATATTTAGAAAGAAACATATAACATAACATAACATTGATAATCAAGCAGTACAAAACAGTAGAAATGAATTTAAAAATATCTGTACCTAGCCACAAATTGCTAACCATATAGTTTTTACGTTTTAAAATGCTATTAAAAATGTGTATTACTGCACAAACAATCAAAATACCATTATTTTGAAAATAAAACAAGGTAACATCAACTACGCTAAAATCACAAAAAAAAAATTTTTCTCATTTTCAGTTCTGCAAACTTTTTTATTACATTTTTCAAATTTACTTGATCAACAATTTCATGCTCAATTGCCAAACCATTAAGACGATTTTGTGTAGTAGTCGAACGTAAAAAGTTCTTAATTAATTTTAACTTAGAGAAACTCCTTTCGCCACTTGCTGCAGTTATTGGTATCGTTAACAATATTCTCAAAGCAATAGTAAGGTTTTGGGCAAAATTTAACTTTGTTATTAAGCTCAGTACATTGCTTAGGCTTTCTTTGTTGCCCCAAAGCACAGATTCTGCTGAAATTTTCTCTGCTAATTCTACCCCATTTGTGTCAATAGAATCACCATCAGTTAAAATACATTCTATATTCTTACAGTGTCTAAGTAGCATTTCTCTGGACATGGTATGTAAATCGTATACATTATATAAGAATTGGAAATACTAATGTTCATAATCTGCCATTAGAAAAAAAAAAAAAAAAAAGAATTGGAAATACTTACTATGATTACTAAGTTGTTCAAATCTAGCATCTAGTGCATTTAGTGCTTGATCGATTGTAAAATAAGAAAAATCTATTTTATATTCTCCTTTAGGATCTTTGGATGGGTTCATCCCGTGCTTCGTATGAGAAGATCCTTTTACTTCTCCTAAGGCGGTGTCGTGTTATTGTTAATCCAAAATAAGCCTCCACATCAATTTCGGTGGTAAGTTCTTTTGCATCAATAAATAATAGTTTCATCAAAGGACGAATCCGATCGAAGATTCTTAAAAAATATTTTGCAGCTTTGTAAAAGATCAAGTGCAGAGGCGAGATCAAAATCTTTTGTTTGCATCATCTTGCTTATTGGATTAATAGAATTTAGTATTTTATGCCAAATAACTAATAGACACAAAAACTTAAATTATTTAATACAATTTAATAAACCCGAGGCCTCATCCCTTATTAAATTATCAATTTCTTGGTTTTCGTAAATGCTTAGTAAGGCGTCGTATACATCTTCCAAATGGAATCTCAAAGTCTTTAAGGCCTCTACGCTACGCACTGTAAATTTTTAGCGAACGAAAAAATCGATATGTGAAATGTTCTATTTTTTTCTCACACTGACAGCCGAAATGGCGCCCCTTGCCCACTCCTACAGCGGGCCCTGCTAGGGGGCGCGCACCCCTAGGGAGCCGTGGGTGATATTCAAGAGGGGCGTAGACGGATAGAGAAAAATATGTATTTGGATTTAGGGCGGAGCCACGTAGTAGTTGACTCCGCCTTTCAAAATAAACCCTTCTCTTGGGAGAAGTATACAACTTTAAAATTTTCACTAAACAAAATTGCAAATAACGCCCATATGACAAAATAATACATACTTAAAAATATGATTTAAAATTTCACTACTCTAGAATATACATTTTCGGCTTATTGTCACGAAATCATTAAATATATATACATATACATATATCTGAAATTCAGTTTTAAAAAAATCACCCAGGATTTTTCTTAAAATTATTGAACGGCGAGGAGAATTTTAGCGTTTGATTTCAGCTTCTTTTCACTTTTTAAAATTTTTGACAGAGATATTCGAGAGTGAGAAGAAGCTCTTACGCAAAGCTGTAATTGCAACAATCAATTAAATGCGGAAATACATTATCTCATGAAATTTTTTCACTGATTACCTTTAAGATAGTGTAACTGAATGATAATTCAATCATTTAAAGAAAAAGTTGCAAGAGATAAAAACCCAAATTCCATCTTTAATCTCTTGACAAAAAATATTATATACAAGTAAAATTATTTCATTTAATTATGATGATTGCGTCAATTTGATACAGTGTAATTACAATTATTTTAATTATAGAAATATCTTAAATTCATTGAAATTACGATTTTTTTTTTTTAATTCTGTGCATTCGATTTTCTCCCCCCACATTTTTCAAGAAATCAATTTTTCGGCCGTTATCGGTAAATATTCTTTAAAAAAGTCGTATCCGTATTCATTTAAAATTTTGAATTACTAAATAAAATTTTCATCATTAAAGCATTCTCCGTGTATTCGCAATCGTACGATTCGGCACAAGAAAAATTCTCATTACAATCTCCAACGAAATCTATGAGGTATGAATTTACAGTGTTCTACCACAATCTTCTTCAAGTTGCATCAGTGTGCTATATAACTGGGCACAGACACTCACATAGTGTACTTGCTTCGGCAGTACATATACTAAAATTGGAACGATACAGAGAAGATTAGCATGGCCCCTGCGCAAGGATGACACGCAAAATCGTGAAGCGTTCCACATTTTTTTTGTAAATTATTATTTTTTTGAATTTCCCTGCAAATCTTTATCTACTGGTCTGTAACAGAATACGTATTATCAGCAAATACTACAGAACATAAAAAAAAATGGTCTGTTAAACATGCTTTCAGTCTATAATTGAGGACAGTTACAGAGAAAAGGAACCTCTTTCATCACAATACCGAAATTCTGACTGCTGTTTTCTCACTACAAATATAAATTTAAAAAAATCAGTATTATGAAGATGAATTTTGAATTTTCATTTGAAATTTACGGGCTGTTCAGAATTACTAATTAAAGTACTTTTGGTGTTTGTCTTTCATTCTACATTCACTGTAAGAGTCAAACTGTAGAGACATTAAATGTGCTGCCTAGCTGTTAAATTAAGAAACACTTTGTGACATAGGACACCAATTTGAATGTCAAAATACAACCTATTCACAATGTTGGTAATGTTTGTAATCAGCATTATATTAGTCAAATTTAGTTTCCTGGAAAAAAATTTGAAATTAGACAATTGGATAATATCAAAAATAATTCCAATCTATTGGTTTGCTTGGAAAATTAAGCATCTCAATTATCCATACATAATATTTAGGTCTAGAGCAATTTATTTTTCTTGAATATATATATATATACAGTAACCACCGCTTATAGTGATCATTGGTTATAAGAATCAACCGTTTATAAGAATCAATATCGCAAAAACAAAAACAAATGTATCATTTCCATGTTAAAATTTTCGCTTTAAAGAATCAATCCACCGGTTTTAAGAATCAGTTTACACTCTTCGCTTTCCTTTCATTTTTCCAAAAAAGCCACTTAAACCCTCAAAAGGTACGAAGTTCTTTCTCTTTTTTAAAAGAAAGGTTGATAAGAGGGGATGGAATATAGTCGTAAAATTCACCCCTTTCTTTATTAGACATAACATAATAGTTTCCCCTTAAACGCTTTACCACAACACTGTCCTATTAGCTTGACCCGGGGGCATCTTTACCCGTCCGAGTCCGATTTTACTTTTCTCCAGTGACAAAAAAAATAGGGACTCTTTTTTTTCCCACCTCCCACATCCTGGTTGCGGCTTCCTGTACCCTAAAACACATAAATCTTCGGCGAAATGTCCACTATCATTCAGGCAAACGTGACATTTGTAGATTCAGCACGTTATCAAACCGAGAAACGTAAGCTAGAAGGTGAATCTTCGTCTGAGACTATAAGTATTGAAAGAGGTATAAACAGCCTCCTGAAAACTTCATTACGTCAAACTACCGTAGAAAACTTTTTCTTGCTCCCTTCCTGTAGTTGAAATTTTAAAACTGTTAAGCAGGTATGTTGTAACTTGTAACAAATGTTGTATTTTTTCTTCTCTTACTATAATCATGTGTATCTACTTATAGGTCTAAAAATTAAGTTGTATTTTTAAAACTATAAAAAATAATTTTAATATAAGATAATGTAAATTAAAGAGTATTTTATGGTAAATTATCTAATACATGTATATATAGGTGTGTGTGTTCCTGTCCAAAAACCTAAATTTCGGCTGTAAGAATCAACCGCTTATAAGAATCAAAACCAGTAATAACAAACGTGATTCTTATAAGCAGAAATCACTGTATGTAAAAAAAAGAAGAAATATACAGCTTCTTAAAATCCCATTTATCATTCACTGTACGAGTCAAACAGTTCAGTCATTAAAAAATAAGAATGGCATCTACTCTCGAATGAATTAATTTCTTCATTAGGCCCTGGACCAATAGGATGAATTGTCTCTGGGTAATTCACTAATTACTCAGAATGAATTTTTTGAAAATTTAAAAGGAAAATTAGATGTAAAATATATAAAGTCGAGTCCAATATTGAGAATTATAATAATGAAATTCTTATCCTGAATGTTCATTGTTGAGTGCCACGCCTGCCGCATTTAAAAAGAGCGCTGCTGTCGCTGTATATGGATCATGTGACGTGTGATGAGAGATGAGACGAGCTCCGAGTGGAGAACGGAGTGAGCGTAGCTCAGAGTTGAAACAATAAATTATGAGAAACCATACAGTCCAGCATATTTAATTATGAGTTGAGTCATTTAATTAATGAGTAAATTATTGAGCTATCGATGGGCCATACAATGGTCCGTCGAGCCGGAGATGGATATAGTGACCTGTTGGATATATTTAGTGAAATTTAAGTATTCGTGGATTGGATCCTGGTCTCGTTTGACAGCAGTCCTAGAATAGAGGTAAGAGCAATATAGTTTTCTCTTGCCCTATTGAGTTAAGAAAAACTAATTAATTTCTCGAGTCGAAGTTAATTTTTTGAGTTTAAAGCAAATTTTGTTTGTGAGTTAATATTGTTCTCTTGAATTAGTGTACTGTCGGTTTATAAGTTCAAAATGTCGAAAATAGCCGAATTAAATAAAGATGAGTTAAAACGCGTTGCTGAGGAGATTGGTTTATCAGTACCAGAAGGTGCTAAAAATATTGATTTAAAACGTTTAATTGAGGGGAGTGATGTATTTAAAAAAGACATCAAATTCGTAGAAAACGTTATGGTTCAAGTGTTAGAGGAGAAGAAAAACCAAAAAGCCGATCAGAACGCTCAAATTGAATTAGAGCGACTTAGATTAGAGCGGATTAAAGCAGAATTAGAATTAGCGCAATTAAAGGCTAATGAAAAAAATTCCGATACTTCTTTTGATCACAAATGTAAAAACGAAACTGAAGAGTCAATTGATGTTTTAATAAAAAGTGTTAGAACATTAACAATTAAAGTGCCGAGTAAATCGGAAGGATGGGGTTTCTTTTTTACTTCGTTAGAGAGAGCATATAGTACTAAAAAGGTACCTGAGAAACTTAAAGCAGAGATTCTGTTGAATTTATTAGGGGAAAGAGCTTCTAATATTATAACTTATATTAATGAGAAAGATCTAAACAATTATGAGGAAATTAAATCAATTGTTTTGAGAGAATTCGAACCAACAGCGCAAGCTGTGTTAGAGAATTTTAGAAATGCATCCAGACAAAACGAAACACATGTGCAATTTGCTTCGCGTTTAACTACGAGTTTTGAGTACTATTTAAAATTGAGAGGAGTAACGGACTTTGAAACCTTAAAACAACTGATTGTGTCTGATAAATTGTTTCAGACATTAGATAGAGAAACAGCCGCTCATATTAATGTTAGGCAGGCAAAAGGCTGGTTTAATCCCCTGGAGCTATCAATGGAGATAGATTTGTATTTTACTTCGAGAGGTAAGCCTATAAATGAGATGAAAAGGGAGCAAAAAGTTTATAACAATAAATATAAACCCGCTGCAAGAGTATTTTTCAATGAGATGAAAAATAAAAATTGTGATTTATGTCTAAGGAATGAAAATCACCCACTATTCGCTTGCCCTCAGTTTAGAAGACTTTCGGTTCCTGAGCGAGTTGAGATAGTAAAAAATAAAAACGTGTGTTTTAAGTGTTTATCGCCTAACTGCAGCGTTAAAAAATGCTCATTTAGCAATTGCTTTTGCGGTAAACCACATAACAAGTTAATCCATTTTCCGAAAGAGAGGAATTATGTTTCGTCTACGAATGGAATAAACAGCATGCCAGGCGCCACGGAAATCGTAAACAATTCGCAGTTGGAGGAAAAAAACGATGACCACGGTTTTTCTGTTCCTCCCAGCAACAAGTGGAGTCAGCCGCCATTCGTAGCAACTAATTTAGTTGAAAATAAAAAGAACATTTTGTTGTCTACGGTACAGTGTTTAATCAGAGATAGATACTCGCAATGGCAGGAAGTGAGATGTTTATTAGATGTGGGATCCCAAATCTCCTTGATAAGTAATGAGTGTTTACAGCGATTGCAACTAAAGAGTGAAAAAATAAATCAGTCTATATCATGTATTAATGATGCCTCGCTGGTGGTTAATCGTAGAGTTACGGCTACTCTTGCGAACAAAGACAGGAGTTTTGAGAGAAATATTTCTATGTTAGTAGTACGAAAAATAACTGACCTAATACCAAATCAAATGATCGATGCGCGTTTGCAGATCCCAGAGACAGTTAAACTTGCGAATATTAATTATAATGTTCCGGGAAAAATTGATATTTTAATTTCTGCGGAATACTTCTATGACATAATAAAGCCGGGAAAAATAAAAGTAAAAGGTGCGAGCCTGACGCTTCAGGACTCTGTATTTGGCTATATAGTAGGAGGTAGTACTACTTTGAGTTCAGATAAATTAAATTCCAAATATTGCAGTTTAATATGTGAGACAGAAGAATTAAATTCGAATTTGAGAAAATTTTGGGAGATCGAGGAAATAGG
The DNA here is from genome assembly GCA_907164885.2 of Dolomedes plantarius. Taxonomy (NCBI): domain Eukaryota; kingdom Metazoa; phylum Arthropoda; class Arachnida; order Araneae; family Dolomedidae; genus Dolomedes; species Dolomedes plantarius. The sequence continues at coordinate 120,576,519 of OU015502.1, forward strand.
AAAAGAATTACCTAAAAATAAAGAAAATTCTATATGTGAGGAACATTATGCGCGGACGCATAGGAGAGACAAAACAGGAAAATATGTCGTAACTATGCCATTTAAAGAGCATTGGTCATGTTTAGGGAATTCGAGGGACATTGCTTTAAAACGACTCGATTCGCTATGGACTCGCTTGTCTAGAGACCAGGAGTATCTAAAATTGTATCGTGACTTTCTTAGTGAGTACTCACAGCTAGGTCACATGACTGAAATCAAGGAGAGTGAGGAACCTGAGTTCACATATTATATGCCTCACCATGGCGTCTATAGGCCTCAAAAAAGCACAACAAAACTGCGAACTGTGTTTAACGCGTCCACCTTGACTACTAGTGGAAAATCGCTGAACTCTATTCAGTACAACGGTGGAGTTATTCAAGACGACCTTTTTTCTTTGTTAGTGAGATTCCGTAAACACATCTTTGCATTCACTGCAGATATTCGTCAAATGTACCGCATGATTAATATAGATGAGAATCAACGAAACCTGCAAAGAATTTTGTGGAAGGAGGAAGTTAACAAGCCCGTTAAGGTGTATGAACTGAATACCGTGACGTACGGAACGGTTAGTGCCCCGTACCTAGCAATGCGAACTTTAAAACAGATTTCCATTGACGAGGGGAAAAACTTTCCTATGGCTGCATCAGTCCTGTGTGATGACTTTTACATGGATTATGTATTAAGTGGAGCAAACACATTGGAGGCTGCAAGAACTTTGCAACACCAACTTATTGGCATTCTAAAAACTGCTCAGATGTCATTACACAAGTGGTGTGGGAATACTTCCGAGCTTATCCCAACCACAGAAAATGAGTATGAGTTTTCATCTACAGATGAGATTAAAACTTTGGGTATTGCCTGGAAGGCTAGAACTGACTGTTTTACCTTTAAGGTAGAAGTGGAGCAAAATGCTCATCCTACTAAAAGGTCAGTCTTATCAATCATAGCCAGACTCTTTGATCCACTTGGATTGCTTGGTCCAGTGACCACTAAAGCAAAAATTTTTATGCAACAATTGTGGTTGCTCAAAATTGATTGGAGTGAAAGGCTTCCTCAGAAAGAAGCTTATGAATGGCAAGAATTTGTGCGGTCTTTAATGAGTTTAAGTGACATCAATATTGAACGGTGCATAGTGATTCAAAGCGCTGAAGTAATTGAGCTTCATGGCTTCTGTGATGCCTCCGAAAAAGCATATGGTGCTACAATCTACGCCAGATCGGTCACTTCAGATGGAGAGGTGAAAGTGAAGCTTGTCGCAAGTAAATCTCGTGTGTCACCGATTAAGCAGGTAACCATACCTCGCTTAGAATTATGTAGTGCCGTCCTACTCACCAAATTAATGCATAAGGTGAAAAATGCATTAAAAATGGACATAACATCAGTGGTCTATTGGACGGATTCTACGATAGTGTTATCGTGGATGAAAAAGGAACCCAGAGATTTGAAGACGTTTGTAGCCAATCGAGTGGTGGTTATTCAAGAATTAACAGAGACCAAGCAGTGGCATCATGTTCCCTCGGAACAAAATCCTGCAGATATAATATCGAGAGGACTTGATCCAGAAAAAATCCAACAAAGTAACGTGTGGTGGTTAGGGCCATCCTTTCTAAGAGAGCTCATAGTGAACTTCCCTGGTGACTGCAAGGACATCCATGATAGTGAGTTATATGTAAGTGAGCTAAGGAATAATCAAGGGGATTCAGTTTGTCTCTTGGTGCAAGAATCTGAGATACTCCCCATCATTTATAAGTGCTCTTCATTACTGAAACTGCAAAGAATAATTGCATGGTGTGTGCGTTTTAAAGAAAACACAAGGAACCTATCGTCGAAAATCACTGGCAGTTTAACTGCACCTGAATTATCCACAGCTTTAAGGTATTTAGTGCGAAATGTGCAATCTGTATATTTTTCGAAGGAAATTCAGTGTATTCAAAGAGGACAACAGTTACCTAATTCCAGTAACTTGTTGAATTTGTCTCCGTTTTTAGACGAGAAGAACATACTTCGTGTTGGAGGTAGACTGAGACATTCCAGCCTACCTGCAGAACAAAAACATCCTATGTTAATTCCTAGCAACAATCCTATTTGTGATTTGATTATTAATCACTATCATGTCTTTTATTTTCATACAGGAACTGAGGCTACTTTAGCCAACATTCGTACCCAATTTTGGATAATTAATGGCAGATCCACAGTCAAAAGAGTAATTAAGAAATGTTTAAAATGCCTTAAGGTAAGTGCTAAAGGTAAAAACCAAATGATGGCGGATTTGTCTAGTGCCAGAGTTAACATTTCAAGGGTATTCACTAAAGTAGGACTGGATTTCTGTGGTCCCTTTAGTATCAAATTAATTCCAGGTAGAGTGAAAAGAGTATATAAGTGTTACATTTGTATTTTTGTATGTTTTGTTGTCAGAGCCATACACTTAGAAATTGTAAATAGTTTAAGTACTGAAGCCTTTATTGGTGCCTTGAAAAGATTTATTTCTCGTAGAGGTAGGCCTAGTGAGATTTTTAGTGATAACGGAACTAACTTTGTAGGAGCCAACAATGAGTTTCGTAAAATTTTAAAGGGGCTGTTTAAAAAGGAAAGTACAGAAAAATTTGAGGATTTTCTTGCTTCTGAGAGCATTAAGTGGCATTTTAATCCCCCTGCCACACCTCACTTTGGAGGTTTGTGGGAGGCTGGGGTTAAATCTTTGAAAGGCCACCTTAAAAGGGTTGTGGGAAAGACGGTCCTTACTCATGAAGAATTTTTTACACTTGTTACACAAGTGGAGGCGGTTCTAAACTCACGACCTCTTTGCCCTCTCTCTGAGGATCCCAATGATGATTTAGCTCTTACTCCAGCCCATTTTTTAGTTGGCTCATCGTTAACATCATTGCCCGAACCAGATTTTAGGGAGATTCCAATGAATAAGCTCAGTAGGTGGGAATTAGAGCAAAAATTATTTCAAACATTTTGGAGTAAATGGACCTCAGACTATTTAAATCGTCTGCAAGCACGACCTAAATGGTATAAAGGAGAAAAAGAGTTTAAGGAAAACGAAGTAGTTTTGGTTAAAGATGATGATTCAAAATTACTGAGCTGGAATCTTGCCAAAATAGTTAAGGTTCATCCAGGAAAGGATAATATAACCAGAGTAGTAACATTAAAAACAAGTAAAGGTATCTATAAGCGACCTGTTCATAAAGTTGTTAAATTACCCTTTGAATCTAATTGAAGTATATGATTTTGATTTTTTTGTGTTTGTGCATCAATTTAATTGTATTGTTTTGTAATTTTAGTATATTTTTTAAAAATTTGACTATTTGAGCACATTTTATTGTAGATTCATTGTGTACTATGGTTTCCAGTGTATTGTAACGAGTGTCATCTGGTATTTGTAACTTGCTTGATTTATATGTTGAAAATTTAAAAAAATTTGTCAAGGCGGGCGGTATGTTGAGTGCCACGCCTGCCGCATTTAAAAAGAGCGCTGCTGTCGCTGTATATGGATCATGTGACGTGTGATGAGAGATGAGACGAGCTCCGAGTGGAGAACGGAGTGAGCGTAGCTCAGAGTTGAAACAATAAATTATGAGAAACCATACAGTCCAGCATATTTAATTATGAGTTGAGTCATTTAATTAATGAGTAAATTATTGAGCTATCGATGGGCCATACATTCATTTTTAGGAAAAAGAACATTTGACAATCATCGTTGTCTGAAAAATATTCTACAGTAGGCCTGCACAGCATACGGCCCACAGGCTACATACACAAATACTCATTATGTGGTCCACAAACCTTTTGTGTAGACTCATATTATAAATCTAAAAAATGCAGAATAGTATTTTTAGATTTATGATATTACGAAAGGAATATACAAGCAATGAATATTACTATTTAATTAATTTTTAAAATAATCAGTAATTTATTTTTCTTAGAAAAAATATCTTTTGCTTTCCCATCTATCCTTTTTCTCAAGGCCCATAGCAGTTTTCAATAAAGTAATATGGCCCTCACCTGATTTCAAGTTGTGCAGGCCTGTTATAAAGGATGATGCTATTAAGCCATGGTTCACTAATTTATTGAAATGCATGTTTTAAGAATGAAAATATCAAATTCAATTTTTAAAATTTAAATGTCATGGCCAATCTGTAAGAATTATGTAAAGGAATTAAAAAATGTCAAAATCTGAGAATTATGAAAAAAACATTACTCAACCAACAGCAGCATTAAGCCAGCTAAAACGAGAACATTTTAATCAGGTATAAAAGAAAAATTTAGTGAATATTATAGAACAAGCAATTTACCTAACAACTACAAAATGTAGCAATTTAGCTTTTTCCCTAACAACTGATAGTTGAGTTCATATTTGATATAAAATAGGGAACCGTATTTTTTTTCCACCCCTCATCAACTTTTGAGAATTACATGCATACATTTTGCTATATCACGTAAAGATGACACTAAAAATATTCTAAACATATCTGCATTTATATCTGCGATTGAAGGCTGATCTAAATATACCTTAGGTTGCTAAGTTTCAGAACAGGAGGGAAGTCATTTAGAGTTATAGTATATAAACCCTTGATACAGAAACTTGGTATATTTGATACTAAACACTGATAATCTGATTAGTTTACTGTAAAACCTTTATATAGAAAATATTTTAAAAGGTGATATATTTGATTTAGTTTATATAAAAATTTCAAAGTATGACAGGAAAATAATATTGATTTAAAAATTTGTTAATATTTTAATTCTATATTTTAGTACAGTTACTTTCTTTTAAGGCTATAAATCCCCCAAACTATAATGCTCAGAAAAAGTTCAAAAAAATATTTACTAGGTGTGATTAATAGTTTTATGTTTTCATATATCTGAATACCTGAAGTAAAAGGTACTAAGTCACAATGATTGAATTTTACAGGACAGGTCAATAAAATCCACTTAGAGCTCTTTACCTTACTATAACAATTGGATGATGATGCCTTTTTCAACTGGCAAGGTCTCTTCTGTTCAAACATTTGAGTTAGAGCTATGCACCACTGAAAGTAGGGCAAAAAATATAAAAGAATAAAGCTAAGCAGTCTACTTTAAAAAATGGACTTGGTTCCTTTTATCTGTGGTACATAGATAAAAGACTTCCACTGTAACTTAAAAAATTTAGCCTGCATTGTAATTAAAACATTTCTTTCTTTAAGGTAAGCTGTGTTCTGAACTTTAATGAATACCCACCTGAAAATAGCTTAGTTTTCTAATAGCATAAATGAATCCGTGGATATCTCTTACGCTTGGAAGAGAATTTTTCCAACTATGAAAACAAATATTAAATGAATTTGGTATGGTTGAGTGCAGGATACTTCAATGACTTGATGATATAATTTAGCAATAAAAATACAAATGGGTAAAGTTGGCGTAACGAGTATTTTTCTAAAATAGCAGAAACTGTAAGATATCAATGCATAAAATCGATAAATACAATAGTCTCATGAATTTCATCCCAGATTTAATGTTAGTATAATAAATGATTGTTGATCTCAATTTAGAGATGTAGTTTTGTGGCATTTTTTCTGTTATAACACAGATAAAACTACCATTCCAGTACAATATCAGCTTAATTGATATAATAACATTACAGTTTTCTTAAGCTTTATTCCTTCATGACCTCATTTGCCTATTCTTAAGCTCTGATCATTATTGTACTTATTGGTTATGGTATTATATAGGCTTTGCTTTATGAAAAATTCATATTGAATTCATAACTGAAGACATGAAATTTGAACCTATGATAATAAAAGTTCTGCCTTTATCGACAGTTAAGGGAAGGATTTAACATAGTTATGATAATTATGGCACTCAGTTAAAACACAAGCATATATATATATATATATAGATAGATAGATATAGATATATTTATCCTCTGCAGTTCAGAAGTCCACATATGTGGACCTTCGATATTTCACTCTTGAAACTACACAATAAAATGTTACTTAATTCTAACCTTACTGGCACAAAGGTGGATGTTTGAACATTACATTTTCACCAATAGATGGTAGCATTGAAATTTATTTTCAGAATATCAAAGCAAGAAACTTGTAACATTAGTAAAATGACTTCAAATTAGTAAAATAAATCTTCAAAGCGTTCTCAAAAAAGTAATTTTTTAATTTTATTTAATTAATTACAATTTAAAAGTTATGTATTTATATATACTTAGATATATAGCTCTCATTTGATGTAATTTTTAAGTTGTTTAAAGGGTTTTTTTTTCCATTGTACCAATATGTATGCAGGTCTACATGTGTGTACCTTCGTCCATTCGACAACTTTAGGCTATTGGTGCTTTGTGTTGAGTATGGTGCTTTGTATGTTTTACTCGTTTTTTTCCAAAAGTATCTTAAAATTAACCTGAAAAAGCTTCGAATTACTGCGGAGAATTAATATATAATGACAATTATAATAATTTTGACTATCATTATTATTAATTTTATTGATATCTGTAACAAATGAGTACTCTATTTATCTTGTTCGAGAATTAATATATTTACTCATGATTAAAATTAGAATTAATGTTTAATTATAATTAAAGTTAAAGTTGATATGGCCCTCGACAAAGGCTTTGGTGTTTCCTACCCCTAACCTAATTTTTCTTTAAATTTTGAAGTTTTTTTAAACATTTTAATGATTTAAAAAAAAGTCAATAAAAATTTCCCTTTTTTTACCTTGAATCCCTGTTTTTGAATTTCTTAGTTATTCTTTAAATTAAAAATTAATGGCTATTGCTGGGTAATTTTAAAATTAATTTACTTGCACATAATTGTTTTGTTCTTTATACTATTAGCTGAAATTGATAAAATTTAAGTATTGCAAAAAAATATTTATGATAAAAAAGTCTAAAAGTTCTCATTTCTCTAGTATAATAGTTGATTTTGTATGCAATTTTATGGATTTGTATTAATTTTTATAGGAATTTTAAGTCCTGAGGAAATAGCAGATCTTCTTCAAAATAGTGATCTGTCAGATATTTCAGATGATGAGGACGATGGGTGGCCTACATTTGTCAAGATAATGATACATCTGAATCATCTTTAGATGATAATGAAACAGCTGAAATTGCCAGCAACACAACTGTTAAAAATGAAAATACTAATAAGGAAAAAAACGAATGCAAAGGAAAATATTGAAAGACTCATATGGAAAAAGAAAAAGTAAGAACCTCATAATGATTCTGACAAACTGTGGAAGGTGCAACCATTCCTGAAAGCCATCAAGGGAAAATGTTTAAATTTGCCTCGTCCTAAGCAGATATCCTGGGATGAACCAATGATCCCTTTCACACGTCGTTGTAGTTTTCGACAGTATGTGTCAAATAAGCTGCATACTGTAGGACAAAAAAATTTTGTCCTGGCTGCACGTGATGGCTTAAGGTCACATATGAGTCCTGAGGTACACATATGTGTACCTAAAATATCTAGCCCCTAAATATACTTGTGCAAAAAAAAATTTGTCTTTCATCATCTGGAGACAGAAAATAAACACATGAAATTGATCAATATTTTTTCGATAAGCTTTCTTATCTTTGGGTCTGAAGAGGATATATATGAGATTATATACTAACTTGTGATGGAAAAGAAGTCAATACCCAAGAATTTGATCACGTCAGTGGAAATTTTGACTGGTTACCATTAATAAGTTTGTGCCTTAGTTCAAAAACAATGTTTGAAATGCTTTACATCACTGATAACAAAAGCAAATGGAGGCAAGGAGATTTCATAACCTTTATATTACTAGAAAAGTGTTTAATAAATGTGCTGTGATGGTTATCTTAAAAAGTATAAATTTCAAGTAAAAAAACACAAAAGAAGATTCTAATTTATGTAAGGTATTCAGTTTAGTATTCAGTTTATTAGTACATATTAAAGCTCCTAACAGCAACTACATTTTAAAACTTAGTAAAAGATTCAATGGGCATAATGATACAGTGATTTCCGCTTATAAGAATCACGTTTGTTATTACTGTTTTTGATTCTTATAAGCGGTTGATTCTTATAACCGAAATTTCCCTTTGGACAGGCACACACACACAAATATATACTTGTACATATATATAAACACACAGGCACATATATACATAATTTACCATTAAATACTCTTTAATTTACGTTATTTATCATTTATTAAAATTATTTTTTATAATTTTAAAAATACTCAATTTCTAAACAAAATACTATAACTCAATTTCTAGACCTATAAGTAACAACACATGATTCTAAAATCAACAAGAGGCAGCTTCTCTTTGACTACACTTTGGAAGAGCATCATATCTAATCAAGAAGTTCTGTTTTTCAGAAAAACTAAGAGTTTTCCTTGTTTTTATCATATTTGAATTCGACTATCAAAAAGTTCTAACACTAACTGGCAATTTTGTTAGAAAACTAAAGTGAATACTAGCGACGTATGCTTATTACAGTCTCACACGAAGATTTACTTTATAGCTTACGTTTCACGGTTTGATTCTGAATCCAACCGTGAAACGTTTAATTCAGCATCTGGTTCATCTGATTCAGCAAAATGGACCCCTTTACGTTTCACGGTTTGAAGTGCTGAATCCACTGTCCCGTTTGCGTAAGTGATGGTGGACACTTCGCGGAAGATTTATATGTTTCAGGGTCCAGAAATCCGCAACCAGGAAGTAAGTGGTGGGAAAAAAGGAGTGCCTGTCTGGAGAAAAGTGAAATCGGACCCGGGCGGGTTAGATCCCCCTGGGTAAAGCTAATAAGACAGTGTTTAGCAAAAGCGTATAAGGAGAAAATCTTATGTTATGTCTGAAGGAAAGTATTTTACGACTGTTTTCCAGCCCAAAGTTTTATCAATCTTTCTTTTCAAAAACTTAAGAAAGAATTTCGTACCTTTTGAGAGTTCAAGTGGCATTTTTTGGAAAAATGAAAGGAAGGCGAAGATTGCAAAATGATTCTTATAACCGGTGGATTGATTCTTTAAAGCGGAAATTTTAACATGGAAATAATACATTTGTTTTTGTTTTTGCGATATTGATTCTTATAAACGGTTGATTCTTATAACCACTGATCACTATAAGCGGTGGTTACTGTACCTGCATATTTTCTTAAGGCATGAATTACCATAATGACTTCTACACCTACTTAATTTCCATAACTTACAAAGAACTTAACAGATTCTGACAGCTACTTAATTTCCATAACTTACAAAGAACTTAACAGATTCTGAGAGCAACATCACAATATTTCTATCTCTCTTTTGAGTGGTTACTTAGATGGAGGGATAGCTTAGAATCGTTATTTAATAGGGGAATGTTATCTCCCTTGGCAGTGCTGCACTCCTGCCCTTCAGTCATACAAGGAGATCAAGTAACAGAGTTTGCTTGAGTAGAGCTGACCCTCAGAAAGTTCAAACATGCATGGAGTTAAGTGGACACAAAAGGCTTTCTGTGTTTTTTGGAAGTCTTGGTGCAGCCACATAAAGCCATTGGTTATTTCTGAAGGCAATCCGGAATGAGAGAATAATCTCTTGATTTGTGATATAAAGATCTGGAACTAAAATTATAATAAATATTACTATAAACAATTTTTGTGACTCTTCTGTCATTTACTTGAGTATGTTATAACACTAATTAATGACAGTAGTTCAACCAATCATCCATCACAGAAAATAATTCCTGTATGGGCATTAACATTTCTAAAATAGCAAAAAAAAAAAATCATAAAAATAATTTGTAATAGATAGAGATGAATTTTTGGACTGGAATTTGGTAACTGTCAAACCACCTCAATTTAGTGGCTGCAACAGTCTGATATTTTTGCCTAATATTCTTCAAACATCGAAATAATCCCAAATCTATATCAAAAGTATCCTATTTTAACATCCCTTAAAACAATTTTGAAATTAAAAATGCTTGGCAGTTTTTTAGCTATTTGGATCTATTACTTCCAATTGTGCTTAACCAACACCAGAAAAACCATACATTATAGCATCTATCTGATTGGACACTGTAACTTTATTAGACACAACTATGACAGCATTTAAATTTTATCTGAATTTTCAAAATTTAGATGTTTATGATTTAAGTTAATATATGCTAATAACAATACTTTTTATTAGCTTATATTTTAAAACTTCTTTACTAGACAAAAAAATTTGGTTGATATTTTTGCTAAATCATTCACGGCCATGAATATACGAGTCATTTTATAACTATCATATTTTCTATGTTAGTCCACACATAATGTTTAGTAGAAGTTTAAACACATGCACTGTTTAGTATAAAAATGTACAACAGATCTGACCAGTTCCTTTGCACAATGTACTTTAAAGAAGACATTTTGACCACTTCCTACATAGTGACTAAAACTCACTTCTTATCAATATAAGTTTACAGACTGAATCTGAGATCATTTATCTAAAGCTTAAAGAAAAATGTTTCTAACTAGGACAGAAACTTCTAACACCAGCCCTGTATCAATGATTACAAAATCTGCCATTTTTTTTTTCATATTTAAATAAAACATATCCCTGCCACGTGATGGCCGAATGGCTAGGGTGCTGGCATTCGATTCAAATCCTGTGGGTTCAAGTCCCGCTGTTGGCATGGATGTTTGTAGCCATTTGGAATTGGCTTTAAACTGTAGTTCCCAGTCTAATTAGCCCTTGTGTAGCAAAAAGTTGACCATAGTGTTCCAAACCAAACTAAACCTAAAACATATCCCTTGTTAGGTAATGAATATTTCTCATAATCAATCACTACACTCAAATACTGTCTAATACAGTGCCTAATATTTAGTGAAAATTATCTTAAATTTCCATTAAAACCCATATCAAAACTATTTCGGACAACTATAATTCATTTTCATCAATATTCAAAAATTAATATGACCTGAAAAGTTCTCAAGCCACTTATAACATTTATAATCCAAACATATCCTGAATAAGCAAAAGAAACCATTTAAAACCAAAATAAAAATTAAACACTTTTATTATAAATTTTATTTCTAACTGTCAAAATGACGGCATTCAGTTTTTTAAGTAAGAAAAATATTCCTGCCTTTCTAGTGTCAAACAGTTAGAATAAAACTGTTTGATAAAGTAAATTAAATGCCAATTAAGAATAAAATTGGTTCACTTTTATCTAAAAATATATATATTGTTCCAGGTTTTGGGATTGCCCCATAGAAATAAGTACCTTGTACTTCTAGAAGCAATCTTTTTTTTCTTTTGATATATGCACTCATTGTTGAAACAAATTTTAAGATACTGGGCTCCTTTTCGCACTTAACATGCATTAACACTGCAATTTCCAACCTGGGAGGCACGGACTTTTGCCAGGGGAGACGCCAAAACTTTTTAATAAAAAATCAATGTTTATACCATAATATCTATAAATAAACGAATAAACCACAATATCTATAAATAGACGAATTTGAGTTGACGACCATCGGAAAAGAAAAATTGATAGAATTGTGATGCGACAGCTCACTAAAACTAAAGTTTCAAAATGAAATCATAATTTAAATTTGGATGAATCTTAGTGGAGAGTATGGCAATGCAAGTGCTTCTACCGTTTGTAACATCTTATTTAGGCGAAACGGGTTTTTCGGCACTGGCTGCAATGAAAACCAAATATCGAACCAGGTTAATAGTCGAAGAAGAGTTACGAGCGGCACTCTCCACATTGCCCCCAAGATTTGATAAACTTTGTGCCAATAAACAACAACAACCCTCGCATTAAATTTTGATACGTTAGATGTAGTTTAATTAGTAATTTAATATAAAAATAAATACGCATGTTTGTATTGTTACTGCAAAATCTTGTTATTATTCTGTAAATTGTAGTTTTTATTTTTTGTGATAAAGTTATTATTATTTAAAACGTGTCTATATTATTATATCTATTAAAAGATACGGAGGCGCGGAAATTTATTTATTTATTTATTTTTGCGGGGGGGAGGGGGGGCGTGGCAGCATACAGGTTGGAAAACGCTGCATTAACATACACTTAACATGTATTCTCCTCTACTTAAAATACATCAACGAATGTATATTATTTCAAGAAGTAATTACATTACCTTCGTGGAAATGAATTAGATATTACCTGTGCGGAATTTACTTAGATTTTTTGTTACATGACATTAATACGCATGTTAAATTTAAAAATTTAAATTTTTGCGCATATCACAGTATAATATTATATTTTACCGTTAAAAAAATAAACAAACTCAGTTTTCTATCATAAAATCTTAAAAATCTAAAGCTACATTGCACTAACAAAGTAACTTGGAATTTGAAACCTCGGCAACTGTTTTCTTGTATATAAAGTATAGTTCACATAACTATGATTGCTTACCTCGTAATGAGTGGTAATTCGAAAGCTAATTTCGGTATATTGTTTTCACAAACCCTACATGCGCTTATTCATACATAAGATGAAAGCTAAGCCACGATGTACTGGCGCATTCAAATGTTGGCATGATAAAAAACAGCTTTAAAGAAACCGAAACTAAAACTCCCATTGCCAAATTGTGAAGCAAGAACAAACTTAGTTGCTTTCCAGATAGTCAAGTGTAAGGTGAAATTCAAGCTCTCTCACTAATCGCTTCGCTATCGCTATTTGGGATCGAACTGCAATGTTTCAGGAAAATAGTAATCGAATGTAGCGGAGGCAGTTTGAAGGAATCACTTGGTAACTGCGATATATTTTAAAGGCAAATGTTTAGTTCATTTGCTATTTTTTTCACCGTTCGGGGATAAACAAATCAAGTAAAATGGTACAATACTTATTCTGCTGCAAATCAAATCATACAGAAACATTGAAACTCGTGCTACTTGCTACAACTTTATCACTGATTATCACCTTTATTTTGCGACACATGTTAAATTACTGAAGTCATCAGTCTGCTACATTTAATGATTTTTAAGCTAATAATGTTCATTTATGGTGATAACTAATTTTATTTCATCAGGATGCTGAAATACATAACAGTATAAGATTATTTATATAATTTCTACTAAGAATTATGTGTTTAATATGTAATCGTTTCTTCCTGTCCTGTTATTTATTTTTTCTTCTTCTTCTAAATTGTGTCAGCAACCATAGACATCCCAATGTTTATATAGATGGTTCATTTATTATAAAACTGGATAAGAATGCATCTGAAATGAAAATAAAATGTATGATCTTTATCAGCACGACATTTAGTTAATTCTGTTTCTATTATAATAAAATGTTTCAACTATTATGGAGCCCAATTTTAAAGGTCTTTACAGTTCCATTTTTTTGTTTACAACATTAAACAGAGTTAAAAGTTTGTTTTAAAATCTCATAAGCAGTAGCTAATGCTGAATATTGCAATTTAAAGGTTCATCACTATCTTAATTTGTTATATTTGAAGCAAATCTAGCTATAAATATAGTCAAGTAAGATTGATACTGTTCTCTCCAACTTTTAAGTTTATAACTTTAAATTTTATCTTTCTATTGCTACTTTGGAATAGAAATATAAAATTTAATTCTTTTGAATGTTACAAAACAGTAATTTCTGTGTGGGTTATTATTTTAAAGTTGCTGTTTAGCACATAGTATTTGTAAAGTCAAAGGAATCTCTTTAAGGTTTGAGTTTGCATTCTCATGCTATCCCATTCGACTCAAAAAGCTTCAAAAATAGGCAGTGCTCTGTTTCGTATTTTTAAGTACTGCTAATTCGTGCCCAGTTCAGGGATAAATATGAAGCTCTTGGAATGATGGAATTTTGTAAACTAAAAATATACTACCTATTAAGGTTACAAATTTTCATGCATGGTAAGTTGGTTATCAAGGATGAGCACTCAAAATTATTTATCTTGAAAATGTTATCATTTATAGTCATATTATCCAACACATTTGAAAAAAAAGTTATAATTTTCCATAAAAGTATAAATATACTGGTGTGCAAAACTTAAGGACCGACAGTATTCCGTTGGTTTAAAACCGAAAAATGAAACGCAAAAGCTAGAGGTGATTTACATAAAGATACTGATCTGTAGAAAGATGACGCATAAGTAAATTTCAAGATAGTCACGTTACACGGCACGTGACAGGGCTGAACTTGATAAAAGGAGTTTCTATGAGAAAAGTTAGGGAATAGAAAGGTAGTGTGCTCGGCATTGTAAGAAGTTAAAATGAATTGTAATTGTGTTACAGGTGATGCAAATGTCTAGTAGGATACAATTAAATGACTTTACGCGTAGTAAAATAATTTGTAAGCTTGAAGAAGGGTGCATGGGGAATAGTGTAGCCGAAGAGTTTGATTTCGCCCATAGCATTGTTTCACGCGTGTGGAAGACCTTCAAAGCAACAAAGACAGCTGTTTGAAAGATCGTTGGTGGTGGCACGAAAAAACGACACCAAAGAATGACCAATATATCATGCGACAGGCCAAAAGAGACAGACAGCAGACGGCAGACATATCGCAAAGCAACTGCAGATGGCCACAGGACTCAAAGCGTCGTGGTTTACTGCAGACAGACGTTTGCACAGTGGTGGTCTATTCCCCCGGCGGTCTGATCGTTGCGTCCCGCTAACACCTGCACATCGGAGACATCATCTAAAATGGTGTAAAGGCCATAAAGATAAGACTGCCCCGCACGGTGCTCTTTGCGATGATCTTAACTGGTGAGAGCGCTTCAGTCTAATGAGCGATTCTGGACGTCAGCTAATCTGGAGAGAGGCGAGAGCATGTTATAATCCGGAAAACATTACAGAAAGCGATCGATATGGATGTGCATGTGTCATGGTCTGGGGAGGCATCATTCTAAATCGTCGTGCTGAGCTCCCCATTTTCAAACGTGGTTCAGTAACAGGAAACCGCTACAACAGTGAGGTGGTCATTTCTCACGTACGTCTTTTCCGGGGTGCCATTGGTTCTTAGTTCCTTTTAATGTACGGTAATGCCAGACCTCAACGTGCGTGTGCTGTGGGTGAACTGTTGAAAAGTGAGGATATCACTCGTATGGATTCGCCTGAAATGTTCCCAGACCTGAATCCAATAGAACATGTGTGGGATGCTCTAGGGAGACGTCTTGCGGCAAGCATACCTCTTCGCTTTATTAAATCTTTGAGAAATACGACGAATTAAATATGACGAATTAAAATAATTCGCACAATAATTAAAATCCCCGCAGCCGTTAACACCGCTTGCCCCGCTAACGACCTGTCGACCAGCCCCCATTGTACACGTAGCAGTTGATGGTACACTCGGAAGAAAAGAGACGCCAGCCTGTCTGCAAAAAGTGACACTTGGGCTGAATAAGAATTCTCCACGGCTCTCCAGATTAATGATGCAAAACAGCCCCCAAGACAGGGAAGATGCAAGAATTGCAGCTTGCGTTTCAGCAAATAAAAAGTCTCAAATATGACATCACCGTTAGAAGAGCCAATGAGAGACGAGTTCTCTGGATGGAGTGCAAAAGTCGGCGGCCCATATTATTCTCCCATAGGATGCGGGGAAAAAACATTAATATTTTTTAAACTAATGAATTCACTCTGTCACAAAAAAATATATGCACCCAGAAGGAAACGGGATACTATCACGAAACTTAACATGTATATAGTGTATGAGGTGATAAGCAAATGATTACAAATTCAGAAGAACAGACCGTTTTATTAGAAGATATGGCATGAAAAAGGTTACAAATCAGTAAGTAGTAAATCCACCTCTGACAGCTATACAAGCCGAAACACGGCGTGGCATCGAATCAGTGAGGTCACCTGTGACCTCCTCAAGATCCTGTCATAATCTTTGCAACTGGGCAGTTAATTCACCAGTATTCAGGGACGGCACCAGAATTGAGGAATGCGATTTGGTACAGGAATAAGAGCAGATGGTGTTTTAAAATTCATCTGTGAAAGATAGGCTTAGAGGAAGTGATACTTTTGAAATTTTTTATGTTGTGTTTATGAATAGTTTTATATGTTTTTCCTGTTTATGTGGGTAATGTAACATAATCTAAGATGAATTGGCAATTAGATTTTATTCCCATTAATACTGATTTATCCCTAGTGCTATAATATTAACTTGAAAGTATCGCTGATGGTAACGGTAATAAAATTCCATTTTCTATATATATATTATCATTGAAAAAATACGTATATGCTTTATTGTTCATTAGTTTATCAAATACTTGTGTTGTAATATACTTAAAGCAGTATAATCCACTTTGTATAACACTGTTTGCCAAATGAAAGGGTTCTTGAAGTTGATATATTGTTGGTACAGAACAATGCATTGTTATTGTTTTTCGTGTATCCTCTAACTGGTACATATTTTTGAAAATTTCTAATGTATTAGATGTATGCTCATTTGCATTTCTTTATCTGTGTACTTGATTCAGTTCCCTTTTAGTCTGTCCTTCTCTCAAAGAGCTCAATTTTTATCATACCAAATCCTTATTGTGATGTGCTTCCAAGTTGGTATTAAATCATTGTTCTCTACTGAAAAAAATACTGAATGTGTGGCTGAATAGGATACATTTATATCTCAATCTATTCTCTCTAGATTCCTTTTCTGTTAATAAAACAAATAGTCTATTACAAAGTTCACGAACTTTTTTTTATGTTTCTGTTTATGAATGCTTCATGGTAAGATATTTTTTCATTAAAACTTATTTATATCTAATTCTAGTGAAATTATCCAGATTTATCACTTATGGTGATATTGCTGGATTATAACTGCCTTTAAAAGATCAGACCTTAGTCTTTGCGGAGTCCACTTGTAAATTTTTGGAGGGGCCCTTCAAAATACTAATATACAGGGTGATTTTTATTTTACTGACACTACTCAGAGCCCTCTGTAGCGCGACCTAACAGACGGAATTCCACCGAAATTGATAGAAGGAATAAGGACGACATGGGAAAGAGTTTCCGTGAAAAAAAAATAGTTCCAAAAGTCGCCGATAGGGCGCTGTAATTTATTGGCGCATCCGAGAATTTCCATAAAATGCAAGGAAAACATCAAAATGCAAATTCATGACTACGTAGTTGACAGCAGCGGCAGTATTTTGGGCTATAAAGATCGGCGGAGAATCTGTTGTGCCATCGATTTACAGAAGGAAAGGTCATCAGTAGCTTTTTCCCACTTGCATGGCCACCTCGCTCCCCACACCTAACCCATGTGACTTCTTTCTGTGGGGTCTAAGGCAGTGGTACCAAACCCCCGGGCTGCGGACCGGTACCGGTCCATGGACCAAATGATACCGGGCCGCCCAAGGAACATTAAATTATTTCCATTTTATTTACTGTGGTGTATTTCTCTCGGGTTTGGGCTAATTTATACCTTTGTAACAGAAGAAATCTTGTAACTATTTTAAATTACTTTATAGTTTGTTAAACATTTCAAGATTATGAATTAAAAGTGCAGTCATAAAATTGAAAATAAATGCGCTTTCCTGAAAGCAAAAAAAAACGAAACAAATAAATAAATAGAACGAGTTTTTTATTGAACAATAAATAAACGTACAGTCCGACCACAGTACGAAGAACCACTGTTGGCATAGTGCCAAGACGATTCTATTCACGCTGTAGGTAAGGCTGCTGAGCAAGGAGGGGGAAAAGTCTCGTAGTCTCTCGACATTCTTTAGAATCGGTTACTAACTGCGCTTGCTTGCTTTTTCCTCGTCTGTTATTTTGATTATTATATTAAAATTAATGGATCCTTTACCCAACACAACTGCTCGGAATAAGCCGTTCCGTAGTGATTGTAAACGTATAATACACAATGTAATTAAATTGTGTGATAAAGAAGCACTAGAAGGAAATGTTATTGTTCCACTTTCGCAATCCCTAAAGAGAGCCAGTGAAATGACCGAGATATCAATGTCCAGTGTAAAAAGAATAACCAGAGAAGCAAAGGGTGAAGAAACTCCAAAATTTGAATCTCCGAGGAAACTTCAGAAAAAAAGAACTACCGAAAACGTAGCTTTAGATAATTTTGATTGTGATGTAATCCGAAAATATCCACTCCTATAAAACTCATATTTTTTAAATAGATTTGCTTCTTTCTTTTTATTATTTTGAAATTATTCACATATTCGATCAAAAATAAAGTTTTAAAAATAACTTTAAAATTGCGGACAAAAAGCAGTCTGAAATACATTCCGTATTTCACAAACAAACACATCCGAAAATATGACGTTTTCCCCTATTTTCTAAGTAGACTAGCTTTTCTCGCGCATGCGTAACAGCTTCCAGGGACCTTGCTTCCGTGGTCGGACAGTAACATAATTTATACATAAAAATTATAATAACATCAACATTATCGAATATTACAAATTTCAAATAACTGGAACGCATCAATAATAAAACACAAACATTACTGTAAACGTAAACACGAGAAATCGCGTGTGGCCATGCGTTCGGCACATGCGTTCCACCCTAAACGCAGGCTCACGCATGCGTTTAGGGTGCTTGTGATGTATTTTACGTCATGTCTCAGCAACCAATCAGATTTGTCCAGGAGCAGAGTCTAGCCGCCTGTGTCTGGAGCTGAGCGGCTGCAAGCGGCAGTGGTGTACTTTCTCATATTTAACAGTGCTTGGTGTACGTTTATATTGTGTTTGCTGAAATTCAACCCGCAAATAAGCAAAAATGAGTACGAAACAGACGTTGTTAGAAAGTTTCCATGGGAAAAAGAAAAGGCCCAGTGAAGAGACAGAAGAAGAGCCTTCAACATCAAAGAAACATGTACTTTTAACAGATAATACCATGAGTCCTACTTGAAAGATGGATTTATCGGGACAGGTGATTCCCACACACCAAAACCGCTCTGCATAGTTTGCGGCGACCAGCTCTCTAATGAGGCAATGAAAACCTTCAAAACTGCTTCGCCACTTGAACGCCAAGCACCCTGGATTAAAAGACAGATTTGAGTATTTTGAAAGAAAAAAACGGGAACACGAAGGATAGAAGAAATTTATGAGGGCCACCACATTAATAAAGGAGAATGCACTGAGAGCATCGTATTTGGTGGCTAACCGTATTGCTACGGCTAAAAAGCCATTCACAGTTGGTGAAGAATTGATCTTGCCCTCCACTAAAGACATTTGCCGTGAACTTCTAGGAGAGGCTGCTGTGGAAAATATAGCACATGTACCTTTGTAGGCTAGCACTGTGACTAGGCGCATTGTGGAAATAGCCGAAGACATTGAGAAACAATTGTTGCAGAGGATTAATACATCACCGTGGTACGCACTCCAAGTTGACGAATCTACAGATACCGACAAGGCAATACTACTTGTTTATGTGCGATATCTGTATCAGGAGGATGTGCATGAGGATTTGTTATGTGCACTATCTTTGCCAACCAACACCACAGGAGCAGAACTGTTCAAATCACTGGATGGTTATATATCAGGACAACTAGAATGGTCCTTTTGTGTCAGCATATGCACAGACGGAGCTGCTGCCATGACCGGACGACTGTCTGGTTTAACTACTACTCGGATTAAGAAGGTTGCACCTGAGAGTGAATCTACGCATTGTCTCATTCACAGGGAAATGCTGGCAAGCCGAAAAATGTCCCCGGAACATAACAGCGTATTGATTGATGTTAAAGTTATTAACTACATCAAAGCACACGCCCTTAACTCGCGTCTGTTTGAGCAGCTTTGTGATGAGATGGGCGCAGAGTACAGGTGCCTTCTATTATACACAGAAATAAGATGGTTATCCGGGGGAAAATCGCTAATCAGAGTATTTGAATTACGAGAGCCATTGCAAAGATTTCTCTCAGAAAATAAGTCAGCGCTGGCAGCACATGATAGGGTGCTGACAAGGTATGGGTCGAAAAATTGGCCTACCTGTGTGACATATTCAGCCTGTTCAATTAACTCAATCTGTGCCTTCAGGGGGAAATGACAACTGTTTTTAAGTTGCCAGACAAAGTAGCTGCATTTAAAGCCAAACTGGAGTTGTGGGGACGGTGCGTGAACAGAGGCAATTTGGACATGTTTCAGACATTAGTGGGATTTTAGGCGAGACTGAGCCTGAACATTCATTCTCCTAGTTGGTGCACGATCACCTGTCTTTGCTTTTAAATGAGTCCGAGCGCTACTTCCCAACCACAAAAGACACACGAACTGGTAAGGAATGGATCCGCTACCCATTTGTCAACAAATCAGGCGAATCTAGCATGCCTGTGCAAGAAGATCAACTGCTTGAGATTGCAAATGACAGCGGCCTTAAGAGGGCGCTGGACTGAGCCTCCGATGTTTCGAAGCCAATGTTAAGTCAATGGGGAAGTTCTTTACAAATTGCAAATTCGCATTTAAATATTTTGAGAAATTTTTTTCTGCATAAGATACCTGACGACTTAACAATTCGTACTTGTTTATCAATTTTTGGTTTTCTCTTAAAATTTAATTTTAAATGACTCTCGAATTTCTGAACTGAAAAAATAAGCGGTACTTTTGCTTTAAACACTTTATAAGTACTCGAGATCAAATAATAATACAATATGAAATAATGCGCGGGATTTCTGAATCTTTTGGCTTTTCAGAGATACCTTTTCTTGTGTAAATTAGGGTAAGAGTAATTTGTAAGCAAAAATCAGGAAATTTTGTAAAAAGCGGAACATTTCTCCAAAACCACGCCTCCGCCAGCAGTAGGGGTTGGGATGGAGAAAGCAGTCATATCAGGGGAGAGCCCAGGCGGTCAAACACAAGCGTTGAGGGGGGGGCTGTGATTTATGTGTCTACTGCCTGGCGAGATGAGCACAACCGTTTGCTATGTGCCTTTCAGCTAACAGGATAAAGATTTTAGAGCTACACCTAGATTAGTTTCGTCCTTAGCTACTTGACTTGTTGAAATATCTGTATTGATCATTGGCTAACTTTTGGGTATCTTTTTACGAATATTTCATATATATACATATATCAATATCGGAGTTAATTTTTGTTTTTATATAAATAGTTTTGTTTTGACAAGTATTTAATTTCAGATTTTTGTCATAATATTGTTTAAATCAGGGGGTCCCACCTTTTAACTTCCGTGAGCCACATGGAAAGAAGACGAACTGTTTTGAGCCACACAAGAATTTACCTAACATTAAAAAGTTGATGAGTATAAAAAGTATAATATATTGTTAACAAATTTATCTCATTATAAATTTTATTTATAATTATAAAGATAACAATAGGCGTCATAAAATTAATGTGATATTTGCCATTGAATTTTAGAAACTAATGCATCAATATCTGAGTCAATTGTGGTTGCAATTCTCAGGGAGTTCTCAAAATGTTCATCCGATATTTTTTTTCTAATTTGACTGTTAGTCTGCTTCACTCTTGAAAATAGTTGTTCACAGATGTACTTGCTTCCAAACAATGATGACGTGAATAACACATGACTCCCAACACATGATCTGTGAGGGATATTTATCTCTAGGCAGGTACGGTTTATAAAAGTCCAACAAAGAGACTTGATAGAATTTCTCTTTAAGTTGGATGTGAGATTGCCACTCTACGCATTTCATTCGAAAATTTGCGGGCAGGATATCTATATCGACTATAAATGGAGTAGCAAACATGCAAAACAATTGTTTATTTTTCCAAAAGGCCTGAAATCGATTTTTAAATTCTTGTACTAAATCGGATAGTAAGGCTGCGAATATTTTACTATTTTTAGAATTATGCTTGGTCAGCGTCTCGAAATGAAAAAAATTGTTAACATTTAATTGGGCTTGCCACAATTGCAGTTTCATTTGGAACCCGTTTAGGGTTTGAAACATTGTACTGATAAGTTGATTTTTGCCCTTTTGACGGGTGTTTAAGTCATTTAAATGGGCAGTCAAATCCATCAAAAATATTAAATCTGCAAGCCAGTTGTCATAATAAAGTTCTGGCACAGGTTTTTTTCAGTGTTATAAACAATTTGATTATCAAGTAGGTTTTAAAATATTTTAAAAATTTGCTCTCAACTAAGTCACCTTATTTCTGTGAAGTATACGATATCACCTTACTCAGCATCCCAGCTTTTAAGAAATTCCTGAAATTGGTGATGATACAATTCCCGAGCCCTTAAAAATTCACCGTTTTGTCGGCGATTTGCTTTAGAATTTACCATTTTTAAACTATTTCAGCATAAATTTTCCTGGTGTATTATGCAATGGTTCTTCATAAAACGAGAATTTTCAACAGCAATGTATAGAGAATAGCTCACTTCTACCCAGACTTGGGTGTATATAATTTGAAGTGGCACTCTAAATGAATTTGATACAAACACAGTTTATGCATGAAACAATGTTTATTGAATTCTTTGCACATATAGAAATTGCTTTTGCAGCATTAAGCATACATACTACTTGTACGGAATATATATTAACATTCAATAGAAATACACTTTGCAAATACTCACAAACCAGCAGAGAGTCAAACCAGCAGTACTGCCACGTAAACTTTGGGTCCCCTAAGCACTAGCGCAGGATAGCACCTGGAGCTGCTTTCCTCGTAGCTCCCTTAACTCGCTTATCTATCAACCTTAACAAAACCTTCTTCAACCTTTTCCAACCTCTGTATTAATCAAGCTGCTTGGTATTTATACCAAGCGCGTATGCCGAAATTAACATATCTCAAGCAGCTTCTTTAATTCATTCACTCAAAAGTTCGATTCTTGTGAATCGAATCTTATGTATACCTTACAAATGGCATCGCCTTCTATTTATAATAACCTTATTTGTGAATGTATTCAGAAGATCATAGAGATTGTGTGTTCATGGTGTTTATATTAACTTTATATTAACTTTAATATCATTACAAATATGAAATGTTAAATGTATAAAAACTTCACATTTCATTTTTGCAATGAATATAATACACAGAAATTGCATACGGAATTTTGTATAGAATTAAAGATATGTCAAATGATGTACTGTCGATTTGTTGAATGAACAAAGCGGGATCTGTAATGGCCGCCTGCCATCATCGCCGAGGCGGGCTATTGATATTTTTTCTCGCTTTGAGCTCCTTTCTGGGCCGCACTAATACTTGCTTTGGGCCACGGGTTGGACACCCCGGGTTTAAATCTTCAAAATGAGTTCCCGATAATAAAATAAAAAAAAGAAAAAACATTCTATGGATCGCCGACCGCTGAGATTATCTGCAACAAGAAAACCAAATAGAGGCGCGAATCTCCCCTTTATATATATATATATATATATATATATATATATATATATATATATATATATATATATATATATATATATATATATACAGTGGGGGCAAAAAGTCCTGAACACACTCATTTATTTGCCTAATTTTTGTGTTTGACTTCATTTTTCGTTATGAAATTATCGTACTATCTTAACTATTATTATTGATTATAATGTATTTTTTTCACGCTGATTTCAAATCTGTTACTAGTTTTTTAATGCCGCAAGTATTTTTTGTAGTACCGCTGCCTGAACACAAGAATGTGTAGTATGTACAGAATAACACAATATAGAATAACATAATATACGTAGTAGAATAACACCAAAAACTTACGGTACATTAAATATGAGTTTTGAAAATTTGGTGGTTACATGTTTGAACATCAATATTTTATGGGCCAGCCGTTTGCTTTAATTGCATCTTTTTGGAATGGAATGCACCAATTTCACGAGAAGTTCTTTCATGACAACATGGTTGAAGGAAAATATTAAAGCTTCAATTAATTCACGTTTGTTTGAAGGTTTTTTCTTTGAAATATCATAACCAATTTTATGCCATAGGTTCTCTATTAGATTAAGATCCGGAGACTGTCCTGGCCAGTTCATCCTATTCACAGTATGGTCTTCGAACCATTTCTGGACTACCTTTTCACGGTGACATGGAGCATTATCGTCCTGAAAAATTCATGACTGATCCCCAAAAAGATCTCCTGCTGTTGGTAGCAATTTATTTTGTAGTATTCCAATGTAATCCCTGGCTTTCACTATTCCGCTCACGATGTGAAGTCTTTCAACACCACGAGAAGACATACAGCCCCAATATCATCACTTTCGTCGGGTGCTTTATACTGTGGGCTTCAGACACTGAGGGCTGAATTCCTCATGAGTACGTCATCTTACATAGGCACTACTTTGGTTATCAGAAATACAAAACTGACTTTCATCACTAAATACTACCTTATCCCAGTCTTTAATAGCCCATAAAGAATGATCCCTTGCCCACGCAAAGCTCCTCTTGCGTTGAAAATCGGACAGTCGGTAGTTTTGAGCGAGTTTGCAGCCTTGTTATCCAATTTCCAGCAGTCTTCCTGTCACAGTTCTTGGGCACATATTCACATTCGATATTAAAGTCCATTGTTTCAAAATTTATGGTGAATTGGTCTTTCTGTTGAAAGTGAAATCCTGTGCAATACCCTGTTTTCACTTAAAGTTGTTTTAATCGGTCGTCCAGATCTCTCCCTGTACGACAGGGGTGTCAAACTCAAAGGCTAACTTGGGCCAAACAAAAAAGGTTTAACTATAGGTGGGCCGCAAAAAAAATCAATATTAATACAAACGTATGTTTATTTACCTAATTACAGTACATTCAACATAAATATACGCATTTTGTTTAATAATAGCAAAAAAAGAGTATAATTAAGAAAACATTTAGCGAATTCTTCCTATCTTATTATAACTCTACGTCGGTATTTTAATATATATTATTGTGTGCCAATATATTGGCCGGGCCGCAAAAATGTTCGTCGCGGGCCGCGAGTTTGACACCCCTGCTGTACGCAATAGAATTTGTTTCAGAATATCTTTTCAACGTTCTCACGACAGTATAAAGTCCCGGACTTTAGCAGCAATTTGGTGCATAGGATAACCTTCTTCCATCAAAAATATTATTTTGTTCCATTTATCATCAGGCAGAAATGAAAATTTACCCATAATTCCAATATTTTCCACACAAGCACTTCAAATGCAACACACAACTGCTTTCAATATACTAAAACATGCTGCACAATCTGCTTTCAACCCTTCATTACTACTAGTCTCTGATTGGTTGGAAAAACGGAGCATTTCATTAGTTGAAAAAACAGTCACTCATTATTACAGTGACCTTGTGCTTGTCTTAGCATGGTTTATTTCAAAATATCGATGAAACCATTTACTTTACATGAATTCTATAAACAGATTTGAAATCAGCATGAAAAAAATACATTAAAATCTTTAACAATAGTTAAGATAGTACGATAATTTCATAACGAAAAATTAAGTCAAACACAATAATTAGGCAAAAAAATGAGTGTGTTCAGGATTTTTTGCCACCACTGTATATATATATATATATATATATATATATATATATATATATATATATATATATATGTGTGTGTGTGTGTGTGTGTGTGTGTGAGTATGCACACTCTTAGAAAAATACGCACCAAGGAGTTAACCGAATGGGACGAAAATCAGCAAATGTGATGTACATGTACAGAAAAACAAATGATTACAATCTGAGAAAAATTGGATGATTTATTGAAGAGAAAGAGCTTCACAAAGTGAAAAAGTCAATAACGCGTTGGTCCACCTCTGGCCCCTATGCAAGCAGTTATTCGGCTTGGCATTGGTTGATAGAGGTGGCGGGTGTCATTCTGCGGGATATCGTGCCAAATTCAGTCCAATTGGTGCGTTAGATCGTCAAAATCCCGAGCTGGTTGATGGACCCTGCCCATAATACTCCAAACGTGCTCAATGGGACAGAGATCCGGCGACCTTGCTGGCCAAGGTAACTTTAGGCAAGCACGAAGACAAGCAGTAGAAACTCTCGCCGTGTGAGGGCGGGCATTGTGTTGCTGAAATACAAGCCCAGGATGGCGTGTTAGAAGGGCAACACAACGGGGCATAGAATATCGTCGACGTACCGCTGTGCTGTAAGGGTGCCGCAGATGACAACCGAAGGGGTGCTGCTATGAAATGAGATGGCACCCCAGACCATCACTCCTGGTTGTCCACCCGTATGGCGGAAGACAGTCAGGTTGGTATCCCACCGCTGCCCGGGGTGTTCCAAACACATATTCGCTGGTCATCGGGGCTCAGTTTGAAGCGGGACAATTCTACTCCAGTCACTGACATTCCAGGTCGAATGTGCCCGACACCACTCCAAACGGGCTTGTCGGTGTACAGAGGTCAATGGTAGTCGGCGCAAGGGGCGTCGTGAGCTCAGCCCCCTTTCTCTAAGCAGCCTATGAATGGTCCTTGTGGTCACTGAAGCACTAGTTGCACGTACGATCGATGATAATGATGAATCTGGGGCTGTGAGTGCCGCTCTGACGATTGCTCGGTCCTCACGTTCTGTCGTTTCTCTAGGCCGAGCGCTTCCTTATTGACGCTGTGTTCGGCCATGGTTCACCCATTCCTGCCAACATCGTTTGATAGTGGCATCGCTCCTATCCAAATGTCGAGGGATTCACCGATTAGACTAACCGGCTTCTTTCAGCCCAACTACACGTCCTCTCTCAAATGCTGACATCTGCGCATATTGTTCGCGCACCTGTATGCGAGGCATAGTTACTGTCTACCTAGTACACCTTACTAGTACACGGAATGAAATTCGCAAAGAATTTATGACCTGGAATTGAAATTTCTCCTCTTTAATATCCTGCCAGTTGCGCAGTTAAGATACGCTGCAGCGTCACATGTTCATTCATTGGCCGCCAAACTTTAAAATTTTGCATTTTCCGTCGAAACATGTATGCATATCAATTTGTGTCCAATTTGCACTACCCCTTCTTGGTGTGTCTTTTTTTTTTGTCTAAGACTGTATAAGCTCCTTTGTAGCTTCGAAACAGCCGTATGCAAAAATTATTGCATCTTACTGCTATTTGTGCTTTGTTTACTTTGGTTTTCCTGTTTATTTAAGACTGTGTATATATACACTCAAGAGCCAAAACATTATGACCACCTGTCAATAACGAGTTGGCCCACCTTTGGCGCGCAACACAGCTTCAACCCGCCTTGGCATGGATGCCACAAGTCCTTGGTAGATGGCCGGAGACAGATTGTACCAGATGTTTAAGCAACGGTCACGCAAATCCGAGATATTGCGAATTGGTGGTCTTTGAACTCTGAGCTGCCGTCCCATGACATCCCAAATGTGTTCTATCGGATTGAGATCCGGTGAGTTAGGCGGCCAGGACATTAACTGGAATTCAGCATCATGGTCCTGGAACCACTCCAACACAATTTTAGCCTTGTGACACGGAGCGTTGTCCTGTTGGAACATTCCATTTCCAGCTGGAAAAACAGAGGCCATGTAAGGGTGCAACTGGTCCGCAATGATGTTCAGATACACTGTAGCATTGATGGTCTGCTCTACCACAACCACGGGTCCCAGAGACGCCCAAGAGAACGTCCCCCAAAGCATAATACCGCCACCGCCGCCCTGTGTATGACCTACTGTACATTGAGGGAGCAACAGTTCGCCTGGAAGACGGCGTATCCTGACACGGCCATCGGCGTGATGAATGACAAACCGTGATTCATCTGACCAGGCAACTCTCTCCCACTGATCCATGGACCAGTCGCGATGTTCCCGGACCCAGCGCAGGCGCAGTTGGCGATGACGCTTGGTCAGCAAAGGCACACGAGTGGGACGTTTGCTGCGTAGCCCCATATCCAACAGTGTCTGCTGAACAGTGTGCTGCGATACTATTCTACTTGGCCCTGCATTGTATTGGGCTGTCAGCTGAGCCACTGTCTGGCTCCGGTTTTGCTTCACCATGCGAGACAGTCTCCGACGACCTTTTTCTTTGATAGCGTGTGGACGTCCAGCACCATGTCGTCTACTGCTGGTTTCACCGTCATTCATCCACTTTGCATAAGTACTAACAACTGTAGGTCGCGAACAACCCACGAGTCGTGCAGTTTCGGAAATACTTGTTCCGAGCCTTCGAGCCATTACAATCTGCCTTCTATCAAAGTCGCTTAGATCCGCAGCCTTTCCCATCACACACAGAAGTAAGTGAAAGAATGATTCTTCAGACTCTCCAGCAGCAGATAAATACCACTTCCACCTGATCAAGTGCCTTCCACGTCATCCAGGCAAATTCATTGCAAAATGTAGGGGTGGTCATAATGTTTTGGCTCTTGGCCTTATGAATTCGCCTGGATGACGAACCGTGGTTTTGAGCCATGAAGCTTCATGTTTTGAGCAAATTCTCGGGTGCGCCAACAACAACAGCGCTATATCTTCCCCTATCGGCAACTTTTGGAACTGATAATTTTTCTAGGAAACTCTTTCCCATGTCGTCCTTAGTCCCTCTATCAATTTTGATAGAATTCCGGCTGATTGCGCTACAGATGGCTCTGAGTAGTGTCAGTTTAATAAAAATCATCCTGTACATTAAATGATAAAAAAATAATGTAAAGCTTGACAAAAATAGGAAAGCGTTCATATATTTTTTAATGTGCATTTATAAGAAAACAAAAGCTGAAAAGTAACTAGACTGCACAGATTTCATTTACAGGACAAAAATATCTACAAACATTTTTTATCAGTAAAATCATTTATGATTTGATCAAATTTTAATATCCTCATTTCTTCATACTCTATAGAAAGTATTGCAAGACTATGTAGTCTCTACTGAGATATTGTTAATCTCAGGTATGTTTTAATTAATTAATTGTAATCTAGAAAAGCACCAGCACCCCCCCCCCCCCCTGCCTCCTCCCCAGTATTTTTATGGGTTTCAGAAACATGAAGATGGCAGAAAATGTTACTGGGGTTTAATATAAAATTTTTGGCGACCGAATGATGACCGCCACTGAAAAGATGAAGAAAAAAAATCGCTATGCTGCATGCTAGAGGGTATTGAACTCTTGTGATTGTTCATGTCATCAATTTAAAGTAAACTAGAATGGATAAAATTTTGCTCTAGATAAGGAATGGTTCCAAATAATTTTATAATAATGAGGAAGAATTTTTAAAGCAGTTTTAAAGTATTTTGTTGGACCCTAAATTCGGTTAGAAAATTTGAAATAGATTTTAAAGTAATTTGTTAGAATTTGAAATATTTGTGAACATACTAAACAGATTAAGTCAAACAGAAATAGTTTATGTTAAGATCTGTAACTACATAAATGATGGCTAAAGTCGATGAAAAGATATTAAATGACATAACATGGATGAAGAAGAATTAGAGAAGTTGCATTAACACTATTATTAAAATAAAACTCAACGAAGTGCTATACTTTCATTCTGAAATACTAGAGACTGTAGTAGGTGTAAAAGATTGTTAGGAGGAAATAATTAAATGTCACGAAAATCATGAAAGTCCAATTACATGGGAGTGCAAAATTAGATCTATTATTAATAAAAGTAAACACTTTTGAAATCTGCTTTAATGAGGGAGAACGATGTGCAGGAAACAAAGCATCAAATGAAGGAATATCACAAATACGTTCCTTTGAATTACAGCTATCAGTAACAGGAAAATTGTATGCTGATCCATCCGATTTCCATACACATGGGCGGTCCCATAGTTGAGGGGGCGCGACGACAGCTTCAGACGTCGAATTCAAATGGGTGCAAAAATAAGTCATATTAAAAAACGAAATTTTTAACGAAAGAGTATAATAGTTTTTTATCTACTATACGATACTATATTCGTAAAATACACAACTATTAAAACTAATCTGTAAGAGGAATTGATAAACTTGTCTTATTTAACGAAATGAAATATGCGCAAGAAGTATTAAACTTTCGTGTGCATTTGATTTAGAATACATGTTTCCAAACGTTGTTGTAGCTCTAAGAATTCTACTGACACTACTTGTCACTGTAGCATCAGATGAAAGCGATTTTCCTAAAATGCAAATTTTAAAGATTTACGGGAAACATCCCAACAGCGACCCCTCCCTCCGACTGAGTTGAATATATATATATATATATATATATATATATATATATATATATATATACTCAAAGTTTTTAAAAAAGACATACCTATTATAAAAAAAATAAAAACACTCAAATTATTCATGCTATAATTAGGCATTGTGCATTGTCCAATATTTCATTAGGGTAATAAAACTAAGTACGGTAATCCAAAAATTTTACTGACAAATCAAAGAACGTGACTAAAATTTGGGGAAAATTCATGAAACAACAAAGAATAATAACGTTTCTTGCTCGCCATTTCCTTACCTCGGATAAATGAGAAAATGAAGGATTTATGGAAATTGGTTTTACATGGCTTTAGGGACCTCATTAAAAATAAAAAGTATTGAAGATATAAATCATGAGATGACCACGAGACAAGACCAGATAATTTCAGCTATAGAAACGGAATCAAATAGAAGAAACATGGTTTCCTTACCTCGCCTTAATTATCGTCCACTTCGTTTAAGGATCTTTAATTGGCCTAAAAAAATGGTCTCTCAGGACGTATTTAAGGTACTGATTACTACGCGAGTACTATTATACGCTAAACTAAAAGATGATAGACAATAGAGAAACAATCCTCTCTAAATGATTGTCAGACTAAATGACTGGAGTTAAATGAACTAATACCCACTACAGAACCAAGGACTAAGTGTTGATATCAAGAAAGTGGTGCACATAACTTTTTAATATCCGCAACAAAAATAAGACTAGCAACTTGTATCGAACTAATTAGCAGTTCTTCATCAGACCAAGTAGCAATATGAGGTTGTTGTCTCTGTGAACAGTTCACACATGTTAAGACAATGCCACTTCAGCAGTTTTATTGTGAGTGGCTTATTTTAAATGTAAGGATTCCATTGATTTTTCCTGAGGCAAAAGTTTAATTTAAGGAGTAATTATCAGCTATTTTTCTGTCATTTGAAGGATTATTTAGTTTTAATGTGTAGGAATTGAGGAAAAATAACATTACTGAAAATAATCTTTTCGGTAACTAAATTTTGAACTATCTTTGGAGAAATTTCAAGCCTTCCTACAAAATCTAGAAATACGTCCCATTTGTTGTATGACACGAAATTATTATTATTATTTTTTAATTAGTCATTACTCAAGCCAGATATTCATGGATATCAATGAAGGTTTCCTGATTTGAGTTACTCTAGCTTTGATGTCATATTGTATTTAAATAATTACAGTATTCATAGTTTGATAAATAATTCCAAGTCCAAGAAATCCAAGGTAGGTTTTGATTTTAGGAGAGCTTTAATAACATATATTTACATAATATACAATATAAAATTTCATTTTCCACTATCAACAATTCGGCTTGTTCCATGAATAATACATACGAATGCATGCCAGGAAAAAAAAAAAAGCTTGTATAAAAAATAAAGCGTCAGTGCCTCACTGAATATTTTTCGAAGTACCCCCGGCGGCTTCCAGTAGCGCCATCTGTACGCGGTGAAAGGTATAATATATGAACTGGTCCAATAAATACCACTCAAATTTTAGAGCAATTTTTATTCAACATTTTTCCGCAACCTATTTAGACATACTTACCTGGCACTGGGGTATGCCTTGATCAACAAGGAGGCTCCCCCGAGCAGAGGCCTCTCATTGCACTTCGAGGGGTTGACGTTCGCCACATCCGCAAATCGCGGTTGCTTGGGGTGCATAATTTTTGGTAGCTGGGACTGCGTTCGCGCTGTCCCTATAATTAAATTTGAGAATTTAAAATTTCGGTTAATCTGATTGAAACAGCTAGTGCTTTGACCGGAATGAATTTAGTAACTGCTATAAACTGCAGGAATCTTGTAATAGTTACTCATCGTTATCTCTATTGCCATCCTTATCGTTCTATAGCTCCTCCCATCCAACTGAAAAGAAGGAGGAAAAACAGTCTTGCGCTTCCCAGTTCTAGGGCCATCTAGTAAAGTCCGCAATTAACAAATGCTTATATCGTTGAACGTTTCGATAAGGGATTTGGGTACTCAAGAGGGTGACTGAATGATTGGTTGCAGAAAAAAAAAGAGAGAGTATTCAGCAGTTATACGATGGACGTTGTGTTTGTTTCATTATTTTTTAGGTGACTTGTGTTTCTTGTGGCAGTTAGAAGTGTGAATATTAATCAGACTAGCTGTATTTACTTTATGTAACCATGACAAAATTTAAGCACAATGATTTTATTACTGAACACCTTACACATAATTTAATTGAAATACCTTGAAAAGAAATAAATTTATACATTCTGTCAATCTTACGTTCTTTAAATATTTGAATTACGAGGCTTTTACTGATTATTTAACAAAAACTATATTTTAATAACCAAGCTATGTATAGCATATAAATTTTTTTTTACGATTTCTGCGACAAAAATTCGATTCCACGCTTAAAAATTTGGCCTAAAATATAAAGGTGTGATTTTAATTGAGAAAAGTGATAAATACTTTTATATTTTAACACGCTGCTTTTCTAAGTCTGTACATCTACTGTGTATTGAATAAAATGTGGCTAAAAAAAATTTATTCAATCAAATAAAGTTGTTTTTGTTTGGGATACGAATGCCATTGATTATGCAAATTTTTTGCGCGATCAAACTTTATTTTTAGTTTCACTAAAGAAAATTACTCAAATGATGACTACTGACTTATTTTTGAAAAAAAAAAAAAAAAAAAAAAAAAAAAAAACACGATCATTTAGAAAGCAAATTCATGTATTAAATACTTCCCTTCGAAGATTCGACCATTTCTGTCCTGAAAAATCGTATAAGTGTAAAAGAATAAATAAATAAATAAATAAATAAAATAAAAAGAGACCAAGATGCACTTAGTAGGGCTCTTTAATTATCTTACTACATTTTAAGTCTTTTAATCTAAAAAGAAACGCGCTAATCTATTCTCCACATTAATAGTAAAGTTTCAGTATAAGGTTTTTTAAACTTCATTGTTTCTTTTCCTATAATTATTTGACTTTACACTTTATGAATGCTAAAAGGTTTTTGTGCCAATAATGAAATTCAAATTTAATGAAATAACGAGTTTAGACAGTGAAATTTTAAACAATTTATAAGAAATTAACACCTACAGAAAATATAAAAGAAAATAGGCAGTTTATGGCTCAGGAATGTATTATTTTCTCCCAGAAATAATTACGAGTATTAGTGCATAGTTTTGCCCCTCGTTCGTTCAGATTATCAATTTTCAATTCATTGAAAATATTAAATCCTCATTCCGACAAAGGAATCGCAGTTTAAGTTATCATTAGGGCAATGATTCTCACCTTTTTAATGTCACCTCCCCTCCCCCCATTTGGACGATATCATCAGACTGTACGCGAACCCCACCCAGGCTTAAAAAACGTAATTAATGTTAACTAATTTTTTGCTAACCATCCACGCCCCTTCCCTTTGAATGTCACTCACACCTCTCCAGTGTGACATCCCCACCCCCACCCCTCACCCCAGGCTGAGAACCGCTGCTTCAGGGAACAATCATCTGATCTAGATAATATACAAACTTCATTAAAGTTATCTACTTTGTTTATTATGGAGTGAATAGTTTTAAAAAAACTACATTGCTTATTTATAAATTAATTCCATACTAAATAATTAATGATTTGTTTTATGCTGTTTTTTGTATCGAAAAAATTCAGCGTTGAAAAATAATCGCATTCTTCTAAATTGTTATGCATACTTTAATTCCAAAGCACTCAAATTAACGCCTTTAATTAATGCCTAAAATTCAACTTTTATGTGATATTTATCTACTGCATAACTTGAATGAGTAATGAAGATATAAATGAAATTTTTCAATTGAACCAATAATTACTCAGCGATTATTATTTGTGTTGATTAATAGAGAAATATTTGCCTATGTAACACTGTGTAAATTTTACGAGGTGTTCCAAAACTTGTACAGCCGTGACTCGATTTAAGCTCTAAAGTTGTATCTCACATCCATTACGGTTTTTGTCATGAGTGAAAACCTGTACAAGAAAGCAAATCGTCCCACGACGATTCGGTCTCCGAACGATTTCTATTCGCGAGAATTTCCGATTCGCCATCAGCAACTGCTCTTATGGTCGTTTTTAACATAGTAAGCATGCATTTCACAGAACTCCTGATATAGGGTTCTGGAAATAACTCGATTTGATTTTGTAACTGTCTTGCTATACACACTTAAAAATTTATATTATTTTCCTTTTTGATAAAAATTTAGTGGTGAGTGTATAGTCAGAGAAAACTAATTTTTTTTTCACGCATTTTTTTTTCTTAAAACACTTGCTTTGGCTGAAAATCTGGAAATTTTGAAAAAGTGTATTCGTGGGGAATCGAACTCACAACCTTTGGGTTATGAGCTCCGCGCTCTACCGTCTGTGCTACTGGGACATATCATAAAGAGGGGAATTACCAGTTAAGACCCAAAGAGGCTCTTGGCCTCTTTCTATTAAAGGGTTTTCTGTAGTCATAATCAGAGAGATCAGTTAGCAGAGTAAGCTCATTTGCTTCAATGTTATCATAAAATTTAATGTTAAGGGAATGGATGAATTTAGTGAGGGGGGGGAAGTTAATTTCTTCGTAAATTTTGTAATTTCTAAAGTAGTAGGGGGCATTTACAATAGTTCTAATGGTACTATTTTGAGCAGCACAGATTTTATTAATTTGATATTCTGGACAGTAAGACCAGGCCTGGCAAGCATAGGTTAAGATAGGTCTAAGGAATGCACTATAGATGAGCAACTTCATATCTAAGTTCAAATAATTATTTCGAGCAATTAGGGGGAAGAGTGATCTTTTAGCAGCTCGAAATTTATCAATAATGTGTTTTATGTGGGGACGCCAAGTGAGATTCTTGTCAAGAGTAATTCCAAGATATTTACAGGAGTTGTTCCAGGGCAGAGCAGTGTTGTTTATAATGATGTTAATGTCTTTGTATGAGGTAGGTGATTTTCTGGAAAACATGACAGCAACACATTTATCTGTATTGAGTTTCATTTTCCATTTATGTGTCCATTTCTGGATGTGGTGTAGGTGAGTGTTAAGCTGGTTGACAGCAAAGTTAATTTTGTTGTATGACATGTATATGGCTGTGTCATCTGCGTAAACAGCAGTGTGTGTTCTGAAGTGTGTTGGAAAGTCGTTAACGTAGATTAAGTACAGAACTGGACCCAGCAAGCTGCCTTGTGGCAGACCGCAGATAATGTTGTGTTTCTGTGAGAGTGTATTCTGAAGTTTGACTTGGAAAGTTCTGTTTGTTAGGTAGCTGTATATTAAGTGTGTAATGCTAGGTGAGAAGTTGTAATTTATGAGCTTGTGGATGAGTCCCTGTACCCAGACAGAGTCGAATGCCCTGCTTATATCCAGAAAGACAGCAGCAGTAGATTTGCTGTAAGTTTTAGCTTTGGCGAGATCACTAACTACCCTATATAATTGATGGGGGGCTGAGAGAGCACGCCTGAAACCAAATTGGTATGGGGAGAGGATGTTATTATTATCTAGGTGGGTGTTAATTAAGTTAAGGATGAATTTTTCAGCTAGTTTACTAATAGTTGAGAGAAGGCTAATGGGTCTGTAATTAGAGGGGTCAGTGGGAGCTTTTCCAGGTTTATGGATGGGGATAATTATAGAGTTTTTCCAGGGAGAGGGGAAGTAGCTGGTGCGAATAATGGCATTAATGAGGGTGGTAATATTAATTATGAGCTTAGGGGGGAGATTTTTAAGCATTATACAAGTGATTTTATCCGCACCAGGGGCTTTATTATTTTTAAGCTTTCTAATGTGGTTGATTACTTCAGAGGGGGGGATATGAGTTTCAATAGGAGGGATGGGGGAGTCTAGTAGGTTTTCTAAGTTAGAAATTACTACTCTCTCAGTGGGGGGGTGAGATAAATTATGGGGGGTGAACTGCTTAGCTAGCTTTTGAGCAATTAATGCTGCTTTGTCTTCCTGGGTAAGAGCTTGTGTACCTGTAGTGTTATTGTAAAGTGGTGGCATGTTGAATTTCCTATTTTTAAGTTGTCGTGTGGCTTTCCAGATGGAGTTGTTTTGTGTGGTTAAGTTAGTGACATAGTAATTCCAACTGGTGTTTGACTTGTGTTTGATGTATGTTTTTAAGTTGTCTTGTGCTTGATTCATGAGTGTTTTGTGATGAGGGAGCCTGGATTGCTGCCATGTTTTCCTGGTGCTGTTTCTGAGATTTTTAAGATGGTTGAGGGTTTTGTCAGTAGATTTTCTGTTAATATTGTTGTGAATTGTTTGTGTAGCAGTGTTATAGGCAGTAGTGATGGTGTCGGTTATGTAATTGGTGTAATTGTCAATTTCATCAGGGGTGTTTGGGATGTTAAAGTTATATGGTGTATTCTTAAGAATGTGGTTATAGTGATTCCAGTCAGTAATAGTATTATGGGTGTTGTGGTTGAGATTTGTGTTGAAGTTAATGGTAAGTTGGACTGGAAGGTGATCTGAGTTAAGAGTGTTGAGTGTTTGTATATTCATGGGGTAAGGGACTCCCTTAATGAGTGCAAAATCAATAATGGAGCCATTACCATGGTGGCTGTAGTGTGTAGGTGTTTCAGGTGCTAGAATGTCAATGTCATAATTGTTAATTAAGTTGTAAATTGTGTTTCCATGTGTGTTGATAGTGTTGCAGTTCCAATAGGTGTGTGAGGCGTTGAAATCACCAAAAATTATGGTGTTATTATCAAGTTGGGCTATTTTAATTAAATCATTATGTACGTCAGTGTGGTTTTGTTGGGGGGGAATATAAGTGGAGATAATTAAGAAGGGGGTTTTATTATTGAGAGTGACTTTGAGAGCAGTGGCGTAGATGGCAGTGAGGTTTGGAAGTGGGATTTCATAGTGTGGGATGTTTTTCTTAATGTATATGGCAGTGCCCCTATAGGGGACAGGGTTAGGTGGAGTGTCGTTTCTGTAAATGTGGTAGTTTGTGACATTTGCTCTGACACCTGGGTGTAGATGTGTTTCTTGAACGAGGATGATATCAGGAGAGTGCTCATCTATGTGATCCCGAAATTCGAGGAGTTTGGATCTAAGACCATTTGCATTCCAAGAAAGAACGGAGAGGCAAAACTTATGGCAATTAGCCATGATGGGGGATGGATATCAGGTTAGGGAGATACCGAAGGTAAATCTCCAGCTTATTTACATGGTTGGACTGTTGTTTAATTTCAGCGAGGATATGCTTTAGTTGGGGGATTATGGCGTTGTAGTCGATGCTGTTAATTTCTTGGTTTATTTCATTTATTAGAGCTGAAACTTGGTTTTGGGGGGAGTTTTGATCAACGCTGGGGGCTTGGGATTGTTGAATATTAGCTTGGGGTGGTTGGGATTGGGTTTGTGGGGGATTTTGGGTGATATTGGTGTTAGTGAGGGCATTGGCGAAGGAGAAATTTGGCCTGACAGTGTTGTTTATGGGATTGGGGGGTAGGGGTTGTCTAATATCTTTCTTGATTTTAAGTTTGGGGAATTTTTCACAGCCTCTGTAACTGGCAGGGTGATTACCACTGCAGTTACAGCAGGTTGGGGACTCAATAGTTTTTCCAGAGGGGCAAAGATGGGAAAGGTGATCACCGCTGCACTTCACACATCTAGGTTCAGCGAAGCAGTTGGTTTGGTGGTGGTGAAATAATTGGCACTTAAAGCATTGCATTATGCGTTTAGGGGGGATGTAATTTTCAATTTTTATGCCTATATAATTTATGGATTTAACTTCATATATTTTCTTGGATTCTGTAATATTAGGGAGGGTAATTTGAAATAAGGGGATGGGATTTTTAGTTTTTCTTGAGGTCATTTGCACAATTTTTGTAGTAGGGATGTTAAGTAGGTCTAGTTCATGTTTGATTTCTTCTGGGGTGGTATCTATGTCTAATCCCCTGATAACAACTCTGATGGGTTTTATAATACCCATAGGGAGGATATAACCTTGAATTTTATTATCTTTTAAGA
Organism: Dolomedes plantarius; assembly: GCA_907164885.2. Classification (NCBI taxonomy): domain Eukaryota; kingdom Metazoa; phylum Arthropoda; class Arachnida; order Araneae; family Dolomedidae; genus Dolomedes; species Dolomedes plantarius. Next base: position 120,614,430 of record OU015502.1, read on the forward strand.
ATTTTTCGATTTTCGCATGGGACTCGACACTGTCAGCAGGCCCAGATTTCCGCATGGGCAAGTGGGGCACTTGCCCAGGGCCCCCAAATTTATGGGGCCCCCTAATTTAGTATTAAGTTGTACATATTTTTGAAAATTTGGTTTTAGGTTAATTCAGTAAAGGTGGGCAGTGGCGGATACAGAAAAAATTGCTGGGTGGGGCACAGTGCACCCACTATATTCATTTCAAAAGAAAATTTCCTGAATTTGTTTATTAACATTAAAAGTAAATTAATTAACACATTATTATTATAATTATTATTTTTCAAATGTTTGACTTTTTGGTTGAAAATTTTTTGAATTTCCGGTCCGAATTTATGGGGGGGGGGGGCTTGGTGAGTGTCCCACATGTTCATGTGGAAATCTACTCCTGGAGGGGGAGGGCACATGGCCTCCCTCTGGATCTGTCCTTTGAGGGGGCCCCCAAAGTCTGCTTTGCCCAGGGCCCCATTGGGTCAAAGTCGGGCCCTGACTGTCAGGATGAATCCTGACAATGTCGTTAGCGGGCCTGGCGTAGAAGCAGTTTCCTATTGCCTCTCCGATCTTTTTAAGAACTGTTTTGTAAATTGTTTTATCATCCCTTGGTTTAAGGATGCAGATAGGCTTTACTTTGTTGTTGTCGGTAGAATTTTGAAGAGTGGTGTCATTTAGCGTTTGTTCAGTGAGACCACTGAATTTATTATTAGTTTGGGTTGTATTAGGAGTAGCTAGTAGTGGTATATACTGTCTTGCAGTATGTCTAGCATTGGGAAAACTAAATCCGTTATTCTGAGTGGTGTTATTAGTTGTGTTCTGATCGTTTGTTAGTTTGTTAAGAGCTATGTTAGCTCTCTTGGGGGGCTTAGGATTAGAGTTATCTGTGTTCGTGTTAGAGAAATTGTTAGTGGAGTTAATTTCTGCCGACAAATAATAATCCGGCTTACCTCCTAATCTGGTATATGCAGCTTCCACGTTCGGGTAGGTCGACATCAGTTCCTGTCTAATTTCATCATTTGTAGTCGGGTTCAGCACTTTTTCCAAGATGTACGTCTCCAGTTTCGTCATAGGGAATTTTGTGATTGAAGCAACTAGCGGTGATGGCGGTCGCTGGGCAGTCGTGTCAGGTTGGAAATCCATAGCTGAAGTCAGATCCATTTCGCAGTCCAAGTTCTTTTCCGTAAGTCCACTGATTGCAGTATTAATGTCCGGTCGAGGGGGATAAATAGCTGAAAATGCCACTATTTCAGGCCCGTTACTCATCCGCAAGAGTAAAAACTCCCCGGAAGGTCTCGAGCACAGAGATAGGACCGAGAGGGAAATCAAGGGAAGGCACGTGCGCTAGCGCGAGGCTTAACGCAGAGAGCAAAGAATACACGTCCGCACTCAACAGAGGCAGGACTCCTCTTCCCACCGTAAATGTGAAAGTGCAATTATACGTACTTATATTCCAAATTTTCGAAGTGGAACGCCCCTGTGTTCAAGATTATCATTCGGTTAGCAAATTTCGAAGTTACGGCGTTCCCTGATAGGTTAGTGCCCTGTAGTCTGAAACTGCTAAGCTTGCTATTTTCTCACGAGTCATTTTTAGGTCAGAGCTCGCCTGAGGGTAAATATAAAAATTGCCAAAAAGTTTAAAAAGGGTTTATAAAATTAGTAATTTATGGGACAAATTAAATTAGAGAATGAGTTTGATTAAGTTGGTGAATGATAAACCCTCATCAATAAAACAAAAATACTTGTTTAGCATAACCCATCCAAGAATAATTCAAGAATATTAGTATCCAAAAGTGCAATTAAACAATTCAGAGTAATTTGTACTGTTATTTATTAATGTTAGTTGCGGGGGAGGAGGCCCTCCTTCCCGGGAGCGTTTACTCGGGTTTAGCGGATTTTCCGAAGAGAGAAGTCGTAATCTGGGAACTCAACACTTTATTTTAAAGTGTTGAGTTCCCAGATTTTTGAAATTTTTGAAATATTTCTGAAATTTTTTTGCTTTCTTGAATTATAATTTTCCTCGTTTTAAGCACTTTTCAAGAAATTAACTTGTAGTTATATAGGCGTTTTTTATAAATAGGTTATTATGTGATTTTTTTCGAACAGATTTTTTTCTCCTCAGATACTGGACTTACGAATCATCTGGACTGTCAACTCTAAAAGGATGCTCATTAGAAGCTGACAATATTTTTAACGCTAATTTTTTAAAGGCTTTATAAAAATGCAAAGCATACTTAAACAAATAGATAATAAAGTCTAATTTTTAGAACGTCTTTGAAATATTAAGAAGAGTTATTTTCTTGAGTTCAAGTTTTTGATGAAACATAAAATATGTTTTAACACATAAGTTTGACTTTAAAGTTTATAAACTCACAGACTGCAAATATATACATGCACCTGTCCCCCTACAGCCTTTGACCTACATTTTGTTTCAAATATCAGTAAAACGAACCCTGAGTGGTACGGTGGAGGTGTGTATTTGTAATTGTGGCTCCTCCTACAAGAGCGTTTACTTGAGGGGTTTTACTCGGGTTTAGCGGATTTTCCGAAGAGAGAAGTCGTAATCTGGGAACTCAACACTTTATTTTAAAGTGTTGAGTTCCCAGATTTTTGAAATTTTTGAAAGATTTCTGAAATGATAAAAAAAAATGATAAAAATTTTAGTCGTAACTGTATTTGTAATTGTGGCTCCTCCTACAAGGGCGTTTACTTGAGGGCGTTTACTCGGGTTTAGCAGATTTTAAAAAGAGAGAAGTCGTAATCTGGGAACTCAACACTTTATTGTTCAGTTCCCAGATTTCTCCCTCACGCGGGGACCGTGAGGGAGGGTCACGTGGTCAGGATGACTGACCTCTCCCCCGCGTTCGTTGGTCATAGTGTTCCCCCAAGTATTCTCAAAGTCGGTAAGTTTCATTTATCTTACCGACTGGTTCGTTTTCCTAGAAAAGTTATGTAGTGTAATAATTTCAAAACTTTTCAATTTTTAACATGAATCCTTAAATAATAAAAAAAATCTAAAACTAAAGCTTTACAAGAGAAATTAGAAAAAAAAAACTTTGGTACATTTAAAAAACTAAAAATTTAGTGCTGAAAGGAATATGAAAAGATTGTAATGAGAATGCTAGGCTAAACAGGGAAATAATCCATAAAACAAAATTTTAAAGTTGTATACTAACACGATCTACTCAAGTCTGCATTCTCGATTATCAAAATTCCTTTAATTTTTGTACGTATATTGAAATAGAATTTTGGAGCGCTACGGCCATTTTTTTTTTTTTTTTTTTTTTTTTTTTTGTGGCTACACGAGAGCTAATTAGACCCGTACCTACTGCTTAAAGCTGATTCTGAGCGGTTACAAACATCCATGTCAATTGTGGGACTCGAACCCACAGACTCTGGTACCGATAACGATGACGATGAGTCAAATGGCTCCCTTACGTAAAATAATGGCTCCCTTACGTCAAATGGCTCCCTTTCTCCCCTACGCGGGGGAGAGGTCAGTCATCCTGACCACGTGACCCTCCCTCACGGTCCCCGCGTGAGGGAGAAATCTGGGAACTGAACAATAAAGTGTTGAGTTCCCAGATTACGACTTCTCTCTTTTTAAAATCTGCTAAACCCGAGTAAACGCCCTCAAGTAAACGCCCTTGTAGGAGGAGCCACAATTACAAATACAGTTACGACTAAAATTTTTATCATTTTTTTTTATCATTTCAGAAATCTTTCAAAAATTTCAAAAATCTGGGAACTCAACACTTTAAACAAGCATTTGACGTACCGATTTAAGTACCGATAACGATGACGATAACGATGAGTCAAATAGCTCCCTTGCTATTTGACTTGACTTTGACTTAAAAGCTTGTGAGGCTCCTGGGAGCAGAGCTCCTTATCCTCGGTATCTTTGTGGGAAATAGCATTATTACCGTTCTCACGTGATGCAGTACAGAGATTAAAATTAATGAAAAATAAAAGAGAAAAATTAAAAAAAAAAATAAAAAAGATTAATAGTTAAAATTAACTTGGTTAAGTTTAATTATTAAAATTAATTATTTAGTTTAAGCATTAGTTACTGAATTAATATATTAAGATTAAGATTAATTAGAGTTAAAATTAATTAAAGAAGGATAAGCTGGGGTTAGTTAAAATTACTGGGCAAGTAGGAGTTAATAACAAATTAAGTTGCAACTAGTACGATGGGGGAAGCCAAGCAGATGTCAGGGAGGGCAAGACGGCGCCTTCGCGCGGAGACGAGTGGGGAAAGAGCGGGACCCGATAGCAACGCACAGCCGGGAGAGGAATCACAACGTGCGGGGGAGCGAGAGCGAACCACCGGAGAAGGCGGCAGGAGATCAACTACTGTCGCGCCGCGGGAAGAAGCCCGGGGTGAAGGGTAAGCGTCGCCCTTGGGCGCCTGGGAAATTCCCTCGGATCGTAATCCGGGAGATTGATAAGCTCCTCGTTGTTAGTTTCGTAGATATTATCAAAGAAATTCGTTGCCAGGTGCCTAATACAGTGCCTGATGGGTTCAATATTTAGTTCGCTGTGAATAATATTGTTTCTGAGAAACCAGGGGGCATTACAAATACCACGGAGAGTTTTATTTTGGATGATCTGCAGTCGTTGAATATGAGTGTCCGCTGCTGCGCCCCAAACCGGGACGGCGTAAAGAATGATCGGTCGAAGGACTGTCTTATAGAGTAATAATTTATTTTCTAAACTCATTTGATTCCTGAACAGGAGGTGAGCGAGTTCCCTGATGGCATTAAAAAATTTTCCGATTACATAGCTGGTATTATTTTTGAAGGTGAGTCGGCTGTCCAGAAAAACACCCAGGTACTTGCCTTCTCTCTCGAAGTGTACCGAATGACCACATACATTGATCGGTGGAGGAGGAATTCTATTAAAGCTGAAGAAAATCGCTTTAGTTTTTGCAGGATTGAGTTTAATTCTCCACCTTTCGAACCAACGTTCCAGGATGTTCACGTGTCTTTGTAGGTATGTGTGCATGTATCTGATGTTGCGATTTTTGGCGAGTATAGCTGTGTCGTCCGCGAAAAGTGCAAGTGTTGTGTGAGTGGAGTGAGGAATGTCATTTAAAAATATGTCAAACAGCACTGGAGCCAATTTTGAGCCCTGCGGTACGCCCGCATTGATGTTACGTGTGGATGATGTTATGTTTGAGTGGCGGACTTTAAATGATCTATTAGATAGGTATGAATGAATAAGTTTTATTATGTCTGAAGGAAGCTTAAATTTAATAAGTTTGTAAATTAACGCGCTGTGCCAGACGCGGTCAAAAGCTTTGTTAGGAGAGAGATAGATTTTTACAATGGTGTTTTCGAGAATGTTTAAGTTAAGGCTAGGGATGTGATCAAAGTTAATGTTGCGTTTGACATAGATGGCTGTACCTCCGTACGTGAGGGTATTATTGCTGCTATCCAGACGGGGGGTGAAAATTAGTTTATAGTTTTGTATCTTAAGATACCTAGCATGTCGGTTCCTGACCTCCTGTACAAGAATCAAATCAGCAGAATTATCTATAAGAAAGTCCCTCAGTTCATCGATTTTGGTTTGGAGCCCATCAGCGTTCCAACTCAGTATTCTGACTGCAGAACGGGGAATTAAAGTGAAGAGGGCGAAAGCACTGAACCCGCAGAAAGCGGGAGACTAAGTCCCAAAATTTTACTGAGCCCACCCTGTTGCAGGTTTTGGTGCAGATTTTGGATATTAGTCAAGAGTTGTTCTATGGTTTTTAATTTATTTATATAGTCATCTAACTGAATTATGGTGTCTTGGTTTGGGATGGCGGTATTTTGGGGGATTTCAATGGGGGCCCTAGCTTCTATGGTTTCCGTGGGAGTTTCTATTATTTTGGTTTTGGGGGGAGCCTGAGTACTATTTTTAAGCATATCGCTATAAGATTTATTTGGTTGATTTTCGACTGGTTTAAAAGTGCTACCTGACTGGGTTTGAAGAATTTTTCTTCCGTTGTCTATATTTATTCTCCCTAAGTCCCTGATAGTTTTAAGTTCCCTTGCTATTCGGCCATCGCTCGCCTATTATAAGATTGTAAAATATTTTGGAGTTGAAGCGGGGACCGTGAGGGAGGGTCACGTGGTCAGGATGACTGACCTCTACCCCGCGTTCGTTGGTCATAGTGTCCCCCCCAAGTATTCTCCTGCAGTCTTTTGTCTTGTGGAGCTATGCGAATTGTCGCGTAGAATAATCTCTCCGTGTTGAGATTTTGTAAGCACATCTTGGTGCTATATTTCAAACGCCGTATCATGCCCACGGCAACTTAACTTGTTGTACATATCTTGTACAGATCTCTTTGTATATATTATACTTTAGAACTATTTAATAAAACTCTTTTGAGTTACCAAGAGTTTGTCTTCATGCCTCGTGTAAATTTTCCAAAGTGTAGTTAATATACATAATCTTTTTTAAAGATATTGAAATGGGAAAGTGAAGGATTAAATTTTTTTGATTTATAGGGAAAAATTTTTGTCAGCTTTATTGTCTCCATATAACTTTATTGTGAATACATGTAAACAACAATAATAAACACAACCAATATGTTTGTATAAAAGTTCATTTCACACAAAATGAGAATATTGATCAATTGTTTTCATTTTTGATATTTTAAAATCCCCTCGCGTCATTTCCTTGAATATGGTCTTGACTATAGATTCCACACGTCTATAGGGGTTATGTTAGTGCTGTTCAAATTCAACTCGTTTGCAAAACGTAAGAGGTAGGTTTGTAGCTATTCTCTAATTTTTCTTAGAATTTTGTTACCTATGAATTAAAATGACTAATGTTCTAATTATACATTTGAGATCTCTAAACTTTCTTCAGAGGATTGTTGAATAACTAATTGATCAAATTTATTTACTAAGATCTGTTCAATTAAAACTGAAGCACATTCATAATTAGCAATAATTTATTTTGAAATTTTGCTAACTCTTAATCCTACTAGAAATCTGTTTGCTCAGAGATATAAACACTTTTTTTTTTTTCTACACATCAAGTGGTGTTCGAATATTTTCTTTCGGTCTAAAAAATCCCCATGAAAATCTTCAGTAACAATTGCATCATTTATTAAGTAGTTTTCAAAAATTATACACATAACTAGTGACAAAAAAAGTTATACCTAAACTGAAACACTTGCATAAATTTTAAATATTTGCGTCCCTAACAGATGAAATCACTCCTCGAATTTTGAATGGAAATTATTCTCATAGCAGCAGGTTAGCTCTCCTGAATCAATTATTCCTAGTAGGTGTGGACATTATTTAATAACAACCCCTCTCGGGGTTCCCAAAAATTGCCTCTGCCGACGGTATTTCACGTCGCCATGGCGGGGTATTGGGAAAAGTTTTCAACTAGCAATAGTCACGCCTCGGTAGAACCTCATTGGCTATGACACTGCCTCTGCGCAAAGCTGAAGATGATTGTGCTCAGAAAGTTTAAGTATATTTTTACTATAAAGAAATTGTGGTGTCTGTCTTATTCTGTATCTGTTGTAAATCATGGGAAAAGAGTATAGAATGTAGATAATCAAAAGATTGCATTGGAAATACTTACATTCAGACTTAGATAAGTATATATTAAAAAAACTAAGTCCTTCTCCTACATTTCTCGGGATGTATTCTTTTTTTTTCTTTTTTCTTTAAATCTCCAGATTTTACAAACGAACGGATGAACGATCTCAATATTCCAGATGAAAATTAAATGTGTATAAAATTTAAAATCCTGTATTGATGTAATTAGTTTTGAATTTTTTAAAAACATACATAACAACATTACAACTAAGAAGATTCGACTTATATATATATATATATATATATATCTATATATATAAATGCCAATGTGCGTATGTGTGTCTATATATATAAATGCCAATGTGCGTATGTGTGTTCTCTATAGAATAAAAAACTACTGGACCGATTTACACGCGGTTTTTTGCAAAATGTTCCGTGTTGTCTCGTGAAGGTTTAAAGCTATTAAAATCCTCTATCTAACCAGTAGAAAGAAAGTTAAAAATATTTTTCGTTCGCCGTCTATTCAGATATCTATGCACCTTCTACTTTAAAAAAAAACGTATGGATGGCAGCACCTAACAACGCTTGAAAGCCACCCCTCTCATGTAGATTAATCTCATGCCCCTCTCTCATGTTAGACATTCCTTTGAGGGAGGGGAGGGTCAAGGTCAATGGCCCCCTACTCTTGAGGGAGACTCCTGACTTTTGAAGGAAGGGAATACACCCCTTAAGACGTGCTTTCTGTAAGCTCGACGTCAGAGATATTTTGAACGTTTTATCGTCATATTTGCTGTGGACTTTTATAGGTTAAATTTTGAATTCTTGGTTGTGGACTTTTATAGGTTAAATTTTGAATTCTGACTGTTCGACTCTGCTGTTGTAGCTCTGCTGTTGTTAAAAATGCCACCGAAACGACAAAATATTGGTCGTTCCACAAATGTAGCTAAGAGAAGACGAGAAGAAAGGCAAAATGAAACAGAAGAAGAAACAGCACAACGAAATAATCAAAATAGATTACGTATGTCACAGTCACGTGCTACTGAATCATCCCAACAACACGAAGCACGAAATGAAGCAAGTCGAGTAAGAATTAGGGAATTAAGACAATCTTTATTATATAGTGACAGTAGTCGATTACGTATGCAAATGAATCGATTAAATCAATTGGTTAAACTTGATCGTATTGCGTTCCAATATAATTCAGATATTGAATATAGCTTGCATCCAGTTGTGGTTGTTGAAAGAATGAATAAAGTTTGCGCACATTGCAACGCATTAAAATTCAAGAATGAAGCACCTGGGATGTGTTGTTTGAATGGTAAAGTTAAATTGCCACCATTGAATACACCACTTGAGCCATTGTTGTCATTAGTCGCTGGTACTACAACACAATCAAAGCATTTTTTGAATAACATACGAAATTATAACACATGCTTTCAAATGACTTCGTTTGGTGCAACGAATATAATAACTGAGAATTACATGCCAACATTCAAGATTCAAGGACAAATATATCATACAGCAGGCTCTTTGTTACCATTTATGGATGATGACCACAAATTTTTGCAAATATATTTTATTGGAAATTCAAGTGATCAAGTAAGTCAACGTTGTAAAATTAACGAAGCCAATAGAAGAGAAATAGTTGAATCGTTGCAACAATTATTTCATGAGCACAACGAATTGATAAAATTGTTCAAAACGGCCATTGAACTAATGCCATCCGATGACCATAAAATTGTGATTCGAGCGGACAAGACACCTGTTGGAGAACACGCCAGAAGATTTAATGCTCCAACAAGCGATGAAGTGGCAATAGTCATTGTTGGAGAACAATTTGAATCACGCGACATCGTACTTCATCGTCGAAATAATCGTCTTCAACGTGTTGCAGATACTCACCGCTCCTACGACGCATTACAGTATCCAATATTGTTCTGGCAAGGAGAAGATGGATACCATTTTAACATCAAAATGATCAATCCGGCAAATGGTGAAGATACAAACAAAAAGGTCAGTGCTATGAATTACTATTCATATAGACTGATGATTCGTGAAAACGAACAAAATCACATTTTAAAATGCCGTCAATTGTTTCATCAATATATTGTTGACATGTATGCAAAAATTGAATCTGAACGTTTGTTATATATTCGCATGAATCAGAAAAAACTACGTTCTGGAGAATACATACATTTGCGTGATGCAATAAACAATGACGGCAATGTAAATGATATTGGGAAAATTACAATATTACCGGCAACATATACAGGCAGTCCACGTCATATGCATCAATACGCACAAGATGCAATGTCATATGTTCGTCAATACGGTCGTCCAGATTTGTTCATTACATTCACCTGTAATCCAGCATGGACTGAAATCAAAGAACATCTATTGCCCGGTCAATCGTCACAAAATCGTCATGACATTACTTCACGGGTATTCAAGCAGAAATTGAAATCATTAATGAACTTCATTGTTAAACATCATGTGTTCGGAGAAACACGTTGCTGGATGTATTCAGTGGAATGGCAAAAAAGAGGATTACCACATGCCCATATTTTGATTTGGTTGATCAATAAAATTACGCCCGACGAGATTGATAACGTGATTTCAGCAGAAATTCCTGATTCAACTGTCGATCCTGAATTATTTGAAATTGTAACAAAAAATATGATTCATGGTCCATGCGGTGTTCACAACATGAACTCACCATGTATGGCTGATAGAAAATGCACAAAACGTTATCCAGGAGCATTGCTTCCAGAAACTATTACCGGCAATGATGGTTATCCACAATATCGTCGTCGATCAACCGATGAAAATGGTAAATCAATAATTTTAAAAGTCAGAAATCAAGACATTGAAGTTGATAATCGTTGGGTTGTCCCATATTCTCCACTATTATCCAAAACGTTCAAAGCGCACATCAATGTTGAATATTGCAATTCTGTAAAATCAATCAAATACATTTGCAAATATGTCAACAAAGGTAGTGATATGGCTGTTTTTGGAGTATCAAGTGAGAATGGATCTGTTGATGAAATCAAACAGTATCAACTTGGACGGTATATTGGTAGCAATGAAGCAGTGTGGCGCATTTTATCATTTCCAATTCATGAAAGACACCCAACAGTTGTTCATTTGGCAGTTCATCTCGAAAATGGGCAACGAGTTTACTTCACAACAGAAAATGCACTTGAAAAAGCAGCGACACCACCAACAACAACATTGACAGCATTTTTTTCACTATGCCGAACTGATACATTTGCCAAAACATTGTTATATTCAGACGTACCAACATATTTCACTTGGAATGCATCAAAAAAAGAATTCCAACGACGCCTACAGGGAAAAAAAGTTGAAGGTCATCAAAATTTATTTTCAACAGATGCTTTGGGAAGATTATATACTGTTCATCCAAATCAGGCAGAATGTTATTATTTGCGTTTGTTGTTGGTGAACGTTCGTGGACCGACATCATTCCAAAATTTAAGAACAGTTGATGGTCGTTTGTGTGCAACATATAGAGAAGCATGTCAAAAATTGAATTTACTCGAAAACGATGCACAATGGGATAGTTCCCTAGCTGATGCGACAATTTCTGCTCATCCAAATCAAATACGCGCTTTATTTGCAATCATATTATCAACATGTTCACCATCAAATCCGAAGGAATTGTGGGAAAAATATAAAGATTTTATGACTGAAGACATTCTGCATCGACTTCGTATAAGATGTTTAAACCGCGACATGCAATTCACACCAGAAATGTATAATGAAGCATTGATTTTGATAGAAAACAATTGTTTGGTAATCATTAATAAAGCATTGTCACAACTGGGAATGACATCACCTAATCGACCAGCTAATGACATATTTCATACTGAATTACAACGCGAAAAAAATTTTGATATCAATGAATTAAATATATTTGTACAATTAAATATTCAAAGACTACTTCAAGAACAAAAACACGTTTATGATGCGATAATGCGAGTAACAAATGAGGAAAGTGGTGGAATTTATTTCTTGGATGCGCCAGGCGGCACAGGAAAAACATTTCTTATTTCGATGGTACTGGCAACCATACGTGCACAAAATAACATCGCATTGGCAATCGCATCATCTGGAATTGCGGCGACTCTTTTGAATGGTTGTCGAACAGCACATTCAGCACTTAAATTGCCATTAAATATACAAAACTGTGAAACACCAACTTGCAATATTTCAAAAACATCAGGAATGAGTAAAGTACTCCAGCAATGCAAGATAATAATATGGGATGAGTGCACAATGGCGCATAAAAAATCGTTGGAAGCACTGGATCGAACATTGCAATATTTACGTGGAAACGAACGGCCATTCGGTGGTGCGCTAATATTATTAGCAGGTGATTTTCGACAGACATTACCTGTTATTCCACGTTCAACACCAGCTGATGAACTAAATGCGTGTTTAAAAGCATCACATTTGTGGAGACATGTTAATAAATTTTCATTGACGACAAACATGCGTGTTAAACTACAAAACGATCTTTCTGCAGAACATTTTGCAATACAGTTATTGGATATTGGAAATGGAAAAATTACAACTGAAGAAACAACAGGCTGCATTAAATTACCAAGAGACTTTTACAGTATCACTCACTCACAGGAAGAATTGGTTCAATGCGTATTTCCAGATATCAAACAAAATTACAAAAGTCATCAATGGTTAAGTGAACGTGCAATATTAGCTGCGAAAAATGTGGATGTAAATTTCATTAATATCAGCATTCAACATATGTTACCAGGAGAAACAGCTACCTATAAATCAATAGATACTGTTATAGATCAAGATGAAGCAGTAAATTATCCAACTGAATTCTTAAATTCACTTGATTTATCTGGATTGCCACCACACAGCATTAATCTGAAGGTTGGTGTTCCTATCATTCTTCTTAGAAACATTGACCCACCCCGTCTTTGCAATGGTACCAGATTGGCAGTCAAAAGATTATTAAAGAATGTAATTGAAGCAACAATTTTAATTGGTAAATTCAAAGGAGAGGATGTGCTTATACCACGTATACCAATGATACCAACAGATATGCAATTCCATTTCAAACGATTGCAATTTCCAATTAAACTGGCTTTTGCAATAACGATAAACAAAGCACAAGGTCAATCATTGCAAGTATGTGGATTGAATTTGGAGAATCCATGTTTTTCTCATGGACAATTATACGTTGCATGCTCCCGTGTAGGAAAACCAACGGATTTGTTTGTATATATGCCAAATGGAATCACCAAAAACATTGTATATCCAAGAGCATTGCAATGATTTAAAAACTGAATAAAACAGTAATCACAACTTATGTAATCCAAAACATAAAAATTATAATATGTATGTAAATATCTACTTTTAACTAAATACAAGGCCGAGGGACCGGAGTCGGGTTGGTGTGGCTTGCTCCCAGGGCATCAGGACCATAGTGAGGACCTCGGTGCTTGGTAACGGAGAGCGCGACAGTGAGTCTCCGTGGGGAGTGGGATCCTCTCAGGGAGCCACTGTATCACCCTCAAGGCTTCGGTTGTCACCACTTCCACGCAGTCTCGGCTGGAAACCGGGCGATAGCCCGGGCTGAGAGTGACATGGGCGTTGGGGCCTCGAATTTCGCCACATGGCGTTAGCTCCTGTTGCTCTGTTTATCCTAAAATAATACTACCTGCTCTGTTCCTTGCGAGGTGGGATTGCATCGCGCCCGAAGAACGATAGAATCATCAGGTACTACGATTGTCGCATGCCGTGAGGTGGAACGACGTAATACTTTGTGCTTTAACTAAATACAATAATTGACATCAAACTTTCAATTATGTTAATTTAATCTACATATATACTCAAATCTAGCAATAGCGAAGCATTGCCGGGTCAGCTAGTATATATATATATATATATATATATATGTGTGTGTATATATATGCGTAGTGCTCGATTTCTAGAAATAGATGTGCCAGAATTGTAACCTTCCGGGGTGTGTGTAGGGTATTCCTAATTATATTTATATTATATACATAATTAGGAAAAACAACAGAGTAATATGTGATTAAATAAATGTTTTTTAACTATCGTAATTTTTTTCTCCTAAAGAGAGGTATCGGAACGCCGTTCAGGCGCGTTCCGCGTCAAATCGAGCCCTGTATATATTGATTTCTTTCTGGGGGTAGGCAGGGATACAGCGTATCCCCACCTTTTTAAGTATAATTTTGGCCTAACTTAAACGAAATTCTAAGAAACTTACAAATCAATTGTTAATGTACAACAAAAAGTATTTTTTTTTTTAATTGTGAGTTTTTAGTTCCCCTGTGACGTATTCTCGTAAATCAATATTTATTTTTCTGTGTTTCAATCTCTGTTTCATGAACATATAAAGATTTTGTTGCGTCTTTACGCTCCTGGGGGCCCAGACCTCTCCCGCGCGATCGCGTGATAGCGTTTGTGGTTATCACCGGCAGTAGTACGTCACCAACCACAGTCGAAGGTTGTCATTATGCAGTATGGTCTGTTTTAAATACAGTGGTACCTCCCTTAACAGACACTCCCGAATAGCAGACACCTCTAATTAAAGGACATTTGCACAAAGGCATTCCTCTGCCCCCCCCCCCTCACCCTTTCTATCTTCCTATTCTTCCCAACCTCCCCGTGTTTCTTGTAATTTAGAGGCGAATCCTGTTGAGGGAAAGGGGGGGGGCTTGGTAGTTGGTCACTGGCGAGGCTAAAACTTTACTTGTTTATTCAGTTTAGTGAGACAGTGTAAATCAGAAGTCCCCAAACTTGTGTTCCGTAGACCACGTGCCGATTTTTTTCTGTTTTGGGTAGACCCCTTGCCAGTGGCGCACCCAGAATTTTTTCTTGGGGGGGGGGGTGCAAGATGAACGGATAAAAATATTTATAATGCAAAGTCAATATTCATAAGGCAGTTTCTATTTCTTTGGGGGGCAGGGCCCCTTGCCCCCCTCCCCTGGGTGCGACACTGCCCCCTGCTTTTATAATATTGATTTTTTACAAATTTATCAACTTTAAATGTGTTCTTGAAGCTGACATAGTGCTACTCACTTTGATAGGGTTTACTGTAGAGTGAAAAATTTTTAAATTAAAAAAATATGTTAAGTTTTATAGTTGTACATTTATTAATTAAAACGACACAAAATGCAAATCTAGTAACATTTTTAATTTAAAAAAATACACAACAAAATCAATGCTTTTAATGGGAATGGATGAGCCTGATGCTTTGATAGCAAAATTTCTATATTTGGCTTCAGTTTAGTCAGGTTTAACCTTAAATCTTCAAGGCGAGTGATTTCCAATCTGTTTCTTTTTCTTTTCTTTTTTTTTTTTTTTTTTTGGTAAGGAGATTGGCAACCGCGCTGAAACCCCTTTCCACGAGGTATGAAGACGGAAAAAGCTATCAAAAACTTTTTGCGATAGTCCATAATGCAGTATGTGCAACAGGTATGTCACTCTGAAGCCAGAATCGCTGATATCCCTTTCTAAACTGCACCTTAAGTTCTTCGTTGGGGATTATTCCGATCAGTTCTTATTGGAACATGGCAACCGTTTCTTCAATGTCACCATATGGATTGATAATCCACAGTGGTATTTCCACAGTCAATACCTAATAATCTTGAAACCTAATTTCAAAGTCTGTGTGAAGAACATTTAAATGTAGAACGTAGGCTGAAACGTCATCATATTTTCTTCACACAACTGCGCAAATAACCCAGTATTCAGCGCGTTGCTCCGAATTTTGTTTACTGCATTTATGACGATTTGAAGACATTGATGCAATCTGCCAATGATATTTTTTGCAACTAAATGTTGTCGATGGATGACAACAGCGAATTGCAAACGCAGTGTCGGGGGACGCAGTGAATTGCAAACACCCCCGAGTACATTTTGTTTTAAATGGCTTATAAAACCACGATAGCGCCCAAAGATGGCAGGGGCTCCATCTTCTGCCGCTGATATTAAAACGTGTCTTCCTAAATTACTTTTAATGCATATTCTCTTTTTAATAAAGCACAACCCCTTTTCCAAATTGTAACCTAAAAAAATGCAAGTTATAATTTATATTGGCCCTGCAGATCATTAAGCAAGCATGTGAAATAGCTGAACTCAATAACATCCCCATATTTCTAGTCGGAGCCAGAAGGCCTCATTAGATTTGTATATCATAGATAAGTCCTGTTTTCAAATTCTTTCTTTTTAATAATCTAGCAAGCGCGTGATCTAGCAATTAGTTAATCCCCGGAGAACCACGATGTGGACACGTGAACTCCACGAGACTAAATTCGTCCGATTAAAAAATAAGTAATTTCGCCCCTTGGTGGCAAGATTAGTAAACAGTCATTTGATATTTGCCTGAACAGAATACTTCTCTCTCTCTTCTCACCTAACTCTCCTTGCTGTCGGATCTACTGTCCGCGGACGCCAGAAGTTCGTTGGTCTCGACGTCTCTTTTCCTTTAACTCTGTCATGTAAGTTGCTGTTTTCGCGTCCCGTCCTGGCATAGGCTCCGGGCAAGTCCGGTGGGGCCACGGCCCTTCTCTACTCTCCTAAATCTCCTTGTATGTAAACCTTCGCTTTTTCGTTCCCCGTCCTATTGCATGGACGCCAGACAAGTCCGGTGGCCACTGCAGCTAATGCCTTCGTAATGATTACTGATTAAATATTAGTGATTAAATGCCTTCGTAATGCTTACTGATTAAATATAAGTGATTTCCTGGATAATGTCTGTGATTTGTGTATCGCTTCTATGGCTCCATGTGTTTGTTTCTCTCATCACCTAGCGAGTGGCTGCATATATATGACCAACACGTCGCGCCGACTGCATCTCCAATAAGTTGTACGCAGCAGGGCCCGATTATGAATGCTGGGGGCCCCTGGGTAGATGCTATTTGGGGGCCCCCTTCCCTTGCAAAAATTAAAAAAAAATAAGAACTGTCGTGGAGGGAGGCAGAGATGACACCAGAATTGGCACATACACACACTTTACTTGAAAACAAAACATTGAACAAAACTATTTACATGCAGTTAAAGAATACGTTTTTAAGGAATAAAAATTAACAGCGCGCGGATGGCGCAAGTCCTCTGTGTCTCTCCACTCTACTATCTCTCTGTCTGGCCTAGACGTTGAGTTCTGGGCGGGGTTATTGTCAGATAGAGTTGAGTTGAGAGGGTCCTGCTACAGAACTATCCATGGTATCCTACACTATTAGAACTTCTAGGTGCATACAACAAGCGTGTGAGATTAGGTTGTTAAAAATCAGGATTAAAGAAAATCGTTCGATTTAAATTTTGATAAAAAAAATGATTCAAACCAAACAACCCTGTATGCGAGTCCTATATTTGGTATTACAGTGTATGGCTGATGAGATGAAGCATTCATAAACAGGTTTCAGATCAAATTGAACAAGCGTTTCACCTTCTGCTGTACTTCTGATACAACCTGATTTTAACATTTTTCCTAAAGCAGAAAGCGAAATTAAAAACTTTCATTTATCTAGCACCCTATCTATTTTATCATTGAGAAACATCGTTAAAGAGATTTTGCACGTTGAAGACGACAGTTTTCGGACCCCCTAGCATCAGGGGGCCCTGGGCAAAGTCCCGATTTGTCCATGCGATAAAAAGGCCCTGGTACGCAGCAATTCATTCCCATTGTAATTATTATCTCTCTCTCTCTCACACACACACACACACACATGTATGTGTGTGTGTGTAATAACGCCCCACTATTATTAATTGCTTTTGAAAAGCTAACGCGTTCGATTCTGGCTAATTGCATTTTGAATATTTTGAATTCCTAGCGCCCTCATACTATAAAAGGTCGTGCAAAGAATTTTCCCGAGCTTTTTTTCTGTTTGCTATCTGCGCTCTACTGGTATTGTCCCTGCTTTGGTTATCTTCACGCATCTCTTCTCCAAAACTCAAGATATTGTTCCGTTTTCCTGGGTTCGGTAGGATTGAATAAATTCTCTTCAGAAAGTGCACACAAAAAAAATTTATTATTCTCTAAATTCTTCAGGCGCATACACAAATTCAGACAGAATGCACGTAACAACTGTCTTCTATACAGCAGAAAACTCTAAAAATGCAAGTCAGGATAGCAGAGTCTTCAATACAATACACGCCTAACGCACTTTCAATGCATTCAATTCTCAGCAGAAAAGAACACCTAGTTTCAATGCCAATGTCAGGTATATTTATAAACTTCCAAAGCGCCCCCTATCTGTCGGCCAACTAGAAATCTCCAGAAGCTATCAGAAAGACCTAGAAGGTTGGCGAACATTTGGCACCATATCGCTAAATTTGGCAACCAAAATAAATAGCCAAATCCATCGTCAATTTGGCGATAACTCTCATACAGGTATTTGGCTAGATTACCATAGATTCGTAAAATTTGTAACAATATATTCCTCTGCTGCCCCATTATGTGGTGTCCAACATATTCAAGCTCCGGCCTGTTCCGGTGCCGTATATTTGTGCCATTTCTTAATTCTTTGATGTCTGCATTTAGTACCGTAAGGAGTCCTGTGAAATAAATTCTTCCAAGAAAAGTGACTATGTGTTTCTTTTCTTTACCTTATATCATCCTTTTATGCCATGTATCGTCATCGATGTCAGCTAAATAATAATGTCTGATTAAATCAATTCTATGGATACTGTTCGTACGTCTGTTCTCTGGCTCTCCAAGGTGTATGTGTTCCCTACTGGGTGTTTCGACTACATTTTTGTGTACCATCTCATCCACTACGTTATGTAAATGTCATCATATATATATATATATATATATATATATATATATATATATATATATATATATATATATATATATACTATATATGTATATATATACACTCATGGACAAAAAAATTAGCGCACCAAGAAGGAGTCGTCAAAATGAAACGAAATTTTACATACGTAATGACTACTTTGATATAAGTAAATGATAAGAAAATCAAAGAAAAGGGATAATTTATTTCAGAGAAAAAGGCAAAAGAACGGAGGAGTTAATACTCCGTTGGACCCCCTCTAGCGCGAATGCACGATGCGATACGATCGGGCATTGAGTCGTACAAGTTCTGTATGATGTCTTAAGACATTTCGTTCCATATTTGCTGTAACATTGCCTCTAGTTCGTTCAAACTCATGGGATGCCCAACTCGTCGTCCCAAATGATCCCAGATATGCTCGATTGGAGACAAATCTGGGGATCGGGCAGGCCAAGGAAGGGTAGTAACAGTGCGGAGACAGTCTTGTGACACCCTTGTCGTATGAGGCCGAGCACTGTCTTGTTGAAAAATGGCTCCTGGGAGCCGTTGCATGAGTGGCAACACATGTGGTTGCAGGATTTCATGAACATACCGCTGGGCTGTCTTGGTGCCACGGAACAATACTAGGGGTGACCGTGTATTGTAGGCAATGGCACCCCATACCATCACACCATCTGTGGGAGCGATGTGTCGCTGTACAGCAAAGGCAGGATTGAAGCGTTCACCACGTGCTCTCCACACACGAACACGATTGTCATCACTGCCGAGATTGAATCTGGATTCGTCGCTAGAGACGACCTGGTTCCATTCCGCTGCAGTCCAGTTTCCTCGTGCGCGGCAAAACTCCAAACGGAGGCGTCGATGGGTGGGCGTCAGGGGCAGCACATGTAATGGGCGCCGCGATACCAACTGTCCTTCAGCCAGGCGCCTTCGTATGGTTCGAGAAGACACAGAGGCCCCTAGTGAAGGTGCTACCTGTGCCTGGATGGCGGCCGATGAAGCAGTTGTCTGTACGCGTGCATTTCTTACGATGTGGCGGTCTTCTCGACGACTGGTCTGTCGAGGGCGTCCTGAGCCTGGTCTTCGTGTACATGACATCTCTCGGGTCCACTGGTCCCAACACCTCCTCACAACACAATCAGAGCGGCCTAATTGACTAGCTACTCGCCTAGCTGACCACCCAGCTTCCATCATCCCGACGATTCTCCCCCTCTCAAACTGCGACAACTGCTTATATTGTCTTCGAACACGGCGTAATGGCATGTCTATCTCAGCTCTTCCTTTGTAAATGATTCAGCACACTGAAACAAGCTTTGGTTACCTGTTTTATACTCCACAGAGTACGATGTTCAACGCCCTCTGCCGGCGATACGTAATGCGCAATCACGCTGCATTTCTAATCATTTGCATATCTCTCCGACATGTACCTTCATTGCAAGTTTCGTTACGATCCCGCAATTATTTCTTGGTGCGCTAATTTTTTTGTCCATGAGTATATATATATATATATATATATATATATATATATATATATATATATATATATATATATATATATATATATAAACCTTGCCGATATATGGACCTCTAGGGTCGTTCCGTCCAACCGATCGATATGAGATTTCAGATATAGTTAATCAAAGGTTCTGTGAACGACAATAAAATGGCTCTCACGGTTACGGTTACAGGTACAGAAACTTGATATTTTCGAACGGCAACGTCCACTTTTTCCCTTCTCAAAATGCTCAGCGCAGGCGAAAACCCCAAAGAGCGTTGGAACAGTATGCGTATCACAAAAAACGTTCGCATTATGCACGCACAAAAAACAGCTCTGCAAACGGTCTGTGATGGCCCTCATGTGGAAAATGTGTAATCCAAATAACAGCTTTCTTTTGTCCGATCTGTGTTGCCATCAGTGATTGGTGTCTTGCCTCTTTCATATGCAAATTTCCTCCGTGCCCCACGATCGTATTTTTGTTGGCCTTTCGCAGAGCTGTGTTTTATGCGTGCATAACGCGTCCGTTATTTTTTGTGATACACGTACCGTTCCAACGCTCTTTAGAGTTTTCGCGTGCGCTGAGCATTTTGCGACGGGAAAAAGTGGCCGTTGCCGTTAGAAAATTTCAAGTTTCTGTACCTATAACCGTAACCGTGAGTGCCACTTGGTTGCCGTTCACAGAATCCCGAGTCCATACCTTTGAATAACTATAACTGAAATCTCATCTCAATCGTTGAACGGTACAGCCGCTAGAGGTCCATTTATCGGCAAAGCCTTTTTATGACCACCCTATATATATAGAATCAAAGATATATCTCGTTCACTCACATACTGTCTTCAGTAGTCACTACTCGAGTAAATGCTACAACAGCACTATGTTTTTGTGGTGTCAGCTATTGGAATTTATATCTCTGTGGCTAGGAACTGTGCGCATTAACTTTAAGAAAATAAGAATTGGAAGCTAAACCTTATATCAGAAGCCCAAAAGTTCGAAAAACAATAAGATAAAAAGAGAAAAAATTACTCATCAACAATATCAAACTAGATGATGACGCAGAAAAAAATACATTGTATTTATTATATGCACATGACGCAGCAGCAATTATGCAAATATTCATATAAGTAGGAGAACATATTTATATACAAATGTTAATGAAAAGAAGAAAAAAATTTAAACCTTAATGATCCAAAATCGGAAAAATTCATCAAAACCATATGATTTTACTGCATCATTAGCCTCAAAGGCTCAACATGGGGAAAGATAACATTAAAAACATACCATTCATTTCAGTATTATCTCCAGTATCCACTACACATAAAGTGCAGCATACACATAGTATAATACAATGTATTTTTTACCATGTTTTTATTAACTCGCTTTCTTGTTTGTTTATTACCATGTTTTTATTAACCCGCTTTCTTGTTTTTTTTGTTTGTTTGCATGTTTGTCCAGTACAAATTTTACAATCGATTTTTAACTAACTTCCCGATTAGCTAGACATTTGAAACTTTTAGAATAGCTCAGAACACGATGACTGTGCATTCTTTTAATACTTTTAGCCATATTTAAGCAGAATTGAAATCATTTTCAGTAAATTTTGTTTTGTAGAATGCTACAGCCATCTATTGGCCGGGACAGGAACGAAAAGTTAAACGCAAGTTAACTTTCAATTCTCGAGCTAAACGATTGATTATGCATTTGATACCTCTTTACAACGCATTCAATCATTTTCTTTCAAGTTGATGGGATAATTCATCAAAACAAAATTTTTAAAGTATTTATCATTACATAGAATTGTCAAGTTTATATGATAACTAAGCAATCAAGTTTTAAAAAATTCCTACCAATATTATTTTTTAAATAATGAATTTTGAATAGATTCACAGTGCTAGGAACTCCATAAACCCTTGACCTTGTTTCTGCAAAGAGACTGTTCAGAACTATGCGGAAAATAGCTGTTTTGCACTGCAGGAGATATTCGCATGCTGTTGAAAGTTAATGAAAGTGCAGATTAAAAATGTATTTTTCCTTATTGATTAAATATGGGTTTCCCAAGATTATTCTCCTGCCCAGTGGCTAATTCTCTGACTGTGCTAAGCATGTGACGTATGGTCAATAATTTAGTTAATTTTAACAAAAATTTCTTTTTCAAAAATTTGATTTGTTAAGAGTTGAAAAGAATATCCTTACACTCTCAAAGGATTATTTTCCATTACCTTGCCCAAGATTCCTTGGTATCTGATCTATTGCATCAGTCATTTTGTTGCCAAAAGGTTTTACTTTTTAATTTGAAGATTTCAGAAATGTTATCTCCTTTAAACCTTTAATAAATGGTGCTGTTGTAAGTACTAATATAATTTTTTTTAACAAAAGAACAATTTCATAGTTTTTCCAAAGCTGATTTCCAAAGGAAGTAAATGTTAGATGCTTCATTACTGCAAACTTGAATATTAAATCAATATCCTTCCAATGAGACTAATGGCAGTTTGTTGAAGTTCTTTAGAGGATATATATTTATATATTCTTTAATTACATGTGAACCTGTATGTATACAGTGTATTTATGAAAGAAAGATAATTGAATTCGTTATGTATCTAAATTGGGAAGTTTAAATCAATGTTTTCAAAATTGGCGATGCATCTTGAACAAAGATATTTTGTGACATGTAATTTGGCGAGACTGGGAAACAAGTTGGATGCTGATAAGTCAGCCTCAATATTTAAGAACTTTAACCAGCATAAAAATGTCATGTCAAAATTAGAGCTAAACCTATGGGTTGTAAGTTTATTGAGCATGGCTTGTTTGACCTACATAGACTCTACTGAAGACCACAGTGAGACATACAGATAGATACTTAGTGTAGTCTAAGAACTTCACTAAAGAAATGATGTTTTGAAACCTCTTATTTTCTGATAGTGTTTAAAATTTTGAAAGCTGAAATTAAAGTTTCGAGACAAGTCTTCAATATTTTAAAAACTGACTAAATACTTAAAAAATGATCTGATGCTCATTTAGGAGTACATCAACAATTAAATATTTAAAGAACAACTTCTTAAAAGAGATGTATATTTAATGACACTAAAAAAAAAAAAGGTTTACAAATATCGCAACAAAATTATGCACAACAGGTTTAGTACAAACACTTGGTCTTTTTAAATTTATATAAAACCTTATTTAAAACCTACCAGCAGTTTCAAAAACTTGCAGTTAAAAAAAAAAGTCTGGTGCATTTAGTTAAAAAAAAAAAGTGTTCTATTTGAAATCACAGTACTTCCATCTACATACACAACTATACCAGTATGAATGTGAGAGAGACAAAAAGCAGATATTAAGCCTATTTTTCAAGCCGAGTCTATTGCTATCTAGATACGTAGTGGCTCTTTCAGTTTATTTCAGAATTTCATAAGTCTTGGCACAGTGAAAGTATGTAATTTGTCAGCAAATCTGCATTGCCAGTCTCTAGAGCTAGGGATGATATTCTTTTCGCATGTTATTGATTCATAAATGTATAGTTGAATTGTATTGGTCACTCAGCAGAAGGAAATGTCAACATTCACTGAACATTATTGTCCATGTTAGAAAAATGTCAGTTCATTTTGACCTTGAAATCACCCATTGTATTTTCCCTGCTCATGGCACATGATCATTGAACATTATGTGCTGCAGGTAACATCCACATAACGCAGGTTGGCCTTATGTGCTGTATCACTCTTCATTAGTTTTCTCACGCTTTGGCCATAGCATGTAATGAGTGATTGTGTATACTTAAGCAGTGTACATTCATATATTTTTCAGCTCTTTACCCAGATGCCATAGGTACTTGTATGTTCAGTTTGTGCATCAGAATTTTAAGTGTTTAAGTTATGATTGTAACGTTCATTTAATGTTTTATAGGTTAATAAAACTATGATTTTAAGTAGTCCTTTGTCTGAATTTCTGATTTGCTCTGCTAAGACATTAGATTGCCTGTTGCTGATCACTTACTTCAGAGTTGTGTTGAAACTACAAGAATGACACATAAGTCTAGCACAAAATGACATTTGCAAAGAATTATTCTTTGCAAAATAATTGCCAAAGTACTACAGATCCCAGAAAATATCTTACCCCAGTATCTGACAAATGTTTATTCTCACATTAGAAAAAAAGACTAAACTTCATGAGAATATCATTGCAGGAATGATCTGTTTCATAACGTAACAAAAGCATCCAGATTGGCTCTTGGATTGGTAACTAAGGATGGAAGCAATTTAAGCCTGCCTGGCCTTGTATCAGCAAATTGTTCACATTTTCCAGTTACTGGAAAACATAGAAGCATAATGACACTATGCACAAATATATGTTTCTCTTTCACAGTTATGAAACAGTATTATAAGCTTATATCTTCTTAAGTATTCAAATACTTGTTGCTGGGAAAACTTCCATCAATTTAAGCTACCATAAGTTAAGTAGTATAATGAATAACATGAAAAATATGCGTTCAATATAAGTGTCAGATTTTAAACTAACTCAAGTTTTTACAGGCCACAGAAATTTTAAAAGCTTCTTATTCAGATTTAGTATTTTGCTAAATGGACGTTGTGAATGTGGTGATGGTGAAGAGAATGTAGAGCATATCCTTCTGCACTGCAGTTTACATGCAAATCTTAGTTCTGCTTTCAGGACAAGTTTGGAGGGCCTCTCCATGGGTTGGCCTCCTGTTTTCTCTGATCTTGTTAGAAGGAAGACGACTTTTGTTATTCTATCTGACTTTGTGCACAATCTAGATTTTTAGGTCTTTTGTGATTTTTACTTACTTTTGTAAGCCCCGTGGTATACTTTGTGGTACATGAGGAGTTTTTAAACCTTTTCTTTAAATTTAAAAATATATATATACAGTGGCACCTCGACTTACGAGTTTTTCGAGATACGAGCATTCTCTCAGTAGATTTTTTGCTTCGAGTTACGAGCATGCTTCAGATACCCCACCGCTAGTTTGAGCAGCGAATGTCATGTTATGTGCTCCTCAAATGAGAACACGAGAAGCATATAATATTTACAACCTTTATTTACAATTATTATACAATTGTATATTATTATGAGACTACTATCCAGTCTTACACCGAGAGATTGGATTCTGAGAAAACGTTCTTCGGATTCTCAGGTAGAAGAATCTGGACATTACAGCCACAGTGAACGATGCAACAATCGCCCAGCTTCCGTGTCTCGTTTACTTTGAGAGAGTAGCTGGTAATAAAAGCGAAAGTGAGGAAAGCGGGGCAAAAAGATCAAAAATCAATGAATAAGATTTAATTTTTCAGTTCAACCTTTCTCCTCCTCTTCCATCAGCATCTTCAAGTCTGATCTCCAAGTTTAATGTTGTAGATTACACTTAATAAAACAAATTTATTGCAGTACATTCTACTGTATTGCGCTTTTATACAATGTTCGTCGTTTATAAGCACGTTTTTCTTATTTAAAAACATTTAACAAAAAAATTGCGGTGTTTTGGGGGAGCTCAGAATGAATGAATGACATTTCCATTCATTTCAATGGGGAAAACTGATTCGAGATACGAGTAACGAGCTAAGTCATGGAAACTCGTATTAAACTCGTAAGTCGAGGTACCACTGTATATATAAGTGTCAATTAAAGATTGGAGAAATTATGACAAAAATCTTTTAATTATAATTTTCAAGAGTCCATTTATTTTAAACAAGAAAAATAATAATGTTAGTCACAAGTATATTCTTCGAGTTCTGACTCAACATACTCAACTTCCCTGTAAATGCAGTCTTCAATTTGTTCCCGAGGGTCTGCAAAAAAAGAAGAAAAAAAAAGTATTAAACAATTAAAATTCATAAGGCAAGCTACTACAAATATGAATATTTACAAAAAGCAAAATATTTAGTGCCCCCCCACCCCAAAAAAATAAATAAAATAAAAAAATAATTTTTTTTTTTTTTTTAAAGTTGTAAAATGCAGAATTAGGGATGTTACAATAAAATAAAAATATGAAAAATTCTATGACCATAATTATTTCAAGAGCTACAAACAAAATATAAACATTTGTCACAAAAAATAAACAAAATATAAATATTTATCACAGTTGAAACATGATTTGGAAACAAGGCTGACAAATTTATTTTTAGATATACAGCTTAAAATTTACAATTGAATGATTAAGAAATCTTAACTTTCATTAGTTTCAATGCTGTAGGTACTGTAGGTGTACTGCTAAACCTAACACACAGATTACTCAGATTTTGCATCTTAAGCAGTTTCTTTTCTTAACAAAATTCTCATGTGTCAAGCATTACGACCCTAAAAATACTTTCGGCTTGGAGGGAAGGAGGTGATATATATATATATATATATATATATATATATATATATATATATATATATATATATATATATATATATTTGATATCTCAATCTACAGACAATAACACTGAAATAGATTATTTTAGAAATTTTATCTATAAATACAATAATTAAAAATATTTTCTTTATGTAAAAAAGCAGAGTCAAAGCATACTTTGAATATAGTTACTGCCTAGCATTTTCCTTCCTGCTAGAAAGCAGCTGAAAATTTCTGCGATATCCTTTTATAGTGACAAAAACAATTTCAGAAAATGAAATTCCTATTAATTTTAATATATCCTATTAAGTTTATAGCTTCATATTATGAAGAGCCATGAGAAAATTTTAATTGCAAACTATATATATACAAATTCAAATAAAAATTCCAACTTTTTTAATTATTATTCAACACTAATATTAACGAGAATTAATTACATAATACTCAACAGTTGGTTGGAGCAGTAGAGATATTTTTTGCTATACTAAAAATAGGGACACAGTTTAAAGCTGATTCTAAACAGCGACAATTATGCCAACCTTAGAACAAAACCCCATAGACTTTGGTGTTGATGGCTAGTGCCTAAGCCATGTGGCTCTTTCAGCTTAATTTTCTACCCAAAACAATTTTTCCTCTTCTTGCTTTCATTGACAAATTTTACAGTTTTGGACTTACACATGAAATTTACAGTGAATCCAATGATTCTATAAACAAAACCAAGATCAGTACACAATTAAGCAACTAATTTACTGTTTATTAATAAAGTATTATCTTTTAAGTAGCATATGAGAAAGACTAATACCACTCAATCACTTGTTTGTAGATAAAACAAGTAATATATATAAAAAAATAGAACTTACTTAGCCCATTCAACACTTAAAATAAGATTATCATAACCAAATCCATCAACACTCTGTATTGCTCTTGTAGCATCTTCTCTTCTATGATAGCTAATAAAAGCAAAACCCTGTAAAAGAAATACAAAAATAAAGTTCATTGATAAATCTATTTGTATTTTAATTATCTTGTTGCATCAATGTAAGATCCATGTTAAGCAATTAAATTTTGATTTCTACTTTGAACAGACCAAAAAGCAAAACTTTAAAAGCATGGATAATGTTTACAGAATTCCAGTTTTGATACACAAGTACAGAATTAAAATTAATAAAGAATTAGGAATTACCTGAAATACATATACTCAAAGAAAAAGAAGTAAACAAAAAGGCACTTGATGTCAAATTATTTGTCAAATCTATAAGTAATGTTTTTTTCTTTAAAATGGCCTTCAATGTTTAAAGTAGTTGACAATTATTTAAAAATAAGTACTTCAGTTATTTTAATTAAATGATTATTAAAAATGGAATACATAATAAAATGATATATTACAAAGAGTTATTATAAAATGCATATTATGTAACAAACAGGAGATACCCGATAACTATTAAAAATTCAAAGGCATTTTCAATTTCATTTTAAAATTACACACCCAGAATAATTTCTCAAGAAAAAGTTTTTAACAATATAACAGCTTTTAAAGCCCACAAAGAAGTTAGGATATTCCAACACTTGTAAGATAAATTTGATTACAAAATGCATCAATTATACTACAAAATCAAAGGGCCAAAGGTAGCCAAGTGGCAGAGCATCGGCTTATGGTACTGAGAGTGCTTAGACTGAATACTGACAAGTGCCATTAAATATCTCCCTGTGTAGGCCAGATAGGGGCATGTTAAATCCGTTGAGTGGGAAGTCCCTCTATGAGACCAAAGAGGGTATTATTCCCCCCATATGATGCCCTTGGGGGTGCTCAGTTAAAATTGTGGTGGCACCTGGCTAAATCGGACTCTGACCCTTGTGGTGCAATTATAAACCTGAGCCACACCCCTCAACTCACTAGCCTTTGTGGACCTGGTGTGGAACATATTCCATCCAGGGGGCATTAAAAACAACAAAATCAAGAGTTCGAAATGGAAATTTTTTTATTCATTTAAGATATTGATAGTAAGTATTGCACTAGATGAAAATCATTACTACCTTAGATTGTCCAGTTGATTTATCTTTAGCCAAATAGATTCGAGCAATTGTTCCAAAGGGTCTGAATAATTCTTGTAAATCAGAATCACGTACATCTTCAGACAGATTGGTCACTCTTACTGTAGCTGTCTCATCTGAAATTTAACAAGTTTATAGTTAAATAATAAGCTTTTAAATTATTACATACTAAGAATTTTTTTGAGTTAAAAGAACAAAAACAAACAAACAAACAAAAACATAAGCTTAAAATAAAAATATCACTATGAATATAGCATTAAATTTTCCTGTTTAGCTAACTGGAACTGGGTCTTAAGTAATGAATATGCCATAACACTGATTTTTATATGTATTTCCCAGCTGCTACTTCCCTTATGCACTTCGAAAAGTATTAGGACATTGTACGTGAGTGGCATTGTTGCTCAACGGTCAAATGTTCGGCTGGAAACAATCAAGAGCTTGTGTGATGCAAAGCTGAAGGAGACAACCAAACAGCTTGGAGATGATGTTGAATAAAATCCACTACCTGTACTTTTGTTTCTGGAAGAATGCCTCGCATTCGAAAATTTAAAAGTTTTTTATTCTCTCATATAATAACCGATACTGAAAAGAATGCAATTTGTAACACAGAAAAACTATTGATTACTTGTGGAGAGAAAGCTGCCAAAAAACAAACGACAATTAAAGACTATTTTAATTGAATCAAAATTGACGTGTATCTACATGTATTTCTTTTTATATTATTATTGTCTTGGATTTCAGTACAACTTTGTAATTTTATTTTCAATTACACAACAGGTATGTATGCATTTATGTATGGGAGTAAATATATTTTAGGGATATCAAACTTTTAGGCATGTTAATACTTTTTTGTATGTTCCCGCATCTATCATTTTCCACCATTCATTGTTTCGTACAATAAATCCCTTCGAAAATGATAGGTTGAGATTCCACTGTATATGGATTGTGGAAATTTTGAAATGTTGAAAGTAACTCAACACAGGAGTCTAAAGGGTTAAACTTGTGGACACAGGAATTCTATTACCAATAATTAGTGAAAATTCATTGAAACTGGTTTCATTTTCCTGGATTTGAAAATTAACAAATTATGAGAAAAATGAATTCATACTTTTTTCATAAGTAAAAAGGGTAAACAAATAAAAAAGTGCACAATTTATAGGATAACATAAAAAGATATCCCTCTTGCATTGTAACATGGTTAAAAGATCTTTTTCAGCTACATGGTACAAATTGTGCTATGCAGCTCTAAACCTATACCTGTTTTTTTCTCCAAGTATACTGACTAAAAAAATTACAAAAGCAATAAAAACTTTTATACCCCTAGTTCTGGAAGGCGTCATGGATTCTCCTCGCCTATTAGCTCCTTCTCTCATGATGGGTGGTACATATTTACCAGCTTTAACCTTTTCTTCAACTTGAGGATTTGGAGTAGCTACAAATAAAAACAGAGACTCAAACACAATATACAGTTTATACAGAAAAATAAAATAAACATATAACATAAAACAAATAGGGGAAACCCTTGTACCTAGGGTCGGCTATTTTCAAATGGCAGTATCTTTACTTATAACTAACTTACAATAATAAAAATAGTTTGTATACATTACATGCTTTATTCTCTTTAAATAAAAATCACATCAAGTGTAGAAAAAAAAAACAACTTGTAAATGATATTGAAATTTTTTAAAAAATTACAAATGGCCCTAGGTAAAATAACACTATTGTACCTAGGGCCAGTTATTTCCAAACACTGAAATTGTTGTTTACAATATAAAAATTAATTTGTATGCATTATTTCTTTCATGCACAACTTCTAAAATCTCCGTAAAGAAGAAATGGTAATTGTAGGCAATGTCTTAAAGGAGGAAACGTTTATTATTTCATCACTTTCTAATGTATGTTTTTTCTCCATTGTCTTCTTGATGATCCCACATAAATTTTCTGTTTCAAACACAGATTTCGAAACCTTTTATTTTTTATCAATTACTTTTTTCAATATTTGTGCTTGATTTTCATTTTTCTAGGGGGTATCAGTGAGAATTCTACACTTGCCAAGTTTTCGTCCACCTCTTTTCTACAAGAGGCCATGGCCCTAGGTACAAGACAAGATTATGGCCCTAGGTACAAGATGTTTTTGGCAAAATGGCTTCCATAACCAAAGACCTGCAGAAACCAAACTTTGTTTTTATATCATTTTTTCCTTTAATGATTACAAAAAATATCTGCTATACATTAAAACATAAGTTTGTACTTAATTTCACAAAATAAGACTTCAAATTGAAGTGAAAAAATTTAGTTTTGATCATCAAATCAAGACTTTCTTTTCTATTTAACTATAGCTTCTTCTTGCTTTCATTAAAAACGGCTGTTATGATTTGAAACAATGTTGTCACTCACTCCAATGAGTAAAAATGCTGTAAAATAATTATTTAAATAAAGCATGGTGGCCCTAGGTACACGATGGCCCTAGGTACAAGGGTTTCCCCTAAGTGTTATTACTCTGCACATAACCCCCTTTTTTTTAAATATCTGTTTATGATTTAAAATGACAGATCTTTTAAGGCAAAATTGTTATTTCTTGTATCTGTCAAATCACTGTTTCAGTCTTAGGTTCCTTATTATTATCACTTAAAAAGCAGATAATTTATAATCATGCTTTTTATGCAGAAAATAAAATTTTTGTTAATAGCTTTCTAAAGGAAGAACATACATTTTCAATCATTTTACAAGCTAAGCTAATTTTTTAAAAAAAAAGATTTTACTTCTCTTTTTTAATTTTAATTAGTTTGTAATAATAATTTATAACAAATAATAAGCAAGTGAATACCCATAGTCTAGCCTTCTATATACTAAGTTTAAAAAATAAAAATAATTAATTACAGGTTTACATTCTAACTTCATAATGATGATAAATAAAACTTTCTGCAGTTGATAGTCACAATTCAGAAATTGATACCCAATGCAATGTAATATAACAAAAGTTCTGGATTATATACCTGTACCAGGCTTAGCCTCCTCTTTAAGTAAATCTGGTAAAGTACCCAATTTGTCTTTATAGGGGCACTGGGTGGTCCAGTGATCATCTTTACAAATACGGCATTTAACCATTTTTTGTCCTTTGAGTTTAGCCAAAGGATCCTCTTCTTGGCCTTTTTCTTCCTAAAATAATAAAATAGTATGTGTAACTTAATTAATAAACAAGAAAACAAATATGAGAAATCCATATGGAAATTAAAACTTTTCTCCCAAGAGAGAATATAGAGAGAATATATTTCTCTCTATCTAGAAATAAGGAAAGTACCTAAAGTCTGTGATAAGAAAAATTATGCTGAAGTTTGTACTTGGTGTGTGCATATATATATATATATATATATATATATATATATATATATATATATATATATATATATATATATATATATATATATATATATATACAATGGAATCTCTATCGTTTTTCAAGGGATTGACTGAACTGAATGATAAATGCAGGAAAATAATAATTTAGGGAATGATCAATCGAGATTCCACTGTTTGTGTGTATGTATTTATATATATATATATATATGTGATAATAACGACCCACCATTATATATCTAAAGCGTATTTAAAATTATCCTGTTAATAAAGCACGACCCCTTTTCTAAAATTGCAACCTAAAAGTAAAATAAGATAATTTATATTAGCCCTGCTGATCATTATACAGGCATGTGAAGTAGCTGAACTCAATAACATCCCCAGATATGAGTGTAGGAAGTTTATGAAATTCCGAATGTCAGTGTAATGTCAAAATTCTTGAAGAGCCCTCGAACCACTCTTGATTTATGGGTTCTGTAACATCAAAACCACACTTTACAAGAACTTTATGGCCACTTATCCTGCACCCAGGTCAATAGGTCGCAGCTCTAACAAGCGCGGGATCTATCAGTCCCCAGAATAACTGAAGTGGACAAGTGAACTCCTCGAACCTAAAGACGTCCAATTAAAATATTAAGTAGTTTAGGCCCTCTGGCGTAAATATCGCAAAACACCCATTTAATATTGCATGAACAGAAGACTTTTCTCTCTCTTCGTGTCTAACTCTCGTTGCTGTCAGACCTGCTGTCCGCTCCTGTCTTGTAATGTAATCTGTGCCCCGTCAGGGCAAGTCATGTGGCCACTGCAGCTAATGCCTTCTGATAAATAAAGCACGTCTTGGAATTTGTGTATTTCATCAATGGCTCCATGTGTGCGTTTCTCGCATAAAGTTCGTGTTTCCCTGGATCTACACTTCGCCCGACTACACCTCCGATAAGTTCTACGCATCTCCTCCACGGCGTGATGTACGGAGCATCATATATATATATATATGGAATTTATCTGGCAGACCCTTATACCGATATTTTGAAACAGAAGAAAAGGCATTTACAGCCTGCAGTGGCTTCTTAGGTTAAAAAATTGTAGTTGGGCTTGAGCAGCACCAAATCCTGTCAAACAACCCAATTCATGGGAATAATATGTTTATTCACTTGTACACGGTTTGGTTTGGAATGCTACGGTCAACTTTATGCTACACAAGGGCTAATTAGACCAGAACCTACAGTTTGAAACTAATTCCGAAAAGCTACAAACATCCATGCCAACAAAGGGATTCTAGCCAACATGATCTGAACCGTATGCCAGCACCCTAGCCATTTGCCCATCTATTCACATTATGGTTATTTAATTGGTTAATATATTATAAAAAATATAAAAGACTGGAAGATATTTACATATTTACAAAGAACAGAGAGAATGGATAGTGGTGTCTGGTTCAATCCATATGTAATATCTCTAAGTGGCACACAACCAAGCTTCACACCAGAACAAAGGAAATTTTAGTTTCATTTGCCCTTGTGATCAACTATGGTGCACTATGTTGTTTAGCAATGGCTAAACAACTTCTGGTACCAATTCTAATATGGCAGAGATATGACAATGTCACAATCGCTAGTGGAATGAATTGATGTAGCTCCTTGAATAAGCTTGACATCCTTATCCTGAAACTAACATAAAGAAAGCCAACAATCTCTTAAAAATAGAACTGTATGCTGCAGTGTTTTGAAAAATGATTAGATAAGTTAAACTATTGTTCAGCCTTCTCTTTTGATTCAAAAACATCTTAGTATAAAAAGAAATAAAAAGGTAAAAGATATTTAAACATTAACAACATAAACAGATTATTAGACTTCAGGTTTGATAAACATATCACAGCATATTCTGGCTTGACTTTAATCTAACTCTTTTTTCAAAGTTACCTTATGCATAAATGCCACAATAAAGGCAAAGAAACAAACCCTGCTTTGAGTAATGCTGAATAACAAAAATACATTGATAAGAACTTCCCTGGTACACCACGACATTGGATATCACATCAATTGACCGGGAGAAACATTGCATTACCGCTGGGCATGTAAGGAAAAGCTCTCTCTCACTTAAGGAACATTACTAAAACACCAATGATGCTACATGCCGCGGAAGCGAGGCGAACATGTGACCAGGAAGTGACATCAGTCCTAAACGTGCCGGCCAAAGGCAACGTCATCCATAGGTTGGCTAAACTAGCACGCTAGTCAGCTTCTAGCCACGATGCAAAATGAACTTCCAACAGTAAAGGAGGTAAGATAACTTAAGAGATATAACACAAAAGCTTATGGAGAAGATGAGATTTAACAAACGGTATGCTATTCTTAACACAATATGCCTGGTGACA
Organism: Dolomedes plantarius; assembly: GCA_907164885.2. Taxonomy (NCBI): domain Eukaryota; kingdom Metazoa; phylum Arthropoda; class Arachnida; order Araneae; family Dolomedidae; genus Dolomedes; species Dolomedes plantarius. The sequence goes on from OU015502.1 coordinate 120,648,428, forward strand.
GCTAAATGCCAAACAGAAAAATGCAAGTAGTTTTTTAGGGGAAAGACAATACTGAAGGTAGAGAAATAATGGAATAGAATTCAAGCTGGTAGGCCATTATTATTATATAGACATAGACACACACACATAAATATATATATAGATAGATAGTAAAATAAATTCAGTATTCACTAACTGAAAAACTTTAATACATACAGAATAAATTTTAGAACATAAAAGAGTTTCACTGCAATAATTTTTGCTATAAAATTAGACTTAGTTTTGATCTCTGAAATGATGTTGAAAATCAATCTGATGAAAACTGACAAAAATTAGCCTGAAACTGAAAAAAGATAATGTTTGGGAAACTTTCAAAATAGTGGCCTTTAAAAAAAAAAAAAAACTTCCGGCATGGTGGGTTAAAAAGAGTCCTACCTAATTAAAAATTTTTTCCCCTTAAATTCTATTCACTTGAGCTGTATTTCAAATATAGAATACAATTGATTTTTAGTTACAGTTTCTGGTTGTAAATGGCAGAATATAACAGGGTTCTTCATTTTTGCATGAAAATTGGCTAAAGTAATCAATAAAAAGTGTCCTTAGGATTGCTCATTGTTTGAAAGATTTTGAAAATATTTATATATGTAAAATGTTAATAATTACATTTTTTGTTGTTTAAACTTATTTTCTAAACAAAAAAAATATATCATTTATAATATTTTTTAACATTTTTCACTTGAATTAAGTGATGCAAAAAGGGTCCCACCACACACTTGAGATTTTCACCCATAGATGGCAACACTGCAATTTTCTGTTTTGAACTATTATATTTCTTTCTGTGAACCTCGGTTAGTTTTTCAGCCATTCTAGTATCAGGTGTCTTTATTTAGAGACTCTTAGTGATACTAAGATATATAAATAGTTGGTGAATAACAGAGGCCTCCCAGGATCCTTTGTCCTCACAGGACAAAGGATTTGGAAGAAAAGTGCCTCAAGAAATTGCTTCCAAGAAAAGCGATTGTACGACATTGTGGGTGGTCTAGCTCGAAATTCCAGCGAGATACGTGCAAACCTTGACGGTTGCTGAAAGTCAAGGCAATATATTGACAATTGAGATCTGGGCAAGCCAGAATTTTCCATTCAGAATAAGATTTTTTTTTAATTATTGATAATTCTAAATATTTGTGATTATATATATGTAATAAATATCGAAAATTTATTTTAAAGCAATTGTTGATGGTATTTTATTGTATATATCTTATTTTCATTGATTTATATTATACTGCAGAACTATTGTAATATCCACTATAGTGTAGGGAATGTCGCTGTTGCATGATAGGACAAACAGTATTCCACCCCCCTGTAAAAATAAAAACAGCAGTTTTTTTTTTGGGGGGGGGGGGGCAGCATAAAATATGTAAGTGCATCTAACCCTTTGTATAACATTTTTTCCAAATTTCAGTTGTATTTTAATACAGTGTGTTGCAAAGGGTTAAATTTTTTGTTGACTCCAATTAATTTTTAACTAAGTGAACAGATTTCAAAATTGAAATATTTAAATATGCATTTCTACCTTCAGAACTGCATTTTATCCTGAACAAATGACAAAACTGATACTAGTGACTACTGATTTATCAAGTTAAAAGCCCTATTGTACTTAAATTTTAACGTATGGATTTACTTTACAAATAAAAGATAACCTGCAATTCTGTTTACATGCTAAATATGTGCTCATTAATTGGAAGTATTCTAAATATGTATCATAAGGAAAAATAAATATTTTCATTCCTTCTAATAAAACAGCAAATTTAAGAATTAGTAGGAAAACATTTTTAACAACATTAGTTCAAAATTTAATACAAACCTCTTTATTAGACAAAAATTGCATGAAAATTTCTTCACACACAATGGTATTGGAAGGATTCGGGCCTGGTGGATCATTTGATGCAAGGCCAAATTTTTTCCAAGCCTGAAATGAACAATTTTTAGAAAAGACAACAAAAAAGTATTCTATGAACAATAAAGTGACATTAAAATGTTTTTAATTAAACACAAAAAAGAATAAATAAACTTGAACAGAGTTTCTAGCATAATATTAAACTTATTATTTCTATTATATTTTTGATATTTAACTTAAATAACAATTTCTTTCCCAACACAGTCACTAATTATTATTATTCACAATTAATGTTCAAGGCAACTAGACACACTATACAGGATTAAGCACAGTAATGTTGAGTTATCTCTTTTAACAGATATAAATCACACACATCTGTAACACAAGATGTGACATTTGCTGAAGTCAGTAGTAATAGTTATTAAGGCAAGCAATAAATATAGGTATCTAACCCAAAGGAATATCATTTATTTTCTGGATCAGTAATAAAAATTATTCATTTCTGCACAGAAAGAGCAAGTTAAAGGATTGAAAAAGTTCTAAGAGTAAGCTCTAAGTAGACTACAATTGATTCTTAAATTGGAAATTATCAGTTACTAAATTTTTTAAACTTTAAAAATATTTTTAAAAGTCTACAAACACTGACTCTAGAATAACAGACAAGAATGTTCAAATAAAAATATATACACATAGGTGAAATATTTAAAGTTATCCCATTTAAAAAATCAATAATTTATATAATTGGGTATATTAAGTTTCCCCGAAATTAAAACTTCTTTACAACAAGGTACAAATATTTTTACTTCATTTCTGTAAATGTTTTGAAATAAATCTTAATTTGTAAAGATCTGCTATGCAAAAAAACATTTCAGTCACAGTTACAATTTTCACTCTGATATCTATTTAAAGCATACTTATCAGAGTCAAAAATTTTCAACTCTCCATACCAAATATTACAAAGAGTTAACAGATGTTTAGTTCCTTATTGGAGTATAATTAACAAGACTGGCATTTGCAAACAAGTAATCTTAATACACACAGCACAAACAGTAAACAAAGATTCATTTTTAAGATAACTTATATAAATTGATGCAGAAAAATTTAAAAACTAGTCGCTGCGTGACCAGCACAGTTGCTTTTAGTTTTATATTTTCTTTTGCAAAACAACTCAACTGAAAGTAACAAACGTAAGAAATGTTACCATTACCTATCATCATAAATATACGTTGTTAAGGGGTATTATCTGTAAGACTGATTCTAAAACATCGTGATTAAAAAATATGAGTTTCCATTACTTCAGAGCAGAGTTAAAGATAAGACTGAGAAACCCAACACAAATGATTTAAAAAATTACATCCCTCTCTGTATGTACTATTTTTTAAAATTAAGATATCTACACTTTATCATTAGATTGAATAAGAAATTGTTGGGGAAATTTTTTTCATTTAAAAAAAATGGAGCAAAAATTCAGCAAGTACTAAAATATAGTGTGGATTACATCACTCTCTGTATGTACTATTGTTCACAATTCAGATATCTACACTTAATCATATCAAATAATAAATTGTTGGGAAAATTTCTTCACTTATAAAAATGGAACAAATTTTCATCAAGTACTGAAAAAAGTTTAGAAAATTAACTATTACTGGGTCTCTGTTGCTATACTGGCGACGGTTAAGCCTAAATTCGCGATCATTTATGCTCTTTCACGCCTCTCTCTTAATGAATTATTTCTTCTTTGCTTTCTTTCTTGAGACTGTTACCGAATTTCACTTGATAGGGCAGCTTGCTTTCGAGCATTCCTGATTTCAGTGCGTAAATCCATGTTGACACGCAGTTGCAAAATGCAGCTGGCCAGTAATGTTTATATCTGGTAGTTGCAGCCGCTGCCATTTGGAGTGTAGAAATATTGTCGATTTTTGTGCTGCATACCTACCCATTTTATATATATAAATGTTAAATCTAGGGTGTCAATAAAAATCTATCCTCAGGCTTAATCTGATTAAGCTTCGTCCTCTTAAAATGTGAGTTTTTTTTTTTTCATGGACGTGTTGGCTACTTTCTACGATGGTTAGCAATGGAAATGAACACTACATGGGACTGGGTTTGAATCCTGGCTAAGACACACATTTTCTTGTGTTGTACCCTCAAAGGAAGCTATGTTAAACTTCTTTTTGGTGTTCCCATTTTAAAGTAGCCAACTGATTTTGCAATGTGTACAGGTGAATGTCCATAGGATAAGTGCCTTGTGCATTACAATAAACTTTCAAAGTCTGCAGTACCAGTGAAAATCTACTCTATCAATGCCATTAAAAAATGTAATACATGCACCAAATTACAATAGCTACCCTCAGCATGAAAACAGTAGAAATTACATTTTTCACAGTTTAGGAACAATGACCATTTGGCCATTATTAAACCTTGAAGAAAATGGGAATTTCAGAATAAAAAATTATTATGGTTACAGAAAAGATTTTCAACTTTCCTAAATATTCAAAATAACACCAATAAAGATATAATTGGTTTTACAGGGATATGACATAATGTTAATGAAAGGTGAACAAGGTTCAGTGCAGTCTATGCAGAATAAAAAATGATCACTGTACACAGAAAAACCAAAACCTTATCTCATAAGTAGACATAGGAATTTAACTACTTACCTTCCTATAAGCAATAGACTTTGAGACCATCTTTCTTTCTATTTTATAATAGCGCACAATCTATAAATTAAAAATTACATATTTATAGTAATTTATTTTAAAAAATACTACTTAGAATAAAATCTTAAAAAATGCATTCAAATGAATATGGAAAATTCATGAAGAGACTTTTAAGTTGAATAAAGAGATACAAATTTTATCTTGGAAACTTATCTTACTTTTAGCTAAAGATTCAAACTTCAGTTTCAAAATATAGGTTTACATTTTGACTATGTTTAATGAACTTTCAATAACATGGGTGATTTTTTTTACTTATACAATGACAATCAACTTATTAATTATGAAAAGATTTTAGCATTTTGTTATAACTGATTGCTAACCCTGTATTTTTCCTTTAAAAAAAATTATTTTATTTATTACTCACCTACTTTTTACTAAAAGTTTTAGTAGTTATAGGACAAAACCCCAAAGCATATGAGGCCTGCTACCTACAGAATATTATTTGACACTAAATGCATTGCTATATGAGAGTGCACAAAAAAAAGGGGGGGGGGGTTATATAGCTTGAGTGGACTTTAATTAAATTTGTATGTACATTGTGCATCTTATTCCCCCTCTTTCTCCTCAATTCCTACAAAGGAAAATACTTGGATACATTGAAATCGCTGAAACAAACAAATGAATGTTTCTATTCATCATCATATTGAATTCAACAGTTAATTTCTTTGTTCTACCTTCTTGCAAAGATTGTTGTATTAATGACTAGCAGGGCCTTGCCCGGCTATGCTCGGGCCATCCGTCCACCAGACAGACAGCCTTGAATTGATTGATTGAGAGGGAGAATTTTCATAAGAGGCACTATTAATATGCATTCTCCCCCCACCTCACAAAAAGCAAAATGTCTTATTCGTATTAACATGCACCATCACCTGGTATGATATGAGCATACCTGCATTACAAAAATATAAATTTTTAGGTGAAAAGAAATCGGCTGGCTACTTTAGCCTATATTCCTGTCATACAAAAATTCAAATTTCCTGAAATTTGAGTTATTGGTGACATAAAAATGCGTTATACATTGAAATTATATGAGTGCATGTATTAGGCAGAATTGTACATGCCTATATTGCGAGATATTCCATATTTGGTTTAATCAAAAGATAAACACAATTGAAATATTAAACAGGCTTCTGGAGAATATGGTATTGTGGACAAATAAATAAACCTCTCAATAAACACCAAAATTTTCTAAATATAAATATCTATATAAAAAAAATTCTGGTTATGTAGTTTTTATATAATTTAGCATGTTAACAACAACAAAAAAAAAAAAAATGATGAACTTCGTACAAAAATATATTAGTAGAATATTTATCTAAAACCAAAAACTAAACTAATTAGCAAAGAAAGAAATACATGAAATGTGAACAGTTTCGGAAAAAAATCGGTAAAATGAAAATAAAAGTTAAAGAATTATTTGTTGTTTGGACAGTTCAAAGATGATTCTATACATCTAAAATCAAAACTGAAAACCACATATAAACAAAACTGTACAACAAACAAAAGATAGGTATATAACTATGAAATGAGAACAAAATGAATCTTTTGTCACATGTTCACGTTTAATGATTCAACAATCATTCAAGAAAGGATATAGAACTATGAAATGAGAACAAAAAGAATCTTATTGCCGGGTTTGTTTAACATTAATCGAATACCCAAATCGAATCACTTGACACTCAAATCACAGTTCACTTGAATTGAATTTTTTTTTCACTTTTAACTGCCAAAAAGTCCCCAAAAAATAAGTACATCTTCAAATGATCTATTTATGATTAAAAAGTTTGAATTAAAAGTATGCAAAATAGGAAAAGAATTAAAAATTAGACACACGATGAAACATTTCTTTTCAGTGATTCATTTTTTAGTGAGAATCATACTGTGAATGAATCATGCTTTGTTTACATCGTCAAAGATAGATGATCTCATAGGAGATGCCTCATTAGAATCCAAATAACTCTAAATCTATTGAAGTAACAGATTAAGTGTACGCAGAAAAAATTATCATTTTTTAAAGCTCTTCCCAAATATGTAACATTTATGTACTTTCATGGGAAAAAAAATTGATTTCAACATTTTCAAGCATGGCCGAATTTCATAATGGATACGATCTACCCGGAATTGTTTCCAACAGACAACATTTTCCTTTTATTTATATAGACTAGTGCTGCATTACATGCCAGCAAGTAAATACAGATGACATACAGATTTTGTTGTTTTGTTTTGTTTTAAAAAGCTATTAACTTGGTTTAGAATTATATCAAAATTCATTGTGTTTTTATTCTTGCTTTATGTAGATATAGAAAGAAAACTCATCAACCATCTAGTCTAAAATATTCATGATTTTCTCACCTTAACTTTTTTCCCTTCATCATTTACTTTGTATTCTGTCACGATTTTCTTGTCTCCTACAATGACTTCTCCAGCAGGTTGTAAGTCAGCTGTAAGAAGAGAGAAAACAGTTATATACTCCATTGAATATACCTTAATTTCAAGGGGGGGGGGGGAATAAGATGATCCTAGGAGGATAAAATTAAACGGCAACATAATTCTATGCTGTGAAATACTGGTTATTCTACTTTCTACATAGATGGTTTTTACCTGAATTGGAACAGATAACTGTAAAAGATATCAAATGAAGAGATTGCACAGTTACATGTTGTATTCAAGGTTTAAAAGCTTCTAATATGCTCAGTTTTCTCTATTTTTATTTATGCTATCAACTGCATAAATTTAAAAAAAATATCAAGTTGTTATTCATTAATCATCAAGTTGAATTATTTAACATTTAAAAAGACTTTATAAAAAATATAAATTAGAATCAGATTTCTAGCTACTGATATGATATAATTACAGACAAAGCTCATCAAAAAGGATATTAAGTTGGTCACAAAATTAACCTGTCAGTTCAACTTTTCCAAGAAATTCATCAAAAGAAATTCTTAATTTAATGAAACATTTCACAATATTTAAAAACACAACTGCAGACTTATTTTACCTACTCTACTTTCTTTCAACTTTCTAATCAAACTTTCTTGACACTTAGAATAGATTAAAAAAATAAACTAGTATACTGTAAAAACTTCTTCAAGGCATAAAAATTACTAAAAACATTGTGAAATTTGCATTGCTTCAATTCCATATTTTATTAATGGAAATGGGTAATGAGATCTGACAAATCACATTTTCAGCTATACCATGCAGATGGCAGGGTGTTAAAACAGCAAAAAGCATGGACCCTAAATGTATTGCCACAACACTTCAAGATAATGGAGGCAATGTTATGATTTGAAAGAAGTATTTCCTGGCATTGTTTCACCCTTTAAAATCAAATAGGACACTGAATGCCAAAATTTATTAATAAATTGTTGCTGACCAAGTACATCCAGTTATGATAATGGTTTATCTTACTGGACATGGATACTTCCATTTCCAGTCATAAAGTAACAAAAATCCATAAAGGTCTCATTGAAAACAGATGGTATGAAGAGTATGATGAAGACTTAATCTTGCTTAGTTTGACCTCCACAATCACCAGATCTCAATACAACTGAGCATTTATGGGATGAGGTCGAAAGAGGTATGAACTGGAAAGTACAGTTCATCAGATTTCTCATCAGAACCTCTCAGATTTCTCAAACCACCTACTAACATCTCATATACAGTCCATGCCAAAGACAATAACAATAGTATTGAGAGCAAAAGGAGTTGCAACAATGTACTGAATATAATAAAGAGGCCACTTAATGTACAACAAGTTGATAAATACATTGCACCTTTTCACTCTGGAAACCAACCTCCTTTTATTTGGTTTAATCAGTTTCAGAATTTCTATCTGTATTAAAAAATTTATAGCTTAGAGCAGCAATTTCTAACCTTTATGCTAATACGCCTCCCTAAAAAAAAAAAAAAAAATTTTTCAGCCCCTCCCGAAAAAAAAAAAGTTTTTTCTGCACCTTTCTATCTTTTAATAGATATCATAATATAGACATGTTTTAAACAATAATAACTTTATTACAAAAAAGTGAAAACTACAATTAACAGAATAACACGATTTTGCTATAACAATACGAGCATGCATATTTTTATATTAAATTATTAATTAAACTACATCTAACACATCAAAATTTAATGCGAGGGTTGTTGTTTATTGGCACAAAGTTTATCAAATCTTAGGGGTAACGTGGAGAGTGCCACTCGTAACTTTTTTTCAACTATTAACCTGGTTCGATATTTGGTTTTCATTGCAGCCAGTGCCGAAAAGCCCATTTCCCATAAATAAGACGTTACAAACGGTAGAAGCATTTGCATTGCTTTGCAATACAAAGATTCATGCTTTCCACTAAGATTCATCCAAAATTGAATTATGATTTCATTTTGAAACTTTTGTTTTAGCGAGCTATCACATGACAATTCTATCAATTTTTCTTTTTCGATGGTTGTCAACCCAAATTTGTCTATTTATAGATATTATGGTTTATTCATTTATTTATAGATATTATGGTATAAACATTGATTTTATATTAAAAAGTTTTGGCACCTCCCCTGGGAGTCGTGCCTCAAAGGTTGGAAACTGCGGGCTTAGAGGATTATTTAATGCAATAGATATTCATTCAAGGGGTAATTTCTATAGAAGTATTAACTTCTTTTGATAGTATTGAGGATTATATAAATTTTGTATTTATCATGATCCTGTTGTTTTTTTTAATATTTAGCTCTATTTAATAATAAAAATATAAATTATATATTTACTGTTTACCCATCTTTCATTTACTGAGATTTATATGTACATACATTTCGGAAGATAAGACTAATAAATCTCTTTTCAGATTAATTATAATCAAAACTTATTATACGCGTTTCATTTTACTTTTTTTCTTCTTTTACTTCCTTATTAAAATTAAAAAAATGTTATTTTCTACAAAAGTTTCACAATATTATTATATATAGCTAAAACTGATAATATGGATGATTTGGGAAAAGTTAAATATTATAAATAGAAAATGTTAAAGAAAGATAATAAAATTTGTAAGAAAGAATTGCCTTATTGTTAAACATATAACAAAGATAAGAAAATATACAGAACCTGGTGAAGCCACATTTTGGTTCACAGTCTTCACAGTTCTCGGGACATCTTCAACTATATAAAATAAAATTATAAATCATGGTAAAATTGGAAAAAAAAATTCTAAATTATTACAGAAATGAGAGCTAGTGCCATCTAAACTGTAGAATGCAAGGTGTTTTCTGTTTATGAGGTTCTTTTACAAATGTAAATGTTTTAGAATAGAACTGAATTTTTCAAAAAAATTACAATTTATATATATTGTAATTATATATTTGTGTATATATATATATATATATATTTGTGTGTATATATATATATATACACAAATATAAATTAATAAATATACATGCATACAAATAATAAATTATTACAGAATTAAAAGAGAAAAATGATTAAGGTGTTAGATAGGATACAGTGAAAAGTTTTCTTTTAATATATTTAAACCTGCATGTCCATTAACAGGTATCTATTATCAAAATAATTTACATAAACCAATGATAAAAAAATATTAGTTTCCCTTTTTCAGGCTATATACATATATATATTTTTACGTTTGTTACTATATAACAAATGCACTATTTTTAAAAAAATCATATGGAATTCTATAGGTATAGCATAAAAATGTATTTTACAAAAGATTATCATCAGTGCAGAATCTGATTTGCCAAGTTAAGTGATAAATTTTGCCAATCATTTTATAAGTTGTTCGGGGTGAAGCAGTTTTCAGATGATTGATGATGACTGCTTGTTAATACATCTGCCTTTTTGAATTAACTAAAAGATGAAATTAGGGTTTGGTTTTAATTGAGAGCACTACGGTCATTTTTTGCTGCATGAGGGCTAATTAGACTAGGACCTACAGCTTAAAGCTGATTCCGAATGGCTACAAACATCTATGCCAATAGTGGGACTTGAACCCCAAGACCCAGATACCAAAAGCCAGTGCCCTAGTCATTTGGCCATCTGTTATTGAAATTAAGGAAATATGTTGATGAAATTAGAAAAATATCAGACCAGTTTAATCAGTTTAAGAGGAATTTCAAACCTTTAGTTTTCAATTCCAGAAAAATGGGATCAAGTACAAAATATATTTTTTGTTAATCTAAATATGAATAATTTTGCTGATTAGAAATTTATAATACTCGTATGAAATTTTCAAAAGCCTAGAGACCAGAGATAGAAATTCTACAAGTAGTAAAGAAATTTGATCAGAAAAGACTAGTTTTATGAAGAAATCAGTTGCACTTTTCTGTTAAAAGGTATTTAGTTTTGTTCATGAGCTCAGACTGCGAGAGTTTCAGCCACTTTTTTCAAGTATATATATCATGCATGTTGTCCTCACATTTTTGACGCTTTGTAAGTGTCTTGAAATTAGTAAAAGATACAGGGGAAAAAACACACCTCTTTATTAAATGTACTTAAATACTACCAGAATAAAGAATTTTTTTTAATTTTTATTTATTTTTTTTCCATTATCTGTGTAGTGTTTGAACATAGCATAAGAAGAAAGCCTAATTCAAGAATTGTGTTTAAATTGTATAAATATTGTTAAAATTAATTAAAATTTAGCACTATGCCATTTAATAACTTGTTACAGCGGTTACACTTTGTTGTTCAGCTTAGTTCAAAAGCATTCAAAACTAGATCAACCTCTACATTTACCAAAAAACAAATAGAATGGAAAGAATGCAAAAATTATATTCTATGGCAGTTTTAAGAAGCATCACTTTATATATTTATTTTTTATAGCACTTTATATATGTGATTAAAAGACAGTATTTTAATGTTTAAGGTAAAACTTTAATCATTCATAATTTTCTTTCTTGAAAATTGAATTTTTAGATTGAATTTTCCATTCATTATGTCAATTGGGAGATTATGATCTGGTCTGTCATACAATTCAGCAAGCTTTTATAAAATAAAATTGTGCCAAATATGAAAAAATACCTCTGACATACTCTACTAACTCCAAAAGGTAAGGACAGAAAGACTTTTAAAAAGGCAACTAAATAGTTATAAAATGTTTTCAGAAAGTAAAATTCCAATTTTCTATGTTTATGAGACAAAATATTTAAATCAATTTAGTCTTTGAACATACCTAATTTATCTCTGCTTTTACATAACCTGGCCGATTAAAGCCAAAAAAATTTTTACACTGCAATATTTAAGTCCTTACATTAAAAAGAAATAAGTTTACTAAAAAGCTATTATGCACTGATGTAAAGATAAAAAAACATGTGAAAAATGTATAATACCCAAAAAGAAATGCAGAAACATAGTAAAGGATGAAAAAATATTCACTCACAATGAGCTGTAAGCTCAAAATGAAAGATTTTACTTTCGAATACTGTGCTAACTGCACCCTTTATTATGAAAGTAATAATAAAAATAAATAAATAAAATTAAAATATTCCTTCACAGTAACCAGATTTTGATAAAATTCCCTGTAAGTAAACAATATGAAATCTTTTCACAGCTTATAAAATTCAAATTATATTAGTCTATGCGTAAACAGATAAATAATTAAAACAAGTCGCCATTATTATGATTATTTCAAAAACAAAGATTTAATACATTAATATAATTAAATCTCTTTCAGAAACAGAATGTTGGCTCAACAGTGGTCATTTCATATGGAGGATTATGGTTTTGCTTAGGGAAAAGGCAGCTTTTACAAGTTATAAATTTTTTTAGTGTGAATTTTTGTTTATAATTAAATGACAAAACTTTTCTAGTTTTATTCACTTTTAAACTGGTGAATAAAAGTATGTGAAAACTACTATGACAGGAGGTTCGAAAAAGGATGAAATTCTGAGTTTTTAAGGCAAAATTTAAGTGACAAAAATTTTCCTGATTCTGAGTGTGATGATATAACAAAGATAAGAAAATATACAGAACCTGGTGCAGACACATTTTGGTTCACAGTCTTTCTTGGGACATCTTCAACTGTATGAAATAAAATCATGAATCATGGTAAAATCCGAAAGCAAATTCTAAATTATAACAAAAATGAGAGCCAGTGCCATCTAAACTGTAGTGTGCAACATGTTTTTTGGTCTGAGGTTCTTTTACAAATGTAAATGTTTTAGAAACGAACTGATTTTCCGAAAAAATTAGAAAAAAATATATATACATATATAAATTAATAAATATACATGTATATAAATAATAAATTATTACAGAATTAGAAAGGAAAAATTATTAACGTGTTAGATAGGATATGTGTGATCAGGTTTTATTTCTTAACCAGACTTAAGTTTTAATGATGAATTGTTTTCTCCAGATAATTTTTAATTTTCTTCCAGGCCTACAGTGCCTATTCAATAAAAACATGAAGAAACTATCTGATATTCCCCAGCTGATAGTAAATCCATCATAAGAAAGTTTTTAGAAGACCTTGAATTAGTCAGATCACAAAATTAAGCGAGCAAGAATCTCTAGGTGACTTTGGAATTTATGTAAAATTATCCTGTATCTTTATAGATCAAATAAATATATGCACTGAACGGCAAGAAACATTTATGAAGATTTCTAAAAATTCACATTCAGCCAAATAGACCTCACTAACAAATTCAAAGAAATTCATTGAGGCCCTCTTATTGTATAGAATCTATGATATTTAGGAAAATGCCTCATGGCAACATTAAAACCTTGGCAATATTAAAATATTAGCTTTTCTAATGTATTATTTCATCTCAGTACGAAAAGATATAAATTAAGGTTATTTGTCAAAAATATGAAATATTTCATGTGTGCTGAAAGAGCTTATTTGTAAAGGAGCAAGTGATTCTGGAAAAGTGATTTTCAGATTGAAGTTATAACCTTTAAAGAAAGGTTTGTATTCTGACAATTTCTAAGGTGTAAGGTTTGGCTGAGAGTGCTATGGTTATTTTCTGCTACACAAGGGCTAATTAGACTGGGACCTACTCTCTAAGGTGTAAGGAGTTTCCAAAATAAATAAATAAAATAACACTGGAACTGTCTCTTAACCCTTATTATCTACAGAGTAATATGAATGACCAAATATCATATTTCATATATTTAGCTGCATTTAAGCATTTGGCTACATTGAATAAAAATGTGTACATTTATTAAATTATTTATTCACTATTAGCATACTAATGTTAAACAAATTAAACACATGTTATTGGATATTTTTTTAAACAAATTTTTATTACTCAGAGTAAACTATTGTTTCATTTTCATACATTGAAAAAAAAATTCTTATGTCTTTCATTGCTTTATTTTCTTTCAATATATATAAAAAAATTTATGTTCAAATTTTTTTTCCTTTAGAAAATATTCTAAAAACTTTCTGTTGAGAAAAATTTAAATCCCAATAAGAACTTTAACACTAACAAATGGCATGTTAAATGAATAAGGTTATTTCTTTTTTTCCATCGGTAGTTTGTATACTAAAAATAACACTATATGTAAGGAGACTAGTGAAAACAGAATATCTGACTAACATCTCATATGGTCCATAAGAAAGCAGTTAGTACTGCTTATCGACCCCCCCCCCCCCAATAGAATGACCATCCTGTGAATGGGGGAAAGAAGTTAGTGAAAATTGCCATTCTAAAAGATGATTTGCAGATCCCGTCTCTAATGAAAAAGTTAATACTCAGTAAAGCCAGCTTAAATAAGTAATAACTATTTCAGAAACACATGTTTTCCCATGTAAACAAGCAAAACAGGATCTTTGCTTTTTGGCTGTTTACTGGGTATTGTTAAAATCAGGCAGCAACTTTAATATCAGTTTATAATTACATAGAACCAAAACATACAAAAGTGTATCAATATCTGTTTAAAATTGAGATTTAGTAATTTCATATTAGCACCAAAGTCATTTAAAACACATTCCTCCCCAAGTTTATTTTTAATAAATGGAATATCATACAACTGAATTTATACATTCTTTCAGTTACTATTACAATCAGCCAACAAAATGTCTGCAGGTGCCTTGCTGCTATTTACCTTCTTTCTGCAGATCAATACAGTCACAATGCTACAGAAACCTTCTCAGGCAGGGTCAGTTGATTTCCATAGAGAACTGCCACTGTTCAAAACCATGATAATCCCAAACCCTTCCAAACAAGAGCATAATTTTCTTACAAGTCAACAAAGATAGAGATATAGTTGTAGTGCTAGTGGATAGAAGCATGTCTTCTATCTTTCAGGCCTCCTCCTGTTATTCTCCACCAGAATCAACTGATTATGATCATTCAATTATCAAGCACATGCTGACAGTTTATCAATCGCTCTAAGTTATTATCTTGAGCAACTTTAATTCAGCAGTGTGTGCATCAATGTTGTTAATGACCACTGGGGGTCAGGATATCTTGAATCCTCCTGAATCTATTCCTACATTTAGCAGTGGCTTGAGATACAGTTCAACAAATCTGACCCTGGACAGTTTTCATGGTGGTATTTCTTGTTTGAAATGGAGCCATAAAAAAAAAGTTACTGCAACAGATCAGAGTAGGATATGTATTGTTTAGGGGATAGGCTCCTCTAACGTCAGAAAAATGAACATGTTTCTTTGAAAGAACATGGACTATATAAAGATAAAGAATTATTTTGGAATGGAGCTTTGTTCATTTTATAAGAAATGGGTAGAGAGTACAGATATTCAAGGTTGTGTCCAAAAGATAACAAACAGCTTGCAAGAAATCTGAAAAACAGGAAAGGATTATCTTTCCTGATTCTAGGAACTAAATAATTAAAGGAATTGTCTAAGGACTGCTTATGCTGGTGCTTTCAGCACTGCATCTCTGGTGAATCAATCAAAGATATCTATAAGTTGATGTTTCAAAAAGATCCAGGGTAGTTATAAATAAATGATAAGAGGAAATGGGAATGTTTGACTAAATAGCTAGAAAATATTGATATGAATTTTCCTTTTGGTTCTCATTACAACTTTTCCACTTGGAAGAGTCCGGGGAAAAAAACCTGATTGGTCTGGACGACTATAGTTAAAATATTAGAGAAACAAACAAAAAAAAATGATTGACCATCCCTTTCCTTTCGACAACCTAGATTAAAATACAAACAATTGAGGGCTATGAGAAATACTATACCTGAGCTCTTCAATTTACCGTAAGTAAAATATTAAGAATCCTTATATCCATGAAATGTGGTAAGGGTCCTCAATTAGATTGTATTACCATCAAGATCCTTGAAAAAGTAATTCTTCATTTCTTGTCATACTAGTCACCCCTCAAACATATATAGCATTATTAAAAGCTAATTCTCTAATAGGAAGATTTCTTTTATGACTAAAGCTTCATGCTTTTTGCACACATATATTAAGTGTTGTCCTAAGGGCTCTAATTCAGCACCTCTATTTTAAATCATTATGGCCAACTCTGCCTTAGACTTCACTTTCAGAGTTTATGTATTTATCCATGCCTAAATGGAAGATTTTGTCATATGCATGGCGATGAGACATTGAACTGAGAGACAGGAACACTCCTTTTTTTTGTAAGAGAACTGGGCTCAACCTACGCAGTTGAGATTTAATTGTTTAAAGACTTCTATTATACTTTGTCACAAAAAGATGGATAACTCACTCAAAACTTCAATTTAAAGGTGTCATTGTTACAAAATGCACTCAAGTCAAATAGGAGGTTGTCATTGAACAAAATTTATCACTGCTTCTGCAAGGTCATTAATTCACCATTGGTATCAGGGCCTTTCCTTTGTATGGATTGTAGGGGTTTGTCAGGTAGAATTATTAAGCTACTTTAAAAAGGGGTGTTGAGATGATGATCACTTACAAAGCATAGTGGCTTCCTTGTTTAACCTTCTCTCTTCAGTTTACTTATTTGTCTTTCAGTATTAGTTATTATTCAGTAGGACCACTTGTGCTATCCTATCTGTATTAATTATTTAAGTTTCACCAGAGGCATGAGCAGGTAGCTGCATTCTAGGTATGGTAGTTTGTTTTGTCAGTTACGTTTGGGTTCTGGGGTGTTATACTTTGTTAGCTTCAGTTTTGTCAGCAGTAACTTGTGCTTCAAGATCAAGTGTGCCTTCTACAACCACTTGTGTCTGCCTTTATATAGGCCAGCATGGAACATTAATTACCTCACCTTAATATACAATGTACAAAAGGCAGTTTGATCATAAGTGCCAACGATCAGTTCAATGGAACTATTTCATTTTAGAAGAAAAAATTATCTAGAATGTCATTTTACATTTTTTTTTTTCCTTTGGTAGAGTAGCTTATGGATTAGTTCACCCTTCAGTAGTTACAATAAAAATCTGATGAAAACTGCTTGACATATGCACAAAATTAAGCAGTATGACTCACCTTCTTTAAGATAATTTTTTCTGACATTTACATTCTGGGTAAGAAAGAGGACACGCTAATCTAATCGTGTTTCATACAAGATTATGATGTATTGCTTTCTTAAAGTTGTCTTACATTAAAAATACAGTACAGCCACCTGCAGATACTTAATTTTCACTACTCTAAATAGCATAAGCGTAAATGTTAATGAAACCAGCACAGGAAGAAAAGAACTTTGCATCACTTCTTTAATATACTCTTTGACAACTTTGTTAGTTTGTGCAGTCTTCCTAAATACTTTGTTGCCTAGAGTAGTATTGTTTCTCTTCCTTCATGCTTCTTACAACTGACTTTGATATTGTTAGTTTAGCACTAATGCCTTACATTAAAAAAAAATAAACAAATACAGTGGAATCTCAATTGATGATTCGGGGAACGATGTAGTATACGCAAATTGATACAAACATAGAGAAGACTTTAATAAATAACATACTATATACATCACAAGACATTTTAGGAATTTTTTAAAAAACAAGCTGAATTAAGTGTAAAATATACAACAAAGCTATGTAATTCTGTCATTATTTCATATAGCTTTGATTAAACAACAGCAAATCTATGAAATAATGACAGAATAGATCATCTCTACTTGTAAACTTATTCAGGCAGTTTAAATATTTGACAAGATAACAAAAATTAACCAAGAAGGTCAACAAAGTATTATGACTGAGCATAGATAAATTTTTTTAAATAAACATACATTAATATATGAAATTATATATTTGAAAAATAAGCTTACCTTCTCCCTGTTCTACCTGGTCAGCCCAGCTGATTGGTTTAGCACTAAAAATGGATGTCATTATTCAGTTGTCAATGATATTAGATAGCTTATAAAGAGTTAACAAAAATTTACAAACATTAAATACTTCATCTTGGATACACATTGCACTAATGATCCTTTCTTTAGTTTAAAGCAGTGGTGGTAAAAATAAAGTAATACCTGATGATTCATAATTAAAACTTAATTACACTTTGCTAAAAGAAAATGACCAGGAAGGCTTAAATCCTCATAAATTTAACCCCAAATTGAAAATTTATATAGCATGATAAAATCTGACAGGTGTAAAAGTTGTAAAAAGTCATGATTAAATCCCAATTTCATAAAAAAAAAAATTCATTAAAAATACAAGCTCACTTACTCTCCATTAATACACATGCAGTCAATCCAAATTTAACCACACAAAGCATCTTCGTGCAATGAACATAAGACAAGAGTACAAAAATGACCATATGACAGGTTGTACTATTGAAATAATTAAAGTTATGTTTGGTATATGGGCACAACAAATTAGGAGATCATACAGATGATATATATTCTATTAAGAGTTAGAGGTTTTAATATTTATATATATATGAGCATGACTGCATTTCATAACTGATTATTTAACTCATACATAAAGTCATATGTAATAAATTATGCAGACACTAAAGTAAACACTTCAAATTGTTAATGGAATTAATATACAACTCAGGATGACTAAAAGATTCAAATGCAACCCTAATATAAGCTAACAATACACACTTTTCCAACTTAAATTTACCGTGTCGTCACCTCCGATTTACCTCTGTGTCATTCAAAAATTGTCATACTGAGGACAGGGTGAATAAGATGCATAACATATATAAATAGGACAACAAGTTTATTAGAATTAACCTTATCTTCTCTACCCTTTTAGAAGATTTACAATTTATTGCTTTATTTTATGTCTGTAGCTAACATTATTACCAAGATCCAGATTATAAGACAGTTTAGTAATCAGTAAAGTCTTTTGTAGATGTTACCATGTGGTGCTACAAAATGAGGTTAATAAAACGATTAACATAATTAAAATTTTATTTTAATAGAATTTACCATATAAATTCAACAAATGTAACTTACTCAGTAGCGGAAGGCATACTTTAAAATTCTAATAAACAGGATAATAAATTGTTACATCCACATCTAACATTGAGCATGAATGGAAACAAATGTAAACCATGAGTAAAGTTGTCTTTTTGCTGCTGCTTCAGAAAATTAAACCAGGGAGAAAACGATAATAAGTCAGATGTTGCGAAAATGACATTTCTATTACCCTAGCAATATGTCATAATTCTGCTGCGTCAATTTATTTTCTTTTTTAATACGATATCTAATGTAATTTTTGTTAAGGAATATAAGGAAGAAATATTTATACCCTTTTCTTTATTAACATATGTTTCTTAAGCAACTCATGATTTTAACAATCTTTGTTCTTGAGTTTTTTAACCAACAACAACTTGCTGTGGATGGAAAAAAATATATAAATAATTTCAATCTTACCTATACTGCTTTATCAACATAGCGAAACAGAGTAATGTACTGATTAAAGCTTTTAAAGTAGCGCTTTTATGGATAATTAAGGTACTCTAGCTGCAACAAGCGTCAACAGCCTTCATCAGTCACTTACAGTCTGTCAAAAAAGTAGTCGAGCCACGGTCCCTATCTGCAAATTTTCAAGATGTCTATTTTTTTTAAATTTAAAGGGAGAATTTTTTTTAACCTTCGACGTTCCACCCTTGGGTCCTAGTTTCCTGCCAGATGCGGCTTTGTTACCACTTCCCGCCAGAGGATAATTTTTTCCTGCCAGAGAGGCTTCGCCAGGCTTGCTACTTGCCGGATGTTACCGCTTCCTGCCAGGATTTTGTTGCCACTTCCTCCCAGAGGGGCCTCACCAGGCTCGCTTCCTGCAAGATGTTACCGCTTCCTGCCAGAGGGTTCCTGCCAGGCTTTAGTTATAGCGGCTCGCTTTCAAAAAAACAACCTCTGACGCGATTTTTGTTTGGTTAACATTTTAAACAAAAAAAAATACTAAATAGCTGAAAGGAAGATTTCTAAGATTGGCATAAAAAAAGACTTAATTCGGAAAGGAAAAATAGATCAAAATGATGTTTTTTGTCCATTTTCATTTATAAAATACATTCTTTAAAAAAGTTATCTATCAATTTCTGTCATTCATGGCACATATTTCAAATAGAGTTTTCATTTCCGTCCCACTCCTCAAAATGTCGACCCGTTAAACAAAAAAAAAAATAATCTCTCACATGATTGGCTAACATTTTAAACAAAAAAAATTGAATGGCTAAAAGGAAGATCTCCAAGGTTGGTATAAAGAAAGACTTAAAAAAATAAGGCTCCGAAAGAAAAAAACAGATCAATTAAATTGATCTGTTTTTTTTTCTCTTTCCGAGCCATCTTTATTTATAAAATACATTCTTTGCAACAAAATTTATATATCAATTTCTGGAATTCATGGTACATTTTCAAATAGTTTTTTTTCATTTCCTCGGGCAGCTAGGATGTAACCTGTGGCAGCTGCTGGATAAAGGGCCTGTTCACATAGGAGTCCGTTGCGTAGCGTTAAGGGAAAGATGACGTTGAGACGAAAATAAACCAATCATAGGCGTTAAAAATTTCATTGCTAATCGTTTGGAGGCCTATGATTGGTTTATTTTCGTCTCAACGTCATCTTTTCCTTGACGCAACGCAACGGACTCCTATGTGAACAGGCCCAAAGTCTAGTTACTGTGCAAAAGTCTTGAGCTGCGGTGAGCAAAGTCCGGCCAGTGGCTAAATAAGTAAACTGTTGTAATCAAGCAAAAGAACACTGTCCCTGAAAAAAACTGATTTACCTCTGGCGGAAAGCAATAGACATCGGGCTGCTGTCCCATTTCATCGATGCCCGTCGCAGAATCCGCAAAGAGGAGTCAGAATAAGGTAGAGTAGTACAGTTCCGCCCTTCAAAGTGGCCACGTTCATCGTCCCTGCAACAACCACCTGTCCAAACAATCTTTATGAAAGTCGTGGTTACAGGGCGTCGTCGTTTTTGGCGTCGTGCCTACTTTGTCCAGACTATTGGACACTCACTCCTTCTGTCATCGTCAATAGATGGTAGTAATGAATTTTCTGTCACCAGATCAATCGTTTCGAACCTGGGAACCGTCGATGCGAGACTACTACTATTCTGCATCTGACGACGGATTTCGGCAATAGACGGTAACGCCTCGGAATCGTCGGGCGGCAACAAGGGAACCGCCGATGCGAGGCTACTACTACCATATTGCTGTCTGAGGATTCCATTAATCGACGAACTTAGAATAATCGACGAATGGATAACGACTCGGAATCGTCGTTATACATTTCGGGGACGGATCAAGGAACCGTCGATGCTACGCCGACGCCAAAATGGACACGGACCGACTCGTCGACTCGATCCATTTTTAATGCTCGACGAATTGCCAACGGCCCTATATATATATACGAGCGGGCTAAATAAACACGTCCAAATATTTACTCTCAGCATCGCCAGTTGTTTTCGCCCGGCTCGACAGAGGATTATCGCTTCCTGCCAGATGTTACCGCTTCCTGCCAGGAGGGGCCTCGCCAGATGGTTCGCTTCCTGCCAGATGTTACCGCTACCTGCAAGGAGGGGCCTGCCTCAAAAAGAGGTTTCCTGCCAGGCTCGCTTTCTGCCAGATGGGGGCTTTGTGACCTATTAAAAATATCTCTGACGCGATTGATTGGTATGGCGCTATCATTTTAAACAAAAAAATTAAAAGGAAGATTTCCAAGATTGGCATAACGAAAGACTTAAAAAAAGGCTCGGAAGGAAAAAAAAAAAAAGAGATCAAAATGATCTCTTTTTTTCGAACCTTTTTTATTTTTAATTATAGATTACAATCCTTAAAAAAATCCTCTAAAAATTTATCAATTTCAGAACTCTCTGGCATCTCGTGATACATTTCGAAGAGTATTTTCCTTTCTTCGTCCGTCAGAGACTCTATATCCACTTCTGGGGTGCCGACTGGATAAAATCTGGCTGCTGCTGTATAAAGTCTGGTCCCTGTGCCAAAGTCTGGCTGCTGTGCAAAGTATGGAGGGGGAGCATATACCGGTTGTATAAAGTCTGGTTGCTGCTGTATAAAGGTCTGGCGGCTGTGATATGTCTGGAGAGGGAACATACACCGGCTGGATAAAGTTTGACTGCTGAGGCTGTATAAAGTCTGAAGCGTACAAATTCTGGTCCCTGTGTGGCGAAATAAGTAAACTGTTGTAATCATACAAAAACAAAAGAATAAACACTGAAAAAAAACTGAAAATAAAAAGCAGCTGAATTACCTCTGGCGGCTAGGGCACTTCTGGCTTCTTGTCCCATTTCATCGGTGCCACGAGGGTATGGGGCCTCCCGCATACGGGTCCACTGCTATTTTGGGAGGTTTCGTCCACATCTGTGATTTTGTCGCATCCCTGAAGCGGACGCACATCGTAGACCGGATCTTCATGGACGTCAAGGCATCGATCCGGTCAAACGCAAAGAGGGTCTTTTGCGTCGTCAAAAGAAGGTAAGGTTGCTGCATCGGCACCATGTAGACCGTCTCCGGTTTCAGCACATGGGCCGTAAACCCGTTCTCCTCGCTCCAGGGAAACGTTATCGATATCGCAAACCCGGCTACCGTTTTCGGATGCTTCGGGAAGATCAGCATTGGAACCCGGTCCGTGTGGATCACGTCGACGGTACCCTTGGGAGGTCGTCTTAAGCCGAAAGTGAAGTGCACCTTCTCGAGAAAAACGTTCCTCCATCTCCAACCCAGTCGGACGTCGGCATTCTTCTGGTCGAATCCCTCCTCGGTCCTGATACGGCTATGGATTTTAGACCGATGGGACAAATCCGTCCGTCGCGTATATCTCTGCGCCATGTCGATAGCCCACCTCAAATGTTGCAGGGTAGACGTATCTTTTAACCACTTGATACGATTGGACGTCCTGTTGATGTAGGATTTGAAGCAGGTCGCCTCCTTTACGAAGTGCCGTAGAAGCATCTTCTTGTCGTTCAGCAACGATAATTTTCTCCAGTCATCTGGATCGTGTACGACGAGCGTCGGGAAAGCTTCCAAAGCCATGATGTCTCCGACTGACTGACACACACACGCCCGGAGTATATATTTCTATACGAGAGGAAACGGGATGTTGGGAATAGCGGATGCCACAGAAAAAAAAGACCCCGTTACCTCCCAACGATTTCCTGTGGAGCAGGCTGTCGATAAAAAAAAAAAAGACCCGCATCCGGCGACACGGGTCGCGCTATTCCCTGCCACGTGGAGAAACAGCTGCAAAGAAAATCTTCGGTGGGGGAAATCGTTGGTTAGCCTCAGTGTAGGGAAATATATATATATATATATATATATATATATATATATATATATATATATATATATATATATATATATATATATATATATATATATATATATATATATGTAACAAGAAAACGCGTCTTCTTAAATTACTCTACTTTAAAGCATATTCTCTTGTTAATAAAGCACGACCCCTTTTCCAAATTTGCAACCTAAAAGTAAAATAAGATAATTTATCGTAGCCCTGAAGATTAGGCATGTGAACTATCTGAACTCAATAACATCCCCAGATATGAGTGTTAGAAGTTTATGAGATTCCGAATGTCAGTATAATGTCAAAATTCTTGAAGAGCCCTCGAACCACTCTGGATTTATGCCTTTTATAATGTCGAAACCACACTTTACAAAAACTTTATGGCCACTTATCCTACACCCAGGTCAATAGGTTGGCAGCTCTAACAAGCGCGGGATCTATCAATCCCTGGGAAACTGAAGTGGACTCCACGAACCTAAAGACGCCCAATTAAAATATTAAGTAGTTTAGGCCCTCTGGCGTAAATATAGCAAAATACCCATTTAATATTGCATGGACAGAAGACTTTTCTCTCTCTGCGTGTCTAACTCTCGTTGCTGTCGGATCGGCTGTCCGCAGTCCGGTCGTTACAACGCTCTTCTCTTAACTCTTGCATGTAAACACTCCTGTTAACACGTCCCGTCCTGGCATGGACGCCGGACAAGTCCAGTGGCCGCTGCAGCCTTCGCGATGCTTCATAATTAAATAAAGGTGATTTCCTGGATATCGTCTGAAATCTGTTCCTCTTCTATGGCTCCGCGTGTGTTTCTCTCCTAAATATCATCAGTGTTTTCCTGGATGAACACTTCGCCCGACTGCATCTCTCATAAGTTCTACGCGTTCCAAATGTGATTATTATCACACACACACACACACACACATATATATATATGTGTGTGTGTGTATTGGGAGAGTCACGCAGCATGTGGACGAGCGTTGTCTTGCTGATAAATGGCACCTGGGCGACTTCATAGCATAGGCAGTACAACTGGAGTTAAAATCTCGTCCACGTAACTGCGTGCCGTCAAAGTGCGTTGAAGGACGACTAGAGGTGATCGTGTGTCCCAACAAATTGCTCCCCACACTGTCACACCTTGTGTAATCGACGTATGCCTCTCGACAACAAATGACGGATCGGACCGGTGTCTTGGCCGCCTCCACACGCGTATGCGCTGGTCATCAGCATTGAGACTGAATCGGGATTCATCGCTGAAGATCACATGCCTCCAGTCGGTCACACTCCAGCTTGCCCGAGGTCGGCAAAAATCCAATCGACACTGCCTATGATGTGGGGTCAGTGGTAGGCGTCTTAATGGACGTCGGCCAGTCCTCTCCGAATGGTTTCCCTTGATACCACCGGATGTCTGGAAGGTGGTAAATGGCGTCAAACCGATTCTAGCGACGTTGTTGGTGCGGACGTGGCCGCTCTTATGATAGCTCGATCATCGTGCGCATTTGTGTTCCTGGGATGCCCTGACCCTCCGCGACGGTAAATTATCCCTTCCGTGATCCATTGTTGCCAACACCGAGCAACTACCATATCGCTCCGACCGAGGTGGCGGCCGATACGCCTGTTCGACGAACCTACTTCTCTGAGGCCTACTATACGCCCCCTCTCAAAGTCCGACAATTGTTCGCACTGCCGCCGGTTACGTCTCAGAGGCATCTCTAGTCACAATACCGTCCATCCAAGTCGACAGATTTGTTTGAATAACCCTATGGCACGAGCAATCATACTTTTAAACTCTCCTAGCTGCGCATAGCGCGCTTACCCTTGTCTCATTGGCGTCAAAATTTTAATCATTTGCATATCTCTTACCAGACTTCATTCTTGCCAAGTTTCGTGATAGTAGCTCGATTTCTTCTGGGTGCATATATTTTTTTGTGACAGAGTGTATTTCATATTTTCGATGTTTATATAATTTTTTAATATTCGTTATTTATTGTAAGTGCATTTTTGTGTGACAATTATATAGATGTTTATTTGCCACACACTTTCTGTTTTCTGCATATGTAATTACGTCTATGCAAATCAGCCAGATGCACACGTGGTTTTTGAATGTATATAACGTGCTGGCTTTACTTTGTTCTGGCGGGGTCACAGTGGCGTAGCGAGGGGTGGGCCACATGGTCCTTTTCACTAATTCTATACATTATATTACTGTTTTTTCAGAAAGGGGCGCATAAAAGGTATCGTGTCCCGGGCGCCAGTTATGCTCGCTACGTCACTGGGGGGTCAGTCGGAGCATTGTGTTAGGTAGTAAACTATTGACGATGCTCGACGTTATTTCGAGTTTGTTTTTGTGGTGGCTTGTCTTTTAAAGAGATAATAAATCTACGTTTTGTTTTTAATGGAGACTGCTTCTTTTGCTAGCTGCTGCCTTCTGCGATAATGCTTTTAATATATCTGCCACATCTTATTAACGGTTTTAATAAGGCAAACAGTTTTTAAAAATATAATTAGGGTCTTTGCCTTCCTAGAAAGTCCAACGAACTTTCTAGGAATGGCTACTTTTTTTTTCTATTCTGGTTGCGAGGGATTGGCGAGTTCATATCTATATATGAATGACTGATTGGATGCAATAACCTTTTGATGAGCGGAACACGACTGTTTGGAGTCTTTCATATTTTGAGAAGAAGAAAGTTGCGAGGATTGTACGATATTTTTTTGTGGAGAAATTAATGAAGACTGTTTGGTTACAAAATTTTGATGAACGGAAGGTGATGAAGATGGCCTGACCTTTTTTTCCACCTGCAGGAGGTGAACTGTTTAAGTTTGGTGGGTTATTTTGTAAAGAGCTGGGTCGAGATGACTTCTAGGGAGATTTTGTTTCAGATGACTGACAGGACACGGATTTCGGCTTTGCTGGGAGGGAGTCAGTTTGTACACTAACTGATGTCATTTTTTTAAGCGATGATGTCGCTGCATACGAAAGACCTTCACAGTCGGAGTTCTGGAGTCAACTATCCGCCGTGCTTCGGGATAAGAGATTTTGTTAGTAACCTTCACTGTCTGAATTTCCTTTTCCCTCGACCATTTCAAACATGGCCTAGAATAGGCTGGGTGATAGCCATTACGATTGACGCACCGAAATTCTGAGCACTTTTCGCTGTCGTGACCCACTTGACCACAACGAGCACAAGTTAGGGATCCACGACATGCATTTTGAGTGACCGAATCGCTGGCATTTAAAGCAGCGCAGCGGATTTGGTATACGAGACCTCACTGAATAGTACAAGTAGGCAGCTTTTATATGAGTTAGGAGGTTCAGACTATTAACGGTCAGAATGATGTGCCTGGTGGGCAGCACTTTACTGTCATCGCGTATAGTTATTCGATGCACATTTATGACTCCTTGGTCCATTAAATTTTCAAAAATATCTGATCCGGAACATTGAAAAGGTGCGACTCAGAAATTACTCCTCTTGAAGAATTGTCTTATGTGGAGTTACGGTGGCGGAAAACATACCAAATGATGTGCATTTGGAGAGTACTGACTGTTGAACCGAAGAGACCTCTATCATAAGGTCTCTGGTTTGCAATTTGCGTATTAAGGGTACATCTCCTATAATTGACGTCACTGTTTTCTTTATTAAACAAGGCAAGAGAGATGAAAAAGAATGATCGGTGAGTTTCACAATAAAGAACTTATTGAAATTTTCAAACTTGCACATTTGTTGCTCCGAAGGGGGAGAAGACTGAATTTCCATTGGTGATTTATCCCTTACTGTGGGATTTTTTAAAAGTATCCATATAAAGGGCTTAAAATTCAGCTCCTGGCCCCACCACCCACCATGGAGCCCAACAAGGGGATGCAGTGCTAACCGAGAACTATAAGCGAACGAAACGATCCTGAAACAACCTCCACCCTTAACAAGATGTCCAGAAATAGGAATGCTTAGTTCCTAGCCGAAGACAAAAGTCAACGATCAACCAATTGATACTATAGGGAACCACTAAGTACCTCCCATTTACCTGAAGCGGGGGCCAAAGCAGTATGTTGGGATACCAAAACTGTCCCTCAACTGCCAGGATTCCCTTTTCCAGGAGCATGGGTCTCCACACACGGCAAACACGAGCGTAATATACACGCCATTAGAAGCTAGAAGCAACAGCTTCTAATGGGGAGCCCTCGCCTACAAAGAGGAACCACAACGAGGGAGAAAAGAAAGAAAAAAGCAGATGGAAGAGAAAAAGGAAAGGAGATATAGTTCGCTGGGATTGCGACACCTGTGTTTACCTAAAGAAGATAACCCCCCCGAGGGGCTATACATTTGACCATAAGAAAAAATGATAGCAAAAGGATTAGAAATTGATGATGTCGTCTTACTTATCCTATAATTCAATGTTAAATAAAATACAGTGATTCAGTAAAGTAACATGAAAA
The DNA here is from genome assembly GCA_907164885.2 of Dolomedes plantarius. Classification (NCBI taxonomy): domain Eukaryota; kingdom Metazoa; phylum Arthropoda; class Arachnida; order Araneae; family Dolomedidae; genus Dolomedes; species Dolomedes plantarius. The sequence goes on from OU015502.1 coordinate 120,676,057, forward strand.
GAAAACTTCCACTTTTCACTCTCAAAAGAGGTATCCCCATGCTTTATGTTCTGAAGAACAATTTATATTCATCTCAAAGCATCCAATACTTACAATGTTCTAAGAAATAACATCTGCTTTCAATCCTTTAGTTTCCATAGGCTAGTTAAATTACTGATGCAGAAATGAAATTTCACTTACTTTTCCAAGAACTACACCCACAAATATTTGGGTGGGAGAAGTTTTCAAAACTTAACACTAATTTAGTATACACACATTATTACCCCCCCCCCCCCCCCCCCCCAAAAAAAAAAAAAAAAAAAAAAAAAAAAATAAAATAAAAAAATTAAAAATTACCATTGTTGATTATTAAAAAATTCATTAATTACACAAATTTACATTAATATCAGTCAGTAGATAACAAAAACTTAGACCATCAATTTGTTTTGAATTCAAAATGAAATAATAATTTTATTTATGTACAACTTAAAAATATTTTGTAAACAAAATCACAATTCAATAAGACAAACAAACCTCTATCATAATCAAATATTTATTAAATTAAAGTATACATCATACTTGGCCAGGAAGAAAACACTTCCAAAATAATAAATCATGGGCGAAAAGAAATGGAGAACACATTGGTGTGTAGTAAAAATTACAGCAATAATTATGTTTTGCAAAGTAAATTCAAACAAATGATTTGAACAAACTTTTACATCATTGGGCAAAAATAATTTATTATATAAGATAGTGTATATGTAATAAAACATAGTATATGTTTTATATTTCAAAAATATAAACATTTAATAAACGTGTATGGCTGATTCTGAGTAATAACATATTCATATAAGATTAGGAAGTAATCTATAAAACTAGATATTAATATGAACAACATGGATAAAAAACAGCACTAGTCATTAATATTTTAAAATTAGCTTGATTTATAACAAATCTATAGCACCCAGTAATATCACCTGAGGCTCTTGATTCTATTATTAAAAATTTAAGAAAATCATCTTTACCAACTATAATTCATTTTCTTTCTTTAAGAATGGAAACTAATTGAAGGTAGCAGGCAAACACTCTAATCTTATAGAGAAATTTATGAATCAAAATGTCTTGGATAAATTTGACAGGCATTAAAGCATCACAATACTTGAACAGCAATAAGTAATTGCAGATGATACAACAGAAATCACAATAACAGATTTATTTTGCACATAACACAATTCCATACCAGAAATCTGTAACGAAATCCTGGTACACCAATTGATATTGCATTTAATTATTATATACAAAGGAAGACAAGAAAATATTATTGCATCTTTAGATATATTAATCTTCAAACAGCATGGTTACAAGAGCAGCACTTTTACACTGTTCATCGTCTAATCTTCTGGCCTAATTTGAAAGCAATATAATAGTTATATACTTAAAGTTACAGATACAGATAAAGAAGACTCATCTAAGCAATACTTTGTATCATCAATATACATGAATACTTCCTCAAACAGTTATTTTTAAATAAATAAACAAACACACACACACACATACATATCAACTTTAAAGTATAATATTATGTTGATAACTTCTGATTTTTACTATCCATTTCAAAATTTTGCACTGCACTGGATTGAAAGAATAAACTTTCAGTACAGGAAATTCGGAAACAACATATATTGAATGATTTAGAGATTATATACATGATGTACATTAAAAACTTCCATTAGGTGACCTATAATCACACATATACATGTGTGAATTTAGTAGAAACTTTCCACTCTCTTCAGGCAAATATTTGAAACAACACACACAGTGAATAAATTAACTGGATTATATAGTTTAACATAGATAATGCTAAAGCACAGTAAACAGAAAGCTGAAGTTATATAGAGACACAGTATATTGTGCATAAAAAAAGGGGTGAAAATAGGAATTCAACAGGTTGATTGTAAAGAGCTGACAGGGAAGAGGGAAAAACATTTAACAATATGGTCTGCAACCATTTTATATGCAAAATACTTCAGATGAATGGACAGTAGTCAAATATGCCCAGTCCAAAAGGCAAGCATCAGATTACTACAGGCAATCTAAATGGCAACATTTCTGAAGGTTTTTTTAAAGCCCATCATGTGAGTTGTAGCATCTTCCCTGATAAGTTTAAATCTAATTAAGTATCATTAGGAGAATTGTGAAAGAGGCCTTAAATGACTTTAAGTGAGAAAGAGCCGTGATGTACAAAATTTTACATACTTTAAAATTTGACATTTTCCCCAATTGATACCATAACTTCTTTGGCAGCCTTTTCTTAAATCTTTACAATTTGATTTAAGATATGGTTACTCATAATTGAAGATTATTTTCTTGATTACATGGAGATTCAAGTATTTTTTTTTTCTTTTTGATACTCTTAAGTTTCTTTATTGTAGTATTTTTCTATAAATATATGATTAAGTTATATTGATAATTCAAATATCCCTAGCATGATTTAAAAAATGTATATCATTACATTCTTAGTAAAATTTAAGGAAACTATTTTAAATATCCACAAAGACACATGGAAAATCATTTCTGGTTGAATAATCACATTAAAATATCAGCATAGCCAATATATAAGCTATATCATATACTTTGTGAAAACAAAGCAATCAAGTTAACTGCCGGATACATAAGTTACAAGTGGCTAGTAAAAGACAAGAGAAAGGTAGGGGGGAGAAGGCAAACTTAAAAAAAATGAAATCAGATTTATATTTATAATGATTGATTAATTATCTCTATTAACAAGAAGATCATGAAAGCACAATATGCAGGTTGAAATCCCCCCCCCCCCTCAATAAGGCCTGGCAGTGGTGGAAAATTACACATATAAGTTTCAAATCACGTTTCAGTATCGAAAATTTATATTTAGGTCACTACATAAATGTATATATATATATATATATATATATATATATATATATATATATATATATATATATATATATATATATGCCATTAAACATACTTTGAAGTATGAAAATTAAAAATATTTTAGGTATAAAGAGATTAAGATAAATTGTCAGTTTTCAAAAATCTGAGTCATGAAAATCTCTAGTACCTCCCATTATTTACTATTCAAATAGCTAATTTTTCAGTTAAGATAGGTCATGTGTGCTGGAGCCCCTGAAGATGCTCCCTACCCTCTTTCCCATGGGCACTTGAATTCCTTACATATAGAAGAAAGGACTACATAGCTCACCCCTCACTCATGGCCTTTATTTATAAAAGAGAGAGAGAGAAAACATTAATGTATTAGACTATTTCCTTCTACTTTTCTAAAATGTTTACTGTAATCATACAGTATGCAAAAGGAAAGGTCATTTACTATCTCTGTTTACATTAACCCTTTCGCAGCGAATGGCATGTATACGTGCCAACAGCTATCCGCGTTTCTGGCCGAACGTCACGTATACGTGCCAGCAGCAATCCGTTTTTTCTGGCCGACTGTCACATATACGTGCCAGTAGTTCAGAACGTTTTATTAGTTAATATTTGGGGCACAAGATGGCACCGCATGTCTATGAAATTTGGAGTACATGTAGTTGGGACCTTCTATCCGAAAACAAGACTAGTATGAATCACATGCTGTCTATCGTTTTATGTAAACAAACGGAGGAAGGGATGTATTGCGTCTGGCTGTCAGTGGGTAGGTCATTTAAACTTTGCACATGGTCTTTGTTTACGAGCAATTTTGTTTTTCTTTTGCGGTGGGATTGTAGCATTGGGTATATGTGTTCACCGTTTAGTTTTGAGTCAGAATCAGATCCTGTTGCAGTGAAATTTCTTTCCTTTGAGGATTTAATATGGCGAAAAAAAGAGAAAATATTTAACAGAAGACGAAATTTCTGAATTGATGGGAAATGTGTCTGAAACTAATTATGAAAGTAGTGACGGTGATACAGAAATCTCATTGGGTGAATCTGTTTATTTGGAATACCAAGATCAGAGTGATGATGAAGATATATCAGACATTTCTATTCTGAGTATACCGCAGGGACTGTACATCTTCGTGGTCTTCTCACGTAAAGGATTTAACTCAACTAACATGCACAGCGGCATACGGAATAAAAGTCAATGATGCTGTATCAAGTGAATTGGATTTTTTTAGATGTTTTTTTGATGAAACTGTAATGGATTTAATAACTAAATTAATGCATATTATATTATACTAACCAAATTAATGTGTATGAGAGGTACATAAACCCGGAAAGTGAACAGAGTTCATCCTCGAAGCATTTTGTGCCAGTAACTAAAGAAGAAATGTTTGTTTAATTTGCTTTGACAATTTTAATGGGTATTATGACCCATTCTATTATGACCAAAACCGAAAATTAAGATGTACTACTCAACGAATCCCATGATTACACCTTTTTTCAGTAAGGTTATGAGTCGGGACCAGTGCATCGAAATTCTTCCGATAGTTGCATTTTACTTCTTCTGATGCCAAAAAGATTGAAAAAATTAAACCTTTTTTAGATTTAATCATTCAAAACTTTCAGAGTTCTTGATATATTCCTGATAGGAATATATCATTTGATGAAAGTCTCTTACTGTGGAAAGGGATACTAGGATTTCGACAGTATGTCCCAGCGAAAAATATTTTAAACTGTATAACAAAAATTTTTTAGTGGAGAAATAATAAAAGAATGTGTAAGTAACCCATATACAGCTTAAATAAATAGATTTGTTTGTAAATGTTACTATTTTGGAATTTTTCGTAAATTTAGGCTTAGCACTTAAAAGTCTGCTGGCCTGTTCATGAGAAACACTTCCGGCCTCAGAGGAAAGCACATGATCGGAACTGCCGCCAGGAAAGGGTTAAAGTAGTACTGAAAATGTGGAACTACATATTTGGCTTTGTATGTTTTTTCTCGAACACTGGTAAAACCCAGACCCTCTTATATATTAATAATAATAATATTTTATTTCCAGTCTCACTTGTCTCAGCTTGCTGACATAAATAAAAGAAAGAAAATAACAAAGATTTTCTATAATGATTAATTTTTGCTGCTTTAAAAGTTTAAAATTAATTTCTAAATTAATAAAGTTTAAACAAGCTTACAATTTATAAGCAGTATAAAAATTTCAAGCAGATGAAACTGCAGAAAAAGAAATCTTGTCAGTGCCTTATTGATAATTTGCAAACATGGCATATTGGCTTCAGTGTCTCTCCGAAATTAATTTTCATTGAAATGACATTACACCTGTTTCTATAAACCAAAACTTGGTGTCTTCTATAAAACTTCTTGACAGTAAACAATAAATAAACTCTATTTGTGCATGCAATTTTAAAAAAAAAAATCGTACCATAAATTATAGCCAAGCTGATATTTGAGTGCAAAGGAATGGGAGAATTTTTGGCATAAATACTGCAGAAGAACACATAGTTTACTTTTGTTAATACCATAACTGATAATTTCTTTACTCTGAATAGTTCTACATTTTAAGTATTTATTTTTTTCTTAAATTAAATTATTTTTAGCTTATACTTTTGATGCTTTAAGAAATACATTAAACAAATTTCAAAGTAATTTACTTGAGTAAACCATACCATTATCCATTCTATTAAACAATAATAATTTGATTTTACATTATTTAAATAATTCAAAGTTTTTGTGATTCCCAACATGAAATCATTCTAGATCGTTTTATAAATTATACTTAGTATGTTATATTTTTTACAATTTACAAAAAAGAATGAAGGCAATTCCCCCCCCCCCCCTCTCAAATAAATAAAATATAGAATTAAATTATGGTAGTTAGTATAGTATAGTTATACATGGTAGTTATAAAATTAAAAGCTAATAAACTCTTCCATAATAAAAATATATTTGGCACTCTTCAGACCCCCCTCCCCCCCCCAAAAAAAAAAAAAACTGCTTTTGCTTTACAATAGACAGTTCTCTTTTTGATTTTTAGCCTTTTGTAACATTGCCCCCACCTTTTAGTTACTTAAATTAATTCTTAATTCATAAATAAATAGAAAACAAATGTGGCTGTGCATTCAGTTTCACATAATACAGAAGGTCGTTCGCACTTTATGGAAATGATTTTGTAATTTGCACTTTGAGATACAAATTTGGCAACTTCAAAATAATCGTCTGTTACTGTTTTGTTTTGATTGGAATGTAAAATAAAAGATTTATTTTAAAAATGGCTCCTAAAATGGATAGATGGCTCGAAGGTTACATAACTGCATTTTCTGAGGAGAAATATTCGTATCAACAAATTATAAAGTGCTGTAAATATTACGGCAATGGCATTTAAAAAAATGTATTAATAATATACAGTGGAATCTCGATCTATCGTTTTCGAAGGGACTGACTGAACTAAATGATGGATGCGGGAACATACAAAAAAGTACTAACATTCCTTAAAGTTTGATATCCCTAAAATATATTTATTCACATACATAAATGCATACATACCTGTAGTGTAACTGAAGATAAAATTACAAAGTTGTACTGAAATCCAAGATAATAGTAATAAAAAAAGAAATACACGTAGGTGCACAGGAATTTTGATTCAAATAAAAGTATTTAATCTTCGTTTTTTTTGGGCAGTTTTCTCTCCACAAGTAAACAATATTTTTTTCTGTGTTGCAAATTACATTCCTTTCGGTATCGGTTATTGTGCGAGAGTATAAAGTAGCGTCAGCTGTGAATCGTTTGTAACTAGAACCATTCCATTGCACTGGATGCAGTCCGACATAAGACCACCAGGAAGTTCTGCTTCCGGGTGAAACCCTCACCGGCCAGTGTAGAGTGCAGCAATCAGAAACTTTTCACACCCTAGACCAAACACCAGGGCGCCTCCATCCCAAGATCAAGAGAAAAGCCAGAGGACAGCAGGAACCGCTCAGGTCGGCTGACTGTGAGCCATAGCTGATAAGAACAGAAATGTTGAACAGTCGGAGAATTTGGAATGAGTTTTCGAAAATAGGATACTTCAGGAGCTAAAGAATTAAGGAACACCAACGACGAACAAATAATGGGAGTGGCACGACTCTGCGAAACCAGGCTGAACAGGAGAGAACAAAAATACGATACCGTGCATCTCAAATGTTCTGCTCATTGTTTAATTAGAGCGTCATTCTAGCTCAATCCAGACACTTTTATTTCAGGTTCAGTTATTATGAAAAACGATCAATCCGATAAATTAATGTAAAGCTGCGATTTTCTGTACGAATATTGCGGGAAAACGATGGATCGAGGAACGATCCACGCAGTCTGTTTTTGCTTGTTTTCTATGGAATTTATTCGGGACTGGATGAAATAAACGATGCATACGGGAAAATGATCGTTCGGGGAACGATCGATCGAAATTCCACTGTAGTAAATTTGAAAGGGAAAAAAGTCTAACTGAAAGTAAAAATGAAAACATAACTGCGAAACCCCATCCTAAGACTGTTCGAACACAGGTAAATATCAAGAAAGCAAAGTCTCTGATCCTAAAAGAAAATCTGTCGACTCAAAGATTCATTGCATCGAAACTTGCAATGTCTTCTGGTACTGTAAGTAAAATCATTTAAAGATTTTAAGTTAAAAAAGATGTTTAAACCTAAAGTTCATCTGCTTTTGCCAAAGCATATTGCTGGAAGGAAAAAAATTATAGAAAATTATATGAAAAACACCAAGCTGCTGAAAAATGGAAATTTGTGGTAACACTTGATGAGGCATGGGCATATTTAAGTGAGTGTAATAAAAAAAGATCAATTTTCTATTGCTCAACTGGCGGGAATGACCATAAGAAATGGCTTTGTGAGTGTACAAAAAGTTCCCAAAAGGATCCATGATAGTTGCAGGATTTTACTACAACGGCAAATTAAAAATAAAAAAAGTCTCAAGTAAAGCCAAAATTAATCCACTCTACTATCAGCAGAATATTTTAGAACCAATTTTTAAAGAAGAAATTCCAGCTTTATATGGAAAGGACATTGATAAAGTTGAGCTTCATATGGATAATGCCTCTAGTCACACGTCTAAATCAACTGCTGCTTATTTAACAAAGAAAGAATCAGAAACAGGAATAAAGTGTATCTCATTTAATGAAATACTTGCAAAATCACCTGATTTATCTCCAATGGATATTTGAGCTTTCAGTTTATTAAAACAAACCCTAGGAAACCGGCATCCAAGAACACTGAACGGACTTTCGAAAATGGTCCAAGAGGAATGGGGTAAAATTGACATGACAATACTAAGAAAAAGTTTAATTTCATGGAAAATTCAAGCTAGAGCTATTGTCAAGAACCATGGATATCAGACAGAAGCAAATCGCCGCAAAAAATACAGCATTTATACATAAAACTTAACTCACAAAATCGTTTCCATAAAGTGCAAATGACCTTCTGTAAGCTTGATTATAGTAGTGTCAACACTGCTCTGTGATCAACCTTTTATCAGAATAGTGTAGATGGTTTAAAACTCATGACAAACTGAATATTCTATTGAAGTTTTTACCATTTTTTGATTTAATTAGAAACCAATAAGTGCTTAGCTTTTATTATGTTTACTCTCAATAATGTAGTAGAAAAACTAACACAAAATAAGAAAAATTAAATTCCTGTTACTTAAATACATTACCAATTTTCATATTGCATATGAATGATACTTTACGATGTTAGGAAATATAAATTTACATAATTAAGACACAAGAAAAATTTAGGGGCCTAAATTAAAAAACTAATACAATAAAAAGAAACACACTTACAGTATTCCATTTTATCAGAGTTGGAACACTTGCAAGTCTCAGTTTTTCATCTTTTCGGAATTCATTATTTGGATTTTTCCAGCTGTAAAATAAAATCACATAAATATTCTTGAACATCACATATGCATAATGATTTCATAACTAGTTAAATTACGAACTAAAACTTCATTATTAAGGAACAAAAAGAACACTTCTTCAAGTAAGTCATTAAGTATTAAGGAAAACAAAAATACAACTGAAATACACACGATTCTCCAGAAATTGCTGTGCAAAAAAAAAAGATACAGGGAACATATAAAAATTGGAAAAAAAAATAAAATACACTGTGCGATTGATCATGGGTTAAAATTTACTAATTTGACAATATTAAAGATTAAATGATGCTATGAAAGCAGTTAACTTTCTTGCAAAAATTGCATGACCAAGAATTATCAATCACCTTTAAGAAAATTATTTAATCTGGAAAATTGTTTACAATAATTTAAATTAAGAGGGGGAAAAATTGGCGTGGATTATACGGCGCTGCGGATTATGCAACTTAAAAAAAAAAGGGGCTTTGCCATTAATACAGCGCTAAGGATTATATGCAGGAAAATACGGTAAGCGCAAATCCACAAATCTTATTTTAATTATGTATATGCGGGTTTGGTACAGATGTGTTTGACGCACCTCGTTGCCGATTTTGTGTTTGGTGTGGCAGCCATGTGATTTTGGCGAGATTTTGTTATTTTGTGGCAACCCAGTTTGAACGTCTAGTTGTGTGTGTTTGTTTACGTGATATAATATGGCAGCCATGTTGTTGCGAAATATTAATGACGTATTTTGGATAGTATTAGATGTAGATTTTACTTTGAGTTGCCAATTTGTGTTTTTGTTGCTTTTAGGATTTTGTTGTTGCCAGATTCGGGTGTGTCTTGTGTCATTTTAGGCACTGTGAATGGTTTTTTTTAACGTTCTTTAGTGTAGTAATATTATGTTGTGGCAATGGTTTTTGAATTTTTCGTTCATGTTTGAATTCGACTTTTAAGTTTCAGCTAGGATGCAGCTTGGATACAATAATCTGGTTGTATATTTTAATTTATTTTTGTTCATTTATTTATTATCTGTGCAGTATTTAGTGTAATTTAGAAATATCAGGGGATTTTAGTGTCTAAAATAGAGGCGATATAATGGAAATAGATCGTTTGAATTTGTGCTGTAATATATGTTTAATAAAGAAATATATATTTAACCTAGGTGTTTTTTATGTTTATTTAAATTAGTTATTATTAGTTGGACTGACTAGTTGTATTATACTGACTTTTTTAGCGGAGGTTGGAGGGCGGCAGTCCCCCCACCTAACAAATTTCTCATTAATTTTAAGATTTTAGTTTTTGTATTTATACAGCCGTTTTTAGATATATATTTTTAATACAGCCGTTTTTAGATATTTTTGTGTATGTTTTAAAGTAGCGGTTAAGCATTTCTGTTTAGGTTTTGAATTTTAATACAGCCGTTTTTAGATATATTTGCATATGTTTTAAAGAAGTGGTTGAGCATTTCTGTTTAGGTTTTGAAGTTTAATACAGCCTTTTTTGATATTTTTGCGTATGTTTTAAAGTAGCTGTTGTGGATTTGTGTCATGTTGTTTTGACTGGTTGAGTAGTCAAAATATTGAATATCTAGATAGCTAAAGTATTGGTAAAAATAGACACATTTTAACTGTAGGTAAGTGTTTTAAAAGTCAACTAATTTATAAACTAATGCTACTAAAAGCCAAAATGAAATTAACAGAAAAAAATAAAGGTTAATATTTGAAAGAAAAAAAAAAAAAAAGTCTTACTAATTTCGATCTCCAACACAGCAATAAATAAATGTACTATCACTGGGAGCACTCTTTAATCCCTCCTGGATAATAGGTTCAGCTGTAAAATAGATTAAAAGTCAAAAACATTCATAGTTAAAATAAACAAAGAGAATAAAATACTAAGGATTAATGTTGATATCATGATAAACTGATAGAGAGAATTATCACCATACCATACAGTTATACACATAATTAACATTTTATATAGTCAATATAGGTCCTGGTTTCAATTCTTTTCAAGTACATTTCAAAAATTTTTAAGTAATAACCTATTCATTGTAAACAAAAAAGTGGCTATCATAATAGTTATAAATATGTCATTATTTGTTTCCATGTTTTGATTTATCATAAAAAAAAAAATCTAGAGCTTATTTTATGTACAATTGACGTAGATAAAACAGATCATATAAAATATAAGTTGGTCAAAATGTTTATGAATCACAATTATAATACAGGAATACTTATTTTGGCAAAAAAGGGTGAATTAAAACACACATTTTGGGGCTCTTTTAAATTATATGTAGATTATAAAAATTCTTATATCATCAAAATTGATTTTTAAAAAACAAAATTATAACGGCAGACAATTACTAACAAATATTGCTATTTTCCCTCATTTTGTTGACTGTACTATAGCCCAACTTTTCTTGTAATATGAACTAATTAAAACCAAATTGTTAATTGTTGTTCATTGCCTATACTTTCTACCTCATTAAATAATTTTTTGAGTTTTGTGATATCTCTCAACCAAAAATCCTTAAATTCATCAGCATCAAAGCTTAGAGACCTGAAACCAAAATATGGTGTTAAAAATATATATACTTCTCAGGAGTTTTAATTTTTTAGCAATAATTAAAGACTTGTAAAGACCATAAGAAACGTGTATATGATTACTAAGAAAATAATTAAAGATATTTCAATATTAATCTCTTCATATATTTAAATAATTCTTTTCTAACCTAAATTTATAAATCAAATAATAGTAATACAGAAAACACATGAAATTATCTAAACCATGCTTTTGTTTTTAATCAATGAGTATATAACATAGCAGACATAATTAATACATTAATGTAACAAAACTTATGATACAGACATACATTATTCTAACAAATTTGACATCAATTTAACGGCTTAAAGAAAATATGAATTTGGCAGTCTTGAGCAAATTTAAATAATCTAATCTAAGAGCTAATTGAAATAGACCAATAATTACAGTTCTACTATAATTTCCAGCAGCAAATCAAATCATAGGCAATCATTTCCATGCTTTTCCAACTTTACCTTATTAACTTGTAGAGTTAATAAACAAGAGAACTAAAACTATCTTTCAACTGTTAGATGAGTTTTAAAAGTTACTAAATCTGCAGAAGATCAAAGCATTTTTTTCTTACTATTATATACATCCAACTCTTTTTTCACACAGTAGATACATTCATCATAAATATGTGTAAAAAAAGATACGTTTCCTATGGTAAAATGGGGAATACATTCCATGTTGTCCGAAAACCGTGTAAGGTGAAATAAAGAACCATATATAGTTTGAAAAACTGTGTAAAAAAAGTAATGATACTACTGTAAAAGTTCTGATACACATACATATGTACATATACATTTTCATTGAGTAATTAAGTTCAAAATACATAATTCATAAGTAAAATTAGTAGTGGAAAAAAAAACAACCCTAGAAACTTCAAATAAAAATACTAGGTTAATCCAAAATTAAGAATAAAAGTATTCGAATTTAAAAAAATATTTCACTGCTACTTGATAATAAGCACAATTGTTTACGATGAACTGGACCAAAATTGCTATCTTGTCATATTCTCTCTACAGTATATACTTTATAAATATACTATACATATCTAAAAATATATTATTTATTAAAATGAATATTTTTAAACACAATTTTGTTTAACATAAAACATAATTAAATTCTAAATAATTGACATAAAAATGGCAACATAATAGAAGTAACTTTATACTCGCCTCCACTTAAAGTAAGGAAATATTTGTCATCAAACAATTAACATGATCTATTCTACATAATTCATTTCCTAAATTAAGATTATTAACATTTTTACTATAAATTAGTTCTAATATGTACATACATGTGTACTTACAAGATAATGATTTTGAAATTATGTTAGACAAAATAAAGCATGTAAAAAAGAGACTTCTTTGACCGTGTAACTTCAAATTCGTGTAAAAAGAGTTGGGTGTACATATCGTGAGGTTACAGGTGAAACACACTAAATCAAAAAACATGATTTTGAGAAAACACGGATCAAAGATTTTTTTCTTTAACTTCTTTGGTACTAACATTATTAAATCAAATTAAGTTATAGCACTGGCATTTTTGTGCTAACTATGACCAGTCTTGGCTCTCATATGCTTATTTTATATTATTATCTTCAGGATGGTTAGCGTGTTTTCCCTATACAAATTACTAGGCTAGAGTACTTAATGTGATTACAAAACTTTGAAAAAAATGAAATAAATAAAGATATGACTTAGTGGGTTTCACCAGTAGAAACATCTCCCTTTTCTGGTCAAGATCCAATAATCGATAATTTTGACTTAGCATTTTTAACTTGTAACCCCACAATATAATGTTTTAATAGCATTTCCAATCTGTATGTTACCTATCTCTAGCAGTTATAGAGAAAAAAATGTTTAATTACATATGACCATTTTTTCACTGCTTTAACACTGGCATAGTTCTTGGTTTAGAGAAGAAATAAATTGCTCCTTCCATTAAAATCTACTTCAATTTGAGAAAGCTTTTAAAGAGAAAAATTGTTGCTTTATGTTTTTTTTTCTTCATCGGCAGGTTATGTAAGTTGGAGTGACTTAACCAAAGTAACTTTTAAGGAATATTTTCCAATTCAGTAGAGGGAATTCAATTTATGGGAGGGTTAATTATAAGAAAATTAATAATGATATTTTCTCAAACTGATTTTTAGGATAATTGTAGGTGGGAGAAAGATTATCTCCAAGCAGAAATTATTAAACTTTAAATGGATAATAAATTATGAAAACAAACCTTTATAAGAAAAATCATTATAATTATAATAAGATAAACATAAAGTTAAACACATTTAATCCATTTATGTAATGAATCATATAAGATTAAAAATCAACCTAATTTTATGATAATACAATTAGATATAAACATTATTATTTATAATTCTATTTAGTCATGTGAGAACTATATTTAACTTTCCCCTGATGTAGGGGGAAAAAACAAAAACTAGATTTAAACAAAATATCCACAAACACCATAAAATACACAATTTTATTTTCTTAAGAAAAAAAAATCAATTTTAGTAGGAAATTAAAATTATTTCTCAGTGTCACAGAAATTATTTGAAACTTTTAACTTGAAAAATATTTAAAGAAAATTGATCATAGTTTTTAGGGGTCATTTTAGCAAGTTCAAGAATTTTTGAGAAAATGTCAATCAGTTTTTTTTGTATAAAATTCTTACAAGATCACTTCTGACGTTTCAATGCATTTTCACGTTTTTTAGAGTCTATCTTTCATATTAGTTTTAATTTTTTAAAGATTTCATCTTTTTTTCAAAATCCATTTTAAAATCTTTAAATTACCCTTTAAAAAATATTTTAAAACGATTTTTCTAAAATACTTCAATGCAGCTCTCCAGTAACCAACCATCCTTGCGCCAAAATGATTACAGAATTCCTGCAAAAAGTGACACGAAAGCTAGATAAAAGATACCTTATTACTGCACTGGTAAACTTTAAAAAAAGTTTACTAACTTAAATTCTTACGGAAACATTTTTAATTGATATATTTTAACTCGAATTCTACAATTGAAAGAAACGTCAAAAATTTATATATATATATATATATATTTCACTATCGTTGGTGCAAAATCTATCATACGGATTACATGTGAAAATATATGCCTGAGAAACAACACCAAAAATCTCCACTGCAGAACTATCCCTTAAAAAACTTACTAAAATGTGTCAAAATTGCTTAGAAAAACTAGTTTCTGTTTACCAGCTACACAATCAGGACACCAACTAGCGCCGCTAGCATCCTTAGACCCGGAGAATAAAACGAATAAAGCTTCAGAATTTGAATTTTCTTGAATCGCTTTCATAACAGCATCATATCCATCGACATGAATAGTTTTCACCATTTTAACTTAAAATATTAAAAAAAAAAGAAATATGACTAAAAATTTGACAAACACAAATCACGCGGATTAAATTCAAAAGTTGAGAGGTTGAGGTGTTTCATCGTTCCTAATTCAAGGTACAGAAATAAAATTTACAATTTTAAAATCATTTCTCTATTGACCCTAACACTGATTCGACAAATGAACTCTATTTATGATTTTTAAAATTCTTTAGACAAGGAAAAGAAAATAAATAATTGTTTAAATTTTTTTTTATGCATGAATTCATTAGATATATTTTGCGTGAAATATCAAAGTTTCGTTTGGAATTTAAGGAAATGATAAAAATTCAGGAAACAGGATTGATATGCTCTCTATTTTCCAGTTGAATGAAACACTTTTTTTTTTTCCATCACAGCCACTCCTCTAATCACTTCTCTATGACAACCACAGTTATATGCTTTAACTGTAGTATAATATGTTTACATTTGAAATGAGAATCGAAAACAACATGTGTGTTGCTGTAATCTAAGTTTATTTTGTACATTCAAATTTCTGTTCATAGTTTTCTCACTTCATGCATTGAAAAATACACCTTAGCATAAATTATTGTTCAGGTATCTCATTTTGATTTCAAGTTTCTACACAAATATGGCTAATTCTGATGCAGATACACCTTCTGATACATTTAAACTTCCTCAGCCTGTACCTCACAAAGAATCAACTGACGAATCAGTGAGCACTAAAAATATTAACTTTGATAATGCTTTGACTGTTGATCTTAAAAATGAGGATGAATCTGATTCCAAAAAAGGGAATCCTAAACCTGTTAAGAGTCGTGTAGATGTACCATTGCCGTATAAAGAACCGGCATGGAGTGGTGTACCTCCTTCGCTATATAGTTTTGAAATCATTAAGAATGGAATTTTTGTGGAGACCTATGACATTAAAAGCTCGTTAGTTGTTTTAGGACGTTTAGATGTCTGTAATATTATATTTGAACACCCCTCTGTGTCACGATATCATGCTGTTGTTCAATATTGTGAAGGCGATTCTACTCATAAAAAAGGCTTTTATTTATATGATTTAGGAAGTACTCATGGAACATTTCTCAATAAAGAGAAAATTACTCCCAAAATATATTACAAGCTTAAAGTTGGTTATGTGTTGAAGTTTGGCGGGAGTACCAGATTACACGTATTTCAAGGACCTGATGAGGATGAAGATGAGGTAGAAAAACAAATTTTGCCCAAAGTAGAAGAGGATATATGTACGTGGGGAATGGGTGAAGATGCTGAGGAAGAAGAAGATTTAACAGAAAATCCTTTTGCGCTTTCTACACCTAATGAAGAGTTATACCTGGATGATCCTAAAAAAACTTTACGTGGGTGGTTTGAACGGGAAGGGTATGAACTTGAGTATGATGTTGAAGAGAAAGGTTTTAAAACTTTTTCTTGTCGAATTCAGTTGCCCATAGATAATTCTTCAGGTGATTTTATGCCAGTTGAAGCTTCAGTAAGTGGAAAAAAGAAAGAGGCAGTCATTGCTTGTGCTTTAGAAGCTTGTCGTACTTTAGATCGCTTGGGATTGCTTCGGCAATCACATCAGGAGAGTCGCCAGCGAAAGAAAAAAAAGTGGGAAGAAAATGATTATTATGATAGTGATGAAGATACTTTTCTTGATAGAACAGGTACTATTGAGAAAAAGAGAGAAATGCGAAAAAAGACAGAAAAGAAATCTGAGGCTGAAACTTTTGAATCAATTGAAATAAAATTAAAAGCAGTCACAGATGAAATAAATGAAATCACAAGCAAATTATCTATTTCTAAAACTGATTCTAAAAGTGAAAAGAACTCAGAAGATGATACACTAGAAGCTTATATGTCCACATTATCAGATTCAGCTGATATGGCCACTGATAAAATTGAAAGGAGGAAACTTAGATTCAAATTACTTGAAGCTGAAAAAGAGAGAACACATTTAGAAAAGTTGTTGGACATAGCAAGGCCTACTAAACTACCTCCTGTTGCTAAATATCCAGGTATGATAGGCAAACGTCCAAAGTCTAAGTTTCAAAACCCTCGTCTTAAATCTAAAGAAACCACCATTGCTAAACCACCTTTACTAAAACTTAATGAAAATGAAGAGGAAATTGAAGATGACAGTGATACAGAAAATATTGCCGAAGCTATCGTAAATAAGGATGTTGTTGAAACTGCTGGAAATTTGGATGTTTCTGAAACTTTAGAATCAAACTCTGTAACATCTCCATTGTCAATTAATTTAGAATCTAAAGAGAAACTTAATGAGGTATTTGACTCTAAAAAGAAAGAAACTGAAATTCCTAAAACCTATGGTTTAATTCTTAATCCTACAAACAATGATGAAATTACTACCACTTCTAAAAATGAAAATGAATCTGACCTGAGATCCATTGCAAATTTGAAGAAGCGTCTTATTGGATGTGAAAAGCCAGAAACTTTTACTGAAACATCAAATGAAGATATTTCTCCTTCAAAAAAGAGAAAAAAAGGTAAAAAAATTGAGTCAAGTATTGATGTATATACAACAGGGAATGCTGAATATACAACTTGGGTACCCCCATCTAATCAAACTGGTGATGGTATGACACATTTGAATGCAAAATATGGTTATTGATAAATGTATCCTAATGTAATAAAAGTTTTATTTGAAATGATATTTGGTGTATTTAAAAAAAAAATTGTATTTCTGAACACCAATTTATTGATTTTTTGGTAATTTTCTTGATAATTAGAAATGTAGTATGAAAACAGAAGTTTGTAATAGTTTTTATGTTTTCTGTTGCATTAAAATGCTTTGTTTTATTTTATTCAGTGTTAACAGCGTACCTTCAGTTCTACCTTCAGTTCTCTTTTCTTTAAATTTTACTTTATTTTTAAGATTTGAAATTTGTTAAATAATCATTTAAGATTTATGAGCTGTTACTAGTGGTAAGCTCTGTAGTGGTTACTAAACTTCTATTTGAATTTCTCATAACATGTTGTCCTGTTGTTTTGAATGTAGACTACTGTTGGTCTTCCTGTTCTTCTCTATTTATAAGGAGATTAATAACTTGATCAATCCAGTTTTCATAGGCAATTGTATAAAACATTTGAGGCATCCTTGAGATAAATATTAAAACAACTGTCGAAGAGAAAAATTGTTGAATGTTTTCACATTTATTACTGTTCTACATTTTCTTCCTTTTGCTGCTGTTAGTAAAACCTATCTGAAATGACTTGATCATTGTATACTTGAGTGATATTTTTGTAGGTACTTTTAAAACATCAGGTTTCCAAATGTTTTATAGAATGTAGTACCATAGATGCTGTTCAGGCCCTGATTTTCCATTAGGCCTGGTAGGTCCGGGCCTAGGGCCCCCCAAATGTTGGGGGCTCCCCCAAAAATTTTTTTAAAGAAAATAAATCTCCAATTCAAATATTTTTTTATTTTAACTTTTTTAATAGCAATTTTTTTATATATCCTTTCAAAATTGATTGATTGGTTCATCATATTTATAGTTATATATATAGTTCATCATATGTATGTTATAGTGTATATAAGGGATTAATAAGTTTTTCTGGTTGCATTGTATTGGTGTTTTAATGAAGTTAATATGTTGTATTGCTTTTTGTTATTTGATAATGTTCTAGGCTTCTATGCTTCAAATAGCCAATTCTTGGTAAAATGGTACTTTTACAATGATTCGTGATTATTATTATTATTTTTTTTTGTGTGTCAAATTTGAAAATTTTATGCCCACATCAGTGTTAGGGGGCCCCCATCCCGAGTTGTGCCTATAGTCACAATCGGACCCTGTGCTGTATGTAACTGTATCCTTAAAAGATAGTGAATAGAGGGTTTATTTGAAAAGAGCATGTGAAAAGTGTCTTAATTCCCGTTTTGCATGTACATACTTTATTCATTTGCTTAAAAATCAGGTTACTCAGTGTTTATGAAATAGTATACAAATTTGTCTTGAATAGAAATGCTACTTGATATGAATGTGATAGTAACATTTTCTATTTAAATTGTTTATATTAATGCTAATTCTTAAGTTAGTAAGTATAAAATTTCTTGCTTTGTGATTTTTTTTTTAGTATGCTTATGAATTTTTAAAAATCTTTACATAGCTTGTATAAAGCCCAATAATTTAAAGCTGATGTATGGAAGAAATAAAACATAGATTATTTCAGTGTATAACTTTGTATTTAGAATAATTTTTTGTGAGTATTCATGACCTTCTATTAAACTTTTCACAATGAATGTATAGATATTGTCTTGTAATATAAAGACCTTAAGAACTCCATATTTTCAATTATGTTTTTAAAAAGTACTTATTTTTGCTTTTAAGTCCTTAAATTTTTTCTTTTACTCTCTGGTTCTTAAAAAACACTTATTTTTTAGTTGAAATATACAAATTTTCAGTTTATTGCTGTCAATGATTGTCTTTATGAAAATGCAGATTATAGTTTTTCTGCATGTTCTCTTTTTGTACAATTATTAACCAGGATGAGAGGGATTATATATATTATCACTCTCACCTTCCACTAATATTTTAAGTACAGTGGAACCTCGATCCATTGTTTTTAAAGGGTCCTATTCCACTAATTGATAAATGCAGGAAAACTATAGATACAGGAACAAAGAAATATTATCAGAACTGGATGAAATAAATGACACATGGGAAAACAATGTTTCAAAAAATAATTGATCAAGGTTCCACTGTATATATATATAAACTGTTGGTTTGCTCTAATAACTCGCTATCACTTTGCTTACCAGTGTAAATTTGTCAAGTTAATTGCAAAGATAACCAAACAGATTGCAACTAGTAAAATTAATTTTAAAATATCATTATTAATATTCAGAATTTATTGAGTTCATTTAAACATTATGATAAGGTTGTATAAGAAACTAAAAATGAAATAATTTTAAAATTCTAATCTTTGGAAACAAAATACAATTTAAATTATCTTTTAGGTCCTTAAAAATGCTAGCACAGGACTTTATAAAGTCCTTAGGAACTCCTCATTTTTGATTTTGGAAAATGAGTATGACTCCTGATCAAAGGATCTGCATATGTAATATGTACTAAAAAGTTTTCTCTAATAATCATATTTATTACATACTCCTTTAGTTTGTTTCATAGAAGACTAAATGCAGTTTGCAGAAAAATTTTAAGTGAGGAAAAGTCTGAATGGGGTATTAAATGTGATAGGATGACAAAATATGTTGTCAGACTGCAGATTACTTACTGCTTGTTGGATGAACATGTTTGATACTTTTTGTGGAAAACCAGTTGGGTGGTGTACTGTAAATTTTGAAAGTCAGAAAAATTGTTTGTATCCTAATGTTAATAGGGGAGGCAGTCGTCTTAATACTTAGATTCCCAAGTAAATTTTTTGTAATTTTTTATTAAACATATTTTAAGAGTATGATATTTTCTTTTTTGGAAAAAATTGGCCCTAAACAGTTTTTTTTTTTTTTTTTTTTTTTTAAATATTAATTTATTAAAAGGCTCAAATGTGCTTTAGAAGATACTTGAAAACCACATAGTACCAATCTGATTGAAACACAGTGTTCCATCAAGAATCAGACTCAAAATTGAATAAAACAATAGCAATGTTTTGATAAACTAATAAGGTTAAGGTATAACTGAAATTTTCATTTCTCTTGCTTAATATTAAAGTTTATTAAAATGAAAATTTGAAAATCTATGCTTATAAAACTTATGAAAGTTTAATGTATTCAAAATTTGATAATATTCAGTTTACAGTGTTTTGAAAAAATAGTTATTGTAAACTCCTATGTAAAAAGAACAATGTAGCATCCAACACTCCCTAAAAGCAACTGACCTGCTAAATAGTGGAATGAAAATCCTTTCGTATGTACCTGTGTATAAGGCTGAGAAATACAAAAATTTAAATTAGTTTCTATGGACAATATTCTGCCTTCAATGAATTATATATTTGTTGTCATTTGTTTTACAGGTTTCAGGTTCTTAATAAAGGATGATACTATAATGTATAGTAGTTGAGGACTGTTGAACACAGTATTTCTTGGATTATAGTTATGGCATTATGCAAGATTTAAGAGTTCCCCTTGATTTTAAAGGGTTTCTTATGTGTAATTCTCTTTTACATACATAAGTCACCTATGGCTGACAGATTTTGTAACTTCTGCTAATTCCCATCAGTACATTAGTTCAATTTAATCAAATTCTTTGAATGTCTTTTATTTTAAAATGGTAACATATTTAAATAATGCCAAGCAAACTGGTTGCAAGCTTTTTCGTTTATCATGAATTTACCTGTCAGTTATCAAGCATTTGAATTATGCATTGCACTTTTATAAATTTTGCTATAATGTTAAAATTTATCATTAAGTTGAATTTCTAATGAATGACGAAAAGGATAATCCTTAAGAATATAGTGTTTAATCATAATTGTGAGGTTCTTGCATTTTATTTAAATTTGCATTAATTTTTTTTAATTAGTAAATGAAGGCTAAACTAATGAATCACTTCTGAGGCAAAATTGATGATTGTATTTACCATTGGTTAACTTGAAGCCAAATTACAATTTCACTGCCCTCTTATCTGCAGAACAAAAACTGCAAAGTTAATTTTTCTGTTGTAAAATTTTAAAAGTATCTTTTTATACTTTTTTATACATGCTCTTGGGCCATTAAATTACTCTTGTAACATTAAGGTTTTGTGAGAACCAGAATTTTTACCCTTTGCCTCTGTATTTTTTATTTGTACATGAATGTTTTTTCCTTTTTTGTGTTTTTCATAAAAAGTCTCTTCCATTTTCTTTTTCGTATTTAAAAGAATCTGTTTCTCAATTGACAAAAACCACCAAGTTTCCTAAGCTTTTCTTGACCTTGTCTGGCTCTCTCAGATCCAAATGTCTAAAAGGAAGTGAACGCTCTTATGTGACAAAATGATTTTTGATGTTTATCACACAAGCTAATAGTTGTAACTATAGTACAGAGTTACTACAAAAGAATCATTCATTCTCAAAACCCGATTTATTGAAAAGTATTATACTTACAAATATGATTGATATATGAAAATAACCACAAAATATTAAAGTTTTATGGTCACTCTACAAATGTTCTATGTGTGCCCCCTTGGTCACTAGTGCTGCCACGCCACCTGGTGTACAAACTTGAACTAGTGCTGCCACACCTCCAGGTGGTTTTGTAGGACATTGTTTATGTACCCCCCACTACCAAAAACGATAGAAGAGCTGAAGAAATGGATTAGCGATGCATTGATGAACATTGACGCGATCACGCTACAAAATGTGTGGAATGAATTGAACTACCGCCTGGACGTGTGTCGTGTGACCAAGGGGGCACACAGAAAATTTGTAGAGTGAGCATAAAACTTGAATATTTTGTGGTTATTTTCATGTATCAATCATATTTGTAAGTATAATACTTTTGAATAAATCGGGTTTTGAAAATGAATGATTCTTTTGTAGTAACCCTGTACTTGCTCGCACGGTCCAATTATGAGGTTCTGTTTTAGGGCTTTAGTCCTTGTTCACATTGTATCCGGAGTGTAGCGTCAACATTAGGGCCTGTTCACATAGAATCCGTCAGCGTCAGCGTTGCTTAACAATTTCGTTGCTAATCGTTTGGAGGTTTGTAATTGGTTAAATATATTTCATTACGAATAACGCTAACGGATTCTATGTGAACAGGCCCTTACTGGTATCGAAATAATTTTAACCAATCTCATGACTTGTCGTTTCGCAGTCTGTGGTTAAAAAATTTTCAATACGAGCAAAGCTAACGCTACGCAATATTCCAGATGTAAAGTCAGCAACGTCTTAAGAGC
The DNA here is from genome assembly GCA_907164885.2 of Dolomedes plantarius. Taxonomy (NCBI): domain Eukaryota; kingdom Metazoa; phylum Arthropoda; class Arachnida; order Araneae; family Dolomedidae; genus Dolomedes; species Dolomedes plantarius. Next base: position 120,698,659 of record OU015502.1, read on the forward strand.
TGTTGATATTTAATCCGGAGCGTTAGCGTAAAAATTTTAACCAATTAGCGCCAACGGAATCTATAACGCTGACCTTGATGGATTCAATGTGAACAGCTCTTTTGTCGTTCACATTGAATCCACCAGCGGATTCAATGTGAACAAGGCCTTTGTCTCGGAACATACGAAATTAGCGTTACCATGACGTACTTTTGTAAAATTTACTAAATTGTTATCGATTAAGAATAAAAGTCACGATGACGACGTTTTCCCATGGCGATATTTTCCTATCTCCCGAGACAAAGGGCCTGTTCACGTAGGAGTCCGGTAGCGGAAGCATTAAAGTATTGAAATATATTTAACCAATGACAAACCTCAAAACGATTAGCAACGACATTTTTAACGCCTATGATTGGTTTTATTTCCGTCTCAGCGCCATCTTTCTATTTACGCTTCCGGTACCGGACTCCTATGTGAACAGGCCCTAAGGCTCTGTTCACATTGCAGCCCGTTAACGTTAGCGTAAAAGTATTGAAATATATTTAACCAATGACAAACTTCCAAACGATTAGTAACAAAATTGTTAAGGCCTATGATTGGTTTATTTCCGCCTCAGCGCCATTTTTCCTTTTACACTTACACTAACGGACTGCAGTGTAAACAAGCTTTAGGACCTTAGTCTGAAAAAGAAATTGCGACCTATGCGAAGTCGAGAAAATGGCATCTTTTCCAACTGTTTAATAATAGCGTAACTCAATTTAAAATTTAATGTACATTTCCCTCATAACACCCCTAAGGGCCTGTTCACATAGGAGTCCGGCAGCGGAAGCGTAAAAGGAAAGATGGCGCTGAGACTGAAATAAACCATAGGCGATAAAAATTTTGTTGCTAATCGTTTGGCGGTTTGTCATTGATTAAATATATTTCAATACTTTAACGCTTCCGCTACCGGACTCCCATGTGAACAGGCCCTTTTTATTCACGGACTTTTCATTAATGCAGAACCAATAAATCGAAAAGTATGGCCCTTGATTGAATTACCTTTTTAAGGCCAGTGGCAGATCATTGCATAGGCACAAGAAGCACGCGCTTTGGGCCTTCGAAAGTTAGCAGCTTCGAAATGAGATACATTCTTAGGGGCCCCAAAACTACGTTGCCCTTGGAGCACTCCAAGTGCTTGATCCTCCATTCCCTCCTCACGTTGTTGTGGAATTGCTAATCAGCTAACCTACTGAAAGTTCGACTCGCAGTTTAGAGTAGGGTACGGAGGCGTTGGTACAACTTAGATGATCAATGCTATGCCCTTTTATTTTTTAAAATCACGTCCGATCGTCGACATATTTTACTAATAATTAATTGATATGGAGTATTAAATTTTCATATCACTAGCATTGTCTTAGCTTTGCAGCTAGTCTAGTTACCGTCGAATACGAATACGCTCCACTGGTATTGACTCTAACTCAGACAAGCTAACTGATTTTTGAACTTTATAAGGTGCTAGTAAGGTGCTTATTTTCAATTATTTTAAATGAATGTTAATACTTTTATGACACGCCCTTACTAACAATAGAAAGAATCGGTAAAATTTGCTGTATAAATGTATATATTTGCATAAACCACTCTGCGTGTTTCAAGCAATGTTTTTCACCATCAGGCAATCTTAAATTTTGCTTCTCAATTTGTTCTTTCCTTCGTGGGATAGATTGGTTGCATCTTGTCAGTCATCAGTAAAATTTTAGATTAATTACGCTTTTGTAATTCTTTCCCTCCAGTTTATTAGTTGGCCATTCCATGCTGAGGAGCGTTTAACAAGAGCAAAACACAGCAACTCATGGTTGTTGTGTATACAGAAGATGTATATCTTAAACATTTTTCCGTACTGATCAAGGCAATTTCCGGCGATTGTACCCCTCAGGTGGTTTACCTACTTTATGTAAACACGGGTGTCGCAATCCCGAGGTACCCCAGCGAACTATCTGTCCTTTCCTTTTTCCTCTCCTCTCTTCCTTTACTTTTTCTTTATTTTCTCCCTCGGTGCGGTTCCTCTTCTAATGGAGGCGAGGGCACCTCATTAGAAGTTGTTGCCTCTCTGTTGCTTCTAGCTTCTAATGACGTGTATATCACCCACGTGTTTGCCGTGCGTGGAGACCCGTGTCCCTGGAAAAGGGAATCCTGGCAGTTGAGGGACAGTTTTGGTAACACTGCTTTGGCCCCCGTTTCAGGTAAACGGGAGGTACATAGTGGTTCCCTATTGTATCAATCGGCTGGTCGTTGACTTTGTCTTCGGCTAGGAACCAAGCAATCGTTACGATTACTGGGCATCTCGCTAAGGGTGGAGTCTGCTTCAGGGTCGCTTCGTGAGCGTATAGCTCTCGGCTAGCACCGGTGCAGGATCCTGCATTCCCTTGTTGGGCTCCATGGTGGGTGGTGCGGCCGAGATCTGAATTTTATCCCCTTTGCTTATGGGTACTTTAAAGCAAAATCCCACGGTGAGGGGTAAGTCACCAAAAGCAAATGTTCAGACCGGTTTTGTTAATACTCGTTTTTTTATTATGAAAAGAAAAGAAGGTACATTTAACAACGTATTTCCGTTTCTGATACATAGAGGGCTACAAAGTTTAATTGGTGAACCAAAAGCAATTAAAAAACTTCGATCGGGAGACTTATTAGTTGAAGTATCGTCACCACAACAAGCCGCCGTTATTTCGTCATGTCAGTGTTTAAGCCAAAATTACCGTCTTAGTATCTGCCCATAGTTCTTTGAATATGTCACGTGGCGTTGTATCGGAATCTGTTTTCCTGGATACTCCGGATGACGATATTTTAGAAAATTTACGCGACCAGCAGGTATCAGCAGTTAAACGTATCACAATACGTCGGGACGGAAAGGTACTTCCAACGAAGCACCTAATCCTGACTTTCGACTCGCTGGACCTTCCCAGTTATGTTAAAATGGCTTGGCTTCGTATTTCTGTGCGACCATATATTCCAAATCCACTGAGATGTTTTAAATGCCAACTCTTCGGACACTCCAAGGTTTCTTGTCGTGGTTCCATTACCTGCGCCCCTTGTGCAGAAGTTGGACACGACAGTGAAACTTGCGAAACATTTCCGCGATGTATAAATTGCGGAGGTGGTCATGTTGCTTATTCTCGTTCGTGTCCGAAATGGTTAGTGGAAAAGGAAATACAAACCATTAAAGTAACTAACAAGATCTCTTTCCCGGAGGCTAGGAAATTAGTGGATTCAAAAACACCTAGAGTCGGTGTGTCATACGCTGCCGCTGTTAAAAAAGTTATGAAATCTGCAAGTACACAAACCGATAATAATCCACCCAACCCCTCTGCTATCACTTCTCCATCTGCACATGGCAAAAACTGAAACAATCTCCGCCACCGTCCCGTCATCAAAATATTGAATCTAGAAAGGCACAACTGACGACACAACAGAAAAAAAGAGGCACCCCAACAGGCAACCTCATCTAAAAACAATTTTAAAACTGCCCAACCTTCTGGTCATCAAAATGTTGTTGAACCCAAACAGTCGTGCGCGTATCACATAAGTGCAGATTCACCAATACCTCCTAACCCAAAATAGGAAGAAAGTAGCTATTCCTAGAAAGAGCATTGGCCTTTCCAGGAAGGCGAAAGACCCTAATTATTTTAAAAGGCAATCAATATGTCCGCAGGGTCGCGGACAATGCGGATTTAAAACTGTATGTGTCCGATGACTCGGACAATGATGTTGTTTTCGAGGACTCTTAACTCCTCCTTTTTTGTTTCCCGTTTTTTCGCTTTCATCAGCTTTACTGTACTTTTATCACTTTTGCATTTATTTGCTCACCTTTTTTTTACACTCTAATATTTTATTTCACTGTTATTTTTTCATTTTCTCTAACCATTTCGAATACTCGTATATGACAGTTTTTATTACCTGTTTTATTTGACTCTTTTATAACAAGCCGTATATGGCTGTCCGTAACATCTATTATTTTGATTGATTTTATCACCGTGCGCATTTCACTGTTTTTACCACCCTTTTTTTATAGTCACCCTTTTTATCTTAGTATCTCTACGTCTTATTTTCTGCGCATTCATTCTACTCTTTACGAGTGTTTGGCGAGCTTTGTCCTCTCTGTGCCAGAAAACCTCGACGACTCCAAAAGAAAACTCGAACTCTTTTAAGCATCATCGTTCATACCGTTGAATCATTTTATCGGTGCTTTATATCATCGTTTTAGACATCTTTATATATCCTTATACTTTATATATCATTGATTGTATCATCAGTAGGGGAAACCCTTGTACCTAGGGCCACCATGGTTTATTTAAATAATTATTATTTTACAGCATTTTTACTCATTGGAGTGAGTGACAACATTGTTTCAAATCATAACAGCCATTTTTAAAGAAAGCAAGAAGAAGCTATAGTTAAGTAGAAAAGAAAGTCTTGATTTGATGGTCAAAACTAAATTTTTTTACTTCAATTTGAAGTCTTATTTTCTGAAATTAAGTGCAAACTTAGGTTTTAATGTATAGCAGATATTTTTTGTAATCATTAAAGGAAAAAATCATATAAAACAAAGTTTGGTTTCTGCAGGTCTTTGGCTATGGAAGCCATTTTGCCAAAAACAGCAACATCTTGTACCTAGGGCCATAATCTTGTCTTGTACCTAGGGCCATGGCCTCTGGTAGAAAAGAGGTGGACGAAAACTTGGCAAGTGTAGAATTCTCACTGATACCCCCGAGAAAAATGAAAATCAAGCACAATTATTGAAAAAAGTAATTGGTAAAAATAGGGTTACGAAATCTGTGTTTGAAACAGAAAATTTATGTGGGATCATTAAGAAGACAATGGAGAAAAAACATAAATTAGAAAGTGATGAAATAATAAACATTTCTTCCTTTAAGACATTGCCTACAATTAACATTTCTTCCTTACGAAGATTTTAGAAGTTGTGCAAGAAAGAAATAATGCATACAAATTGTTTTTTTTTATTGAAAACAACAATTTCAGTGTTTGGAAATAACTGGCCCTAGGTACAATAGTGTTATTGTACCCAGGGCCATTTGTAATTTTTTTTAAACTTTCGATATCATTTACAAGTTGTTTTTTTCTACACTTGATGTGATTTTTATTTAAAGAGAATAAAGCACGTAATGTATTCAAACTATTTTTATTATTGTAAGTTAGTTATAAGTAAAGATACTGCCATTTGAAAATAGCCGGCCCTAGGTACAAGGGTTTCCGCTATATATCATTTCTGTTTATAAATCACCTTTTTATCATGTTTACACAGGATTATGGTTTAAAATATGCGGACTTATATAGAATTATTCGAGTTTTACCATGTGTTTGGCGCAGCATGTCCTCTCTAGACCTTGCGCCATTAAACCCCAACCAACCATCCGGCGATTGTAGCGCTACCTTTTGGTTTCATGCAAAATTAAGTAATATTGAAGCTTGTTCTGAATGTGTAAGTTGCGTCGCTCTCAGCGGCCATTTTCAAGAGCCCATGTTGCGGCTTCGCTTTCAATAAATATATTAAATATATTTATTGAAATTTATTTCAATAAATACAGTCGAATCTCCATATATCGAACTCTTAGCAAATCTCCATGTTCATTACATAGAAAAATTGTTTCTATATATCGAAAAAATCTCTATATATCGAAATTTTTTTCAAGACAAATTGGGAGAATTTATTCCACTTTAGAATAAAATCTTCCAATTTTTGGCATTTGAAACAATACGTCGTGGACTTCACGCGGAAAATGTCCCTGATAAAGTTTTTAGTGGACTGAATAAATACGAACATTTCTTTGAACTTTCCGCAAAACTAACTGTTCAGCAAGATATTCGTAGTTTTTTTTAAAGAATGTAACTGTGATCATTGTAACCACTGTCTGCATTATTGTTTTTTTTAAAGATATGTAGTAATCAATAAATCTTTTATATTTATTCATTTTTTAGTTATTAACTTTCATTTAATGGGATTCGCCTATAAATTAGAAATGGAGTTTCGTATACGAAAATTGGCTTTAATTTTTTTTAGGAGAATTATGATAAGACTAAGCTCAATTCTATATATCGAAATTTCTATATATCGAATTTTTTTCGCGCAATTTGCTACTTCGATACATGGAGGTTCGACTGTATATTTAAATTATTTCAGTCCACTCGATTTAATTTATGTAATTTATTACCGTCCACTTGTCTCCCCTCCACGAAAAACATGTTGAATTTGTTTGTGATTGAAATTGCATTTCAAAAATCGTGATAAATTTACTGCTATAGTATTTCAGAGTTGTTGATTCAGAGCTGGCGAATTGCGTATTACAATTATTTATTTTGATTATTGCGCATTTTTCAATAATCAAAATTCTCCAGCGAAGTTACAGTTAAGTGTAATTCAGTGAAGTCAATGAAGTATAATTAATTTTATAACATAAAAGCCCATTTTAAATACATAATACTTAAAATGTCAGATGAATCAGGAGGGATTTTGTCTTCTTATCAGTTAATGTGACAAACACAAAGAAAGGCTTTTGTTTACAAATAACACGATTTCTTAACGGGCAATATTCTATACTCCACTGTTGTCTGCCAATGAGACGTTTCAAAGCATTTACAGTTTGTCCATGGCCAAACTCGTCTATAATGTTGATGTTTTATTTAATAGCATAAGCTTGAGTTTCATCCCCATGGTGGAAAAATGTCCGATGTCATCGATATTCCTCGCTTGACGCACGTACATCTATGGGACCAGGCACCGGCACAGTAACCAGCAATTTGTCCTCTTCTCTTGCAAAGATGGCTACATGCTAACCAATTTAATGGGCATACGTTTCTGTTGACTGGTGGCGTTGATGCTATTAGAGAGGCTGAAAAGAATAGATAAAGCTTAAGATTAAAATTTGCTCCGTTCTTTCAAATTTTTGTTGGAAGATCCTTTTTTTACACTACAATTTAAGTAATATACAAGGTTTCAGTAGAGATATAGTCACCGCTGAGTATTTCTACAGAGCTAGCAGATTTCGGGGTATATAAGTTAGTATAACATTTGTAGGAGCAATGCAGCAAACCGTCATCAAAGAGTAAACAATTATTTTTTACTAGGAAAGATTATCTCTGTCTGTTATCATCCGATGCCAGTGAAAAGAATAATGGCAAATAAAATTTATTTAGATCATTACGTCTTTTATTATAACGAATGTGAAAAGAAAAGCTGCATCTCGTCCACTAAAATTGCTACAAAGGAAAACAACGCTCGGCGGGCTCGAGGTAGCCTTGTGGTAGCGCGCTGGCTTTTGGTGCTGAGGGTGCTCAGATCGAATCCCCATTAAAATGCCTCCATGTCTAGGCCGGATATGTGAACGTTAAATTCGTAGACTGGAAAGTCCCTCTATGAGGGGTGAGAGGGTACGATCCTCCCAGATGTCGCCCCTGGGGTTGGTTACGAATAAATACAGTTCTTAGGGACAATATATCGAATTTCACCGTTAGTTGGTAAGTGTTAACCGCTCCCTTACATTGTGGTGAATGAGAAGGTTGATTGAAGCCGCTATCAGATCACAAAAATACACGCAGCACAACTATGCGGAAGTTGTCAGAGTGAGTAGGGTTGCAAATTTGAACTGAGGGATGAGGGAAATTCTTTGAGAATGGAGACGTTATCTACTATGGAGGAGTGCTTGCTCCTTTTTCATTGGTCGAGGAGAAAATGTTTTCTGTTTCCTGGAGCACTACTGCTTCTGAAGCAATAGCTTCGCGGGTATTTTCGGCTTTTATCACACACGGCTTTTGTCCCAACAATCAGTGGCGTAGCGAGCATAACTGGCGCCCGGGGCACGATACCTTTGTGGCTCCCCCTCCCCGCAAAAACATATAGTAATATAATATATAGACCCTATATTGCCGCCCCCCGATAAAAATATAATAACATAATATATAGACCTTATATTGGCAACCCCCCCCGAAAAGCATATAGTAACATAATATATAGACCTTATGTTGGTGTCCTCCCCGAAAAAAATATAGTAATATAATATGTAGATCTTATATTGGCGGCGCCCCCCCAAAAATGTAGTAAAATAATATATAGATCTTATATTGGCGCCCTCCCCAAAAAACATATAGTAATATAATATATAGACCTTATATTGGTGCCCTTCCCTGAAAAACATATAATATCTCTGTCTCGCAGCAGCTTAGTTAGTTTTTTTCATTCTTTCGTATGGGGCTCGCGCTGTTATTCAATTTTTATATTATTCGGAATCTCGTCGGCCCTGTAGCTGCTTAGTCTATTCTCATCATTTTTTTAAATAAAGGACTCTCTCGAAAATGCTTCAACACTGGTATACATATTTTCTTTTCTTTTTTTCTATTGGGTGTGGCCTTCTTGGCTTCTCATTCATTCGCCCCACCTCTTTTTGGGAATGAGGGACGAGCCAACTTGTTGGTAGGTTACTTCCCGGCCTCCTTTATCGCATTGGCTGCTTCTGAAATGTTTCGGTGCATTCTAATTAACTCTGACGCCTGTCCGTGTCTGGGATATCTTCTCAACGGACAGTCCCCTGCTTCTTGACTTTTGACATCAGATTTATTGCTGCTGCCTTCTTAATTTTCGATGTTTTATGACCCGTGCTGTTGCACAGTACAACGCCTCTCTCTGGCGCCCCGAAGCGCCGGAACCGTAAATTTGCCCGATAGTTTCGGCTGGGTGGTGCCTACCAATTTAGATAGCCGCATATTCACATCCCACTTATTACATACACAGCAGGCTTAAATCTAAGTGTTGGTGGAAAGTTTTGACAACCGCGTTCCTTTCAATTGATAAATATAAATGCATTTGAATTAAAAGTTGAAATACGATTGAATTATGGAATTTCTATCAAGCATGTGATTTATGACCCACTGCAAAATACTAATATATTCTTTAAAAATTGTACATTTCATCTTTGTTATTTTACCTTAAAATTGTTATATAATGCCTTTTGAACTGCCCATAAAAAATTCTAGATGCATTTTCTAATTTTTCAGTTAAACTTTCATTTGAAGAGAAATTAGCTTTCAAAGGAGGTAATTACTCTTTAATTACGAGAAAAGAAAATTTCACATGTACGGAAAGAAACTTTTTTTAAAATAAAAAATAAAAACCAAAAAATTAATTGTAATTGGAAGTGGAATTCCCCACTGCAAAGGACTACAACGGTGAAAACTTTTCTCCCACAATGAAAACTTCATTTATTTTCAGAGCTGTTTTCTCCACTCTCAGTTTGATTAATTATTTATATGATAAACCTATACAGTCAGAAACTGATAAGAGATACCAGCTTTTGTTAATTAGAAGTTAATTTTTTCGATTCACGAGTGTCGGGAACCAGCTTCGATTTCAGAATTATAGTTTTTGGATTATATAAGCGATATTTTTGTAGTAATAACTAAAAATTGTTGATAATATTTTTCGTGGTGCTTCTGTAAAAATATTTAAGTATATTTATTTCACTATCACTTGATACAAGTTTTAAAAGACTCGTACTTGATGTTCTAGCATTTGCCTAATTACATTGCTAAACCCTGCACTGGTCGCGTATATAAAAATTGCAGGCATGGTTACATGGTGTCTGATAGATGCCACACTATGTTATTTGGGTTTTAGTTATTCTATATGTAAAAATAAATATTTATTAAAATAGTAAATTAAAGACTTGATGGATGTTAATGAAAACCAATTTTTTTTTAAATGTAATTTTAGATGCACTTTTTTCAATAAAATAAATTAAAGCAAATGAAAAAAAGAAGGAATTTCTGTAAGCAATATTTACAATCTCTCTATTCTAATAAAAAGTAACTCCCGCTGCGGCGGCAGCGGAAAAGCTTGACACGTTATCTCCTCCGAAACCACTGGGGGTATGAGGTCGAGACCAATACCAATAGATGCAGAAAAATTTGCGGAATAAAGTTAGACATGTCTCATCTTCGTCGGACTTTAAGTTTTTTAAAATTATTTTACGTTTTGTGTGAAAATATTGACTTTTTCATCTTCAGATTACGATAACTCGCCAAAAAATGATCGTAGAATTTTGATCTTTTCACAGTCTAAAACTACAGACATTTTTCTTTCAAACTAGACTTCATTTGTTTAAAAATATTTTAAAACAGACTAATATTGTCATCAAAAAATGAAACGCAGTTCTTCAAGAAATATTGACTTTTTCATCTTCAGATTATGATAACTCGCCAAAAAATGATCCTAGAATTTTGATCTTTTTGCAATCTAAGACTACAGACATTTCGCATTCAAACTAGATCTCATTTGTTTAAAAATATTTTAAAACAGACTAATATTTTCATCAAAAAATGAAACACAGTTTTTCAAGAAATATCGTCCCCTATGTGGATGTAATATCGATGCTCCTCGAGTTTTTATCGTACAAAGAAAATATTTACATCGACTGGAAGCTGAAAGCTTTTTTTATTCATATAAATCTCATTTCAAGTCTGTATCTTAAATTTTCGATTTTTAATTGAATTTTAAATCTGATAATTCAACAGTGATGAAATTCATTCGCATTAAGGGTGACAGCAGTAATGGATGGAAGCTGTTACATTGCCCGAGAATCACCCCTATGTATCTCGCTATTAGCCATAACAGAGGAGCGAGCGTAGCGAGACTAGGGTCGGCGAAAAAAAAGAATAATAAAAAGAAATAAAGAAATAATAAAAAAAAAACACTCGATCATTTAGAAAGCAATTTCGTGTATGAAGTATTTCCCTTCGAAGATTCGACCATTTCAGACCTGAAAATTCGTATAAGTGTAAAAAATTAAATAAATAAATAAAATAAAATCAGACCAAGATGCACTTAGTAGGGCTCTTCAATTATCTTAGTACATTTTAAATCTTTTAAACTAAAAAGAAACGCGGTAATCTATTCTCCATAATAATTGTTGTAAAGTTTCATTATAAGGTTTTTATAAACTTCATTGTTTCTTTTCCTATAATTATTTGGCTTTATACTTATGCATGCTGAAATGTTTTTAGGCCAATAATGAAATTTAAATTTAACGAAATAACGAGTTTAGACAGTGAAATTTTAAACAATTTAAAAGAAATTAACACCTACAAAAAATATAAAAGAAAATAGCCAGTTTATGGCTCAGGAATGTATTATTCTCCCAGAAATAATTACGAGTATTAGTGCATAGTTTTGCCCCTCGTTCGTTCAGATTATCAATTTTCAATTAATTGAAAATATTAAATCCTCATTCCTGCAAAGGAATACCAGTTTAAGTTATCTTTAGGGCAATGATTCTCACCTTTTTTATGTAACCTCCCCTCCCCCCCCACCATTTGGACGATATAATCAGACTGTACGCGAACCCCACCCAGGCTTAAAAAACGTAATTAATGTTAATTAATTTTTTGCTAACCATCCACGCCCTTTCCCTTTGAATGTCACTCACAAATCTCTAGTGTGATATCACCCCTCCCCCCTCTCCCAGGCTGAGAACCGCTGCTTCAGGGAACATTCATCTGATCTAGATAATATAAAAACTTCATTAAAGTTATCTACTTTGTTTATTATAGAGTGAATAGTTTAAAAAAAAACTACATTGCTTATTTATAAATTAATTCCATACTAAATAATTAGTGATTATATTTATGCTGTTTTTTGTATCAAAAAATTTCAGCGTTGAAAAATAATCGCATTCTTCTAAATTGTTATGCATATTTTAATCCCAAAGCACTCAAATTAACGCCTTTAATTAATGCCCAAAAACTGAACTTTTATGTGATATTTATCTACTGCATAACTTGAATGAGTAAGAAGATATAATTGAAATTTTTCAATTGAACGAATAATTACTCAGCCATTATTATTTATGTTGTTTAATAGAGAAATATTTGCCTACGTAACAATGTGTAAATTTTACGAGGTGTTCCAAAACTTGTACAGCCGTGACTCGATTTAAGCTCTAAAGTTATATCTCACATCCATTACAGTTTTTGTCATGAGTAAAAACCTGTACAAAAGAGCAAATCGTCCCACGACGATTCAGTCTCTTAACGATTACTATTCATAAAAATTTCCTATTCGTCTTAAATGTCATTGCAAGAGATCGCTTTTTCACAACACTAGCGCGTCTTTCCCGACGGGGCACCCAATGAGTGGAACAGTCCATTTGAATTTAAAGGTGGGATAGGTTAGGTTGAAGGGTGGCGCCATCTATTCGCTATTCTACGATTCAGTTGCCTGTTACAAGTTATTCGCTTCTCTTGTGTACTAGCGCGTCTTTCCCGACGGGGCACCCAATGCGTGGCACCCAATGACGGGGCACCCAAAGCGTCCCGACGGGGCACCCAATTTCTCAATATCTTCATAAGTACCTTGCAGCATTTTTGAGATTTTTTTAAAAGTTTCAAGTATTTTCCTTTGTACAATTATTTAAACCATTGTTGGAAATTGTTCAAAATACTTGTAATTAATCAAATTTTCAGCTTCATATTATTATCAAAATTTTTTCTATTCAGTAAAAAATATGTCAATATTTTAACTACAAAGTGCCTATATTTTTAAGATCTATAAGACGTGGATGTTCTAATGGTTCAGAATCCACTTTAAACCATAGGTCTCAGTCTAAATAGCACTCATGAGCATATTTGACCATACAGTTACAAATCAACCAACCCAATAGTCCAAATTTAATATTGTCTGTGTCATTTTTGTTAATTTCAAATAAAAAAGATCTTCTAAATAAGAGTTAGCAGAATTTGAGATAAAAATATCTTGCTCTTTAAAAATTATTTAATTATTATCAACCTGAATTAAAATTAAGGTATAAACTGAAGCTACTAAAGGAATTCAACGGTTGAAGATTATAAAGGTACTAATTATGGCTACTAGGTTATCTAGTGTAATATGTACTCAACTTTTATTAGAATTAGATCTCATGGAATCCCAAGAAACATAAAATATTTATCTCTATTACACCATAAAGTTACAGAATTTACAGTGTTTCATTTTGCTCTCTTTGGTAATTGTAAAAATGCACTTAGCATCCTTCAACTTGGAATTAATTTATAGGCACACCTTCGAATTAATTTATAGCCACACCTTCGAAAGGTACTGGCTTTTGAGGTTATTGAATATTAGAAGTTCATTAGTATTGTTATATACAATACAAATGATAAATGCAATATTTCCAGGTAAGTAATTTTTTAGTAATTTTTATAAAATAAAATTATTAAATAAATAAAAGCAATGTGCAGTAGTATCACCCAAGTGCAGTAGTATATGCTCAAAGACTTGAATGATCATAACACAAGAAATAAAAATGTTGAATACAGAACTTTAAAGTTATGTTTCAAAATGCTCTAAATCTTTAAACAGCAAAATAAAAACCCATTAAATTAATTTTTATAGTTAATGAGCAGTAGAATGAATGAAAAAAAACTGCAACAGCATAGGTATTTAAAAAATATTTTTTTAAAACAATTTCAAAAGAATTGTTTGTCCCTGAGAAGGGCCGTTTTGTTGAAAGAACTCAGACATTTTGTGACAGAACTATCTTGAAACAGACAAGAAAAGCGAACCTAACTTGATACACACAGGAGAAACGAATAACTTGTAACATGCAAGTGAATAACTTGTAACATGCAAGTGAATCGTAGAATAGCGAATAGATGGCGCAACCCTTCAACGTAACCTATCCCACATCTAAATTCTAATGGACTGTTCCACGCTTTGGGTGCCCGGTCAGAAAGACGCGCTAGACTTCACAACATGGTGAAGGTGCCATTACTAGGAAGCAATAAACGGAGCATAACCCTTGTGGTCATTTTAAACCATGAAGCTACAGAAGGAGCGTAAGCTTCAATGGGGAATTTTTCGAAAAATGAACCAATCGTTGTCTCTCACCGGTAGAGGGCGCGACATGCAAGCGAAGTGACTATTTTACCTTGAGTTATACGGGGTGGTGGTGAAAGTTGTTTTATAAATTTTAAAATTTATTCTGTGTGCAGAAATATGCCACACAAGTGTTTTGCTCCGGGTTGTTCTACTGGCTATAGATTAGCCTTAAAAAGAAATAAAGAAACTGGACAGAGAGATCCTAGTATATTTGCTGCTCCTAAGTTAAGAACATTATTATTGTTTTGTGTTCATATAAGATGTATAATAATGAGAGTACAGCTGCTGTGTTTTAAGTGAACAATAAGTTAAGACATCTTAAGTTCTGCTGGAAATAAGCGTGTTTTATTTTTCAATCATCCCTATATCCCATCAAAAATAATCATCTTGTGTTCAGAAAGCTCTATTGTATGTAAAAAGATGTAAATAACTCATACTATTGTTCTAAAGGAAATCGCTCATCAATAAAAGATGTACGATACTTACGTATAAAAATTTATCTATAGTAAATTGTATATCACAAATTTAATTTTTATTTTATAATAATGTATTAATAGTGTATGTTGCTAATTTCAGTTCTTTATAATTATGAAATACTTTTCTTCTATTCAATATATTTTGTGGTTATGGCAAATTAAGCTACACGTCTTAACTAAAGCCATAATTTTTTTTTTAAATTGTGCACAGAAATAAAATATTTCCAGTTAACTTTTCTTAATATTGAATTTTATCACTATTAAGTTAGTTGATAAGAAAATAAGTTTTCATTGTATGATAAAGAGTGTTGTTACTATAAATGTTTGTGCAAAATCTGTTGAGTATAATTTTTAAAAAATTAATATTTTCCTATCTTTTTACTGTGATTACAATGAAACCCATACTTTGTGAAAATGCGAATATATAGCTGATTTGTCCATATCAATGTTATTTGGGGTTTTTTCTTTTTAATTTGCTGAAAATATTTGTAATCGATAATTTACCAACTTGAAGGTAATTCCTGACAATGCTGGAACCATAATTTTGAATTTAATCACTATTAAGTTAGTTAAATTACGTAAGTTAGTTAAAGTACGTAAAAGTGACCACTCCCCTTAAGGGGAGTGGTCACTTTTAAGTACCTTTAAAAGCATCATTTTTGGACCTATGCTGGATTGTATGTACTACTCATGATTTTTGCTTAATTTACAAGAAATTTTTTGAGTAACTGCCTATAATACTGTTTATTATATATGCAATATTTCAAGGTAATTAATAAAAAAATAAAATTATTTTTTATGCATAAAAAGTGAATATTTTTTTTAAATCGAGCATTTTGCAGTCAACTACTGTGCGCATTCTATCAAAATAAATTATTAAGTTACATTAATAATTGCTTACTATATGTGATTACAACACTTTAGACAACAAAATCTACCAAAATTTTTGAACCTTAATATATTTTAATTTTTAAAGAATTTTTTATAAGCTTTTACTCAGTCATTTTTGAAATTTCTAATTAAAAATAGCACGTACTAAAAGGTTTTAATATATTTTAGAATAATGTTGCTGGATATTGTTGCCTGAAGTATTGTAATCACATATAGTAAAAAATTATTAATGTACCTTAATAATTTATTTTGACAGAATGCGCACAGTAGTTGACTGCAAAATGCTCGATTTAAAAAAATTATTAACTTTTTATGCATAAAAAGTCATTTTTATTAATTACCCTGAAAAATTGCATCTATTATAAACAATATTATAGGCAGTTACTCAAAAAATTTCATATAAATCAACCTTAAATCATGAGTAGTACATACAATCGAACATAAGTCTAAAAATGATACTTTTATAGGTACGTAAAAGTGACCACACCCCTTAAGTAAATAAGTTTTCATTGTATGATAAGCAATGTTGTTACTATAAATGCTTATGCAAAATCTGCGTACAAAATTTGCTTATGCAATAAAATGTGTGCTTTGTGAAAATTCAAAAATATAGCTGATTTGTCCTTGTCAAAGTTATTTGTTTTTTTCTTTTTAATTCGCTGAAAAAATTTGTATTCAGTAATTTACCAACTTGACGATTATACCTCCGGTTTTAAAAAGTGTAATCTGAGATGCTTTGACTGATTTTTTTTTCCAAAGAAAGATATTTTAAAGAATTGTCTGATTAAATACTGAATTGACTTCCTATTTTATTAGTCCTGATAAGAATTTATTTGTGATTGATAGAAAATGTTGCTTTTCTACTATGTGTGTGTGTGTTTTGGTTACTCAGTATTATTTCTCACATTTTTTTTCCATAAGAGATTATGAACAATGATAAAAAACTTTCTTCACAATTCTTTTCTGTAATTTCATTTCATTAATTATTACAAAATTCTGAACTAATTTATTCTGAAACCAATACACAATTA
This sequence comes from Dolomedes plantarius, assembly GCA_907164885.2. Classification (NCBI taxonomy): domain Eukaryota; kingdom Metazoa; phylum Arthropoda; class Arachnida; order Araneae; family Dolomedidae; genus Dolomedes; species Dolomedes plantarius. Next base: position 120,714,951 of record OU015502.1, read on the forward strand.
TTCTGAAAAAGTTTATTTACTCATTTCCTTTAAGAATTTTATTGAATTGTAGCAAAAAAAAAACACTTGAAATAAAGATTTTGAATGGAAAAAAAAAATTGTTAAATTGAATAAATAAATTCATATTAAATACGCACTAGAATAAAACAATTTGTTTTCGCTAGGAAAAATACGAAAATTCCATATTAAAACGTATGGTTGTCTGTGTCTAAGCCGCCCGCTAGTGCACGCAGGCGGCCTCTAGTGGCGGCGACAAGAAGGGAGCCACATTTTTAATAGGGATGGATCGGAAATAGTGGACCTGTTACTTTGTAATAGGTATGTGTTAACTGAACTTTGGACCTGTTACCGATTTTCAAAAGTAACAGGTACAGCGTACGTGTCAAACGATAGAATATTCCCGCCAGGCGAATAGAATAGAGCCGCCAGGCGGGGAGCGGGGACGAAATAAGTATACGAGTATTTTTCCGTACCTGTTACCAGAAAATACTCCCTTGCCTGGGCGGGGACGAAATAAGAAAACAAGTATTTTTCTGTACCTGTTACCAGAAAATACTCCCTTGACTGGGCGGGTACGAAATAAGTAAACGAGTATTTTTCCGTACCTGTTACCTGAAAATACTCCCTTGCCTGGGAGGGGAGCGGGGACGAAATAAGTATACGAGTATTTTTCCGTACCTGTTACGAGAAAATACTCCCTTGCCTAAACGAGTATTTCCACACTCGTTTATAATTTATATTTCTACGTGGTACGTATAAAGGGTCGTCGGGGGTATACAAAACAAATAGACGAGTATTTATACTTGTCTTGTGACCTTCCCCACTTCCTGTTTACCAGGAAATATTCGCTTGCCTAAACATTTTCACGTTCGTTTATAACCATTATTTTCCAATAAAATTGACAGTTGATCTGAATTTCGTTGGTCATATTCTTACTTTCTTCTTCATTTCAATTCATGACTATGATTAAATACTAATACACCTTTATAAAAATATTTACTTTCATTGGTTTTGAAATAAAATAACATTTTTGGGTTAATGTTGTTGATAAAATTCACTGATTATTCATTATAATATTCGTAATCATTTATGAGTTTTATGACAGGTGAAAAAATTGTATCTGCTCACTTGTCAGGATTTTGCGAATTAAATTGTTGATGATAATAAAAACAACGTCTCATGAAAAAAATTTATTTTATAGTAAACAAGATTATCATTAGCAAAACATAAATATTTTTTAGAAAAAACAACTTGGTTTATATGTATTTATTGTACAATAGGTATATAGATTTTATAAAATTCACTGATTATTCATTATATTATTGTTAGTCATTTATGTGTTTTATGACAGGTGAAATAATTGTATCTGGTCATTTGTCAGGATTTTGTGAATTAAATTGTTGATGATAATAAAAACAACTTCTTATGAAAAAAATTTATTTTATATTAAACAAGATTATCATTAGGAAAACATAAATATTTTTTAGAAAAAACAACTTCGCATAAATGTATTTATTGTACAATAGGTATACATATTTTATAAATAATCAACTGAACAATTGTAGTTTGCACATAAATATTAATTATCCCTTTATGTAAATATGAAATAAACTGTACCTAATACAATTACATTAATATTACAGAAAATCTATTTAATAAAGTTTTATTGAATAAAGAAATAGAATATTATTTAATGTTCTAAAAATTAACAGTATTAACAGCTACCTTAATATTAATACTAACTTTTTGTATCCAAATCAAATAGCAAAACTGAATAGGTATTTAAATATAAACGCATTACATTAATTATTACGCATTATGGTTAAAATGTACATGGCATTTGCAAAAATATTACATTAATCTTTAAAAAAGTTGTTACACTTAAATTTTTGGTTTCGTTACTTATTTGTTTATTTTCTTTATTTATTTTTAATCTTAAAATAATTGCTCATGATAGACGGTAATCACCACAGAATTGGTCTATTAGTTTATATTTTTTAATGAATACAAAATAGCTTAATAACTGTCAATAAATAAAACAATGAAAAATAATGACAGTAAGTAATAAAAAGATTGGTAGTTAATTTCTAATGATAATTGCCAAATTTCGAAGCCCTTTGTAAGCAAAATTGAGCGTTCGTGTTTAAAAATAAAAGTTGATGACTTTTTCGCCATCTAACCAAGAACGGCGATCGGATATTATTTAACCAGACTAGAAAAATATTCTCTCGCACGGGACAGAAGTTTCGAGGGCACAAAGCTTCTTTTTTGGCAATTGGCTAAGAGACGGGTAATTAAATTTTTGTTCCGCCCACCATTTCATACCAGACTAGGCACTAGGCGAAGAGTTAACAGGTACGGGGTATAGACCTCGGTAAATGATTGTGGAGGGGAGAGAGAATGGCGGGATCACGGGAATGAAACTAGAAGATGAAGTTAGAGTAACAGGTATTTTGTAACAGGTATTTGTAACAGGTATTTTTTGGATCTGGATCGGTTGTACCTGTTACTGAGAAGTACTCGTTTTTGGCATCTCTAATTTTTAACACTGGGCTGCTCCTCCTTCCGTAGCTTCATGACTTAAATATAGTAAACACAGATTTCACAGAACTCCTGGTGTTGGGGTTCTAGAAATTACAAGATAGACGCATTACCTTAATCGACAATTTTTAAAGAATTTAAAATTAATATTATCTTTTTTGATAAAAATTTAGTGGTGACTGTATAGTATGGGAAAAAATTATTATTTTTTCACGACAGAACACTTAAAACACCTGGTTTGGCTGAAAATCAATAAACTGAAACGCTTTGTTGCAAAAGCTTTGAATAGTTTATTTGCACACATGGAAACTTTTGACTTTAAGAAAAAAATGAAGGTGTTATCGTTGTCCGATGAGGTAAATAATCCAGATGTTTCTAATATTATCCAACTGTTGTTGTTAGTAATAGGATTTATGTGAAATACTTTTGTACAGTCAGTCAACGTAATTCGAAAATGATCTCCTACTTAACCTACACATGTTATCAAACGCACGAATTCGAAAAATGGAAAGTCATTTCTGATGCCTCGCACAATGATTTGAACTTTTCGCAAGAAAGAATTTTACTTTTGAATTGACAGATATCGAGCTGCACTTTGTATCAGCCGTTATGTCAATTTCAGTATACAATAAAAGATTGAAATACCATGCTTAAGTGAAACTCGTACTCTTTCTCAAACTTGACTCCTTGAATTTTTGTAACTATTCTCAATAATTTAACATATTATAAAGTGCAGAAAGTACTAGATAGCAGGGAAAAACCAATAACTGTATGTTAAAGCGCAGATATTTGACGATGACTTTTGCTGAAATGAAATGGAGTATGTAAACTATTAGTCCTCGAGAAACATCGTAGAATTGAAATCACAGGGTCGAAGTAGAGAAACTTCAATAAAACACAGTTACGTGTATAAGAAAGATTTATTAAGTCCAACTGGGAGCGAAATGAAGTCTTCCTTGCGCAAGGAATCCCGAAGTTCATCTTAAGAGAGTAAATGTAAAGTGCAATTATGCGTCATTTATACTCCAAATTTTGGAAGTGGAACGCCCCTGTGTTCGGGATTATCATTAGGTTAGCAAATTTCGAAGTTACGGAGTTCCCTGATACGTTAGTGCCCTGTAGTATGAAACTACTATGCTTGCTATTTTCTCACGGGTCATTTTTAGGTCAGAGCTCGCCTGAGGGTAAATATAAAAAATTACAAAAAGTTTAAATAGGTTTTATAAAATTAGTAATTTATGGGACAAATTAAATTAGGGAGTGAGTTTGATTAAGTTGGTGAATGATAAACCCTCATCAATAAAACAAAAATACTTTTTTAGCATAACCCATCCAAGAATAATTCAAGAATATTAGTATCCAATAGTGCAATTAAACAATTCAGAGTAATTTGTACTGTTATTTATTAATGTTAGTTGCGAGGGAGATGGCTCTGCCACCCGGGAGCGTTTACTCGGGTGTAGCGGATTTTCCGAAGAGAAAAGTCGTAATCTGGGAACTCAGCACTTTAAAAATACTGAAAATTTCTTGCTTTCTTGAATTTTTATTTTCCTCAATTTAAGCACTTTTCAAGAAATTAACTTGTAGTTATAAAGGCGTTTTTAATAAAAAGGTTATTATGTGATTATTTTCGAACGGATTTTTTCTCCCCAGATACTGGACTTACGAATCATCTGGACTCTCATCTCTAAAAGGATGCTCGTTAGAAGCTGACAATATTTTTTAACGCTAATTTTTTACGGGCTTTATGAAAATGCAAAGCATACTTAAGCAAATAGATAATAGAGTCTAATCTTTAGAACTCCTTTGAAATATTAGGAAGAGTTATTTACTTGAGTCCAAGTTTTTGATGAAACATAAAATATGTTTTAACACATAACTTTGACATTAAAATTTATAAACTCACAGAGTGCAAATATATACATGTACCTGCACTCCTCCAGCCTTGGACCTACATTTTGTTTCAGATATCAGTGTAACGAACCCTGAGCGTTACGGTGGAGGTGTGTATTTGTAATTGTGGCTCCTTCTACAAGGACGTTTAACTTTCATTTGTCTTACAGACTGGTTCGTTTTGCTAGAAAAGGTAAAGTACTGTATTAACTTCAAAAGTTTTCTATTTTCAACATGAATCCTTAAATAAAAAAATCTAAAACTAAAGCTTTACAAGAGAAATTAGAAAAAAAAAACTTTGGTACATTTAAAAAACTAAAAATGTAGTGCTGAAAGGAATGTGAAAAGATTGTAATGAGAATGCTAGGCTAAAAATACATGGAAATAATCCATAAAACAATATTTTAAAGTTGTATACTAACACGATCTACTCAAGTCTGCATTCTCGATCATCAAAATTCCTTTAATTTTTGTACGTATATTGAAATGGAATTTCGGAGCGCTACGGTCATTTTTTTTTGTGGCTACACTAGGGCTAATTAGACCCGGACGCATATTACCATTCCTTACATGAATTCACGCCATTACATCGTTTGGCGGCTGCTGATTGGTCAATTGAGTTTACATCGGTATTTGGGTATTTGGTGCGCTGATGCTTATGAAAGCATGTCTGTTTTTCAAGAATCAAAACTTCCATCACTATTTTTGAACGAAATAGAATCTATTTCAAATAATAGTATCGTAGTACGCAGTAACGTTCAAAATTACATATTTGTGCATTATAAAATTTATGCATTTGTACAATAAAGTCGCTTTATTTTCAATCTATTTTTGGTAATTTTTAGAAGAGTATTTATAATTTTTATTTTTTAAGAGTAAGGTTAAAAAACTAAAGTGTGCAAAACAGCAAAAAATATATAATTTGCATCTTGCAATTAAGATTTTAATTTAAATTTTTTTTAATTTAACATTTAAATTTAAAAAAAAAAGAAAATATCTTTCCTTTTTTTATTTCAACATTTAAGAAAAAAATTTAATTTTGAGTAATATTTACTCTATTTTATTCTACTCCTAAAATTTTACAGTGAAATTACTACGGAAATTGGTAATTTCTTAAAATTTTCCATGCACAAAAAAGAAATATGAAGGCATTTATGGCGAAAATTTCTTTTACAAATAGTTTGTCGCTTTAAATTACTTTTACATTAATAGGTGGCGCCACTTAAAAAAATTCATGTTCCTTGTAAAATATGGCGTAAATAAAATATAAAAATGAAAGCAACTAAGAAATAGATTTTATCTCATTTAAAATACTCTAAGGATCAAATTTTATGCAATTATCGAAATGAACGCAACTAAGACATATATTTTAGCATTTATCTCATTTAAAATGCGCTTAAGATCAAATATTATGGAAATTATCGATGCAAACTCAATTGACAAATCAGCAGCCGCCAAACGATGTAATGGCGTGAATTCATGTAAGGAATGGTATTATGCGACCCGGACCTACTGCTTAAAACTGATTCCGAACGGTTACAAACATCCATGCCAATAGTGGGAGTCGAACCAACAGACTCTGGTGTCGATGGCGAGCTCCCTTGTCTGTCGGCCATCGCCCGGCTATTATAAGATATTGAAATGGGAAAGAGAAGGTTTAATTTTTTTTTTTTATTTATAGGGAAAATTTTTTGTCAGCTTTATCGTCTCCACATGACTTTATTGTGAATACATGTAAACAACAATAGTAAAAACAACCAATATGTTTGTATAAAAGTTCATTTGACATAAAATGAGAATATTGATCAATTGTGTTCTTTGATTCCCCTCTGCTTATTACCTGGAAGTCTGCAATTGAGGGCGTGGCCCAGGAATTGCAGTTGCGACCCATTTCCTATGATCAATTGTGTTCATTTTTCATATTTTAAAATCCCCTCGCGTCGTTTCGTTGAATACGGTCTTGGTTATTAGATTCCACACGTCTATAGGGGTTATGTCAGTGCTGTTCAAATTCAAGTCGTTTGCAAAACGTAAGAGGTAGGTTTGTAGCTATTCTCTAATTTTTCTTAAAATTTTGTTACCTATGAATAAAAATGACTAATGTCCTAATTATACATTTGAGATCTCTAAACTTTTTTCAGAGGATTTTTGAATAAGTAATTGATCAAATTGATTTACTAAGATCTGTTCAATTAAAACTGAAGCACATTCATAATTAGCAATAATTTATTTTGAAATTTTGTGAACTCTTAATCCTACTAGAAATCTGTTTGCTCAGAGATATATACACTTTTTTTTTCTCTACACATCAAGTTGTGTTCGAATATTTTCTCTCGGTCTAAAAAATCACCATGAAAATCTTCAGTAACAATTGCATCATTTATCAAGTAGTTTTCAAAAATTATACACAAAATAACTAGTGACGAAAAAAGTTATACCTAAACTGAAACACTTGCAGAAATTTTAAATATTTCCGTCCCTTACAGATGAAATCACTCCTGGGATTTTGAATGGAAATTATTCTCATAGTAGCAGGTTGGCTCTCCTGAATCAATCACTCCTAGTTGGTTTGGACATTATTCCATAACAACCAAAAATTGCCTCTGCCGACTCTATTTCACGTAGGGATGGATCTGAAATACTGGACTTGTTACTTTGTAACAGGTATGTGCTAACTGAACTTTGGACCTGTTACCGATTTTCAAAAGTAACAGGTACGGCGTACGTGTCAAACGATAGAATACTCCCGCCAGGCGAACAGAATAGGGCCGACAGGCGAAATCTCGTTTATGTACTTTATACTTCTACGTACTGCGTAGTAGGCCTGGGCGATGCATCGATACATCGTGAAAAACCGGTGTGAACCCGACATCGTCACACCGGTTTCATAATTTTCTAATCGGCGATATATCGTAACATCGCGATTTCCCGGTGTCACGAATCTACTGTCCGACCACGGAAGCAAGGTCCCTGGAAGCTGTTACGCATGCGCGAGAAAAGCTAGTCTACTTAGAAAATAGGGGAAAACGTCATATTTTTGGATGTGTTTGTTTGTGAAATACGGAATGTATTTCAGACTGCTTTTTGTCCGCAATTCTAAAGTTATTTTTTAAAACTTTATTTTTGATCGAATATGTGAATAATAATTTCAAAATAATAAAAAAGAAAGAAGCAAATCTATTTAAAAAATAGGAGTTTTATAGGAGTGGATATTTTCGGATTACATCACAATCAAAATTATATAAAGCTACGTTCTCGGTGGTTCTTTTTTTCTGAAGTTTCCTCGGAGATTCAAATTTTGGAGTTTCTTCACCCTTTGCTTCTCTGCGTATTCTTTTTACACTGGACATTGATATCCCGGTTAGTTCACTAGCTCTCTTTAGGGATTGCGAAAGTGGAACAATAACATTTCCTTCTAGTGCTTGTTTATCACACAATTTAATTACATTGTGTATTATACTTTTACAATCACTAGGGAACGGCTTATTCCGAGCAGTCGTGTTGGGTAAAGGATCCATTAATTTTAATATAATAATCAAAATAACAGACGAGGAAAAAGCAAGCAAGCGCAGTTAGTAGCCGATTCTAAAGAATGTCCAGAGACTACGAGACTTTTCCCCCTCCTTCCTCAGCAGCCTTACCTACAACGTGAATAGAATCGTCTTGGCACTATGCCAACCGTGGTTCTTCGTACTGTGGTCGGACTTTTTTTTGTAGCGGTCATGAAGCTACAGAAAGAGCGTAAGCTTCAATGGGGAATTTTTCGAAAAATGGACCGATTATTGTCGCTCACCGGTAGATGGCGCGACATGTAAGTAAAGTGACGATTATACTGGTCCTCCTATGCCAGAAATTGGTAGCACTGAGCAACATAACTTTAATTTAATTCAAAAGGTTATTAGCTTTTTTCTGATTACGCGCATGCATTTTATATGCAAACAAGAGAATAAAAATGCCAACTCTGCGCTAATGTTAAAAGATTGAGAAAAGAATCGAAATTATAATTCTGTATTATTAAATTTAAGCTTTCATTTTATATTACTTTTGAATTGAATTATTCTCTTGTCTGAAGTTATTCCCTTGTCAATATCAATGAATAATGTTATCAATATCTGCAAAACCTGTCATGTATAATTTTTTGATCAAATTTATCTATAGTAAATTGTATATCACACATTTAATTTTTATTTTATGATAATGTATTAATAGTGTATGTTGTTAATTTCAGTTCTTTATAATTATGAAATACTTTTCTTCTATTCAATATATTTAGTGGTTATGGCAAATTGAGCTACACGTCTGAACTAAAGCCATCATTTTTTTTAAACTGTGCACAGAAATAAAATATTTCCAGTACTTTTCTTACTTTCCATAACTTTTCTTAATATTGAATTTTATCACTATTAAGTTAGTTGATAAGTAAATAAGTTTTCATTGTATGATAAAGAATGTTGTTACTATAAATGCTTATGCAAAATCTGTTGAGTATAATTTAAAAAAAAATTAATATTTTCCCCATACTTTGTGAAAATGCGAAAATATAGCTGATTTGTCCTTATCAATGTCATTTGGGTTTTTTTTCTTTTTAATTTGCTGAAAATATTTGTAATCGATAATTTACCAACTTGAAGGTAATTCCTGACAATGCTGGAACCATAATATTGAATTTAATCACTATTAAGTTAGTCAAAGTACGTAAGTTAGTTAAAGTACGTAAAAGTATCATTTTTAGACCTATGCTGGATTGTATGTACTACTCATGATTTTTGCTTGATTTACAAGAAATTTTTTGAGTAACTGCCTATAATACTGTTTATTATATATGCAATATTTCAAGGTAATTAATAAAAAAATAAAATGATTTTTTATGCATAAAAAGTGAATATTTTTTTAAAATCGAGCATTTTGCAGTCAACTACTGTGCGCATTCTATCAAAATAAATTATTAAGTTACATTAATAACTGCTTACTATATGTGATTACAACACTTTAGACAACAAAATCCACCAAAATTTTTGAACCTTAATATATTTAAATTTTTTAAAGAATTTTTTTTAAGCTTTTACTCAGTCATTTTTGACATTTCTAATTAAAAATAGCACGTACTAAAATGTTTTAATATATTTTAGAATAATGTTGCTGGATATTGTTGCCTGAAGTATTGTAATCACATATAGTAAAAAATTATTAATGTACCTTAATAATTTATTTTGACAGAATGAGCACAGTAGTTGACTGCAAAATGCTCGATTTAAAAAAATTATTAACTTTTTATGCATAAAAAGTCATTTTTATTAATTACCCTGAAAAATTGCATCTATTATAAACAATATTATAGGCAGTTACTCAAAAAATTTCATATAAATCAAGCTTAAATCATGAGTAGTACATACAATCGAACATAGGTCTAAAAAAGATACTTTTAAAGGTACGTAAAAGTACCACTCCCCTTAAGTAAATAAGTTTTCATTGTATGATAAGCAATGTTGTTACTATAAATGCTTATGCAAAATCTGCGTACAAAATCTGCTTATGCAATAAAATGCGTACTTTGTGAAAATTCAAAAATATAGCTTATTTGTCCTTGTCAAAATTATTTGTTTTTTTCTTTTTAATTCGCTGAAAAAATTTGTATTCAGTAATTTACCAACTTGACGATTATACCTTCGGTTTTAAAAAGTGTAATCTGAGATGCTTTGACAGATTTTTTTTTCCAAAGGAAGATATTTTAAAGTATTGTCTGATTAAATACTGAATTGACTTCCTATTTTATTAGTCCTGATAAGAATTTATTTGTGATTGATAGAAAATGTTGCTTTTCTACTATGTGTGTGTGTGTGTTTTGGTTAATCAGTATTATTTCTCACATTTTTTTTCCATAAGAGATTATGAACAATGATAAAAAAATTTCTTCACAATTCTTTTCTGTAATTTCATTTCCTTAATTATTAAATTATTACAAAATTCTGAACTCATTTATTCTGAAACGAATACACAATTATTCTGAAAAAGTTTATTTACTCATTTTCTTTAAGAATTTTAATGATTTATAGCAAAAAAAGCACTTGAAATAAAGATTTTGAATGAAAATAAGCAATTGTTAAATTGAATAAATAAATTCATATTAAATACGCACTAAAATAAAACAACTTGTTTTCGCTAGGAAAAATACGAAAAATCCACATTAAAGCGTATGGTTGTCCGTGTCTAAGCAGCCCGCTATTACATGTGCGCGCCATCTAGTGGCGGCGACAAAATGTGAGACACATTTTTAACACTGAGCTGCTCCTCCTTCTGTAGCTTCATGCTAGCGGTGTACGCATACGCGAGTTCCTGAAGTCACACAAACGGTTCCGATGTTTCTTTGTGCGCATGCGCGATGTTACGATGTCGCATCGCCTGGTCGACGATTTCCCGGTGTCCGATGTTTCTGTGTGCGCATGCGCAATGTCGCATCGCTTGGTCGACGATTTCTCGGTGTCCGATGTTTGTACACATGCGCGGTTTTCACATCGCTTAGCTGGGACGATTTTTCGGTTTCACGCCGTCAATACTTGGACTATAATAGACTGACGACTCCTCGAATTCTTTTTGTGCATAAGGGGATTTTCCACCACGTGACTTTCTCTTCGATGTTGTGATAGAGTGTGTTGTAGTGATAAAAAAGACGAAGCGATAAATTGCAAAGGTCCGGACCAGCACAAGAGTCCTTCTGCTTTCTGCACATGCGTGTGGACTTTGGATTTGTTTCGATTGTCAGTGTGTTTACTGTTAGATTCCTTGGTCGTACTTGTTTTTAGAGTATTCAGCACAGAGTGTTATGACAAAACAAAGAGTTGCATTGCTTCCAAAAAATGCAGAAATGCGGATATTCTTGGCTCAAAATAAAAGATATTTGAATGTTTAATTAGTTTAGTCTGTTGCAGGACAACAACCTGGTCTCATTTTTATGAATGAATCTATGTTGCCTTTTTTAGGGAGGTCCGTTGCCACCTACTGGCTACGTTCATGGTTAACATCGCGATACATCGTCACATCGCGATGTTAGACTGACGATGTATCGCGATATCAAAAATGTAACATCGCCCAGGTCTACTACGTAATACGTAGGAAGGGTCGTCGGGCGCATACAAAACAAATAGACGAGTATTTCTACTTGTCTTGTGACCTTCCCCACTTCCTGTTTACCAGGAAATATACACTTACCTAAACATTTTCATGTTCGTTTATAACCATTATTTTCCAATAAAATTGACAGTTGATCTGAATTTCCTTGGACATATTCTTACTTTCTTCTTCATTTTAATTCATGACTATTATTAAACTAGAAGGTAACCCGTCATTTTGACGTCATAATACTAATAATGACGTCATAATGGAAAAAGTATATGAAAGCTAAAAAATATCCCGAATTATCTAACAATATTGCATTTAATCCACACCTTGTAAAAGCAAATCCTTTCATTATTTTTTATTTATTTAGTTTTTCATGCGATTGGAGTAGTAGACTGCCATCCAGTTTTTTACAGCTCACTACGCGATACGAATACTTCAGCTACTTGATTCATTCACATTCAAGTTTGTTTACTTTCAGAATTCATCGCAAAAGTAAACAGATTTTTAAAAACTGTTAAATATACATCTAAAAGCATCCATTTTTTTTAGTTCTGAATGTTTTATAGAAAAATAGGCTGAACAAACGTGATTTGATGGAGAAGATATTAGTTTTTAAGTAAGAAAAAATTATGATCCACATCTGAAATTGAAATTAATCCTAACCGGCCGTTTGTTTACCGAGGGCTTCAATTGAAAGATGAGTACAGCCCGGAAGTGTTATACAGAGACAACGGCTATTATATATATATATACCGGGTGGCCATAATTAAACTGACAGTGCTCACAGTGTTCTGTAGCGCGATCTATTTGCGAGAATGACGCCACATTTTGTAGGAAGATTAAACAAGACGGGAGACGAAGGATACCGCGAAAAAATAAATTAGTTCCAAAAGTCACCGCTAGGGGAATATTTGGCGCTGTGTAATAGAAAATAGAGTGTTAACAAATGCAAATCAGTACGGAAATTACGTTTTATTTTGCATTCAAATGAGGTTCAATGTGGCTGCCGTTGTTGTGGACCACATATTGCATTCTGTACAGTATGCACAACGTATGCATTACAGTATGCACAACAGCAGAAAGTAACATGTCTGCAGGAATCTCCCGTACAGTCCGTGATATGTTATCATTCAACGTAGCCAGGTCCTGGACCACTCCTTGATAGACCTTGGACTTATGGTAACCCCATAGCCAGAAGTCGCATGGGGTAAGATCAGGCGACCGAGGTGGCCATGCAGTTGGAAAGTAGCGGCTAATGACTCTTTCTGTTGTGAATTTCTGTCGTAGCAGCTGTTGCACCCGTACAGCAACGTGTGGAGGGGCTCCATCTTGCATGAAAATGATTTCCCCCAGGCATTGTCTTTGCTGAAGTGCCGGAATGACAAAGCTGTTCAACATGTGGCGATATTTCTCTCCGGTAACAGAACAGGTTTCCGGTCCTGTCGGGGTAATGTTCTCATAGAAGAATGGACCTACGATAAATTCCGCTGTGAACCCACACCAAACAGTTACCTTTGGTGAATGTAAGGGAATTTCTGTGACTGCATGTGGTGATTTGTCATCCTAAATTCGGCAGTTCTGGGTATTCACAGTTCCATGGAGGTAAAAGTTGGCCTCGTCTCCCCATAAGATTTTCCACGGCCAAGCATCATCCACCTCCATTCTGGCAAGAAAGGTGAGAGCAAAAGTCAATCGCTTATCATGGTCGGGGTACAGTAACTCCTGTACACGGCTGATCTTGTACGAATAGAAGTTGATAATCTTTCGTAAGATTTTCCATACTGTACTGTAAGGCATATCCATATTCCGAGCTAATCCACGAGCGCTAGAGTTGGCAGCAATATTGTCTGGTCCTCTGTCGACAATCGCCGTGGCAACTGCTTCGATTGTATCCTGTGATACTGGTTTTCGTCCTCTGCCAGACTGAACCTTCAGAGAACCTGTTTTCTCAAACGTCGCAACCATTGCTTTTAGCCCTTTAACTGACACAGGACCGTTACCTTTACGCATTTTTTGTGCGTTCTAAAAGCACGAAGAGCGGATGACGCGTTGCACTGGTTGAGGTAAAAGAATTTGACCAGTAACGCACGCTCGACTAAAGAAGGAGACATTGCACATAAACTTTCAATCCGATTGAATCGAAACGTAACACATTGCCTTTTAAAACCCGAGCAACTGGCACTGTGCCAATGGATGTAACGTGAAATTTGAATAAAGAACTTCTTCTTCTGCTCAGCGTACGTGATATTGCAGATCATGAGACTTTATCGGTGTTTATGTAGATTTTACGCTTTTTTAAAAGTGTTGCCATATTGCACTTGAACTAAATAAGAAAATGTGCATAATAAAAGGTAATTTTATTCCGTATTAATTTGTATTTGTTAACACTCTATTTTCGATTACACAGCCCCAAATATTCCCCTAGCGGTGACTTTTGGAACTAATTTATTTTATCGCGGAATCCTTCGTCCCCCGTCTTGTTTAATCTTCCTACAAAATGTGGCGTCATTCTCGCAAATAGATCGCGCTACAGAACACTGTGAGCACTGTCAGTTTAATTATGGCCACCCGGTATAATACTAATACACTCAAATACCTTTATAAAAATATTTACTTTCATTGGTTTTGAAATAAAATAACATTTTTGGGTTAATGTTGTTGATAAAATTCACTGATTATTCATTATATTATTGGTAATCATTTATGCGTTTTATGACAGGTGAAAAAATTGTATCTGCTCACTTGTCAGGATTTTGTGAATTAATTCGTTGATGATAATAAAAACAACGTCTTATGAAAAAAAAATTCATTTTATACCAAACAAGATTATCATTAGCAAAACATAAATATTTTTTAGAAAAAAAGGTACTTTTCCGTTATAAGCACTACAATCGTTTTGGCACCAATTTGGCGCATTTTTAAAAATCGGTGCAACGTGAGAAAAGTAACGCTATATAATCACACTAATAATTGTCATATTACAATATTAAAATATACAAATCATGTGATTCAAGGATCACGAGACGATATGAGGACGATTATTATCGGGGTCGTGGAGAAAAAGAGACTTCATGGAATGCCGTAATTAAATACGCCTACTTTAGTTTGTAAGGAATTTAGAATCCGTCAGGAAATCGGACCGTATTTTTACGTAATGGATTTTAAAATATGGAAATTTGCCTAAAGATGAGCAGGCAACGTTTCAGTAACATCCGGAGTTATTTTGAGTTATTTCATTCGCCTATACTATGTGTTGTATCTAAGCGTCGCCAAGATTAAAAATGCGCCAAGTGTAGTACTTATAACGGAAAAGTACCGAAAAAAAAACGTGGTATATATGTATTTATTGTACAATAGGTATACAGATTTTATAAATAATCAACTGAACAATTGTAGTTTGCACATAAATATTAATTATCCCTATTAATTTCAACTGGTTGAAATGTTTAATTGAAATAGCAGTAAAATGATAATACACAAAGCGGCGCCATACGCCTGGAACACATTCATAAAACTGAAGTAAGCAACAGTTGCCAGTACACATTACATAAAAGTGTGTTGCCACAAAGTGACAACAGAATTAGAAATTCAATACTCCCTCCAATTATGTTGTCTGGCAAACGTATGAAGTTTACAAAACAAATACAGAAAAAAAACTCAATTATACACTTCATACAAAATTAAACACAATAAAAAAGTAATTATTAATCACAGAAATGTATCCTTTCTATCAGTTCTTTTAATTTGATATTGATAATGAAAGTTCAATCACACAAATAGTTTACTTCTTATATGTTGAGCAGTTCCCTTAAATTCTCAAATTTTACTTTTGGAAGAGCTTTTGTAAATATATCAGCTAGCTGCTCTTCATATTTCACATATTTTGCATTGACTGATCCATCATCACACTTTTCACGAATAAAATGATATCGCACGTCAATGTGCTTTGTACGTTTGTGAAATACAGGGTATTTGATCAACTTGTTGATGGCACTTTGATTATCAACAAAGAGAGTAATATCCTCTTCACACATTCCACCTTCACTCACATCTTGTAAAAGTTGGCGAGGCCATTGTATCTCCTTTACTGCAGTCGAAGCTGCAATATATTCCGAATCAGTTGTAGACGTAGAGACAATTGACTGTTTCTGGCTACACCATTGTACACTACTGGACCATTGCTGAGCTTGAACACATAACCAGAAGTTGATTTTCTTGTGTCCACATCATTAGCAAAATCAGCATCCGAGTATCCAACAAGATGACTAGCACAATCAATCGCTGATGAATATTCAATTCCATAGGCTGCTGTACCTTTCAGGTATCTAAAAATACGCTTCACAGCATTCCAATGCACTTGGCCAGGATTAGTTTGAAATCGGCTGACCATATTAACAGCAAAAGCTATATCTGGACGTGTAGTGATGACAAGGCACATTAGGGACCCAATAGCTTCCCTGTAGGGTATTATTAGGGAATAATACCCTACAGGGTACCTGTAGAGTAATACCCCTGTAGGGTATTAGGTTTTTCCTTCTGGTAATGGACTTGACTCTAACGACAGGATTGTTCCAGGATCTGCAGGTATAGTGTATGGGTTTGCATCATCTAGATAAAATCGTTTCAGAACACGTTTTATATAACTTTCTGAATGTAAGAGAATTGAACCATCTGGTCTGTAGTCAATTTCCATTCCAACAAAACAACCTGTGTCACAAATAGTTGCTTCAAACTTCTTTCCAAGGTCATCTATAATTTCAATTAATATTTTTCTTTCTTCACAAAATACTAGCGCATCATCTACACAAAGAATTAAAATTACTTTCTTTCCTCGAAAGAGGCCACTGTAAACACACGAATCAGCAGTACTTTGCTTGAAGCCAAAACTAGTTAAGAATTCAGAGAAAGTCTTGTTCCAGCATCTGGATGCTTGTTTTAGACCATATAGAGATTTTTTAAATCTACACACTAGGTCTGTAGAATAATTTAAACCTGGAGGCGGTTCCATAAATATTGTTTCTTTGACTTCACCATAGAGAAAGACAGTTTTTATGTCGATTTGCATAACCTCCCATTTTCTCTGTGCAGCTATAGCTAACATGACTCTAATGGTATCAAATCGTGAGGTTGGTGAAAATGTTTCACTGAAGTATACTCCCTCCACTTGGGAGAACTCTTTAGCACACAGCCTAGCTTTGTATCTCTCAATCTTTCCATTGGGAAGATATTTTACGTTGAACACCCACTTGGATCCAATTATATTACTTGTCTCTGGAATAGGAACATGTCTCATTCTTCTGAAGAGAATTTAATTCTTCATTTATGGCTTCTATCCAATTATTTGCTTGAGGAGAATTCATCGCTTCTTCATATGTCTGTGGTGTTACAATATCTGCCACATTTAATTCATAAAGAGCAGGGGCTCTTAGAGTATTCCTCGGACGAAGGCCATAATGATCATTATTTGAATTAGGATTATTCAGCAAATTATCTGGTACCTCATCTGAATTATCTTTGGCGTTCACATCATCTTCATTAATAATAAAATAGTTTGCTCCACCTACCGATTGTACAGACATCGGACCACAGATGTCACTGTATATCAGTTCTGCCGGTTTGGTAGACTTGTATTCTCTGGAACCAAATGGAAATCTATGTTGTTTACCATATTGGCAGCCTTCGCAGAAGAATTCTTCTTTATTTGAAACATCTAATTTATCAATAAGTCCTCTTTCACTTAGTTCACAAAGAGCTTTCAGATTTATATGCCCTGTTCTTTCATGCTACATTTTCAAATTGTTCTTGTGAGATATATTTGCTTCAAGGGAAATAACAGTTTTAAAGAGCATACGATATAAGTTATTTGCTGAACGCACTGCTGTGCCAACTAACTCATCTGCACAGTCATAGATGTCAGCATAATCTTGCATTTTTATTATTTTCATGCCTTTACTTGCAATCACACCTTCAGAGAGAAGATTTTTCTTTAGATCTGGAACATAGAGTACATTATGTATTTCTCCTTCTTGCCATTCTCCATGAATAAGCTTTTGGATTTTTACATTTCCTCTTCATTTAATTAGTAACTCTAGATTGTTACCAAGACGAATAACCTCATTTTCATTTGATTCATAGAAACTGTCAAAATAATTAAGATTATATGTCATATGAGCAGATGCACCACTGTCCTGAATACACTTTTCTTCACTCCTTTCCACTGTTTTCATTATTTCACTGCTAAAGGCACTGTAATCTGGTGTATGTCTGATTCTTTCTGGAACATTATTCACGAGGTTTGGAACGGCATTCTCGCGCGTAATGACCCTTTTTACGACAGGAATAGCAAATTATTTTCGTTTTGTCCGTACTTTTGTTTTGATTTTTAAATTTGTTTTCGTGTTCCGAATAGTTGAAAGGTTTTGTTGACGCCAATGGCTATGTTGGCAATCGCCAAACGCGCCATGAAAGAATACAAATATAGGTATCATAGTTTTTATTTCTTACGTTGGCATCGTAAACTAAAAGATATTAGAATTTGTTTGAAATCGTTTGTTGCATAAAAGAATTTGTTTTCGCTCGAACATCGTATGGTCGATGTTTCATGTATTGATTTTGTTCATACATTAGTAATTCGTTTAAGTAAATAAAATTGTTATTAATTCGTGTGTCGTATGGTCGACAATGGTTTTGATATAATTTAATAGTCTACAGTCCATTCGAATACAACAAATTTGGGACCAGTGCAACGTATGACATTTGGCTCATATAGTTGGTCCACGTAGCCGGAGAAAAAAAAAAAAAAAAAAAAATGGCACTCATTGTTCTAAATCGACAAAAATCGACATTGAAGGCTCAGATTACTAAAATAGAGACATACTTAAAAGAAAAGGAGGTAAAAGCCCCATCGGATATTTTAGCTGCTGAGTTAAAAATAAAATTAGAAAATTTATTGAAATATCAATCAAGTTTGGATTACATTCGAATACAGTTTTTCGAGAAAGTTGATCCCGAAGAAGGTATATCGGATATTGAAGAAGAATTTTTGGATTTGGAATTTCGCATCGAAGCATTATAGGTAAAAATTAATAGTTTGATTACCTGTCAAAATAGTTCATTTATTTCAAATAGTAATAAAGATGTAAATAATAGCGTTAAAATTCGACTTCCCGAAATTGTAATTCCTAAATTTTCGGGAAAAATAGAAGAATATAGTTGTTTTAAGCTGCAATTTGATAATATTATTACCAATAATTCTCATTTAGATGAAACTCAAAAATTGCAGTATTTACATTCGGCTTTAGTCGGCGAAGCCAAGAATTTACAAACTGTTAATGATACATTTAAAACGCTTTTCGCAGCTTTAAATGAAAGATATTCAAACGAACGCGTGTTAGTTGATGTATATGTTAAGCAAATACTAGAATTTGATAAAATAACTTATGAATCTTCTAAGGAACTGCGAAGTTTGATAGATATAGTTAACAAAAATTTAAGAGCACTAAATACAATGGGTCTTGAAAGAAATAAATTATCTGATGTTGTGTTATTAAATATAATTTTGGCTAAACTTGATAAAGAATCAAGAAAGCAATACGAGCTAAATATAACTTCCACGGAAGTTCCGAAGTTGGATGATTTAATTGCATTTTTGGAAAAAAGATGCCAAATGTTGGATAATTTATCACGTAGTGTCTCTTCAAAATTGAAAGTTTTTGATAAATACCAAAAACCGAAATCACTTATGGTGAAATCATACAATAAAGTATGTGCTTGCTGTAAATCTCTTAATCATTACATATTTAAGTGTTCTGCATTTTTAAAACTAAATTCGTTGCAAAGATTTGACTTTGTAAAAAAACATAATTTGTATATTAATTGCTTCAGTGCGCAACATAAAGTTGTAAATTGCAATTCGAAGTACGTGTGCAATGTATGCAAAGCTAAGCACAACACACTACTTCATAGAGAATGAGTAGAAAGTCTGTCGACGGCGCCAATTGACGCGCCAATTGACACGCCAATTGAGTCGTCAAATTTATTTATCCCAAACGAAAATGAGAAACCACAACATAATTTAGCAGTCGAAGCTAAAGCAGTTTCAAGCTGTTTAATCTCTCAAAGGAAAAATATTCTTCTTCAAACAGCACGGGTTTATGTGAAAAATATGTTAGGGGAATTTATTCCTGCCATTTGCCTTTTGGATAATGGATCAAGTGCTCAATTTTTATCTTATAGATTTTTGCAAAAATTGGGTTTAAGAGCTGAAAGAATATACGCTCCCGTATCAACATTAAATAATACATCAGTCACTGTAAATAAAAGTGTAGTTATAGAAGTTGCAAATAAGAACAGGAATTTTTCTGCCAGTATGGAATGTTTAATTGTACCTAATATTACAGACATTACTACGACTATCCCAATAAACATAAATGACTTGAATTTACCGTCGCATATTGAACTGGCACATGAAGGATTCACAAATCCAGCCAAAATTGACTTGCTTATCGGAACAGAGTATTTTTTTGAAATTTTAAGGTCAGGACAATTTCGTTTACCTTCGCATGGTATTTTATTGCAAGAAACTGTATTCGGTTATGTAGCTAGTGGAACAGTAGTTAGTTCTGTAAACAAGCAATTCTGTGGATTATTGAAGCCTTCAGAATATATTGAAGAAAACTTTAAAAAATTTTGGGAACTGGAAGAAGTGAATTCAGTTAGTTCTTTAACACCGGAAGAAATTCAATGTGAAGATCATTTTGTAAAACATTATACTAGAGTATCGGGTAGATTTTGTGTAAAATTACCTTTCAAAGAGTGTACTAAATCTTTGGGATATTCAAAGGATATGGCTATTAAGCGTTTCCTAAGTACAGAAAAACGATTAGAACGCTTGCCCAATTGTAGAACCATGTATAAAGAATTCATGGACGCTTATTTAAAATTAGGTCATATGGAGCTTGTTCCACATTACGAGAGAAATGAAGTGTTGGGTAAAACAAACTGCCTCCCGCATCATTTTGTTTTGAAGGATAGTTCGACAACTGCATTGAGGGTAGTGTTTGATGCCTCGGCTAAGACATCAACAGGCATTTCTCTAAATCAAACACTAATGGTAGGCCCAAAGTTGCAAGATGATATTTTCGACATAACATCAAGATTTAGATTACATAAATATGTTCTGACAGCTGATATTTCTAAAATGTATAGACAAATTTTAGTTACGAATAATGATTCAGATTTACAAAGAATAGTTTGGCGTAATTCTCCTGAAGAGTCTTTTCAAGAATATAGACTTAAAACTGTGACATATGGCACAGCCTCAGCTCCATTTCTAGCAGTAAGAGCTTTGAGACAACTTGCAGTAGAAGAGAAAGATATTTTTCCTCTTGCTTCAGCTGTGACTCTCTCTGATTTCTTCATGGATGACTTAGTCACAGGTAGCAATGATTTAAATAGTGCTAAGGAGTTACAAAACCAGTTGATACAAATGTTACAAACTGGTGGAATGAAACTTTGTAAATGGTCCTCTAACGAAAGAGAACTGTTAAAATCAGTGCCGTTCGAAGATCAAGAATATCATTTTGATCAATCAAGAGAAACACTAGGTCTCATTTGGAATCCAAAAATTGATAAATTTAAATTTTTTGTTTCTCCCTCAATATATTCATCAAAGTGCACTAAGAGATCAATATTATCTCATATTTCTAGATTATTCGACCCTTTAGGACTTTTAGGACCAATTATAGTTCGAGCAAAGATATTTATTCAAAAATTATGGCTTTTAAAGATTGACTGGGACGAGCCACTCTCAGCTAAAGAAGCTCAAGAATGGGAAAATTTTGTAAAAAACCTCCAAGTAGTTGAAAGTATTGATGTAGATCGCTATATTTTGAATGATAGTATTTGTCAGCTAGAAATACACGGATTCTCGGACGCCTCCGAAAAGGCCTATGGAGCGGTAGTTTATGTCAAAGCCACTGGCACATCATCGGAAGTCTCAGTGAAGTTACTCTGCAACAAATCAAGAGTCTCGCCTCTGAAGCGTACAACAATTCCAAGACTAGAACTTTGTGCAGCAGTATTACTAGTAAAATTAGTGAACCCAGTGCTATCATCGTTAAAAATATCTGTGAATAGCGTTCATTTGTGGACCGATTCGACAATAGTACTTGCGTGGATTCAACACGAACCACATACTTTGAAAACATTTGTAGCGAATCGGGTCGCAGTTATTCAAGAACTGTCTTCGACTCATCAATGGCACCATGTAACTTCAGAAGAAAATCCAGCTGACATAATTTCTAGAGGTGTTGATCCTGAAACTCTTCGAGATAGCAAACTGTGGTGGGATGGTCCCACTTTCCTTTTGAATGACTTTTCGTCGTTAAAGGATAATGCCTGCCCAACAGCTGTGGAGGTTCCAGAATTGCAGAAATTGCCGGTCCCTTCATTGACTTTTGTATTGAATTTAGAAAGTGATTTGTTAAATAGAGTTTTAGACAGATCAAATAGTTTTTCTAAAATTGTATATATTTTTAGTTTTACCATCAGATTTTTGAAAAATACTAGAAGCAAACCAGAGGACAGGTACAGAGGCCCCCTGTTACCCCAGGAGCAGAAAACAGCGACAGAATTTATCATTCGGCAAATACAGGCAAATGAATTTAAAATGGAGATATCTGCTCTCTTAGCTGGTAAAAGGGTTATAAAAGGGAAGGTAAAGGACCTCCAACCCTTTTTAGATTCCAATGGAATTCTAAGAATTGGAGGACGGTTAGAAAAATCGAATTTAAATTTTAATGCAAAACATCCCATTTTACTTCCTGCGAACCACAAATTTACAAACATTTTGATGAATTACTACCATAGGAAATATCTGCATGTAGGAGCACAGAATTTATTGCATTTAGTACGCCAAGAATACTGGCCATTAAACGGCAGAAGTATCGCTCGACAAATTGTCCACAATTGTGTTACATGTTTTAAACAAAAACCTGTTACGGAAAGTCAGCTTATGGGCAATCTCCCTCCGGAAAGAATAAACCCGAGTTCCCCCTTTAATGCCACAGGAATAGATTTTTGTGGACCCTTTTATGCAAAGTTTAAAGGACAAAGAAAGGGTGTATACCACAAAGTATACATAGCTATATTTGTCTGCTTTGTGACAAAGGCGGTACATTTAGAGACTGTCACAGATTTAACCTCAGAAGCGCTAATCGCGGCGCTAAAAAGATTTTTCTCTAGACGTGGTAAAAGTTCGTCTCTGTTCACGGATAATGCCACCAATTTCGTAGGCGCGCATTTAGAATTAAAACGATTGTACAAACTTGTTAAAAAGCCAGAGGAAAATTTAGCTTGTTATTTAGCCTCAGAAGGCATTGCCTGGAATTTTATTCCTCCCAAAGCCCCGAATTTTGGTGGACTTTGGGAAGCCAGTGTCAAATCATTTAAATACCATCTTAGACGAACTATTGGTGATCGAAAGCTGACCTTGGAAGAATTCCAGACTATTACAATTCAGATCGAAGGCATCTTAAACAGCAGACCGTTAATTCCGATGAGCTCAGATGTGGATAATTTAGATGTTTTAACTCCATCACATTTTTTGATAGGACGCATTTTGAATACAATCCCTGAACCACTAATAGTGAACAAACCAGACAATTTATTAACAAATTGGCAAAAAACCACCAAAATTGTTCAAGCCATATGGAAAAAATGGCAGATTAGTTATTTAAATCATTTACAAAATCGCACCAAATGGCATGTTGAAAGACAAAATTTACAACCTGGTCTAATGGTTTTAGTTAAAGAAGATCATTTGCCACCATGTAAATGGTTGATTGGACGTATTCAAGAAGTGATACCAGGATCCGATAATAGAATTAGAGTAGCTGTGGTGAAAAAAAACCACGGTATATATAAACGTAGTATTAGAAAGTTATGTATATTACCTAATCAAAATATGTAAATTTTTAGTTGGTTTATGTTTTGAGTTTATATTTAATTTGTATATTCGTGTATTATTGAAAACATTATTTACATTTTAAGTTATCTGTATTCATTTAGAACTTGTTTAAGCCAAAATATGAGGCAAAATTGTTTTGTAATATATTGTTCATTTTATGTATTCAATTGTAATAACTGTATTTTAATGTATTTTGAAATATAATATTTCAACCTGGGGAGAATGTTGACGCCAATGGCTATGTTGGCAATCGCCAAACGCGCCATGAAAGAATACAAATATAGGTATCATAGTTTTTATTTCTTGTTGGCATCGTAAACTAAAAGATATTAGAATTTGTTTGAAATCGTTTGTTGCATAAAAGAATTTGTTTTCGCTCGAACATCGTATGGTCGATGTTTCATGTATTGATTTTGTTCATACATTAGTAATTCGTTTAAGTAAATAAAATTGTTATTAATTCGTGTGTCGTATGGTCGACAATGGTTTTGATATAATTTAATAGTCTACAGTCCATTCGAATACAACAAATTTGGGACCAATGCAACGTATGACATTTGGCTCATATAGGTTTCTTTTCAAATTTGGGGCGATTGGAAACGAAAAATGCTGACTCGCTTTGCTCAGATTGCGATAAAGATGTTTCTTCATCAATGAGTCTCGCTGTAAGATTTGATAAGTTTTGCCTGCTGTCATCAACAGACAACCAGGCTTGTCTGAAGTTTCTGTATTTTGAAGGCAATGTCCCCAAGATTTTTGTGATTACGGTTGCATCACTAATACTTTCACCAGAGTCCTTGATTTGATGAGCAAGATTTTCAACCTTCGCAATATACTGCACCACCGTTTCATTGCATTCCATTTTCATCTGATGAAATGGTACTTTAGGATTATTCCGTCGACCTGTCAACGCTCGCGAAAATACGCAAATCCTTTGGCGCCATCATAATGAAAAGCAATTTCCAAAATAAACATTCTAAACACATTAAATTTATTATTAATACAATAATATTATTAAAACACATTATTAATAAAAAGAATCAAAACAAAGTAAAAACCTCTATTTTTTTATAATTACATATTGAATTATTCTTGAATCTAACCATATATATTATTATCAATTATTTCGGCGGCCAAAAGTCCTTGATAGCTTTTAAAGCGCAAACAAACAAGTCATTATCCTTGTGCAGTCGCCATTCACGCACATTTTCTTAGAAGAAATGATTCCATACTCTTGAAAATATGCCACTGCACTCTCTTCGGTGCTAGGCAAATTCTAAATTCGAATCATTTTGCAGAGGAGTAAAAAAAAAAGTATATTTCAACACGCTAAAGAACACTAACTCGCGTAGTCAAGGATTACACAGTAAATGAGATAAAATTTGCGGTTATTGGCGCAAAAGCTACCTTTTGGTGATAATATCGGGTTTGGCGAAATTGAATCGGGTTTGGCGAAAATGGTCGACGGGATAATCCCAAAGTACCGATGAAATTTATCCAACAGTAGCATCTTGTTAAAGTCTGACTTCAATTTAAAAACAGAGTCCAATTTTTCAAGCATTTCTTTTGAGGATAAACAGCTTTCAATAAGCGTAACTTGTGATAATTCCATTGCCGATGATATCGTAAACATGGCTATTGCATCATCCTTTTCCCATTTTTCTATTTTTACTTCATCAGTATCAGGCTTAATTTTAACGCCATTGGCAACTGTGAACACACTTTTTGCCTTGAGAGCACAGTTTATCTGGAACTTCCACTGAGAATAGTTCTGTCCGTTGAATCTGTTAATTGCAGAAACATCAACGCCGGCCATGCTGATAAGTTAGGCTTAACTTGCGCGATTTCGATTTCGATTTCAATAACTTTTTGAGAAAATAGTAGAACACATCTACTCACGTTAAAAGGCGTTATTGGCAGCGTGAACTGGGCCCATAACCTATTAATTTCAACTGGTTGAAATGTTTAATTAAAATAGCAGTAAAAAGAGAATACACAAAGCGGCGACATACGCCTGGAACACAACCATAAAACTGAAATAAGCAACAACAGTGTTGCCAGTATACATTACATAAAAGTGTGTTGCCACAAAGTGATAACAGAATTAGAAATTCAATAATCCCTTTATGCAAATATGAATTAAAATGTACCTAATACAATTATATTAATATTACAGAAAAACTAATTACTAAAATTTTATTCCGTTAAAATGTTATCAAGCAGGGTGGTCGACCTGCAACGCCAAGCTGAAAAAAACAAAATAGACGCCAAATGAATAAACGCGCCAAGTAAAAAAATTCGTCAAACCGCTTACTTCTTATATACTCTGCATCTATTTGACCTTGTAAGGTATACACAAGATTCGATTCACAAGAATCGAACTTTTGAGTGAATTAAAGAAGCTGCTTCAGATATGCTAATTTTGGCATACGCGCTTAGTATAAATACCACGCAGCGTCATTAATGAGAAAGGGAGTTGTTGTTAAGGTTGAAAAGGTGTTATCCTGCGCTAGTGCTTTACGGGCTAGAAGTTTACGTGGCAGTACTGCTGGTTTGACTTACTGTTCGTGAGTATAAAAATATATTGTCCTTAAAAGCTGTATTTACATTCCGTACAAGTAGTACGCATGCTTATTGCTGTAAAAGCCAATTATATGTGCAATGAATCCAATAAACATTGTTTCATGTATAAATTGTGTTTGTATATAATTCAAATAGAGTGCCACTTCAAATTATATACACCCAAGTCTGGGTAGAAGTGAGCATAAAGAATCTCTATACTGGCGCCCGAAAATATATATACCCTGGTAGTTAGCGTTAAATTTGTAACGAAGAACATAATTGAAATTAAAAACTGTGTACTGTGTACGTATATTGATAAAATTGTTGCAAGTACTTATATACTATTTAAAAAATGAGTGTTGTAGAACAAAATCCTGCTGGAAATTTTCCTCGGGTAATTATGGTTCAGCAAATTGCGCCATTCGAAGCCACCTTCAATGGCGGCCCCTCAAGCCAATTCCTAAAGAAAATTGAGCATTACTTTCAGCAACAATGCACCCCAGAGGGGGATAAACTTAAAATTGCTCTAGCCGCTTTAAGAGGTAGTGCATATCAGTGGTACACGTGTATGAAAAGCAGTAATCTGATTTTTGACTATTCGTCATTCAAGCAACAGTTTCTTAGTGTTTTTCCAAAGACCTTTAATCAAAGTGAAATTGAAGCGGAAATTTATTCGCTAAGGCAACGTGAAGGTCAGTCTGCATTAGATTTTGCTACGGAAAAGATTTCCAAGTGTGAGGAATATTTAGAAGAGTTGACGGAAGCGGTAATCTTAAAAATAGTTATCCAACGTTTGAAGCCAAGTGTTCAAGATTTTTTAGATAATCAAACAATTACAAGCAAGGTTACCCTCCTTCAAGCTTTAGCTAAATATGACAATAGACATTTCTTCGCTACCCCTCACCGTCATTCAGGTACGAGAAGTTTTATACAGCCGCGCCAAAATTTTTCGCGAGTTTCAAACCAGCAGCGTAAGCAGTACCGCCGGCAAAATAATAGAAGCGCACTGCGTTATAATGAAATTAGTGCACTTAACGAAAATAAAATGCAAGCACCTTACTTGCACTGGCAAGTTGATTCACATAATATGGTTCAACCTGTTGAAACTGTGTGGTCAAATGTATTATTTTGTCCGAGCAGTAATCATTATTTTGAGAATAGTGAAAGTCAGGGTATTTTTGTGGCTTATAAAGAAAGTGAGTCTAGCTGGAATGATGAGGTAATTCCAGTACAAATTTCTGAAAATAGGGCCGATACTAAGGCTAGTGGTTTAGAAAATAAATCATCGGACACTTCTATTAATGCTATACCTGATATTATTAATGCTATACCTGATATTATTGATGCTATACCTGATATTTTAGATGATATTCACACATCTGTTAATGAAGGAAATTTAGTAGATGACGAAGTATGCGTTACGGAAGTTAGTGAATACTTATTAGTTGACGACAATAAAAATTCTTTAAACGATAGTAGGAACTCGCTAGGTAATGATGATATTATTTCAAGTTTCCATCCGAATGAGGATGCTGTAGGCCAGGTTGATAATATGGTTTTAAATAAAGTACATGAAAACCATACTGAGAATCAGGATGAAAAGTTGACACAGAGTTATACTGTAGGTAGTTTAGCTGATGCTTCGGAAGTTATAGAGAAAGTTTGCAATAAAACGCACGAGTACGAAAAGCTTAATCTTCCTAAAACTGAAGCAGTGTTAAAGAATTTAAATGATAACGATTCTGATATCGCAAGTTTCAAAGAGACTTTTTCGTCAAAAGAGGATAAAACTAAAGTTAAGGGGGATAAAAAACGTGAAAAAGCGCCTTCAGGTTCCAGCATTAAAACTGCTAATACTGAAGTAATTAAGGCGGTAAAAAAGAAGTCGTATAAGCACAAATACGAAAAACAGAGTCAGGTTGTTGAAAAACATGACACAAGCATCGAGATAAAGCCAGGAACTAAACACGTTGGTGCGGCGTATAAATTTGAAACAATAGAATCTGCATTAAAATTTAATACCGATACAAGCAAAAGTACGAAGAAAGGTAAAGTGTGCACTACAAAAACTCCATCAAAGGAGGAATGCGTCGCTGATAAGGTACACAAGGTTATAAAAAGGAAGAATGACAATTTTAAAGCTCCTTTGCATAAGTACAGGGAACGCAAGATTTCAGCCGCCCAGCAAGGTTGGCCTCCTCCCAAGAGACCTCCTGTCCATCGTCAAGCCGGACCAGCGCCTCAGGACCAACGACCTGCTGCACGAAGGATGCCCACACGGTCAACGAACCCCTTTACTAGGACTGCGACCATCAAGAGAGGTTCCACGGATTGGACAAACTGGTGCAGTGAAGTTGCTGCATTCATGAGGAACAAGTCTTGTATCAACTTTCTTATTCTAACTCCCACCCTTTAATAAAATCGAACCAAATTGGTTTGAAGTTCCCCATTGTAGATACTGTGTAAACATTTTGAGGGGAAGTGGTGAGGCACTGAAAAAAAACGGTATACTGTTGTTTTATAAATTTTTGAAGGGGACATGTAGTGAAAAAAAATACATACTAACTACAGATAACAAACAACTAACATACTAACTTCGCAAATCATAACACATGTACATTATAAATTGGGGGAGAGCAGATACAGTCAAGAAATGTCATGCTGTGCAATTGTGTTGTCACTTTTAATTAAAATAGATATTTTAGGGCGCAGTTGGCCAGCCCAGTATCCGCAACTCTGCAAATCCACTGTGTAATGGTGTCACCTGGACCCTTCGGGGTTAGTTTTGTAAAATGGTAGTGGCGTTTTTCCCCCACACAACGTGTGGAAGGTTTTTTGGCTTTGCCACCCATTATGTAAAAAGTCAGACCAGCACGCGTTTTCAATTAGTTAACTGAAGCCGTTCAGACCTCAGTTACCTAATTTTTTTTTTCGAGGGAGGCCAGTGTAAGGTATACACAAGATTCGATTCACAAGAATCGAACTTTTGAGTGAATTAAAGAAGCTGCTTCAGATATGCTAATTTTGGCATACGCGCTTAGTATAAATACCACGCAGCGTCATTAATGAGAAAGGGAGTTGTTGTTAAGGTTGAAAAGGTGTTATCCTGCGCTAGTGCTTTACGGGCTAGAAGTTTACGTGGCAGTACTGCTGGTTTGACTTACTGTTCGTGAGTATAAAAATATATTGTCCTTAAAAGCTGTATTTACATTCCGTACAAGTAGTACGCATGCTTATTGCTGTAAAAGCCAATTATATGTGCAATGAATCCAATAAACATTGTTTCATGTATAAATTGTGTTTGTATATAATTCAAATAGAGTGCCACTTCAAATTATATACACCCAAGTCTGGGTAGAAGTGAGCATAAAGAATCTCTATAACCTAACTTAAAATCTTTTATATGTTTATGTTTCAGTTAAAAAAAATGAATATTTCTATCTTTAATTAGCATAAAACGGCAAAATTAGCATCTCATGGCGATAGTACGTCAAAATGGCAAAATGGCAACCATTTTGGCGTACTATCTCCCAACGGTATTGTACCAACCGTTTACTCATTATCACTTATAGAAGGAATCGGTGTACATGTGGGTTTCTTAAGGAAGTGAAATCTTAAGTAAGTGTATAGAATTTTTCATTATATTGTATATGTAACCCGTTTGTTTGTTTGTTTTATACGTCCATAGAAAATACTAAGGATTGAATTCAGATAATAAGGTTTAATTATTATTCATATTTTACTTTTTGCTACAACCACGTGGGTTTGCAAAATAGAGAAATATACATATACGTATACAAATATACATGTAGCAATTGATTAATGATGTATAAATAGCGTTTAGTACGATATTACCCATTGTGTTTATAAAGATTGACTAGAATAGAAAAATGCCATCCAAATTACAAAAACAACCAGGCCTATTTCAGAGATTCGTAAAAACGAAAAGTGCTCCAATTAAGTGAACAAAGTGACACTTTAGGTCCTGGTAGAGATAAATCCCCACGCTATGAAATAAATGTTTCAAATGAAACAGTTGAAGCCAGTTGTATTGTGCAAACAACTGTAGAATCCTAAAATTGTTTGAAAAAAATCGCTGAAAGAACTACACATAGAAAAACGTACTACAAAAATCATTATATGCTCAATAAAGAAAAATTTAGACATGCCAGGCAAACAAATCTCTCTATTCTAAAAAAAAGCAACTTCCGGTGCCGCTGTCAAAAGCTTGTCCCGCTATCTCCTCCGAAACCGCAGGTGGTATGGGGGTCGAGAGCGATACCAATGGATGCAGAAAAATTGGGGGACCAAAGTAAGACATGTCTCATCTTCGTCGGACTTTAAGTTATTTGTATTATTTTATGTTTTGTGGGAAAATATTGACTTTTTCATCTGCAGATTACGATAACTCGCCAAAAAATGATCGTAGAATTTTGATCTTTTCCCAGTCTAAGACTACAGACATTTCTCTTTCAAACTAGACTTCATTTGTTTAAAAATATTTTAAAACAGACTAATATTTTCATCAAAAACTGAAACGCAGTTTTTCAAGAAATATTGACTTTTTCATCTTCAGATTACGATAACTCGCCAAAAAATGATCCTAGAATTTTGATCTTTTTACAGTCTAAGACTACAGACATTTCTTTTTCAAACTAACCTCGTTTGTTTAAAAATATTTTAAAACTGACTAATATTTTAAACAAAAAATGAAACACAGTTTTTCAAGAAATATCGTTCCCTATGTGGATGTAATATCGATGCTCCTCGAGTTTTTATCTTACAAAGAAAATATTTACATCATCTGGAAGCTGTTCTTATTCATATTAACCTCATTTCAAGTCTATATCTTAAATTTTCGAATTTTAAATCTGATAATTCAACAGTGATGAAATACCTTCGTATTAAGGGTGACAACAATAAATGGATGGAAGCTGTTACATTGCCCGAGTATCACCCCTATGTATCTCGCTATTAGCCATAACAGAGGAGCGAGCGTATCGAGCCTAGGGCCGAAACCCTTAGTAATATAAATAAAAATAAAGCAAATTAAAAAAATGTATTTTTATTAGCAATTTTTACAAATTTGGTGAAAAGCCAATCGGGCAGGCCCTGATTTTCCATTAGGCCCGGGCCTAAGGGTTCCCGAATGTTGGGGCCCATCCAAAAATTTTAATTTTAAAAAGAAAAAAAAGAAAAAAAATTCCAATTCAATTTTTTTTATTTTACTTTTTTTAAAAGCAATTTTTTATATAACCTTTGAAATTTGATTGATTGGTTTATCATATGTATAGTTATATGTATAGTTCATCATATGTATGTTATAGTGTATATAAGGGATTAATAAGTTTTTCTGGTTTCATTGTATTGGTGTTTTAATGATGAAGTTAATATAGTATGTTGTATTGCTTTTTGTTATTTGATAATGTTCTAGGCATCTACGCTTCAAATAGCCAATTCTTGGTAAAATGGTACTTTCACAATGATTCATGATTATTATTTTTTTTGTGTGTTAATTTTGGAAATTTTACATCCACATCAGTGTTAAGGGGCCCCCATCCCGAGTTGTGACAATAGTCAAGAATTTTCTAAATCGGACCCTGCAATCGGGTGTTTTGGTATATATCCGTTTACTATAAAAGAATGATAACAACTGTATTCAGTTTTGTTAGTTATAACTCATATATAAACACTTCGAAGGTACTGACATCTGCTGGGCATACAGAGCAATCCATCAGTATGCAAAATGTAAACAAAATGCTATTGGCGTCTGTGAGACGACGCGGGCACAGGGTTGCCAGATTTGGCGAAAAATAGCCAATTTGGCTATTTTTGAGCATGGCTGTGTAAAAAAATTTATGAAGAAATAGCAAAACCACTTTTGGCTATTTTTTGGCTAATTTTCGTTATCTCATAAAAAAAAAAAAAAAAAAAAAAAATCTGACCAAAGTGGGAATTTTCGTATATTCTTTGTTTGTTTTCTTTTTTTTTCATATTTTCTCGCGGTTCTACATTTTTATTTTCCACATTTACCTTCAATGGTGGCAACATTAATTTTTCCTGAACCAAAACAAACAATCGCGGCCGGTCACGTTCACGTAACGTTCTTATCTTAGAACTTTGTTAGGATTGATTAGGAGATGAAATACAAATTTATGTTAATTCTTCATATATATATATATATATATATATATATATATATATATATATATATATATATATATATATATATATATATATATATATATATATTATATTATTATGATTCTTTTATTGACGAAAAAGAATTTTCTTATTGAAGATGATTTTTTTTTTAATTTCAAGCTTAGTTGAAGAATTTGAAAAAAAAACACGTGTTTTTACGGATTTTCAAGATGGTCGCCAAACTTAGAACCCTGGAGACACACGGAGATTTGGCGACAAAAAAAAGCGTATACTGCATCTGTTCCCAATTTAGTGGCAAATAGTATAAAGAAAATTTTTAGATGTGAAATTTCTTTAAAGAGTATTTACCTATAATATATAAATATAATAGCAAAATAAAATAGTACGTTATTTACGGAAGGTAAACCTAAACAAATTGAAAGTAAGAAATAGCTTACATTTGTTGCCACCAGAGGGCGATCGTCGTCATTTTCGGAGTTTGTCTATTTTTGGCTAATTTCAGGAAGCAGTTTGGCTGTTTTCATTGAAATCAATCCGGCACCCCTGCGCGCAACCAGTTCAGGGTTAACTTCGCAAGGAATCTATAATTCTTCAAGGGTCGTAGTTCAAAGAAACAATGTTCATGGAAATGTAATGCAAATGCGGGATCCTAATAATTAGCAATGAGCAATGGAATTAAAATCTCTCGACAAACTAGTAATATGACTATAAATGTCACGTTATAAACTTCAGTGAACAGTGTTCTATGGATTCGGCATTGTTGCAAAATCGAAAGTGGTTCAGTGGTAAATTCAAAGAATAATCAAATAATCAGATGCACGGCTAAACATAACAAGCAGTTTTAATAACACACAAAAAATGACGAATATAAGGGTTAAAAGCAGGGCCCGATTTAGAAAATTCTTGACTATAGGCACAACTCGGGGTGGGGGCCTCCTAACACTGATGTGGGCGTAAAATTTCCAAAATTGACACACACACACAAAAAAAAATATAATCATGGATCATTGCGAAAGTACCATTTTACCAAGAATTGGCTATTTGAAGCGTAGAAGCCTAGAACATTATCAAATAACAAAAAGCAATACAACATATTAACTTCATCATTAAACATCACACCAATACAATGCAACCAGAAAAACTTATTAATCTATATCTATAAAGGAAGAAGTCCTGACTTATGTATATATGTATACACGTATCAACGCCCAGCAAAAACTATTGGAGATACAGATATCAAATTTTAGGAGCTTATTACTTTTGTGCTGAAGGCGTCATTTAAGAAGCTATTTTTCAAAATTCGCCCCCTAAGGGGGGGAGGGGGGCAAAACGTGTTTTTTACATATTCCTTTATATCTCAAAGAAGAAAATCGATATCCATAAGATTCTTGCTTTAAAATGTAAGAAACATGAATACCTAAAAACCAATTTCAGGATTTTTCAAAATTCGTCTCCCAAGGGGGAGAGGGGGGCTAAACGTATTCTTACGTGTTTTATCTATATGTATAAAGGAATCAACACCCAGCAAAAACTATTGGAGATACAGATATCAAATTTTAAGAGCTTATTACTTTTGTGCTGAAGGCGTCATTTAAGAAGCGATTTTTCAAAAATCGCCCGCCAAGGGGGGGAGGGGGGCAAAACGTGTTTTTTACATATTCCTTTATATCTCAAAGAAGAAAATCGATATCCATAAGATTCTTGCTTTAAAATGTAAGAAACATGAATACCTAAAAACCAATTTCAGGATTTTTCAAAATTCGTCTCCCAAGGGGGAGAGGGGGGGCTAAACGTGTTCTTACGTGTTTTATCTATATATATAAAGGAATCAACACCCAGCAAAAACTATTGGAGATACAGATATCAAATTTTAAGAGCTTATTACTTTTGTGCTGAAGGCGTCATTTAAGAAGCGATTTTTCAAAAATCCCCCCCAAGGGGGGGGGGGGAGAGGGGCAACATGTGTTTTTTACATATTCTTTCGTATCTCAAAGAAGGAAATTGATGTCCATAAGATTCTTACTTTAAAATGTAAGGAACACGAATACCTTAAATCCAATTTCAGGATTTTTTAAAATTTGGCCCCAGGAACGGGGAGGGGGGCTTAACGTGTTTTTCACGTATTCCTTCATATCTCAAAGAAAGAAACAGATATCCATAAGATTCTTGCTTTAAAATGTAAGGAACGCGAATACATTAAAACCAATTTCAGGATTTTCAAAATTCGGTCCCCCCATGGGGGGGGAGGGGGCAAAACGTATTTTTTACATATTACCTCATATCTCAAAGAAAGAAACAGATATCCATAAGATTCTTGCTTTAAAATCTAAGGAATATGAATACCTAAAAACCAATTTAAGGATTTTTCAAAATTTGGCCCCCACGGGGTTAGGGGGGCTAAACGTGTTTTTACGTGTTTTTTACATATTCCGTCATATCTCAAAGAAGGAAACAGATATCCATAAGATTCTTGATTTAAAATGTAAGAAACACGATTAAATGTAACAAACACGATCAATGTCACGATTTTTCGACATTCGCTTTAGATTTTGAAAAAATTGCTAGAAACAATCCAATAATTTATATTTCCTATATATCACCATTTTGAACACCAAATTGGTGGTAGGAGAAAAGAGAGAGATCAACCTTAATTAAATGAAGTGTGGAAAGGTGTGTGTGTGTGAATTGTATATATTTCGGGTGTTAGTACGTATACATCTAGAGCTCAGGTTAACTCCATTCATTTTTATTATCCTGGGCAACGTCAGGTAATTCTTTGTGTATGAAACCGGCGATTTTCACAAGGGTTTACGGGGAAGCCCTCAAACTCGAAGGGCCGGGATCCAGTGGGTTATCAAAATTGAAAGAAAATTTTAATGCTGACATTAGCATGGGGGGGGGGGTTATTATAATATGCTGATGGGATGATGACCAGTGGAGAGGGGTATAGATTGCCATAAAATACAAATATACATATCATACAAGTAAGCTTTATTAAGGGTTCACCCGTGCAACGCCGGGTATATAAAGCTAGTCCCTTATATACACTATAACATACACATGATGAACTATACATATAGCTATACATATGATGAACCAATAAATCAAATTTGAAAGGATATATAAAAAAATGCTATTAAAAGAAGTAGAATAATAAAATGAATTTGGAACTTTTTTCTTTCTTTTAAAATAAAAAATTGGGCCCCCCCCAACGTTCGGGGGCCCTGTTACGAATTCCGCGATTTCGTGTCAAAGCCGACACTTTAGGTAGCGACACGCTGTTACGTGAAAGGATAAACCAGCTAACTAATACAGAACCTTATACACATAAAACACTCTTTATTGAAGAGTTCTCTAGGAAATTTGGCACGAGACAGTTGCTCTCTTGGACATCTATTTAACAAAAGAGTCAGTCAGAATCTGCTACGGTCGTCGAGTAGAGTTCACGCTGATGAATCAACTCACACCTCCTTTGGCTGTAGATTGGCCTCCAGGGAATACGGCACGAACGTAGAGTATCACTCCTCGCAGGAATACAGGTGCCGCTCGTCGAATAGAGTTCACGCTGATAAATCAACTCACAACCTCCTTTGGCTGTAGATTGGCCTCCAGGGAATACGGCACGAACGCAGAGTATCACTCCTCGCAGGAATACAGGTGCCGCTCGTCGAGTAGAGTTCACGCTGATGAATCAACTCACACCTCCTTTGGCTGTAGATTGGCCTCCAGGGAATACGGCACGAACGCAGAGTATCACTCCTCGGAGGAATACAGGTGCCGCTCGTCGAATAGAGTTCACGCTGATGAATCAACTCACACCTCCTTTGGCTGTAGATTGGCCTCCAGGGAATACGGCACGAACGCAGAGTGTCACTCCTCGCAGGAATACAGGTGCCGCTCGTCGAGTAGAGTTCACGCTGATGAATCAACTCACACCTCCTTTGGCTGTAGATTGGCCTCCAGGGAATACGGCACGAACGCAGAGCATCACTCCTCGCAGGAAAACAGGTTTCGCCCGTCGGAAATTTTCCGATTGAGAAAAATCTCGAATTCCACACTTCTTCGATGAATTAATAGCACATGTGTGGACGGCTCGTCACACTATCTTGTAATGCAGAGGCTAACTGCTTCCAAACAAAAAAAAAATAGATCAAGCTTTGATCTAGTGTACAACCTTTCTCAGCGAGAAAAGGTGCAATCCGGAAAATTTATCTTGGCCTGAAATCTGGCTCAGATCCAGTACCAATCTCGTTAAAGATATCAGCTAAGCTAAGCTAAGCTAAGCTCAACTCAACACTCAACACACATCTCTCAGCTCTCAGCTCAGCTCTCCCTAAAAAACCTTGTGCATCGCTTTTTATCACCTTTTTCCCTAGCGGAATATTTAATAATCCCGCTCTTTAAACCTGGGCTCTGATAGGTTCCTTCTCCTGGCCCGTGTGCAAACCGATGCCGGTTTTCCATCGCAATCGTATCAGAGAACCATTACTGCTCTCGTCAAGGGGCGGATTCTCTTTTGTATTTTTCTGTCCGAGTTTGGGACCTCGTGGCGACTAGCCATTGTGAGCCCCCTTTCCACTTGCCTTCCGGCGCTAGACTGCATTGTGGCCTCTCCGTTGGAATATTTCCACTCGAAGAATCGCCGACCGGGGTTATCTTTGTGTGTGGCCCCGGACAATCAATTCTCGGGGTTCTGAGGAGGGGAAGGTCATAGCCCCGAAGGGGTTGCACTGTTCCCAGCCTCGGTTCATAATTTCTCGGGGGCTTGAGGAGGGCAATTGCCACAGCCCCTCCCCCTTTCACAAAAAAGATTTTGCGGTTCCTGCAAAATCTGAAAGGCAAGGATTAGGGCCTGTTCACATAGGAGTCCGTTGCGTAGCGTTAAGGAAAAGATGACGTTGAGACGAAAATTAACCAATCATAGGAGTTAAAAATTTCATTGCTAATCGTTTGAAGGTATATGATTGGTTTATTTTCGTCTCAACGTCATCTTTTCCTTAACGCAACGCAACGGACTCCTATGTGAACAGGCCCTAAGGCACAGGGGATTCTACTTGTATTCCATTTCTAGAGGCGCTGTGACAATTTAAATCTACACCTCAACTTTTGCTACAGTTCTGACTTTTACATTCACGTTACACTTAATTTATAATAGAAAACAATTTTACACTAGCACGATACCTCGATTTAAAAAAAACATTAAAATTCATTTATAATTACAGAAACAAAAAAAACCCATTCATATTATCTTACTTTTAAAAGTTAAAACGAAAAAGAAAAACTTTATCTTAACACATGTTGACGAACTGACTGACTCTCTGTACAGAATTCGCCGAGAGACGGCGCTGTTATCTTATGTTTATATACCTGTAACGCGAGCGTACATCACTCGTTGCTATATAATGTGCATTTAGTGCGACCTTGACTGCGACCTTCTAATTTCTCAATGTGTGCTGATGTGGTTTTTTTTTAAAGCAATAAACGAGTTATACCGTCCACTTCGTTTGTCACAAGTTTAGAGTTGTAAGTGTGCGCGTTCTTTTTTTGGTCCTTTTGAGCCGTGAGGAAATTCAGTGATCTGTGGATTGAGAAGCTTCGATTCGGAATTGTGATTTCTTCAAATGCGTGATATGTGGTGGTTTAGTATCTGGAATAGTATTCTCAAATCAGATGTTGAGGTAATAAGACTTTGAGGTAAAATTGCTTATGTGCTAGATAGTGTTGAAATTGTGATTGCCGTCGGTTTTCATGTGTGGATTGCTTTAGAGTTCAGTGTTTGCATTAGCATAATTTTTAGAGGTATTGTATTTGTTGTGCTTTTATTCGCATTAGTATAACCTTTTAGATGTATTGTATTGGTTGTGCTTTTATTCGCATTAGTATGACTTTTTAGATGTGTTGTGTCCCAGCCCCTAGGCCCGGGACTAATGGAAAATCAGGGCCTGGTTAAGAATCTAATCAAGAATACGAGCAAATCAATTCAAATCCATTAGTTCGAATCAAAATCAAAACTAACATGGTATCGAGGTAAAGAGGGTACCAGATTATCTCAGTCCAGCAGCGCCACCGAACGTCGTCTATAATCACTTAAGCACAGTAGCACTACCTAACTGAAACTTTCTCAATAGCATTATGTTTACGCAACAAATATAGCAACAAAAAGATGCGTATTTAATGTCAGGAATTTAATATGTTTCCCAGATTTTATCAATGGAAATATTTTAACACTGATATGAATAAAAATATATTCATAGCAGGGGACTCATCGAGCGAATGCTTATAATGAACAAGATGTCACTTTCATGCAACGGAATAAATATTTTATATCTTTTGGTTGGCTTTGTACCATTTTTTGACGACATGCCAATCGAGATCAAAATCTCTGTACTGGAATTGCCACACGGATTTCTGAATCCGAACGTTCAAAGAACAATATGCTGTATCCGGAAACCGTAATAATTTAATACCTGCATACTTTGAGTAAATAGTCGAGTTTCTGAAAACATAAGAACAAAATAAAAAAATTACAGAAGAAGAGATTAATACAACACCAAATTTTTTACCGAGTTTTTCAGATAAAATACATAAACAAGATTGAAAATAAAACAAAGACTATATTTTTAATCCTTCGTTTGCCGATATTTAGCTTTTCTTATAAAGCGTTGATCTTTTTAGCTTTCCCTTCAGAGGTTTTTCTCTTTACTTCTGGAGATGATAAATGCATTGAGTACCATACTTTCTCACTCGAACAATGATATATTCTGTTAATTTACTCCGGACGGATTTTAACTTTAATCTTCCACTATTCTTCAAAGAGATTATATCCGGGTTATTTCCAAGCCATAAGAGTATTTAGAGTCCTCCAGAATTTGAATATTTTTCGGGGCTTTTAAAGTTTGAAGAAGAGAATTTTCCCTTTCAGAAATAGCGCCTCTCTCTTAAGCGAAAAGAGACTTGAAGCTGCAGAATGATCACAGCTGTCAGTTCACAAGGGACCACTGAACAAATATTTCTCTATGAAGTTTTCGCACATTTAATAATTTCCATATCTTTCAACAAGCTAAATCATTATTATATATTTGTATTCAGAGTTTTGAGGCTTCATTATCATAGTTTATATGCATCTCCTGGCTTCTTGAGAGACATGTTAAGCTTTCTCACAGAGAATATATTAAGCCCTTTGATGAAGTACCTAGAGTTTTGCCTCATCAAAATAGACAGACTGTTTGTGAAAACTGACATGAAAATTTAAAAGAAAAAAAAATTGAAACTGAAGAATTCGATAAAACTCTTTTTAAAAGCAAAACAAATATACAAAGAAAAATAATTTATTGTAGAGGTAAATTGCTTAAGTATAAATGATAGTAAATTTTGTGTAAATATCTGGCTAAAACCTTAATAGGTTACTTTTTCCTGCTTTCAGATTCAGTTAACTCTCTAACGGTACGGTGGTTTGAGACGAAATAGATCGTACGGTCGGGTCGGATCCGACCCGATCTCTTTTTTTGATGAGGTTTTTGGTAGAAATAAGTACACAATAAGAATTTTTGTTGTATAATAACATTTATTGATAATATTTTAGATGAAATGAAACCCTTTTTGTAGAAAAATAACCAACGAACTGTAATTTTGTTAAACAAAGAAAATTTCTTTCACATTATATATATATAATAGCCGTTGTCTCTGTATAAAACTTCCGGGCTGTACTCATCTTTCAATTGAAGCTCTCAGTAAACAAACGGCCGGTTAGGCTTAATTTCAATTTCAGATGTGGATCAGAATTTTTTCTTACCTAAAAACTAATATCTTCTCCATCAAATCACGTCTGTTCAGCCTATTTTTCTATAAAACATTCAGAACTAAAAAAAAAATTGGATGCTTTTAGCTGTATATTTGACAGTTTTTAAAAATCCGTTTACTTTTGCGAGGAATTCTGAAAGTAAACAAACTTGAATGTGAATGAATCAAGTAGCTCAGGTATTCATATCGCGTAGTGAGCTCTAAAAAACTGGATGGCAGTCTACTACTCCAATCGCATGAAAAACTAAATAAATAACAAATAATGAAAGGGTTTGCTTTTACAAGGTGTGGATTAAATGCAATATTGTTAGATAATTCGGGATATTTTTTAACTTTCATATACTTTTTCTATTATGACGTCATTCTTAGTATTATGACGTCAAAATGACGGGTTACCTTCTAGTTTACATTGAATGTTGTATATATTAGATCTAATATTAATTTAGTCTACTTAGTTTTAGAAGTTAGTGAAACCAACTTTCCGACCACAAAAATGTTAAAAATAATATATACTGACATTTTTGGCTTTCAAAATCGAAAAAAAGAAAAAATCGAAAGTGAAAAAATTAAAAAAAAAATTACTATTGATCATGAATAATGATTTTCAACAAAGACACTCGTATTTACTTATTCCTATATCTAGTGGGGGGGGGGGCTTGTAGGTCTATCTGGAAGGGTCTTTGTCAACTCGATCTCTTGCAATGAGAGGGGATAGTACGGGAGGGGGAAGACACACCCTTGGGTCGGATCCGACCCGCACCGTACCGTTAGAGGGTTAAGTCGTGTTCTAACTTTGGACAACGTAAGCGGGCTTGCTTAGGGAACGATAAAATTTTAGGCTCGGATTTGAATAAGCATCGGATCACAGCACTAGCATTGCTTGTCTATATATATAAAACAGTTCCGTAACTGACTCATTCATTCACT
Organism: Dolomedes plantarius; assembly: GCA_907164885.2. Classification (NCBI taxonomy): domain Eukaryota; kingdom Metazoa; phylum Arthropoda; class Arachnida; order Araneae; family Dolomedidae; genus Dolomedes; species Dolomedes plantarius. The sequence goes on from OU015502.1 coordinate 120,755,923, forward strand.
GACTGACTGACTGACTGACATACAACGCACAGACCAAACCGCTGGACCTAAAGGGCTGAAAGTTTGCATGGCGATTCTTCTAATAGTGTAGGGGTGCACTAAGAAAGATTTTTCAAAAATTCTTCTTAGATTTTTTTAAATTAAATTTTTAAGCTGTTTTTTAAACTTTTTTTACGTTTGCATTTAAAATAATACATTGAGGGTTATAAAATTTATATCACGAGAAAGATCATAAAAATTCCTTCAAAATGAAATTTTTTTCGAATTTTTACCTCCATTTCCTGATTTTTGGTGAATTTTTAAAGATTAATTTTTAGAATTTAATTTATTAAATGCCGATCACGTGATTTCTTTTTCTGGTACTTTCAATAAATTTATCGTCACGTGCGTAACAACTAAATAGACAAAAAAATACTTTTTTCCCTTGCTAATACGGCAGACGATTGGACATTATCCAAACAAATATTGAAATACAATAAAAGATATTATGTTCCTCAAACTGTACTATATTCTTTTGTAGGCATTAATTGCATACATTGACCGCTGTATTTAATTTGAATGTACTCCGTAGCAAAGCGCGGGTTTTCAGCTAGTCTATATATATAAAACAGTCCCGTAACTGACTGACTGACATACAACGCACAGACCAAACTGCTAGACCTAAAGGACTGAAATTTCGCATGGCGATTCTTCTTATGGTGTAGGGGTGCACTAAGAAAGATTTTTGAAAAATTCTTTAGATTTTTTAAAATAAAATTTTTAAGCTGTTTTTGTAACTTTTTTGAAGTTTGCATTTAAAATAATAATTTGAGGGTTATAAAATTTACATCACGAGAAAGATCGTAAAAATTCCTTTAAAATGAAATATTTTTCGAATCTTTACCTTAATTTTCTGATTTTTGGTGAATTTTTAAAGATTAATTTTTAGAATTTAAATAAATTTATCATCACGTGCATAACAACTAAATAGACAAAAAAAAATTGTTTTTCCTTTCTAATGCAGCAGACGATTGGATATTATCCAAATAAAATAAATATCCCTTACGATTTTTTTATAAATAAATAAATAAATAAATAAATAAATATATATATATATATATATATATATATATATATATATATATATATATATATATATATATATATATTACATCAATTGTATACATTGATCGTCGCATTTATTATATATATATATATTTTTTTTTTTTTGCACTAATTGCACTATTGACCGTTGTATTTAATTTGAATGTACTCCGTAGCGAAGCGCGGGTTTTCAGCTAGTGATTATATCTTTCCATTGTAGTTTTAAGTATGTGGAGGGCAATTTATGAATTTTTAATTGCATATGTGAGTGTTTTTAGTCATCATGTGGTAATTAAACCATTTTTACTTTCTAAAGGACCATAAAGTTTCGTCATTTCATTGAAAATGACCTTATTTCAATATTTTTGCCCTCACTGCTAGTAGTAGAGTTTTTAATTCTTTAGCTCAAACTTTCTGTTTTAGATTACTATTTTTTAATAGTACCGTAAGACGGAGTTACTTTGTGATTGCAGGGGTAACTTTGTGACACATTGTAATTTTTCCGTATTTCGGATCTTGCGCTGCGCCTGTGATACTAGGAGGACAAAGAACAGGGCCAACAGCTTGTCCGACATACAGAGACACCTAGTGGCGAGTGTCCGAAGTTTCTGCGAGCTATATGTCTTCGCTGGCCAGTGTATTGTTCACACCTGTTGTCAAGCTATTGACTCAAACTTCGGAAACTTTGTGTGCTGAAGGCTAACACCTTATACAACCAACTACCACAAGTAATTATTTTTTATTGTTAATATGTTGGTTAGATTGTGGAGCAATATAACTTTTGTGTAGTGATATTTACGAGAGATATGAGAACATAACCTAAATATCGAAAGGTGACAAGGTTACTTTGTGACACATGGACACTGTCACAAAATAACCCACAAAGTAGACCCACCTTCTCCAGCCGCTCGATGTTGCATTTTTCCGTCCTCTAAAATACGAGTACCACTGAAGAGAAAGAAGTACAGGTAGCCCTCCTACAGCACGGCATCTTACAACACGGTTTCGCTCTAACACGATAGCATAAATTGCGGGAACCCTCGTATAACACTGCAACCTGTAACACGGTTTCGCTCTTACACGAAAAAAAATCGCTAAAACCTTTGTACAACACTGTACTTCTATAGCACTAGATAATATGATTTTTGTTTAACATATTTAAAAACTAAATTATCTTAAAATAATGACGGGAAGGAATAATGAACTATAGTGGCTTTACATGAAAGTATATAAACAAATCATAATTTATTCATTTATCTATACTTATATATAAAGAGAGAGCGATTTTATACGTGGAGGGTAATCTTCAGAACCACTCTACCTATTTGAAAAATTCTTTCACTGTTTGAAAGGTACATTATTCCAGATGGACATAGGCTATATATTATGTATATCTAATCAGTAGATATAAAGTTAGGAGCTTAATCCTAACAATCTCCATTGTTACCGCTACTGTCCTCTACCACTTTTTGTGCCGAAGTCTTCAACGATCCTTAGCGTGGTGCTATCTATACTTATATATAAAGAGAGAGCGATTTTGTACGTGGAGGGTAATCTTCAGAACCACTGTACCTATTTGAAAAATTCTTTCCCTGTTTGAAAGGTACATTATTCCAGATGGACATAGGCTATATATTATGTATATCTGATCAGTAGAAATTAACTTAGGGGCTTAATCCTAACAATCTCCATTGTTTCCGCTACTGTCTTCTACCGCTTTTTGTTCCGAAGATTTCAACGATCCTTTTCGTGGTGCTATCGCGGTGGGCTTCTGTTCTGACGCTAGCGTTTCGAACCTAGCCATTCTCCGGCTCGCCTTTTTCTTTTAAAAATTATTTTAATTATTAACTAACATAAAATTAATTTAAGGTATTATTTAGGTTATTATTAAGGTAAAAAAAGATTTGCAATTTATTGGCTATCATCTGGAAATTTATTGGTATAATATTTTGTTCAACTCGGACAAAGTCGGGACGGGCCGCTAGTAACTCTATAAAATTACAAGAAGGCCTAAGCTTAGCCGAAAATTTTGAATCATTTTTCCTGAAGGCAGACCCTTCCGCTGAAAGAAGCCGAAACTTCAAAAGGGAGCTGCAAAATTGTCTGTCTCCATACCGTGAATCTACAATGACCTTGTAAGAACCAGCGAATAAACCAAAATTACAGATTTTTTAAAGAGGGTAGATGGCGCAAAAAAATCTAAATGAAGAAAAAGGTTCTGAAAGTGAAGGTGATATCGTTCTATCGAAAAAACGCTCTCGTTTGATTGCACTGAGCAGTGATGAGGAAGATATTTAGTAAATTAAGGTCGCATTCAATGAAAATAATATTTTTTTGTTTCTTTTCTTTTTGTGTTATCTATATATATAAAACAGTTCCGTAACTGACTCATTCATTCACTGACTGACATACAACGCACAGACCAAACCGCTGGACCTAAAGGGCTGAAATTTTGCATGGCGATTCTTCTAATAGTGTAGGGGTGCACTAAGAAAGATTTTTCAAAAATTCTTCTTAGATTTTTTAAAATTAAATTTTTAAGCTGTTTTTTAAACTTTTTTTACGTTTGCATTTAAAATAATACATTGAGGGTTATAAAATTTATATCACGAGAAAGATTATAAAAATTCCTTCAAAATGAAATTTTTTTCGAATTTTCCCCTCCATTTCCTGATTTTTGGAGAATTTTTTATGATTAATTTTTAGAATTTAATTTATTAAATGCTGATCACGTGATTTCTTTTTCTGGTACTTTCAATAAATTTATCGTCACGTGCGTAACAACTAAATAGACAAAAAAAATATTTTTTTCTCTTTCTAATGCAGCAGACGATTGGATATTATCCAAAAAAAATGCATATCCCTTACGATTTTTTTATAAATATATATATATAGATAGATAGATATTTTACATCAATTGTATACATTGATCATCGCATTTATTATAAATATATATATTTATTTTTTGGCATAAATTGCATACGTTGACCGTTGTATTTAATTTGAATGTACTCCGTAGCGAAGCGCGGGTTTTCAGCTAGTACATTTATATTTTTAATAAAACTAAGTTGCTTATATGGAATTTAAAAAAATGTTTGTTCTTAATAAGTTTTCAGAACGTAACTCCCCTTTTTTGAACTGTCTCTGGGTCTTATATAACATGGTTTCAACACAGCACGGCATTTTCTTAGGAACCTATCTACCGTGTTATAGGAGGGTTACCTGTATTGACTATCTGGGAAAAAACTACTCGAATGAGCATAATGTGCCGAAAGACGAATTTCCTAATCTTCTCAAAGAACTGAATACTGCCCAGGGTCTCTTTGATGTCAAAGATATAGATAAAGCTCTCCAATATTTAAAATAGGTATATATAATTGTGTATCAAGCTTTTGATAAGCGTTTTACTGTCTAACTTTGTGTCAAGTATTTTTTTCTCTTGGATTTCAAGGCGAAAACACAGATGTCACAAAGTAGCCCCACTCGGCTTGGGCAACTTTGTGACACATTTTAACTTTAATTTCTCAATGGTAATTAAAGATCCGGGTTAGTGCAATCCTCATATTAGTTGCATGTAACAGGTATTTTATCACTTTATTTTAATATTTCGCAAGGTTTAAGAGAATATAATGAGAATGATTATTATTATGTTGAGATGTATAGATATCAGGATAAGTTACTTCAGGCCAGCGTCTTGTATCGTAACTCCAGTCTTCCTCTGTCAATAAATACGGGTCACATACTGAATAAACCTTTCAGGGCTGTACCTGAATGTTTAATTTAGTGATATACCTTTGTTTAGATACCGTATCTAAAGACTTTGCGTAAACTGAGAGCATTTTATTCAACAAGCTGTAAGAATGCTCACTGAACGCCATGTTAAATTATGCAATTTTTTGCCACTCCTCGCCAAACAAGAAGTAAAATCTGCAAGAGTTGAGATGTGACATGCTGCGAGACATTGCCCTATTGAATGAGCTTCTTTTTTTTGTTTAAAAAGCAAAATTTGAAAAAGGAAATTTGAAAGAATTATTTCAAAAGCCAAAAACCAAAATTTGAAAAAGGGAAATTTAAATAATCATTTCGTCTTTTAAAAATTCTAATGTATTTTTAAAAGTGATTAAACAGTTATCAATCTTTCAGAAATAAAACCATTTCATTTTAAATCGAAAATGCAACACATCGGGTTGCCACTCAGCTAGTACATTACTACGCAAGAAAAGGATGTACCAATGTTTTGAAATTGTTCGTTTTGGGTTGCTTTTAGAATTCAATATCGTTTCTCTAACATTCGTTTTATGCAATTCTAGAATATCACCAGCGAAAAAGGACAGAGTAAATATTATGTCGCTAAACGACGATTATTCTGGAAAAAACTGTAGTGAATATAACAAGCTGTCGTGTAGAGCTCTTAAAGTAAGCCTATGTAAAACAAATGTAAAATGGGAATGATTCTGATGGGCAGAAGTCCTTGTTGCTATCTATACTTCTCACATGATATACAGTAACATTCTGTAACATAGAGTTATTTTTATGCTAAGATAAGAAACTTTTCAAGGTTCTAATGGTAACTTTTCAAGGTCATTGTTTGTTAAGGCTTCTGTGTACTAACCCTATTGGATTCACTCACCTCAGTGTTTACTTATGGAGGAAATTTGTCCACTATTTACAGCCAAATAAATGCTGACAATCCAATAAAACTGGTATTTTCAGATAGCCTGAACTTTTCTGCGCCTTGCAACAGGATTCATTTTATAAATTTCGTCCACCAAAGGAATTTAGGAGCGTTTAAAACACACTATACCAGATTTTTCACCCCGAATAATTAAATTTAAAAATATTATTTGCACTTTTTTTAAAATAGAAAAATACCCCAAGTGTAAAATTTCTTTCTCAATTATGGAGTACAATAAAAAAAAATCTTTTAAATTCAAGTCTGCAATCCTTGGACACATTTTCTCCATAGGTTAACACTGAGGTGAGCGAATCCAATAGGGTTAGTACACAACAACTTTGAGCCTGCATTATCAAACAATACATTCATTCAATATCCGACTTGAGTTTACAACTAAAGATTAGTAGTTCCCAATTAAGGCCGTCCGCACACGGAGCAACTCAAAAGAAACTGATAACCGACTCCAATCACAAACCAGTCCGTGATGAGTCGTAACCTATGTAATTGAATGGAGCCACGCACACGGCGCAACTGGTTACAAATCCGTCAGCAACGCGTTTGTAATCAGTCGCAGGCAACTCAACGTGTCGAGTCGCTAGCAACTTCAGTCGCTAGTTTCTCTTGCGTTGTGCGTGTTATTACACAATCTATGTTACAGCCGCTCTTTTGGCAAGCTGCCAAATGACGTACACGAGTCACGTGACTTCTGCCTAGCGATGAAATGAAATTCTAACGTTTTTTGTCGTATGGAATATGTGCGCCCATATATACAGTCCATTTTTAAACGATTGATCAAAGACAATCTATTGTGACGATTTTTTGAAATTAATTAATTTCTGATAATAATTTAACTAAAAATAATGCCCTGAATAATGATGTTCTTCCTTCCATGACAGGTCGCAAACTATTGATTTGAATCACTTTTGAGTCGGCCCGTGTGCGGAGCCGCATCACTAACGAGTTTGCAACCGATAAGCAATTTCAGTCGCTAACCAGTTGAGTTTCCTTTGAGTCGCTCCGTGTGCGGACGGCCTAATGACTCATAGTTGGCTTTAAAACCCATACTTACAATTGATACAGCGGTTATCCCAAACCTAATTTTTTGTTTCTAAATCTTCTCCAACCAAGCTAATTTGCTAATTCGCGGGGCACAAAGTCCAAGATAGCGTCTCCAACTCTATTCAAGATAGCATCTCCAACTCTATTCAAGATAGCGTCTACGAAATTCAACACAGCGTCTCCAACGAAGAACGTTCCTGCTTCCTCTCAGCGGAGAATTTATACACAACTATTAGTTTCTTCAGAATTTGCATTTTCAACTTGCATGTTCTACTATTAGCTCCTTCTTCCACCTTTTTACACAACTCTGCCGGACCTGGTTGCTTCAGCAAGGCTGTGCAATTATCATGAAATAGTTTCTTTTTGCCCGGGGGTAATTTGCATGAGGCTTTGCTCAAAACATTTGTGAAGAATCGCTATGGGATAGATAGCTGACTTATAGTGAGTTAGAAATTGAAAATAATGCAATAGCTCCCAATACAAAAAATGCATTTAAGACAAAATTTGTTTAAGAATTGAAACGTAGTCCATAAATATACCTTTGATACTTGGGCTCGAGGTAGCCTAGTGGTAGCGAGTCGGCTTTCGGTGCTGAGGGTGCACGATCGAATCCCGACAAGCGCCGTTAAATACTTCCGTGACTAGACAGGATATGGGCACGTTAAATCAGTAGAAAGGAAAGTTCCTCTATGAGGTTCGAGAGTGTGGGAGAGGGTACAATCCTCCCAGATTTCACCCCATGGGGTGCTCCGTCGAAATTCAGGTGATACCTGGCTAAATCAGACTCCGACCCTTGCGGTGTTATTATAAACAGGAGTCGCACTCCTCAACCCGCTAGCCTACGTGGAACTGATCGGGAATTACTTCCGGCCAGGGGGCATTAGAAACAACACCGGAAAGTCTCTCTATGAGGTCAGAGAGGGTGGGAGAGGGTACGATCCCCAGATATCACCCCTGGGGTTGTTCGGTCGAAATTGAGGTGGCAATTAGCTAAGACGGACTCCGATCCTTGTGGGGTTATATAAACCGGAGCCGCACACTTCAGCCCGAAGCCTCTATGGACCTGGTCTGGAACTTTCAGCCAGGGGGCATTAGAAACACCAACAACTATAAACCCGGTGTCTTAATTTTAGAGAGTTTAAATTTCTCCATAAATTTCTTAGAAAGAAAACACTGGAGCTACATTTTAATAGATGCCCTTTGAAATCAATTGCTACTTTGTTTTATTAGGAAATGGGAGAAATTTAGTAACGTTACATTTATGCTGTTTCATTTTGTTATTGAAACATGCTACAAAATAAATGAATCTCCATTTGTGTATACATCTTTATAAGTACTTATACCATTTTAATAATATACAATTTTAATTATTAATAAATACGAAATACGCTCTTCCCTCTCCTACCGCTAATTTTCCGTAAGCGAGATCGTTTCTTTCTATCTTCAAATCTATTTATCTATCTATAATTATATCTATTTTTAAAGTTATAACATCGAAATGAATTGTTATCAATTCTAGTTTTACGGTGAAATTAATTAGTAGAAAATGACAGAAAAATGCTTTGTTTATTGAAAATTTTGAAAATACCGACACTTTGAATCATCATTTATATACTGGAATAAATAATTGAAACATTGTTTGATTATTTTCTGACAATTTATATATATGCCATATTTAAATATTCTTAGCCAGCTCATACCAAAATGTTTTCTTTAAAATATTTTAAAATATATATATATATATATATATATATATGTATAGTTGATAGATAACATACAGCTAATTTAACATATATGATGAATATTTTCTAAATATTTTTAACTCACCCAGTAGAATGAAACTGCATGAAACTGCAATCAGATGAACTTTCATCACGCCAAGAAAAGAAAGCCGTGCCAACGAGACCAGTTTATGATAATAAATGGCTTCTTCAATATGATAAATATTCGAAAAATTTGAAATCTGAACATGACTATCATTTATTCATGATTTCACGCATATTAGATTGAAAAATGCGTGATATTGAAACAGGGATTTCTGGAAATTTGAAACAATGCTTTATTTTTGCTGACTGTCATTCTGCATTGGAAGGAATTTAATATTTAAATTTTGCATGAAATGTATATTTATTTCGAACAATATATGGAGATGAACGTGATATTTATTATTTCTAGGAATACCTCATGTATACTTTGTGAACTTAATTTCGCTCTAGAATTACAACTGCTTAGGTATACTATTGAATTTCTAATTAGTATGCATGCTGATTTAAATGTGGTTTATACGTCTGGAAAAAATAACTTTCGTTAACAGTAGCTCGTATAAATGATATTTTGGAAAAGGAAATATTTGCGTACGGTACAAAGCTTTTCAGCCATGTGGACAAATCAATAAGATTCGGGGACATCTGAGACAGAACATCTGATTACAGAACATCTGAGAATAATACTTATTTTTTTCGCATTATGCAATCATATCCACTTTTCATATGCACTGGTGTAAGAAATTAAGAGAATTTGCAGACTTGGTCGATTATCTCCAGAACTACTGTACCGATTTTAATGAAATTTGATGTGTACATACATTGATACAATACAAAACAAATAACCATTCAATAATTGTAATACACACGCATGATCGTGCGTAACACTCGTTGGAGTCGGACGGTATGAAACAGCGGTTGCAGAATAAACAAAAAAAATGGGTTAATAGATGGGTTAATAGGGGGTATGGTCCCCTCTTACAGATATACAGGTATCACAGCGTGATTCCATACTTGAAATAAGGCAGTTTATCATTTCCTGTGGCAATTGGTACCACTCGTTCAGCAACGCTGTTTTCATTCCCTGGATGGTTCTCGGAGGGGGGTTGCGAGTTGCAATTGCCCTCCCCAGAGCGTCCCAGACATGCTCTATAGGGTTAAGGTCTGGAGATCTGGCTGGCCAATCCATCCGGCGAATATCCTCACTCTCTAGAAATTCGTCGACCAGAGGAGCTCTATGTGGCCTCGCGTTATCGTCCATTAAAATGAACTCAGGAACAACTGCACCCATGAAAAGGCGAACATAGGGCTCCAAGACCTCATCCCTATACCTCACATCAGTCACAGTGCCTCTATCAAAGACATGGAGAGGTGTGCGGCCATCCAACATGATGCCTGCCCAGACCACTAAACCTCCTCCGCCATAATGGTCGATTTCGCGGACATTGGAGTGTAGGTAGCGGGTCCCTGGTTCTCTCCATATGAACGTACGGCGAGAATCGGTGTTTAGGCTGAACCGGGACTCATCAGTGAAGAGAACGGTCGCCCATTGATCCATACTCCAATCTCTATGCTCTCTGCACCATGATAAACTGATTATCCTGTTCGTAGAAGTGAGCGGGACGCAAACAGCAGGTCTTCTTGCAAACAACCCTCTCTCATGTAGTCTTTTGGAAACAGTCACCCTTGATACACGGGTTCCTGTGGCTGCATACAAGTCACGAGAGAGCTGAGAAGCTGTAGCACTCCTGTTACGCCTCGATAAAATCGACAAATGGCGATCTCCTCTGGCCGTCGTGGCTCTTGGACGACCTTGCCCAGGCTTTCTCTCGATGGATCCGGTATCCTGGAACTGTTTCCATAAGTTACACACTATTCTGGGCGTTAAATTGAACTCTCTACAAATTGGGACTTGAGATTGGCTTGCTTCTAGCCTCCCCACAATTCGCCACCTCATTCCATCATCTAAACGTTGGTGGTTACTCATTTTTACTGTTGCAATTTGAAATTAACCGATTGCTGCAAAATAACACCATGAATTAACCCATTTTTTTGTTTATTCTGCAACCGCTGTTTCATACCTTCCGACTCCAACGAGTGTTACGCACGATCATGAGTGTGTATTACAATTATTGAATGGCTATTTGTTTTGCATTGTATCAATGTACGTACATATCAAATTGCATTAAAATCGGTACAGTAGTTCTTGAGATAATCGACCAAGTCTGCAAATTCTCTTAATTTCTTACACCAGTGTATATCTACAATCATTTACAATATTACAATTCACAAAAAAATATTACAAAAGTACAAGTATTCAGTTACAATCAACATTATTACAATTAATATTAACTAATTGCTTTCAATAGATATGCATTGACATATACACAGCCCTACAATAATGGACCGGACGCCAGTGGATTTGCATAAAATCCGACTTCATGTCGGATTTTATGCAAATCCAGTGCTCGCAAGTGACCTGTTAAGGTTAAATTCAATACGGAAATGGTAACGTCGTTAGTTCTGTGTGAAATTGTGGCAATGTGTTCGAAACGAAAGGAACTTAGTGACTTTGAAAGAGGTGTTATAGTCAGTTGCGACATTAGTGGCAAGTCTATTCGCGAAATTTCGGTAGAGTCATCACAGCCACGGTCAACTGTTGGTGATGTCGTGATGAAGTGGGAGACTACGGTGTTGGGACACGAACTGCACACGTTGGTCTTTCCCGTAAACTGACCGAACGGGATCGGCGTGTCCTGAAGCGCGAGGTTCGTAATAACCGCAAGAAACTGCTCCAAATCATCAACAGTGAGTTTTAACAGGCAGCAGGGGTTAAGGTGCACCCCAATACTTTGCGGAAAGAACTGAACGCCTTCAATATCCACGGATGTGTTGCCGCACACTACCATACATGACCCCATTCAACAAAGCCGGCAGACTCGCTTGGTGTTTGCAACGTCGCAACTGGACCGTGGACCACTGGAAAACTGTTTTGTCGTGCGACGAGTCACGCTACACTCTCTTCCAGTCGGATGGGCGTGCTTAGGTTTGGCGAAAGCCAGGCGAACGTCTGTTACCCGAGTGCATCGTTTTGACTCTCAAGTTCGGTGGTGGTGTTGTACTTGTTTGGGAGTGATTTTCGTGGTATGGCCGGGAACCTTGTAAGGTATACACAAGATTCGATTCACAAGAATCGAACTTTTGAGTGAATGAATTAAAGAAGCTGCTTGAGTTATGCTAATTTCGGCATACGCGCTTGGTATAAATACCAAGCAGCTTGATTAAAAGAAGAGGTGTTATTAAAGTTGATAGATAAGCGAGAGGGAGCTACGAGGTAAGCAGTTCCAGGTGTTAACCGGCGCTAGTGCTTAGGGGGCCCAAAGTTTACGTGGCAGAACTGCTGGTTTGACTCTCTGCTGGTTTGTGAGTATCTGCAAATTGCATTTCTATTGAATGTTAATATATATATTCCGTACAAGTAGTACGTATGCTTATTGCTGTAAAAGCAAATTCTATATGTGCAAGGAATTCAATAAACATTGTTTCATGTATAAACTGTGTTTGTATCAAATTCAAATAGAGTGCCTCTTAATATTCTCTATAACCTTTGCATGTGTTTCCTGGTAAATTAATCGCCGACGCATACAAGAACATTTTGGACAATCAGGTTCTTCCTACGCTCTGGCAATTTTATGGAATGGACGAATGTTTCTTCCGGGACGACAACGCTCCATGTCATGTTGCAGCCTCTGTCAAGCAGTGGTATCAAGATATGGATGTAAAACGTCTTGCTCAGAGTCCCGACTTAAACCCCATAGAACATTCGTGGGGCGAGTTAGAGCGACCCTTACGGACCAGGAAACCACGTCCGAAATCTACAGCTGAGCTGGCGACATTCTTGCAGTAGGAATGGACACAAATACCCATAGCTGTGTATCAAAACCTTGTTGAAAGTATGCCCAGAAGGGTTGTTAGTGTAATTGCAGCACGTGTTGGACCATCCCCCTATCTATATATATAAAACAGTTCCGTAACTGACTCATTCATTCACTGACTGACTGACTGACTGACATACAACGCACAGACCAAACCGCTGGACCTAAAGGGCTGAAATTTTGCATGGCGATTCTTCTAATAGTGTAGGGGTGCACTAAGAAAGATTTTTCAAAAATTCTTCTTAGATTTTTATAAATTAAATTTTTAAGCTGTTTTTTAAACTTTTTTTACGTTTGCATTTAAAATAATACATTGAGGGTTATAAAATTTATATCACGAGAAAGATCATAAAAATTCCTTCAAATTGAAATCTTTTTGGAACCTTTACCTTGATTTTCTGATTTTTGGTGAATTTTTAAAGATTAATTTTTAGAATTTAATTTATTAAATGTTGATCACGTGATTTCTTTTTCTGGTACTTTCAATAAATTTATCGTCACGTGCGTAACAACTAAATAGACAAAAATTATATTTTTTTTTCTTTCTAATGCAGCAGACGATTGGATATTATCAAAAAAAAATGCATATCCCTTACGATTTTTTTATAAATATATATATATATAGATAGATATATATTTTACATCAATTGTATACATTGATCATCGCATTTATTATCTATACTTATATATAAAGAGAGAGAGCGATTTTGTACGTGGAGGGTAATCTCCGGAACCACTGCACCTATTTAAAAAATTCTTTCACTGTTTGAAAGGTACAAAATTCCAGATGGACATAGGCTATATATTATGTATATCTGATCAGTAGAAATAAAGTTAGAGGGGATACTCTAGATTTGTGTGCACGGCCGCCATCTTGGATTTTTCCGCCAGGGTTTGGCGCATTTCGCATGGCGATAATTATTGCGTTCTGGTAAAAATAACCCAATGTCAAATTCTCTAATTTTAAGATCAAACAGTTATTTCTGATGTCATCTTTTAATTACAGTATAATAATTTTAGGTGAAATCTTGGCCTTGACCTGGAAATCTGAGTCAAATTGACTATACTCAAAAGAGTAAATTATTTTTAAAACTAAGAGTCTTTTTGTTGAAAATTTTTGAATCCATTATCAGTTTTTCGTTAACTTATTAAATTGAAGTTGCTTTTAATTTTGTTTATCGATTGTCAATTAGTATACTATAATGATACACCACTTCATTCATTTGAAGTAAAAATTATCTGCCATCGTTTTTTCGTAAAATGTAAAATACAGTATACATTTTAAATACAATATATTTTAAAATATTTTCTAATTCCAAGTTGTAGTGGATTACAAATAAATTTAAATAACTGAAGTTCAACTTCTCTCTCCCCAGGAACCTAAGTTAAAAAGTTAGTTAAGGTTAAGTTATTGGTTTAGGAAAAGGTTTTTTTTTTCTTATTTCCAACACACCAGGATAAATGGTCAAATAATCCTTGTCCCGATTTTATTGTATGCTCCAAATATTTGGTTAAGGTCAAATCTGAAGTAAAATTTCATTACCACAATGCCCTAACCAAAACAAAACAAACAAAAAAAAGTGGATCTGGTTACTCAACATAAATTTATGGGTTCATAATTATTTTACATTTTTCAAAGCTGAATTTTAGATAATTTTTAAATTGCAAGTTATTTAGGTGGTACGAAAATGCTGTATTTTTTTTCTAATTAACAATATATTGGCATAATATTTTGGTGCTTCATTGCTATTAGTCAAAGAGTTAGGGCAAACTGAATAGATGGCATTGAAATTTTATCAGTAAGTAAAATTCATTTGACCAAATTTTTCATATGGATCATAATTTGAAAAGGTAGTTTTTAATTAAAAATGACAAAAAAAAAATCTCAGTCCAACGATTAAATGATTTTTCAAAAATATTTCTAAGTTTCACAATTTAAAAAGGTCGTTTTTATTAAAAAAGCTAAAAGAAAAACCCAAAATTTCCAATATTTGAGAATGATTTTTTCAAAAAAGTGGTTTTTATCAAAAACCCAAAAATAAATCTAAGTCCAACGTTTAAATGATTTTTCAAAAAATTTTCTAAGTTTCATAATTTAAACAGGTGGTTTTTAATAAAAAAGCTAAAAAAATTCAAAGTCCAGCGTTTTGAAAACACCGCTTAAAACACATTGGCGAGAAATTTTCCACTCCTCAAAACACGGTAAAATCGCCAAGTTGGCGCAAAAAAATCCAAGATGGTGGCCGTGCACACAATTATTACGCACAGACCAAACCGCTGGACCTAAAGGGCTGAAATTTTGCATGGCGATTCTTCTAATAGTGTAGGGGTGCACTAAGAAAGATTTTTCAAAAATTCTTCTTAGATTTTTTTAAATTAAATTTTTAAGCTGTTTTTTAAACTTTTTTTACGTTTGCATTTAAAATAATACATTGAGGGTTATAAAATTTATATCACGAGAAAGATCATAAAAATTCCTTCAAAATGAAATTTTTTTCGAATTTTTACCTCCATTTCCTGATGTTTGGTGAATTTTTAAAGATTAATTTTTAGAATTTAATGTAGTAAATGCTGATCACGTGATTTCTTTTTCTGGTACTTTCAATAAATTTATCGTCACGTGCGTAACAACTAAATAGACAAAAAAGATATTTTTTTCTCTTTCTAATGCAGCAGACGATTGGATATTATCAAAAAAAATGCATATCCCTTACGATTTTTTTATAAATATATATATATAGATAGATAGATATTTTACATCAATTGTATACATTGATCATCGCATTTATTATAAATATATATATTTATTTTTTGGCATAAATTGCATACGTTGACCGTGGTATTTAATTTGAATGTACTCCGTAGCGAAGCGCGGGTTTTCAGCTAGTATAGTAATAAACTAGCTGAATAACCGTGCTTCGCTACGGAGTACATTCAAATTAAATACAACGGTCAATGTATGCAATTAATACTAAAAAAATATATATATATTTATTAAAAAAATCGTAGCGGATATTTTTATAGACAAAATAATGTAGAAGAAAATATTCAAATTAAATCTAATAGAACATACTAAAGAATATAGTACAGTTAATATAGTACAGTTTGAGGAACATTTCTTTTACTGTATTTTAATATTTTTTTGGATAATGTGCAATCGTCTGCCGCATTAGCAAAAAAAAAAAAAAAAATATTTTTTGTCTATTTCGTTGTTATGCACGTGACGCAAAATTAGTTTAAAGTATCACAAAAAGAAAAGAAACCACGTGATCAGCATATAATAAATTAAATTCTAAAAGTTCATCTTTAAAAATTCACCAAAAATCAGAAAAGGGACGTAAAGACCTTTTTTTGGATTATTTTTTTGGATAATGTCCAATCGTCTGCCACATTAGCAAGAAAAAAAATATGTTTTTTGTCTATTTAGTTGTTATGCACGTGACGATAAATTTATTTAAAGTACCAGAAAAAGAAATCACGTGATCACCATTTAATAAATTAAATTCTAAAAATTCATCTTTAAAAATTCACCAAAAATGAGAAAAGGGAGGTGAAGTTTCGAAAATGATTTCATTTTAAAGGAAATTTTATGATCTTTCTCGTGATATAAAATTTATAACCCTCAAATTATTATTTTAAATGCAAACTTTAAAAAAGGTGCAAAAACAGCTTAATTTAATTTTAAAAAATCCAAGAAGAATTTTTCAAAAAACTTTAAGTGGATGGTGGACATTACAAAGCGACTTTTGAAAATTTTACCCAGAGATATGAAATTTTGTTTATATATATATTCATTAAAGTATAACCATATTAAACACCTTTATCAATATTTACAAATATTATAAATATTCAATTTTATAAGTATTTTTAAAAGAAATTATATTTTAAAAATTGAAATTAAATTTGTTTAAAATGCTCCTTGCGATCCAATTCCCCCCCCCCATTAATTGCGCATTTATATTGCTTATAAATACATTTTGAACAGAGTTATGTATTACTTTGTACTTCCGTTGAATAGTTAATTTTAAGGAAATATTTTTATGCTTGTAGTCTGAATTTTCGTGAAATTTTTGTACTTTTCTACATTTAAGTACTTTTTTAAGTTTTTGTACTTTTCTACACTTTTTATAATTTTATTTTGATGTATTAGAGGAGTCTTTACTATCAATTTTTTAAATTAATTTAAATTATGATTTTTTTAAATTAAATTTTTATCTGAGGGTTATAAAATTTATATCATGAGAAAGATCATAAAAATTCCTTTAAAATGAAATCTTTCTCGAATCTTACCTCCATTTTCTGATTTGTGGTGAATTTTTAAAGATTATTTTTTAGAATTTAATTTATTAAATGTTGATCACGTGATTTCTTTTTCTGGTACTTTAAATTAATTTATCGTCACGTGCATAACAATGAAATAGACAAAAAAAAATAATTTTTTTTTTCTTGCTAATTGCGGCAGACGATTGGACATTATTAAAAAAAATATTAAAATACAGTAAAAGAAATGTTCCTCAAACTGTACTATATTAACTGTACTATATTCTTTAGTATGTTCTATTAGATTTAATTTGAATATTTTCTTCTACATTATTTTATCTATAAAAATATCCGTTACGATTTTTTTAAAAATATAATTTTTCGTTTTTTTTTACATCAATTGCATACATTGATCGTTGTATTTATTATAAATATATTTATACATATTTTTGGCATAAGTTGCATACATTAACCGTTGTATTTAATTTGAATGTACTCCGTAGCGAAGTACGGGTTTTCAGCTAGTAAATATATATATTTATTTTTTGGCATAAATTGCATACGTTGACCGTTGTATTTAATTTGAATGTACTCCGTAGCGAAGCGCGGGTTTTCAGCTAGTAAAAGCATATATTCCTTCCCTTATACCATCACATTGGTTTAAAATATGTCAATGCGAGTAACACTGACGCTGACAGATTCTATGTGAACAGATCTTAATAATACTCAATACACTCAGAAGATGTTCCAGAAATAACAACACAAACTATCATGTTTTTTTGCGATTCCGACCGGTTCGATATTCATGGCATATTTTTTGGCGAAATTTTTTTTTGATAACACCAAAACTTTATAAATTTTTAGTAACAAAATTAGATGTTTTGTAATAAATTAAAAGTTCTTACTTATAAATAAGTAAAAAAAAGAATACATGAATAAAAACTAACAAGCAACAATGAAAGAGAAAAAAAGGTAACGATAAAAAATTTATTTACTTACATTCGTGTAGCCAGCATTTGATGGGGTTAAAGATAGAAACCTTTATTTATCTAGTTATCTATACTAATAAAGAGACAAGTGGATGTCGAGAGATCACGTGATCGTAACTCATCCGGGTGGGCCACTCCTCGAAAAAAAAAATGGCCGACAAATATACAGGAAATGGTGTAATTTATTTTCTCATGAAAGTACATAAATGTTACATATTTGGAAAGAGCTTCGAAAACTGATAATTTTTTCTGCATACACTTATTCTGTTAATTCAATAGTTTTAGAGATATTTTCATTCTAAAATCACTCACTGCTGAGAAACCAACTCATCTGGTGCAGTGGTGCTGCCATCTGTCGGCAGCGACGGGAATGAAAATTGAAAGGAATTTATTCACTTGAATTTAATACATTTGTAGGCTTTTTTTTTCTTTTGTGGGGCCCGAAGTACATAAATATGTTACACGGATGGCTTGAGCTTAGCTAGGCGAAGCCCGGCTAGTTTAAAATACATTAGGTTTAGTCTCCTTCCTCTTTCAGTATATCATACTGTTAAACCAAATGAAACCGCTTTGAGGTTGCCAAGCTGTGGTTTGACGCTTGACATAGTGGCACTATTTCGCAGTCAGCCCTTTTCTGCTCTGTTCAATAGCAGATCGGGACACGAGCTCTGCGCGACACTGATGCTCCCATGCTTTAACAACTCCTACATATGATAGCAAATTTCTAGTATTTTATTTTAGCAGAATATTTTAGATTCAATTTTTGAAGAAGAAATTCCTTATATGGAAAGGGCATTGATAAAGTTGAGCTTCACATGGACAAAGCCTATAGTCACACGTCTAAACCAACTGCCACTTATTTAGCAAAGAAAGATTCAGAAACAGGAATAAAGTGTATCCCATTTAATTAAATACCCGTAAAATCACCTGACGCTTCTCCAATGGGTTTTATCAAAACGAGTCCTAGGAAAACGGCATCCAAGAAAACGGAACGGACTTTGGAAAACGGTCCAACAAGAATGGGGTAAAATTGGCATGACATTACCAAGAAAAAGTTTTACTTTCATGGAAAATTCGAACTAGAGCTATTGTCAAGAACCATGGCTATCAGATAGAAGCAAACCGCCGCAAAAAATACGGAATTTATACATAAAACTTAACTATCAAAATCGTTTCCATAAAGTGCGAACGACCTTCTATAAACAATGATGTCGAAAAACCTGTACAGGTATCGTCTCCTTCAAAGTCGGAATCCAGTGTGTCGGAATCAAGTTTTCTTATTTACACTAGGCCAGTTGAAAATCTCATTGTAAAAAGTTTCGTAGCCAATAGTATAGTCCTTAATCTTGGATTTTCTTCTCACTGATGACCAGTGTCAGCAGGGTAAGATTATGCAAATGGTAGAGGTGGAGTGTTTCTTGTATTTCCCTTACGTAAAAGAGAAAGGGGATGGCCAAATGAATAGGGCGCTGGTATTCGGTTCAGATCCTGAGGGTTTCCACTGTTGGTATGGATGTTTGTAGCCGTTGGGGATCGGCTATAAACTGTAGGTCCCGGTCTAATTAGCCCTCGTGTAGCAAAAAGTTGACCGTAGCGTTCCAAACCAAGCCAAACCACTACGTAAAAGAGTGCTTCCGCAATCCAGCTGAGAATTCCTTGCAAACAAATTTTCCGTTTTTCTTTACTGTAAACAAACTCTTTGCAGATCGAAATCCTGGCAGTTTCCCTTCGATTCTTAGGAACCCTCGTTGCAATGTCCAGACAGAAAACGACGGTTTCTTATAGTTTGCTGGCCACCAAGCTTTGAGGGCAAGTACGAGGCGCATTTACAAAGTAAGAACCGATTGCTCGTACGTAGATCATACGTAAATCATGACCAGGTCACGTCATTATAACGACGACGCTGTCTTTTGGTTCCTGAACGTCTGGTGCTTCATTTGGTGTAAATTATGTTGCTTTATAAAGTTGTCTCACTTTAATATTGCACTTAAAGTTTATATTTCCCGAATGTATGAAGGCGAATTCTAAAAGCTCTTTTTTATATACACTCAAGAGCCAAAACATTATGACCACCTGTCAATAACGAGTTGGCCCACCTTTGGCGCGCAACACAGCTTCAACCCGCCTTGGCATGGATGCCACAAGTCCTTGGTAGATGGCCGGAGACAGATTGTACCAGATGTTTAAGCAACGGTCACGCAAATCCGAGATATTGCGAACTGGTGGTCTTTGAACTCTGAGCTGCCGTCCCATGACATCCCAAATGTGTTCTATCGGATTGAGATCCGGTGAGTTAGGCGGCCAGGACATTAACTGGAATTCAGTATCATGTTCCTGGAACCACTCTAACACAATTTTAGCCTATGACTTTAGACAGGGCGTTGTCCTGTTGGAACATTCCATTTCCAGCTGGAAAAACAGAGGCCATGTAAAGGTGCAACTGGTCCGCAATGATGTTCAGATACCCTGTAGCATGCATGGTCTGCTCTACCACAACCACGGGTCCCATAGACGCCCAAGAGAACGTCCCCCAAAGAATAATACCGCAACCACCGGCCTGTGTATGACCTACTGTACATTGAGGGAGAAACAGTTCGCCTGGAAGACGGCGTATCCTGACACGGCCATCGGCGTGATGAATGACAAACCGTGATTGATCCGACCAGGCAACTCTCTCCCACTGATCCATGGATCAGTCGCGATGTTCCCGGGCCCAGCGCAGGCGCAGTTGGCGGTGACGCTTGGTCAGCAAAGGTACACGAGTGGGACGTTTGCTGCGTAGCCCCATATCCAACAGTGTCCGCTGAACAGTGTGCTGCGATACTATTCTACTTGGCCCTGCATCGTATTGGGCTGTCAGCTGAGCCACTGTCTGGCTCCGGTTTTGCTTCACCATGCGAGACAGTCTCCGAAGACCTTTTTCTTTGATAGCGTGTGGACGTCCAACACCACGTCGTCTACTGCTGGTTTCACCGTCATTCATCCACTTTGCATAAGTACTAACAACTGTAGGTCGCGAACAACCCACGAGTCGTGCAGTTTCGGAAATACTTGTTCCGAGCCTTCGAGACATTACAATCTGCCCTCTATCAAAGTCGCTTAGATCCGCAGCCTTTCCCATTACACACAGAAGTAAGTGAAAGAATGATTCTTCAGACTCTCCAGCAGTAGTTAAATACCACTTCCACCTGATCACGTGCCTTCCATGTCATCCAGGCGAATTCATTGCAAAATGTTGGGGTGGTCATAATGTTTTGGCTCTTGAGTGTAAGTTGTATGATTAAGAACGCATGTGTACATTAAAGTTAATCCTTCTGAATTTCAAAATTTGTTATACCTGTCACCAATCGTGTCGATCATTGCTCTTTGAGACCTTTCATGCGTTAGTTTAAAGTGGACATTAAAATCGAAAATCCAGCCAGCTGTGAAGTGCGGTCGGTGATAAGATTTTTGAACGCAAAAAATGTTCGCGCTGTACGACCATTAACCCTTCAGCGGGCGCACCCGTGTATAAAGTGCAACATTTTTGTAATTTTGAATGCTTTGTTTTTACATGTAAGGTTTGTATGTTCTAAGCAGTTTCTATTTGTAGCTACACCCTTTCTAATGCAGGTCTGATTTTCTGACCCATGTATTCCTTTCCATTCATTTGTTAGTCGTGATTTAACCGTGGTAAACCAGCGATTATACTGGATTACAATACGACAAAAGCAGGAGTTGATGTAGTCGATCATATGTGCAGCTATTACACGGTATTCCGCATATCACGAAGATGGACAATCTCATTGTATTTTGGCTTTTGGACATAATAGGAATCCATTCGTAAGTTGTCCTTAGATCCAACAAACCGGACAGTTTTGAAATAAGGCGATTCTATCTGTATTCTTTGGCCTTTAATTATAAATATATCTAAATATTATCAACATTTTATATCTATATATATAAAACAGTTCCGTAACTGACTCATTCATTCACTGGCTGACTGACTGACTGACTGACTGACATACAACGCACAAACCAAACCGCTGGACCTAAAGGGCTGAAATTTTTCATGGCGATTCTTCTAATAGTCTAGGGGTGCACTAAGAAAGATTTTTCAAAAATTCTTCTTAGATTTTTTTAAATTAAATTTTTAAGCTGTTTTTTAAATTTTTTTTACGTTTGCATTTAAAATAATACATTGAGGGTTATAAAATTTATATCACGAGAAAGATCATAAAAATTCCTTCAAAATGAAATTTTTTTCAAATTTTTACCTCCATTTCCTGATTTTTGGTGAATTTTTAAAGATTAATTTTTAGAATTTAATTTATTAAATGCTGATTACGTGATTTCTTTTTCTGGTACTTTCAATAAATTTATCGTCACGTGCGTAACAACTAAATAGACAAAAAAATATTTTTTTCTCTTTCTAATGCAGCAGACGATTGGATATTATCCAAAAAAAATGCATATCCCTTACGATTTTTTTATAAATATATATATATAGATAGATATATATTTTACATCAATTGTATACATTGATCATCGCATTTATTATAAATATATATATTTATTTTTTGGCATAAATTGCATACGTTGACCGTTGTATTTAATTTGCACTCCGTAGCGAACTTCGGGTTTTCAGCTAGTCTTGTCATAAAACTCAGAATCCTTATTTTCAATTTCAAAAGGAAAAGTTTATTACGAAAGGAATAATCAAGGTTGAAAGAGACGTTGCACTTTGTGCCACGCGCGCCTGCCAGTGTTCCGAAAATTGGCTCGCCCGCTGAAGGGTTAAGTTACGACCATAAATGCTGAATCCTACTGTGAAACTCTTAAGAAGCTGCGCCGAGAAATAGAGATCCGACGGCGTGTGTTACCGTGTGCTGGAGTTTGTCTCTTGCACGACAACGCGCGGCCGCACATTGCCGTCCGCACACGTGCATTGCTTGAATAGTTTGGTTAGGAAGTTTATGAACAGCCACCGTATAGTCCCGACGTAGCTCCTATCGATTGTCACTTGATTCTCCACCTGAAGAGATTTTCGGCCGGTCAGACTCTACAGAGTGATCAAGAAACAATAATTACAAGATAAAAAGAACTTTTTATATACCATGTTTTTAAATTTTCTGTTGAATCATATAAACTTGACAATTCTACGCATTAATAAATACTTTTTAAAATTTTTTGATGAATTATCCCATAAACTTGAAAGAAAATGAAGTTGATTGGAAGTTAACTTGCGTTTAACTTTTCGTTCCCGTCCCGGCCGATAGATGGCTGCACCAGTCTACAAAACAAAAATAACTGAAAACGAATTCAATTCTGCTTAAAGATGGCTAAAAGTATTAAAATAAGGCATTGTCATCGTGTTCTGAGCTATTCTAAAAGTTTCAAATGTCTAGCTAGTCGGGAAGTTAGTTGAAAATCGATTGCAAGATTTGTACCGGACAAGCACACACACACACACACACAAACAAACAAACAAGAAAGCGAGTTAATAAAAACATGGTAAAAAAACGTTGTGAAGGAGTGGTTGAATAAGTTGGCGGGGGACTTTCTTCGACGAAGGAATATAAAAGTTAATCTCATGATACGACAAATGGCTCAATAAATATGGCGACTACGTAGAAAAGTAGTGTAATATACGTCTTAACATTTGGCAATAAAATGCTTCTTCCTAATTTTTTTTATACCCAAATGGTTCTTACTTTGTGGAGGCACCTCGCATATCATCAGTTGATACTTGTATGGTGAATCTCACGAAACAGCTAGCTTGTAAAAAAAATTCCCATACTCAGGGCCGGATCATCGCATAGACAAATGAGACATATGTCTAGGGCTCGGTTTTATGAAGGGCCCGGTCGCATATTTCTTACCCACACTTGGATTCAGGTAGGGAGAGATTTAGAGGGTGCTGATTGGACGCA
This sequence comes from Dolomedes plantarius, assembly GCA_907164885.2. Taxonomy (NCBI): domain Eukaryota; kingdom Metazoa; phylum Arthropoda; class Arachnida; order Araneae; family Dolomedidae; genus Dolomedes; species Dolomedes plantarius. The sequence goes on from OU015502.1 coordinate 120,779,599, forward strand.
CCGTTCCTTAACATTATGGACCTCATTCCTCTATTTCTTTGCATCGCTCTGAAATTTGTAAAAATTTAGTGGCGCCATCTGTCTCTGTAATTATAATTTAGACTAGCTGAAAACCCACGCTTCGCTACGGAGTACATTCAAATTAAATACAACGGTCAACGTATGCAATTTATGCCAAAAAATAAATATATATATTTATAATAAATGCGATGATCAATGTATACAATTGATGTAAAATATCTATCTATCTATATATATATATATATATTTATAAAAAAATCGTAAGGGATATGCATTTTTTTTGGATAATATCCAATCGTCTGCTGCATTAGAAAGAGAAAAAAATATTTTTTTCGTCTATTTAGTTGTTACGCACGTGACGATAAATTTATTGAAAGTACCAGAAAAAGAAATCACGTGATCAGCATTTAATAAATTAAATTCTAAAAATTAATCTTTAAAAATTCACCAAAAATCAGGAAATGGAGGTAAAAATTCGAAAAAAATTTCATTTTGAAGGAATTTTTATGATCTTTCTCGTGATATAAATTTTATAACCCTCAATGTATTATTTTAAATGCAAACGTAAAAAAAGTTAAAAAAACAGCTTAAAAATTTAATTTAAAAAAATCTAAGAAGAATTTTTGAAAAATCTTTCTTAGTGCACCCCTACACTATTAGAAGAATCACCATGCAAAATTTCAGCCCTTTAGGTCCAGCGGTTTGGTCTGTGCGTTGTATGTCAGTCAGTCAGTCAGTGAATGAATGAGTCAGTTACGGAACTGTTTTATATATATAGATTACTTTCTGCATATGCATGAAATATCATTACATTGCAATTGATTCTTTAATTGCTTAAGACAGAATGTTTTACCTCGATTTATGCGCTATTATACAAGTGTATTAAATTATTTTGTAATGCTAAATTTTCCCATACAATGTGATAATTAGAAATAATAAAGGTATAGTAGGATTTAAGAGCATTATAGGGTTCAATAATAATAGATAATAGAATCACATAATACTTTTAAAAATTAAAATGTATAAAGTAAATTTACCTTGCATGATTGCTTTACCAAAATTTCATTAAAAAAATAATAACAATACACAGTTTACATAAATTGCATTGTAAGAGTGTTTTTTGCCAATTTTGAAAAAGATTTATGAGTTCATTAGAATTAAATTTTTTATACTTACAAAATAGTTTTACTTTAATTCGTTATTCATTTAATCAATAAATAAACTACAAAACAAACCTCTGATTTGAGGATTTACTTAATAGCATGTAATAGGTATAAAATATATATAATACATGTATAAAAAAAACCCAAGAATATAAAAGGGTGAAAATTTATACAAATTTCTATACAAAGCTTTAAAATGCAACAGCTATAAAAATAAATGCATGTAACAGGTATAAAAATAAATGCAAAGTACATAAAAAATATATATAGAAGATCAAAAGATTTGCAAATTTCTGTACAAAGTTCTAAAATGAAAAAAAAAAAGTTGTACATATTGTGCTTAATGCCACTTTGCATTCGGTTGATTTACTGCTTGCTCTCTTCTAAACTGCATACATTAGATCGAAGAATAACTTTATTATTTTCATTTGCCTCAACCTCCTTTTTAAATGAAATCGGAAGAATTTCTTCGGAAAATACCGACATGTTGCAAGCGCGTTGTAACCAATAGTCCAACCTCTGACCTACTGTCCGACCACGGAAGCAAGGTCCCTGGAAGCTGTTACGCATGCGCGAGAAAAGCTAGTCTACTTAGAAAATAGGGGAAAACGTCATATTTTCGGATGTGTTTTTGTTTATGAAATACGGAATGTATTTCAGACTGCTTTTTGTCCGCAATTTTAAAGTTATTTTTAAAACTTTATTTTTGATCGAATATGTGAATAATAATTTCAAAATAATAAAAAGAAAGAAGCAAATTTATTTAAAAAATAGGAGTTTTATAGGAGTGGATATTTTCGGATTACATCACAATCAAAATTATCTAAAGCTACGTTTTCGGTGGTCCTTTTTTTCTGATGTTTCCTTGGAGATTCAAATTTTGGAGTTTTTTCACCCTTTGCTTCTCTGCGTATTCTTTTTACACTGGACATTGATATGCCGGTCATGTCACTAGCTCTCTTTAGGGATTGCGAAAGTCGAACAATAACATTTCCTTCTAGTGCTTCTTTATCACACAATTTAATTACATTGTGTATTATACGTTTACAATCACTACGGAACGGCTTATTCCGAGCAGTTGTGTTGGCTAAAGGATCCATTAATTTTAATATAATAATCAAAATAACAGGCGAGGAAAAAGCAAGCAAATGCAGTGAGTAACCAATTCTAAAGAATGTCGAGAGAATACGAGACTTTTCTTCCTCCTTCCTCAGCAGCCTTACCTACAGCGTGAATAGAATCATCTTGGCACTATGCCAACCGTGGCTCTTCGTACTGTGGTCGGACAGTAAGTAGAACTATTTACGTCAGTGAATTCAACGTCCAATCAGCACGCTCTAAATCTCTCCCTACCTGCATCCAAGTGTGGGTAGGAAATATGCGGCCCGGTCAAACTGTTTATTTTGAAAAGATTTGTAAATAAGATAGTGTAGTTTTCTGTTGGACAACTGTGTATAATAAATCTATAAATAGGCCTTTAGTTGCAAGCGTGAATTTTGAATTCTTTATTTTTCTACTGTAAGGGAAAGTTTAGGCTGAGAGGTAGGTCATTTACCATTATTATAATAATTTTATAATTTTGATTATTTGATCTTAGTTTGAGATTGATTGTTGCAATTAAAATTAATTTGCAAAAGCCAAAACTTAACGCTGCCATCTGATATGTTACGATTTATAAAGAGCACAAAAATAGTATCAACAGATCCAAATAGAGAAATATTATTTTAATATGTTTAACTTTGCCTATATCAAATGCATCTGGTGAAAGATCATTCTCAGTATTAAAATGTGTAAAAAATTATTTACGAAACTCACTGAGTCAACCAAAATTAAATTCTTTAGCTGTTTTATACACCAAACAAAATGCTTTGGATAATACTATTAATTATGATGAAATAATTGATAATTTTGTTGAATCAAAGATTGGAAAACAAAATTTTAAAATAAAGTTTATTCAAGTTTATATACTTACTTTTGTTAGACATTTAATAAAATAAATTTCAATTTTTTTAAAATTTATAAACAAACTGTTCAAACTTTTCTAGAAAAACTAAAATTTATTGTTGTGTATTAAATATTTTTTTATTAATAAAAATTTAAGATTTGTTTTAGTTTTTCACATTATTTAGTTTTGTTTTATTTATTATTTTACATTTTTTTTGTGTGCTCTATTTCTTGTGGGAGCGGGAGGGGGCCCGATGAGAAGAAAATGTCTAGGGCCCCTTAGTGGGTTAATCGGGCCCTGCCCATACTGCCCCAAACGGCACAAGTACGTTCACGTGCCGTTTCTGCTTTAAATGCAGGCTTTAAATGCAGAGGAAGGGTAATTGATACATGTGTTATTTCTGCACCAACTTACACGTCTTGGTAAACTGTAAGATCTAGTTTAAGCACAAAACCGCCAAAATTTTCACACGAGTGGTTTCTAAAAAATATGATTTCAGGGGACTCACTAACCTTAAATCTTTAAAACATTCGATTTTTTGAAAAAAAAATATATGTTAAAATCTGATCATTTCTGAAGAAAAAAAAAGCAAACCGCATGAAAATATTCCGCTTAGTTCCGGACATATTGATATTCTAAATATTTAATTACTGATCAAGTTTATGGTAAGAAAAATTTTAAACTCATTTTTCTCAAAATGTAATTTTGCATCATTCCGCAACTGATATCTCAAAAACTATGAAACATAATTCCATGAAATTTTTATCACTGCATAATCATGTTATTTTATTGTGTCTGAACGAGAATTATTGCAATCACTGCACATTTTGTTATTTTTTGAGGGGTAAACTAATGCAAAAATTTAAGGAAATTTTAAGTATATTTTGAGCAGTTGTAAAAGAAATTGAAAAAATATTTTAATGTTGAATGTTTTATGTTTAATTGTACATTCATGGACAAAAAAATTAGCGCACCAAGAAATAATTGCGGGATCGTAACGAAACTTGCAATGAAGGTACATGTCGGGGAGATATGCAAATGATTAGAAATGCACCGTGATTGCGCATTACGTATGGCCGGTGGAGGGCGTTGAACATCGTACTGTGTGGAGTATAAAACAGGTAACCAAAGCTTGTTTGAGTGTGCTGAATCATTTACAAAGGAAGAGCTGAGATAGACATGCCATTACGCCGTGTTCGAAGACAATATAAACAGTTGTCGCAGTTTGAGAGGGGGAGAATCGTCGGGATGAAGGAAGCTGGGTGGTCAGCTAGGCGAGTAGCTCGTCAATTAGGCCGCTCTGATTGTGTTGTGAGGAGGTGTTGGGACCAATGGACCCGAGAGATGTCATGTACACGAAGACCAGGCTCAGGACGCCCCCGACAGACCAGTCGTCGAGAAGACCGCCACATCGTAAGAAATGCACGCGTACAGCCAACTGCTTCATAGGCCGCCATCCAGGCACAGGTAGCACCTTCACTAGGGGCCTCTGTGTCTTCTCGAACCATATGAAGGCGCCTGGCTGAAGGACAGTTGGTATCGCGGCGCCCATTACGTGTGCTGCCCTTGACGCCCACCCATCGACGCCTCCGTTTGGAGTTTTGCCGCGCACGTGGAAACTGGACTGCTGCGGAATGGAACCAGGTCGTCTTTAGCGACGAATCCAGATTCAATCTCGGCAGTGATGACAGTCGTGTTCGTGTGTGGAGAGCCCGTGGTGAACGCTTCAATCCTGCCTTTGCTGTACAGCGACACATCGCTCCCACAGCTGGTGTGATGGTATGGGGTGCCATTGCCTACAATACACGGTCACCCCTAGTATTGTTCCGTGGCACCATGACAGCCCAGCGGTATGTTCATGAAATCCTGCAACCACATGTGTTGCCACTCATGCAACGGCTCCCAGGAGCCATTTTTCAACAAGACAATGCTCGGCCTCATACGGCAAGGGTGTCACAAGACTGTCTCCGCACTGTTACTACCCTTCCTTGGCCTGCCCGATCCCCAGATTTGTCTCCAATCGAGTATATCTGGGATCATTTGGGACGACGAGTTGGGCATCCCACGAGTTTGAACGAACTAGAGGCAAGGTTACAGCAAATATGGAACGAAATGTCTCAAGACATCATACAGAACTTGTATGACTCAATGCCCGATCGTATCGCATCGTGAATTCGCGCTAGAGGGGGTCCAACGGAGTATTAACTCCTCCGTTCTTTTGCCTTTTTCTCTGAAATAAATTATCCTTTTTCTTTGATTTTCTTATCATTTACTTATACCAAAGTAGTCATTACGTATGTAAAATTTCGTTTCATTTTGACGACTCCTTCTTGGTGCGCTAATTTTTTTGTCCATGAGTGTATTTTGAATTATTTATTTTAAATATAAAACAGGAATTATACATTTAAGTGTAAAGTTAATTTCATAGTTCTGCGTGCAAGCCAGTATACAATAAAAATACTTAAAAACAAGGTATATCTGAAGCATTTAAAAAAATTATTTTAAATTATTTTGAGAGTTGAAACTTTGTTTATTAAAATAAATATATCAATTTATCATATACATAAAATTTGGAAAAATTGGGAGTAAATTGTAATAGTTACAAAGAGTCAAAAAGTATGAAAATATGCCTTATTTCCTCGACTTAAGGGTCGTGAGTCCCCTTAATTGTAATGTGACAGTAACTGAATGTAAGCATATAGGATTAGTATTACTCAACTAATGTGTCATACAGCCAACGCTGGTGAGACAAGAAATTTTTTTATCAATTTTTACTAAATAAAAAAATTCTATAATATATATCCTAGATCAACAAAACGCTAAGAACTACCGTTCTAGAGCAACATGAAAATAACCTTAAATCAAAACATCGGTAAAGTTAACATCCAGGCTACATTTTCCATCATATAAAAAACTGAGCACCAAACTGAGCTATTTTAGTAACCTATATTGTTCACGGATATGACTTCATATTAAGCAATTAAATCGTTTTTAATCACAGTGCAGTGCCCATCATTCTATTCTTAACAATTTTCGTAGGAATTTAAAAGCCCAAATGCAAATATCCCCACAGTATATTTTCATCAGAGACTTCATTTACATCCGGCTACTCATCGCAATTTAGATATTCCGAACAAAATCGACAGGTGTTTGTATCCTTTAATTACGATGCAAATTGGGGGCGAAAGCTCCTTGCTTTAACTGCTGAATTCGCGGTTTAATACCAGAAAGTTTGGAACAATCTAAATACGTGAGAGTAAATTTTGCAATTAGGTATCTCATTGAGAAATTGTATTTGATTGAAATATGTATAATAATAAGGAATGCTTAGTAATAAAGAAAAAAATAGTTTTGAAATGCTATTGGACTATAAATATAGCCACTGTTTGTCACCAAATTAATATACATATATATATATATATATATATATATATATATATATATATATATATATATATACCGGGTGATCCAAAAGTCAGGACGAACTTTAAAAATGAATAATTCGAAAACGAATAAAGAAAAAAAGATGCGGTTTGCACTAAACGGATGGAAAAGAAGCCGGGTTTTGTGTGGCAACGAAAAAAAATAGTTCTGTTGGCGACCAACAGATGGCGCTGTAGGATTTCTGATATAGGATTATGCAAAGCAACAAACGATATAAAAAGGAGCAACTGCAGCAGGTAATGGTAATCGGAGCTTATATGCATCGAAATGCTGTCCATAGTTGAGAAAGTCCTCTTAGTTAAACTGTATTATAAGAATTCGGAAAGTGCCATTGCGGCTTTGCGAGCATATCGCTACATGAAGGGTATGCGAGATAGCAAAGGACCAATAACGTCTTCTGCATTGAACAAAATGATGAAGAAATTTGAAGCTACGGGTTCTTTGGTGTCACGTCCAGGAAATGGACGCCCCTCAGCAGGCGCTGCTGTTGCCCAAACAGTGGAGCAGATGGTGCAATCCATGTCGGCGGTTTCTGCACATGGGGAGTGCAGTGCTCGAGAAGTTTCGAGGCAGACAGGAGTGTCGTACGTAAGTGTCTGGAAAGCCCCGCGAATATCCCTGAAACGGTATCCCTACAAGTTGCAACATAACCAAGAACTGAAACCTCTTGACTTCGACTCTCGCCAAGATTTTGCGAATTTGGTATTCAATAAGATGGAAGAGCAGCACGACTGGCTTCACACTGTGCTTTGGACAGATGGAGCGTATTTCACAGTCTATGGCGCTGTTAACACCCACAATTGTCGAGTGTGGACTACAGAAAATCCACATGCATTTGTTGAGGTACCCTTGCAACAGCCTAAAGTGACAGTCTGGTATGGCTTCACTGCTGATTTCATAATTGGTCCATTTTTTTCGAGTTAGTCAAAAAGACGGGCTTCAAAACAGTTTCTGTCACTGGTCAATGATATGCAGCACTGTTACAGAACAACATTATTCCTGAACTGCAAGCGCGACAGGCACTCCAAACAGTCACCTTTATGAAAGATGGAGCGCCACCTCATATTGCTCTGCCTGTGCAACGCCTGCTACGCCCAACATTTGGGGAGGATCGCATTATCAGTCGATGCTTTAATCCCGCATGGCCTGCAAGATTGATATAGGATTGATATATCCAAGATCTCCCGATCTGACACCCTGTGACTTTTGGCTGTGGGGATTCTTGAAGTCAAAAGTGTACTACGACCAACCGGCATCACTAGCAGCACTGAAAGATACCATCCGCCAAAATGTGTCTGCCATAACGCAAGAAATGCTACTCAATGCTGTGAATGGCGTGGTGACTCGTCTCACAGCGGTACTTCTGAATGATGGACAGCACATTGAACATTTACTGCAATTAACTGTAATTAAGCTGACTTGTAACTTGTAAACATTTTTTCATTTGTAAATCATCTTTTGTTGAAATAAAAAACTATAGCGCCATCTGTTGGTCGCCAACAGAACTATTTTTTTCATTGCCACACAAAACCCGGCTTCTTTTCCATCCGTTTGGTGCAAACCGCATCTTTTTTTCTTTATTCGTTTTCGAATTATTCATTTTTAAAGTTCGTCCTGACTTTTGGATCACCCGGTATATATATATACTCATAAATCTACATACACACACACGTACACACACACGCATATATATATATATATATATATATATATATATATATATATATATATATATATATATATATATATATATATATATATATATATATAAGTGTAAGTAAGTGTAATAATAACGCCCCACCATTGTTAATCTAATGCGTATTTTAAATTATCCTTCTTTCCTCTCTATAAAGGACAGCCCCTTTTTCCCTATTGTGATCTAAAAATAAACGACCTAACTAAACATATTATCCAGTAAACACACGCGCGTAAAACAGTAAAAGTTATTTTTAAAGCATAATTCAATATCACGAGTTTATCTCGCGCCTTCCGAGAGATCACACGACATTTGATTCCCGAGGTCAGATGTTCGCCGAGAGCCAATTAGAAGTTTTGGCCCCCTAGTGTCAGGTTCATGAACCCTTCGTATATAAACCAGAACAAGGGTTTTCTGATGGGCTTTTTTTCCGTCTTTTTTCGTGTCTGTCTTCGTATTTTGTTTACGTCTCGTCCCTGCTTTTGTATCCCCGCGATCTATCGTCCTGTGTTGCTCTGTCGCTGCGCGTCTCTTTCTAAATATGCCGCTGCTGTTCGTATACATAAATATGTCCGGCGGAACTCCGGCAGGTCCGGGGATAGTTTGTTTGTGCCACTTCGTCCACCGTGTATTACTGTATCTTCTTGCGTTCGTGAAGTATTGATGTTTTACTTCTTGAGAAATAGTTGTACGAAATAAAGTGAAACCACAGAATGCCGACTGGTCTCTTCTAACATGGATTTTTCCCAACTATGAATCTTTCCACCGCCACGTCTACCAAAGTATGTATTCATGTATCCTGTGTTTACTAGCATTCATGAATCCGTGATGTACAGCATTGATATATATATATATATATATATATATATATATATATATATATATATATATATATATATATATATATATATATATATATATATATATATATATATATATATATATATATATATATATATATGACGGGCGCTGGATTTACACCCGTTATAATAAAAACTAGCCGCTGCGCGACCAGCATGGTCGCTTTTAGATATATATTTTCTTTTGCAAAACAACTCATTTGAAAGTAACATATGTAAGGAATGTTACCATTATCTGTCATTATAAATATACGTTGTTAAGGGGTAGTGAAAACTCAGACAAAAAAATTTATAATCATTGATAAACACTATAAGGCTGATTCTAAAACATCATGATTAAAAAATGTAAATTTCCATTACTTCAGAACAGAGTTAAAGATAAGTCTGAGAAACCCAACACCAATGATTTTAAAAATTATCTCTCTCACTGTATGTACTATTTTTCAAAACTAAGATATCTACACTTTATCATTACATCAAATAAGAAATTGTTGGGGAAAATTTTCACTTATAAAATGGAGTGAAAATTCAGCAAATACTAAAATATAGTATAGATTACATTTCTCTCTGTATGTATTATTGTTCGCAATTCAGACATCTCCACTTAATCATATTAAATGAATAAATTAAAATTATTTCGTGTATAAATTAAAATTATTCATGAGTAAAATACAGCAATTAAATTGTACCAAATTACGTGCTATCGTCGAGCCACACGCGGACAGCCGCTGTTTACATCCGGTAGTTGCATCCGTTGCCATTCGGATTGTAGAAATATCGTCGATTTTTGTGCCGCATACCTACGCGTTTTATATATATAGATACTTGCAGTCATCACGTCTGTAAAAATATTGGCGAGTGGAAGGTACTTTGCTCAAATAAACAGTCCATCATACAAGTCAGTTAATTTATTGCTATCTTGAAAGAACCAGGCTCAAAGTCTTTAAACTAACATCGCCATTTTCAAAACTCTGCGGCGCCGAGCAGCGCGCCCGCTAGCAACGAACTATCAGCTTAATCTGCCACTAATTCTATATTCTCCCCAGGGCGCCCCCCCCCCCCCCCCATCGCGTATGCCCAAAGCACCACAGGGAAAGTTTCAGAACCGTCTTTCGATTATGTCAGCATTATCTTCGCTCACTAAACCTGTACATCCAAAATAGATTTCTCCGATGGAACTTCAATTTACTTTCGCAAATCGAGGTCACTTCCCGAAACGGGGAAAAAACCTTTTTTCAACGCGTTTTGATAATGATTTTAATGTTAAGTTTTGCTATTCTAAAGCCCCCTGTAATTTCTCAATTAATGTTTTGGCATATATATATATATATATATATATATATATATATATATATATATATATATATATATATATATATATATATATATATATATATATATATATGTGTGTGTGTGTGTGTAATAATAACGTTCCACCTTTATTAATTAACGCATATTCTAAATTTTCCCGTTAATGTTTCAATAAAGTATAGCCCCCTATTTCAAATTATGACCTAAGGATAAACGAATTAACCAGCTAAATTGTCCCTCAACGCACGTGCTAAACAGTAAGAATTGTTTTCAAAACAAGATGATTCAACCTCGCCAGTTTTTCTCGAAACTTCCAAAATATCATACGACTTCTGACGCACGAGGTCAGATGGTCACTGATAACAAATTAGAAGTTTTTGGCCTCCTGGTGTACCAGGTCCTGAACCCTTTGTATATGAGAGAGAAGGGTTCTCCGCGGCTTTTTTTCGTGACTCTCCTCGTAAATTGATGTTGTCCCGTGTCTGCTTTCGTATATCCGCAATCTCTCGTTCTGGGTTGCTCTATCACCGCGCGTCTCTTTCTAAATATGTCGTCACTGTTCCGTTGATGTCAAGCATAGTCAAGCTGCGGCTGGTTTCCGGTGCCGATATTGTCATGCCGTATATTTGTGCCTAGTTATCGAGTTACAAGACGTGCAGTTACTATTGCTAAAATCTCTTGTGCCGTGTAATGTCGTCGTCATACTTCTGCAATAAAATCAAGTTACTGTTCGTGCGTCTATTCCCTGCATCTCAACAGTGTAGGTAATCCTGGTCTTTCCATCTGTGTTCCACAACTACGAATCTCTCCACACCCATGACTACGAACTGATGTATTCGCATATGCTGTATTTACCAGCATTCAGGAATCCCCGTGATGTACATCGCATTACTTATACACACACACACACATATATATATATATATATATAATTTAATATAATTTTATATATATTTATATATATATATATATATATATATATATATATATATATATATATATATATATATATATATATATATATATATATATATGTATATATATAGGGCATCGCGAGACCATCACCTCATATGACGCGACTTAATCACGTGTCAGTTTTTTAATCAATTGAAGTTTAACCCGCCTGAAAAACCCGCGCTTTTCTCAATAATTACGTAGCTTTTGGGTGTCTGCTCTCAGCCAGGAAACATGTAGAGCTCTCCGTGCGTATTTTCAGCGGTCCTGCCGCTGGTCGGGGTGCCGTACCCGACTAGCCGTGATGTGTTTGGAAGGTTAAGTCTGACAAGTGTATATCCAGTCTTTTTAAAACCCCATTCTTAATAAAAGAACTGTGAAGTTTTTATGGAGTTCTATGTTTTCTGCCTGGACTTCCTTCCTTTGCTACTACGACTACAACTTTTTCCTGGGATGCTGCGCTCTCGTCCCTGATGAGTCAACGGCGAAGTTATGTGCCCGGCAACCATACAACCATACTATTATTATTATTACACACACACACACAGATATATATATATATATATATATATATATATATATATATATATATATATATATATATATATATATATATATATATATATTTATTTATATACTAGTCGGGCTTCGCCCGGCTATGCTCGGGCCAAACAAAAGAAAAAAAGGCCCTTTTCAGGGCCATACAAATGTATTAAATTCCCGTCAATTTTCATTCCCGTCGCTGCCGACAGATGGCTGCACCATACTGGAGATATGTCGGCCATGTTTTCTCAGGATGAGTGAAGCGGTGGAGTATTTTTAGAATTAAAATATCCGTAAAACTATTTTAAAGCTTCCAAACTAATCTTAGAATTATCTCCAGGCTTCAAAACATAAGTATACGAAGTTTCAACCAGATTCGTCAAGAAATGTAGATTTGTATACTTTACATACATTCATAGAAACACTGCTTTATTTATATAGATATATAAGGAAACATTTAGATAAAATAAATAAGAAGAATTAGACTAATGGAGCGATGCACACAAATGGCCGGAGGGGGGTTGTGACCCCTCTTCCCTGGTTGAACATGTTTTTCTTGCCAAGGCGAACACTCCCAGTGGACCAGGGCATCGCGAGACCTAAGACTCGATAAAAGAGCTTATCTAAATCAACTGTACAAAAAGAGCTGTATATAAGAATAAATTTTATTACCTAAAAAAATTTTAATGCCTAATTAAAACTATAAAATTTAAAATACAATACCACTTAACTATACAACAAGAACAACCGAGCCACTCTGTACACAAAACCGCCAATTCTATTACGGCCATAATTTTTGCATAGAGTCACTTACGCAGTTAATTCGATGCTTTTAAGGAACTCATACCTAGTTATATTTAAAAATTTGCACACGTGTTTCATCACGAAGAAGTACGGAAATTGATACTCAAATGATAATTTTATATGCTCGAAGATATTATATATTTTTATCTCGATATCACTGTATAAATTTTTACATCGTATTATGAAAGGAATTATTAGTGATTTCGCAGGTTTTGTACCGCTTATATATATATATATATATATATATATATATATATATATATATATATATATATATATATATATATATATATATACAGAGGCTGTTCACACATTTTTTAGACGATGTATATTGTATTCACAAAACTAAATTACATAAAATTCTTGTGTTTTAAATGTTCTATTTGACATCCCTTATTCTGAACTATCTTTCGACACCGCAATTTCCAGGATAATAATGCCTTTTGAAGTGTCAGAAGAGGTATTCTATCCCATTCCTCCTGAACAGCTTTCCATAGTCCTGTGAGGGTTTTGGGACGACGTTTGGATAATGCAGATTTTAAAAGTCCGAAAGCACAAAAATCCATAGGTGATACATCGGGAGATTTAGTAGGGATATCAGTGAAAGGTATGGTCTTGATACCAGTTTTTTGTTCCATTTCTTTTAGGAAATTTACAGTGGATTTCGATGTGTGACTGCTAGCTTTGTCCTGATGGAGTCTCACAGATTGATGGCACTGTGGGTAAAGCGATGGTATTTCATTGAGAAAAATTGGCGATAAAATATGTTCCTGATAGTATTTGGAGTTAATCTTGACATTTTTTTCCACTCTCTTTATTTTTAACTTGCCATTATAAGAAAAACCAGCAACAATCATGAATCCCTCAAAAAAACTTTCTTTCGATTCTTTGAACCATGTACTTAAATTTTTTTCTCCCGTTTTGTGATAATAAATGGCTCTTTTTTTGTTGAAATCATTTAAATACACCCATGATTCATCTATTGTGACAATTGTTTTCCATTTTTCTTTGGATAAGTATTTCTCATATAGAATTCTGCAGCGTGTCCTGCGTTCAGCGATATGATTTGGAAGAAGACGATGCACATTGCGTTTTTTCGCTTTCTTAAGATTTAAATCAACGTTTATCATTTTGTTTACAGTGGACTCCGAGCATTTTAATGATTTTGCAACTGTCCTTTGACTAGGGGGATTTTCTTTTAACATTAAACAACGTACCTTTGCAATAGTCGAAGATGTCCGTTTTTTCCTTGGATACTTGTTTGGAATTTTTGTCCCACTTGAGGCTCCAATTTGACGTTTTTATCCTTTCTTGTTGACGATACTACCTATCGACGCTTTAGATATCCCAAAACCATGACTCTCACATCGTTTTTGGATAACGGAGTATGCATATTTCTCTTCGGAAAGAGCATAAATGTTGCCTTTGAACCACTGCTTTGTTAAAAACGCCATTTTGAATAAAAACAAAACTTTCAAGCCGCAGACGATAATTTTGACTTTTAAAAACATAGTACAATTGCAATTATTTCTTTTGCAGCAAACGATTTTTTATTACCGCTTACCAAAATCGTCTAAAAAATGTGCGAACAGCCTCTGTATATATATATATATATATATATATATATATATATATATATGTGTGTGTGTGTGTGTGTGTGTGTGTAAAGAGATTAGAAGAAAGACTGCGTGTGATATCACCAAATTCTTATATATTAGTTACCGGTTGTAATACTAATCCGGCGAGGACTATATCACTTGGCTGATTTTCGTCAAGGGAAGTTTTGACACGAAGGATATTAACTACCTAGAGAGCTGCGGTCAAGAATATCACATCCAGTTGAAGAATTAAAAATTTACTCCGTTTGAAAATTGTTTAGGGTGTGGTTAGCTCATAAGAGTTATCATGTACTAGGGTAGAGAACTCTGGTAACTGAACATTTTAATGGACTAGAGAGATATAGACTATTCTAGTCTTGAAAGATTCATTCATATAGGATAAAGAGTGCATGTACGAAGTTTTTTTGACTTTAAAAGTTTTATTTCTTGGGTATTCGGAAAAATACTTTTTTTATTCGGTATAAGTAGACTAGCTGTATACCCGTGCTTTGCTACGGAGTACATTCAAATTAAATACAACGGTCAATGTATGCAATTAGTGAAAAAAAATTATAAAAAAAATCCTAATGGATATTTTTATAGACAAAATAATGTAGAAGAAAATATTCAAATGAAATACAACGGTTAATGTATGCAACTAATTTGTATGTTTAATATCCATAAAACATACTAATTTGACTTAAAAAACTTCCATCTCAATTAGTCTAGGGGATAAATTTTATCTTTTACCGTATTTTAATATTATTTTGTCAGTTCATTTCGTTGTTAGGCACGTGACGCAAAATTAATTTAAAGTATCACAAAAAGAAAAGAACCACGTGATCAGCATTTAACAAATTAAATTCTAAAAATTAATCTTTAAAAATTCACCTAAATCAGAAAATTGAGGTTAAGATTCGAAAAAGATTTCTTTTTAAAGGAATTTTTATGTTCTTTCTCGTGATATAAATTTTATAACCCTCAGATTGTTATTTCAAATGCAAACTTAAACAAACGTTACAAAAACAGCTTAAAATTTTAATTTTAAAAAAATTTAAGAAGAATTTTTCGAAAATCTTTCTTAGTGCACCCCTACACTATAAGAAGAGTCACCATGCTAAATTTCAGCCCTTTAGGTCCAGAGGTTTGGTGTGTGCGTTATCTGTCAGTCAGTCAGTCAGTTAGTTACGGAAGTGATTTATATGTATAGATTAGTAAAATAAGTCAGTATTACTGAAATCTCTACTGATGAAAGTGTAGAAAGTCAAAGCAGAGATATAACTTGATTGTTTTTTGTACCAATTATTACCAAGAAATATCAACTATTTTTTTCGTCATTTTCGGTTAAAGCACACGATCTAATTAAAAAACATGAAAATTCGATTCAAAACGGATTTATAAGATTCAATGAAATAACAAGTTTGATGTACTGCTCTTTTAATTATACTGTGAATGTAAGAAGTTGTTTATACTTGTTCACTATTTTTAGCTTTTCGAAAATATTTGAATTATTTCATTCATCTATGCTGATAAGTCATTTTTCCCGGAAGAAATTCTTTTTTAACCTGAAAAAAAAACCACTTAAAATGATCATATATATTGCTTAATATACAACAAAAATTTTTTTTATTCGTCCTTTTATTGATAGTATGAATGTTTCAAAGAATCAAATTTAATTTCAATCGGAATTTTGTTAAAATCCCCGAATTCCGGAATATCCAATCTCGACGAAGAAGCTAAAGGAATGTCTTTATTAAACATTCCGAAAAATACATTGGGAGGAGGGAATAAAGAATTTAGTTTATTAAAATTATTTATACAAAAAAAAATTATTCCGGAGCATAATTATTAGGAGCGTAGGAATTTCCTGTTAAAACGAAAAAAAAAGTAATATTTCTCCAATGCGATACAACGTCTTCATTTCAGTTTTCCATTATTAAGGAAAAAATATGTAGAAAATCTTATTAAATTCTGAAGCATTTTTTTTTGCCGAGTTATTTTAATAATCTCATTTAGTTAACGACATGATTTATTTTGTCTTCCTTTGTTTAAAAATAATATAAATTTTACATAAATCTGTCAAAAACGAAAGCTATGGAGTTGTTTAGAATCTGTAAAATAGTGTATTCAGTAGGCACGACAACCGGACGATGGTCAAACGCAATTCGATATCAAAGTCTGCATGTTCGAGTTCCGTGGCATGGATGTTTCAAGCCATTTGTAACCAGGTTGAAACTATGGATCCTTGTGTATGTATTTCACGCATTGCAAAAAAGGATGTAGGGCTAAAACCAGTGGCGTAGCGAGCATAACTGGCGCCCGGGGCACAATACCTTTGTGGCCCCCCCCTGAAAAACATATAGTAATATAATATATAGACCTTATATTGGCGCCCCCACAAAATAATATAGTAATATAATATTTATACCTTATATTGGCGCCCTCCCCGAAAAACATATAGTAATATAATATATAGACCTTATATTGGGGCCCTCCCCTGAAAAACATATAGTAATATAATATATAGAACTTATATTGGCATCCACCTCGAAAACATATAGTAATATAATATATGGATCTTACATTGGCGCCCCCCCCCTGAAAAACATATAGTAATATAATATATAGACCTTATATTGGCTCCCCCCACAAAATAATATAGTAATATAATATATATACCTTATATTGGCGCCCTCCCCGAAAAACATATAGTAATATAATATATAGACCTTATATTGGCGCCCTCCCCGAAAAACATATAGTAATATAATATATAGACCTTATATTGGGGCCCTCCCCTGAAAAACATATAGTAATATAATATATGGATCTTACATTGGCGTCCCTCTGCGAGTGGCGCCCGGAGCATGATAGACCCCCTTGCCCCCCCCTTTGCTACGCCACTGGCTAAAACCCCCCCATTCAACAGGCAGTGATGTTGCAAGAAAAGAAGAAAAAGTTTGAAGGGGAAGGAGCGACATGTTGGTTTTTGGACTATACAATTGTGATGATAAAGGAAACAAACGAATTCTTTATGGGGTCATAGTTCTTGGGCCCCTCCTCTGCCGATGTCTCGGCACACAGGCAGACAGGCATACACACATACATATGTATTTATATACACGTATATATATTTATATACAGGTAGTTATCAAAATAATGGAAACACCTATCAATATTAGTGGTGTTTGTTTAAGAATGTGCTTCGTATTCCTTAAAAAACAAGTCTGGCCACCGGTATTTTTTTATAGAATATATTGTATGTATTATTCTACTGTCAGATAGCAGTAATGAAGCTGAGGGCATCGTGCTTTTGGGGGGAAGAGCACAAAATATCAGACCTTGCGAAAAGGGTAAATTTTTGGAGCGCGTTTAAATAGGAGTATCTGTTACTGCAACCCCCAGGCTAATGGGTGTTTTTCCAGCTATGGTATCGAAAGTCATGAGACCATACAGAGTGCACAGAAAAACATCCTTTGCCAAACAGAATAGTGGATGAAAGGGAGAGCTGAGTGAAAGAGACGGACGAGGTATTGAAGCGGATTGCGACACGAAGAAAGAAAACAACTGCAACCAAAATGATCGAAGAGCTCAATCTGCATCTGCATGTTCCGGTATCAACCATTAGAGGTAGAAGGGAACTTCACAAACAAGGCATTTATGGAAGAGTAGCGAATTCCTAAGCTACTTACAACAGATGCCAATACAAAATGTCGCCCACAATGGTGTCACAAGAGCAAATCCTGGTCGAGTAATATGTCGAAAAACGGCATTTTGTCCGACGAATCATTGTTCACATTGTTCCTTGCAACAGGACGTATGTATGTCTAGAGAACACCTACACAAGCGTAAGATTCTGGCTGTCTCATCTCCACTGTAAATCATGGAGGTAGATCTATTAGGGTTTAGGATGGCGTCTCATAGTTTTCTTCAGGCCCTATTGTAACCCTAAAAGGAAGATAGTATGGACAGGACTATGTCAAAATTTTAGCTCACTAGTTCATCCTACGGTGCAAACACAATTTCTTGCTGGAGAAAACTTTCTCCAGGATGATAATCCCCCTATTCATACAGCCAATTCTATCAAGCATTGATTTGAAGACCATGATAAAGAAGTCAAATATCTTATCTTGCCCTGTACAATCCCCCCCGACTATATATCATCCAACCACTGTGATTTGTATAAGCGGATACAGCCAGGTATCGATATCCACCATAGCATCTCTACAGGAACTTTCATGATTTTTCCATGAAAAATGGTATAGTATATTCTTAACCACTGTTCATGACTTGTATAATCCAATTCCAAGGTGAATCAGGTGGTATTACATGACAAAGGTGATTCTGCGCCGTATTAATAAAAGTTTTCAAGGTTTCCAAGATGTTTATTAGTGTATCCATTATTTTGATAACCACCTGTATATATACGTACACGCATACATACATACACATGCACACACACATACACACACATACGCGCGCGCACACACACACACACACACACATATATATATATACAGTCGAACCTCCATATATCGAAGTAGCGAATTGCCGGAAAAAAAATTCGATATATAGAATTGAGCTTAGTTTTATCATAATTCTCCAAAAAAAAAAAAAATTAAAGCTAATTTTCGTATACGAAACTCCATTTCTAATTTATGTGTGAATCCCATTAAATGAAAGTTAATAACTAAAAGATGAATTAATACGAAAGATTTATTGAGTACTACATATCTTTAAAAAGAATCATGCAGACAGTGGTTACGATGATCACAGTTACATTCTTTAAAAAAAAAAACTACGAATATCTTGCTGAACAGCCAACTTTGCGGAAAGTTCAAAGAAATGTTCGTATTTATTCAGTCCACTAAAAACTTCATCAGAGACATTTTCCGCGAATTGAAGTCCTCGACGTATTGTTTCAAATGCCAAAAATTGGGAGATTTTATTCTAAAGTGGAATAAAGTCACCCAATTTGTCTTGAAAAAAATTTCGATACATAGAGATTTTTTCGATATATAGAAACAATTATTCTATGTAATGAACATGGAGATTTGCTATGAGTTCGATATATAGAAAATTTCGATATGGGGAAGTTCGATATATGGAGGTTCTACTGTATATATATATATATATATATATATATATATATATATATATAAAAGAGCTTGTCTGTTTGTTTGTCCGCTATAGAATCATAGACTGTTTCACCCACCGGGACCAAATTCGGCACAGTTAATGTTTTGGACCTGAGAAATTTAAATCAGGAAAAACGAAATTTGGGGCTCAATTAGTTTTTTTTAAAATTAATTTTTTAATGTTTTTTGTGCCCGATAGAGGTGCGTCTACTCCCTGTGGATTCTCCTCAACCAGCTGCGGTAAGAGGGGTGGTTTGAGGATGACGGAGGGGGGGGGGGTCAAATTCCAATGCGCGGGAGAAAGAGGGTTGGGAATGACCTTAAAATCAGACGAAGGTCCGCAGGCTCAAAGTTTCTTTCTTATTGTTTGTATATCATTTCAGTAGAAACGTGCTAAGCGCATTCTGTCTGGCCAGATGAACATGAAGAGCGGGAGTGCAGCCCAGTATTTTTTTGATGGAATGCATGAAATATTTTATATCTATATATCTACCCGGGCAAACGCCGGGCAATAATGCTAGTATATGTATATATATATATATATATATATATATATATATATATATATATATATATATATATATATATATATAGTTAGGTTCCAAAAATTAAAAATCATGCTATTATATTTTCATAATTAAGATAAATATCTTTATTAAAATTTTCTTAGGAAGTAAGGCATATTAATATGAATTAAACAATGTTTTCTTCGTCATCACTATGCACTATTAACCGAGGGCGTTTTCTTTTCGGCAAGATATCCTTATCCTCTGAGCATTTTTGTGATTTATCTTTAGATCCATGCTCTACCTTTTGCAAAAAATCTGTAATTTTAGATTGGTTGCTTTCATTTAAAAGATCTTGATAAATTTCCTTATATGGTGCTAAGCACTTAAGAAGTTCTCTTTTAACCATTGTGCTCCTTTCATTTGAAGGATCTTCATTTAAGAAATATTACTCTAACTGTTGTCCTGAGCCTAGGCCTTTCTTTATGCTCTGTAGAGTAAACTTTTTAACTTTTATGTCTTCACCTATGCTATAATCATCTGAGTTATCATGGATCGCCCTTTTTCAGCTTTTATGTCTTTTTAACTTTTATGTCTTCACCTATGCTATAATCATCTGAGTTATCATGGATCGCCCTTTTTGAGCTTTTATGTCTTTTTAACTTTTATGTCTTCACCTATGTTATAATCATCTGAGTTATCATGGATCGCCCTTTTTGAGTTTTTATGCCTTTTTAACTTTTATGTCTTCACCTATGCTATAATCATCTGAGTTATCATGGATCTATTCCAAACTAGATAAATTACGCTTTCAATAGTTTTTATTATATTTCATGTTGTAAGAGGGTTTTACCGAAATCTCGAACCGTGAATCCGTGCTATAAAAGCACCGTGTTATACTACCGTCTTCCCAATTCTCAAATCGTGATAGAGTGAATCCGCGCTATAGAAATACCGTGTTATACAGGGATGTTCTCAATTCTCGAACCGTGTTAGAGTGAATCCGTGCTATAGAAGTGCCATGTTATACGGGATTTAAGTATATATATATATATATATATATATATATATATATATAAGTATATATATATATAATATATATATAATATATATATATATATATATATATATATATATATATATATATATATATATATATATATATATATATATATATATATATATATATATATTTGACATTAATTGCATACATTGACCGTTGTATTTAATTTGAATGCACTCCGTAGCCAAGCACGGGTATTCAGCTAGTATATATATATATATATATATATATATATATATATATATATATATATCTATACTTATATATAAAGAGAGAGCGATTTTGTACGTGGAGGGTAGTCTCCAGAAGCACTCCACCTATTTGAAAAATTCTTTCGCTGTTTGAAAGGTACATTATTCCAGATGGACATAGGCTATATATTATGTATATCTGATCAGTAGAAATAAAGTTAGGGGCTTACTTTATTTCTGAAGTTAGGGGCTTACTTTATTCTGCTGAGAATAAAGTGGGCTTCTGAAGAGTGGGCTTCTGTTCTGACGTTAGCGGTTCGAAACTAGCCTATGTTCTGGTATAATATTTTGTTCAACCCGGACAAAGTCGGGACGGGCCGCTAGTATATATATATATATATATATATATATATATATATATATATATATATATATACCGGGTGTCCCAAAAATGACCGACGATTTGAAAAATTAATTAAAGAAAAACGGAAGGCGATAGAAATATACGGTTTGCTGCATTCTGCTTAGGTAGCCAGGGAATTTATTCTCACCAATTTTCAAAATTAGTTACAAAGTTCGTCAACAGAGGGCGCTGCTGACTGGGAAAAAACTATAAAACAATGTTTTCAAAATAACCACCGTTTGCAGCAACAACGGGGCGCAGTCTGAGGTCAAAATTCGCAGACTCCCGTGCAAACATTTCAGTTTGAATGTTCTGACAAGCAGCCGAGATGTACTGTTCCAGTTCATCTACAGTTTGTGGACTGTGACGATGCAACTGGTCTTTCAGGTACCCCCAAAGAAAAAAGTCGCATGGCGTCAAATCTGGCGAATAGGGAGGCCAATCCATGCCACTTTTCGTATGCTTCTTGCTTTTAAAACATTGTTTTATAGTTTTCTCCCAGTCAGTAACGCCATCTGTTGACGAACTCTGTTAACTAAATTTTGAAAATTGGTGAGAATAAATTCCCTGGTTACCTAAGCAGAATGCAGAAAACCGTACATTTCTATCGCCATCCGTTTTTCTTTAATTGGTTTTTCAATTCGTCGGTCATTTTTGGGACACCCGGTATATATACATACACACCCACACACAGAAGTTGATGAATGTGTTTTGTCACTTCTTTATGTGAGAAATGTTCAAGGTACCCTTAATTTGCAATACACTGATTAGTTTTCCTGGCTCTTTTACTTTCCGAAAACTGTGGTAATTTATGAAAAGCATAAATCTCGAGGAGAGGGAGGGGACAATCTTAATCCCCGGCCCCTTTCTCTACTTATGTTTCTACACTCGGAGGTTGGTTTTATCAAGACGATTAACTGTTTTTCAAGTGTACAAGAAAGTTTAAGCGGGACAGACACATTAATCATTATAGTAGCTGTCGAATAAATTAAATGATTTCTAACGATGGTGAGTGGTTTCCCTGTTTTTTCCACCGTTCGAGAAAGATTAAGAATTTTAAAATGAAAAGCATGGTTCAAGGGTGTAAGTAGTAAACAAGCCTGTCCTGTAAGCTGGAGATGTCGCCCTCTGTTGGCTGATTCCTATTAAAGCGTATGAGAATATTTGAAAGAGTGCGGCAGAGTGTAATTATTAACCTCTAGCTTACGGGGCCCATTTTTCCGACTCCTTCTTTGGAACGGGAAATTTCGTACCCCCTTTGTAAGACCGGCTGTTGTGGGGGTTATATATATATATATATATATATATATATATATGTGTGTGTGTGTGTGTGTGTGTGTGTATGTGTATGTATATATGTATGTATATATGTATGTATTTATATATATATGTGTGTGTGTGTGTGTGTGTGTGTGTGTATGTGTATGTATATATGTATGTATATATGTATGTATTGATATATACAGAGGCTGTTCGCACATTTTTTAGACGATTTTGGTAAGCGGTAATAAAAAATCGTTTGCTGCAAAAGAAATAATTGCAATTGTACTATGTTTTTAAAAGTCAAAATTATCGTCTGCGGCTTGAAAGTTTTGTTTTTATTCAAAATGGCGTTTTTAACAAAGCAGTGGTTCGAAGGCTACATTTATGCTCTTTCCGAAGAGAAATATGCATACTCCGTTATCCAAAAAGGATGTGAGAGTCATGGTTTTGTGATATCTAAAGTGTCGATAGGTAATATCGTCAACAAGAAAGGAAAAAAACGTCAAATTGGAGCCTCAAGTGGGACAAAAATTCCAAACAAGTATCCAAGGAAAAAACGGACATCTTCGACTATTGCAAAGATACGTTGTTCAATGTTAAAAGAAAATCCCCCTAGTCAAAGGACAGTTGCAAAATCATTAAAATGCTCGGTGTCCACTGTAAATAAAATGATAAACTTTGATTTAAATCTTAAGAAAGCGAAAAATTGCAATGTGCATCATCTTCTTCCAAATCATATCGCTGAACGTAGGACACGCTGCAGAATTCTATATGAGAAACACTTATCCAAAGAAAAATGGAAAACAATTGTCACAATAGATGAATCATGCGTGTATTTAAATGATTGCAACAAAAAAAAGAGCCATTTATTATCATAAAAGGGGAGAAAAAAATTTAAGTACATGGTTCAAAGAATCGAAAGAAAGTTTTTCTAAGGGATTCATGATTGTTGCTGGTTTTTCTTATAATGGCACGTTAAAAATAAAGAGAGTGGAAAAAAATGTCAAGATTAACTCCAAATACTATCAGGAACATAATTTTATCGCCAATTTTTCTGAATGAAATACCATCGCTTTACCCACAGTGCCATCAATCTGTGAGACTCCATCAGGAGAAAGCTAGCAGTCACACATCAAAATCCACTGTAAATTTCCTAAAAGAAATGGAACAAAAAACTGGTATCAAGGCCATACCCTTCACTGATATCCCTACTAAATCTCCCGATGTATCACCTATGGATTTTTGTGCTTTCGGACTTTTAAAATCTGCATTATCCAAACGTCGTCCCAAACCTTTACAGGACTCTGGAAAGCTGTTCAGGAGGAATGGGATAGAATACCTCTTCTGACACTTCAAAATGCATTATTATCCTGGAAATTGCGGTGTCGAAAGATAGTTCAGAATAAGGGATGTCAAATAGAACATTTAAAACACAAAAATTTTATGTAATTTAGTTTTGTGAATACAATATACATCGTCTAAAATATGTGTGAACAGCCTCTGTATATATATATATATATATTCATTCTTGGGCCCGTATTCTTGTAATACATGTTATCCCACCCCGTAGGGAAAAGGTTAACAGAAAGTATAAAATGCAACTACTCGAAATGAAGAATGAAATCAGAACCAAATTCGAGGTGATGCAGAGAGATTGTGCATCGTAAGGGGAACAGGGAGCATTTGCAGAGAGATTGTGTAGTGCAGGGGTTCCTTACCGGTTGGTCGCGACCCACTAGTGGGTCACGGAAGGGTTACAGGTGGGTCGCGACTCGCTCCTAAAACTATCAGAAACCATCGAATAAACCGTCAGAAACGATAAGAAAAATCAAAACTTACTTAAAAACAGCAATTTTACATATTGATAGATTGTGATAACAATTTTCTTAACTGTAACTATATCAAAGCTGTATGAATTTTTTTGCCTGAAAAATTGAAATGGTCTTTGTGTACTTTTATAATTGTAGTTTTTATCTGCACCCAGGAACACTTGTTAGTGAGTATGAAACCACTTGTTGCATATATTGCAAACGTATATCTATTGTTAAATAAATAACTGTTTTGCTACAAAGTGCTTATATTTTGACAACCATTTTCAAATCAGAACACAAATTGTTTATCAATAACCAATCTGTATCTTCAAAAAAGCATATATGTATATATATATATATATATATATATATATATATATATATATATATATGCAATATTTGATGGTAAATTATATATACATAAGGAAGGGATACGATACACATATATATACACTACTGGCCACCCAAATTGCAACACCAAGAAAGACAAGAGATATCACAACAAAATTTATTTTGTAGATAACATGTTGACCAAGTATCACATGATTAAATTTATAGACTTCTGTGAAGTGTGGTTCCTGCCAAAATCAGTAGCCACAGTAGCCGCCATTGTTGGAGATCACCGCTGCCACACGCCTCGGCATTGATTCAAAGAGACTTTGGATGAGTTCTTGGGGTACAGCAGACCAAGCAGCTTCCACACGTTGCCAAAGTTGATCTGCTGTGGCAGTTGGGGATGGAATCTGGGTCAATCGTAGAGCAACCATGGACCACATGTTTTCTATCGGCGAAAGATCCAGAGAGCGAGGCGGCCAGGGAAGCAATTCAATCTGGCGATTGACGAAGAACCGTTGGACAATGCGTGCCACGTGTGGTCGCGCAATATCCTGTTGAAATATGGCTGTGGGCAATCCCTGAAGGTAAGGAAGGACAACTGGCTCCAACACCTCGGACGTGTAGCGCTGGCTGTTTAAAGTACCGGCAATGCGTACTAGAGGTGTGCGAGTGTGA
This sequence comes from Dolomedes plantarius, assembly GCA_907164885.2. NCBI lineage: Eukaryota > Metazoa > Arthropoda > Arachnida > Araneae > Dolomedidae > Dolomedes > Dolomedes plantarius. The sequence continues at coordinate 120,805,324 of OU015502.1, forward strand.
TATCCAATACCGCCCCATACCATAATACCCGGTGCAGGACCAGTGTGGCGGTGCATAACGCAGCTGTTCAACATCCTCTCTTCACGGTGTCTCCAGACTCGAATGCGACCATCGTGGTGTTGCAGACAGAAGCGTGACTCGTCAGTAAAGACCATTTCATTCCATTCTGCCGTCCACATCCTTCTGTCATCGCACCATTGGCGGCAGAGACGTCTGTGGTTCTGCGTCAAGGGTAGACATAGCAATGGACGTCTTGCGAACAGACCACTCTGCTGTAAACGGCGTCGAATGGCACGCGCAGACACTGGATGATGCGTTAAAGACTGCATGTGCTGTGCTATGGTTCGTGATGTGACTGAGCGATCCGTCACTGCCATGCGCACAATTTGCCTGTCATCACGTGAAGTGGTGCGCTGAGGTGGATGCGATCGAACACGCCGGTCCGTCGTACCCTCCTGCATCTAACGATCACATATCCGCATTACAGTTGTTTGGTTTCGTCCAACACGACTACCGATTTCCCTGAAAGATAATCCACAATCTTGGTAGGGAACTATCCTTCCTCTGTCGAACTCGGATACTTGATCAAAAGATGATCGCTGTTTTCGTCGAGGCATAATTGATTGTTTTTTTGAAAAAAACCACAAGAAAAACACAATTGCCGAACTTGAAATCGTCAAAATCTCCAAGCCTTAAATAGCGCTTTGAAGTGGCGCCACAGGCGCGCGTGATGTGCGTCTGCGCTGAAATTCCAATCATTTGCATATCTCACCTCCGCTAATGCATGTTGTAAATTTCATGTTATTTGCATGTTTCCTTCAGGGTGTTGCATTTACAGTGGCCAGCAGTGTATATATACATATATATATATATGTATCGATATATATGATATATATATATATATGTATATATATATATATTTGCATATATATATATATATATATATATATATTTGCAATATTTGATGGTAAATCTAATATATAAAAATGAATGTTTGTCTCTTTGTAATTGTATAGAAATCCACAGTTTAGGAGCAAGGATCGTGAAATTTTACATACAGGCGTCTTTAAAAACAGCCGAGGGTCTGAAGAACTTCAAAAATCGAAATTAATTACCGTTGATTTTTAATTAATAAAAAACCAACAATTTTTAAACTAAATGTAAGCTGTTACACTTTGTGGAATCACCCCTCTGAATATGGCGTCCATGTTAGGGTTAGCTGGCAAACAGCGAGCGAAAAGATAAAAATAAATAAAATCAAAAAGTTTCAAGTTATATATTAAACCAGAATAATAAATGAAAATAATAATCTTTCAAGTCAGATTTTATACTCTAAAATAAATCGGATCCAACGGCATATTGACACTATCACACGCGATGGAAAATTCGAATGAACCACGCTAAGTGTCACGAGATCTTTTTTAATCGCTACTGCAACCCCCCTCGCTTATGTCTTTGTGTCTAATGAAGAGTTAAAGACTAAGCTTCTATCTTGCTAACTCATTTCTGACTTAAAACTCCTCTCACTCCATAAAGACATGTATATTCACCAACCCATATCAACTTTCCAGTAATGTTAGTCGAATATTTTCCTATTTACTTAATAAAGCAGCATGTCATTGTGGCGTATTCAGTAAAAGCGTTCATTTACTACGCTATACGACGCGGGTTCGAATACGGATCGTACAAATTTTGCTAAACCTGTATTTTCAGCTTTTTTATGGAGGCTTTTTTATTTCAGCTTTTATTTTGTTATTTTTAAATTATTATTATTATTATTTTTATTTATTATTTTTTTAAAATTATTTTTATTTTATTTATTATTTTTAAAAATTATTATTTTTATTTTATTTTATTTTTCATATTATTAATGTGTATAACATTTCGTATACTTTTTTTCTATGTTATTTATACTATGTTTAGTTTTTTAATGGATTTTGGTAGGTTTATTATAAATTTATATATTTTATGTTTTACTTTTCAGGATTTTTTGTCCAATGATAAAGGCTAAATCTTTTCTATGTGATTTATACTGTATTTAGTTTTTAAAATGATTTTGGTTAACAAACATTCGACAATTTGACATTTTTACTTTTCAGCTTTACTTTTCAAAATTCTTTACTTTCCTAAAGACAATTTGACATTTTTCCTTTTCAGCTTTTAGTGGTTTATTATAAATGTATATATTTTATGCTTTACTTTTCAGGGTTCTTTTGCTCCAATAATGAAACTCTAAATCTAGCTGAATTCTGAAGAAATTATTGTAAATTTATGGTTTTTTATGTTGGGTTTTCTTTTTATTCATGCGTATAACATTTCACATGCTTTTTATTCTGTGTTATTTATACTGTGTTTAGTTTTTTAAATTGATTTTGGTTAACAAACATTCTTAAAATCCCGGGCAACGCCGGATAAATTATCACCTGTGTAGGTTGATAATTTATAAATTTTAAAACTGTTACCACATGTATATTTACAGATCCACAAGAACTTTCCAATATTTTTAATTAATAAATAACCAACAACTTTTGAAAGATGCGACTCTCGATTCACAGGGGTTCAGTAGATGGCGCCACTATTTTAAACTTTTAGTATTCCAACCATAAGACAAAAAAATATATTTTTTTAAAAATCGTAAGGGATATTTTTATAGATAAAATAATGTAGAAGAAAATATTGAAATTAAATCTAATAGGACATACTAAAGAATATAGTACAGTTTGAGTAACATATCTTTTACTGTATTTTAATATTTTTTGGATAATGTCCAATCGTTTGCCGCATTAGCAAGAAAAAAAAATATTATTTTTTGTCCATTTCGTTGTTACGTCACGATAAATTTATTTAAAGTACCAGATAAAGAAATCACATGATCAGCGTTTAATAAATTAAATTGTAAAAATTAATCTTTAAAAATTCACCAAAAATTAGAAATGGAGGTAAAGATTCGAAAAGAATTTCAGTTTAAAGGAATTTTTATGATCTTTTTCGTGATATAAATTTTACAACCCTCAAATTATTATTTTAAATGCAAACTTGAAAAAAGTTACAAAAACAGATTAAAAATTTAATTTAAAAAAATCTAAGAAAATTTTTTCAAAAATCTTTCTTAGTGCACCCCTACATTATAAGAAGAATCACCATGCAAAATTTCAGTCCTTTAAGTTTAGCGATTTGGTCTGTACTTTGTATGTCAGTCAGTCAAGCAGTCAGTTAGTCAGTTACGGAACTGTTTTATATATATAGATTTTTATTACTATCTTTATATCGTAACGTTAACTTCATGCGCACACATTATTTTCCTATGCTTTTTTTTTATTATCTTTATAATAAGCGTAATTTTCATATGATTTTAAACAACAATCGTTTTTAACTGGCATTCAATTGGCTGTTAAAACTTTATATTTACACCCTATTTAAAAGAAGTAGGGTGGAAATTGTAGGGTGGAAAGTTGGTAAAATCAAAATTTTGTGCAATGTATTTAATTTCTCGATTAAAAGTAGTTTTTTTCTAAAAATTAATTTATTTCGCTTGAAAAGCTAAATATTTTATGCACGCGGTTTATATTATTATTAATATCTTTATATCGTATTGTTAACTTCATGCGCGAGCATTATTTTCTTATGCTTTTTTTATTATTATCTTTATAATAGCTTTATTTTCACATGGTTTTAAACAACTATCGTTTTTATTCATATTATGTTGGGTTTTTATTAATTAAAAATTAAGGGTAATTAATTTCGATTCCGGAAGTTCTTATCTTTATTTTCATATGCTTTTTCATTTACGAATTATTCAAATGTTGGTTAAAAAACTTTTGCGTAATTTATACATTTGTGTGTGTTTAATTATTGAAATTAATAAATTTATATTTCTGGAGAGGATGTTTCAGTTTTTAGTGGTACTATGATGAATGGCTGAATATACCAAAATTCCGAGGAGTTTATTATGGAGAGAAAAGGAATTTAATATGTAGAGGATGTTTATAGGAGTTAAATGTGGAGAGAAGTTGAATGGTTTGCAGCCCTCAATCAAACACTTCATTTTTTAAGAGGCAACGCTGCAGTCATATCATTGTTCTATTGGAAATTTCTGCTGAACCTGTAATTGCAGCTTCTTTTTTTTACCCCAATGATGAAAGGCTAATTCTAGCTGAATTCTGAGGAGTTTATTATACATCTATATATTTATAGATTTCACAAGGTTTTTTTTTTCTGTTATTTTTACTGTGCTTAGTTTTAAATTAATTTTGGTTAACAAACATTAGAGAATTTGACATTTTTACTTTTCAGATTTTAGTATTACAATGATGAAAGGCTGAAATTCTGAGACGTGTATAACATTTCACATATATTTTTTATGTTATTTATACTGTGTTAATTTTTAAATTGATTTTGGTTAACAACATTCTTAAAATCCCGGGCATCGCCGGGTACTTCAGCTAGTTATATATACATAAGGAAGGGATACGATACAAATAAGGTTTTTTACTCCACCATGGACCGATGGACCATGGAAGTATTCCGATAAGGAAAGGTGGGTCGCCAGCTGAAAAAGGTTAGGAACCACTGGTGTTAGTGTATTAATCTTCAGCTTACGGGGCCCATTTTTCCGATTCCCTCTTGAGAACGGGAAATTTCATACCCCCTTTGTAAGAACGGCCATTAAGGGGTTATATATATATATATATATATATATATATATATACACACACATACACACACCCACACATATATATATATATATATATATATATATATATATGTTGTTGTTGCTTATGCCCCTTGACCGACATGTAACATCAGGTCAAGTCCCGAAGGCTATGGGCGATGAAGGTGCGGCTCCGGTTTTTAACAGCAACGCAAGGGTCGGAGTCCGACTTGGCTAAATGACCGGTCCCGTAATTTTGAACCGAGTCAAGTGACCGGCACACTTGATCCCGCGCCTCCAGAGGTAAATTTGAGAACATGGAGGACATTGTAGCCACGCCCTATTTTACGCGCCCCGGCCACCATTAGTGAACACGGCGGTGGATTTGCAGCGATGAGCATCGAACCAGGGACGTTCAGATCACTGGCCCGCTGCCCTTGCCAACCGGGCTACCCGTAAGCTAAAGGTTAAATAGGTGTAGAATTATACCTAATGTTTATACATCACAAAAATGCAAAAATTGTGATTGAAAGCTTTATTAGTGTTTTTGCAAGTCTGAGCGCAGTGTATCAGTATAAATTTGAAAATTTTCAGAAAATGCCCTAACTTCTTACTTCATAAATAAATATCTTATTTACTTGTAATAAAATTAATTCAGGGAACATAATATATAGACTTTAGATAAGTAATACTGAAAGTTTCATGCATAATGGACGATTACAAAAAAGTTCTAGAAGTTCGAAAAAACAGCTAAAATTCTGACTTTTCTACTAGTGTAAAGGTGATGATTCCCCTTAAAAAAGACATTTGAATCATAAATTTTAGAAGCTGAACAACATAAGGTAGCGAATAACAGGAAAATGATTATAATTTGTAATTAAAAGATACCCTCAAGGGTAGAGTACTCAGGCACGAATATTTCTTCAAACTTATACAGCTTGGGCAGATTTCACCCGAAAACAGATTTTTCCCTCTCTGAAAACAACGTTGTTTAGAGAGAGAAATCTTCTGTTCAGGCAATTATCAAATGACTGTTTTCTGATCTTGCCACCAGGGGGCCGAAATTATTTATTATTTAATTGGACTAATTTAGTCTCGTGGAGTTCACGTGTCCACGGCGGGGTTCTTCCGGGGATTAACTAATTGCTAAATCCCTAGGTTCGGAGTTATTACTAGAGTTATTTCATCTACACAAATCTCCGATAAACACCACTTATATTGTATTAAATTAAAATATAATTGTGGCTTAACTGTGTTTATTTGCATTTGTTAACAAATGAAATGCCCAATAACTGCTTTTTTTTATGATTTTACAAATACAAGAACGTTGTGGGTGTGGATTCCCTTACGGGGCTTACGGGGCCCATTTTTCCGACTCCTTCTTTGGAACGGGAAATTTCGTACCCCCTTTCTAAGACCGGCCGTTGTGGGGGTTATATATATATATATATATGTGTGTGTGTGTGTGTATGTGTATGTATATATGTATGTATATATGTATGTATTTATATATATATATATATATATATATATATATATATATATATATATTCATTCTTGGGCCCGTATCCTTGGGATACATTTTATCCCACCCCGTAAGGAAAAGGTTAATTAGTTTAAATGTGTCTTCACAAACAACGCTTTGCTCTTTCTGCTTTTGAAAATATTTTTTCCTTTTGAATTTATTGCCAGAGGCTCTTTAGTATGAAAAGAAATGAAGTTAGGAAGAAACTTCGATAACATTTTTTTTTTAACTTACTAGAAAAACACTAGAACCACTCGATCTCTGCCCTGTACTTAACTCAAACTATTTATTTCATCGTAAAAAACGCTTCGTTTAGGAACTGGACCTATTCCGCTAATTCATTTGCTAATTGGAGAGGCGTCTTGATGTGGTGATGATTTTTCTAACTATCGAATAACGATTTCTTTTTTTTTTTCATCACTCCATAAGTTTTTTCTAACTAAACCAAATAATTGTAATATCATATTAATTTACCGTCATCTCACTTAAAAGCTTACTCTATATTGATTAATAGTTAATCATAATCTTTTCACATAATTTTCTAATAGTTTAATTATTTTTTATTGTCCCCCCTTTGTTTGACTAAATGGCGAATCCGCTATTTCGTTCAAACTACCGCCATGTTTTTTTTAAGGAGTTGGGGAAGAAAGGCCGGACTTAAGCTTGAATGACAGCTCCTGGTCCAATGAAAGGCAGCGACGCAAGGAGAGACGAGGAAGCCGGACAGGTTTTTGAGGGCAGTTGGATCAGTATCGGTGGAGTGAGAGAGCGGAAGGGACAGAGGTTCTTCTCGCGGTGACGCTGGACGTGTTGGAAATTCTACTAGCGCTTCTTTCCCAACGGGGCACCCTATGCGTGGAACAGTCCATTTGAATTTAGAGGTGGGATAGGTTAGGTTGAAGGGTGGCGCCATCTACTGACACCTTGAATTACTAATTTTTTTATTTATCTATTTATATATTTTAAAAATACGTATGCTGTTGCAATTATTAATGTTTGAACGTTTTTTTTAAATTTATTATACTGCTCATTAAGAGTAGAAATTAATTTAATGGGTTTTTATTTTGTTGTTTAAAGATTTAGAGCATTTTGAAACGTAACGTTAAAGTTCTGTATTCAACATTTTTATTTCTTGTGTTATGCTCATACAAATCTTTGGGCATATTTTATGTGATACTACTGCACATTGCTTTTTTTATTTATTTAATAACTTTATTTTATAAAAATTACTAAAAAAATTACTTACCTGAAAAGATTGCATTAATCATTTGTATTGTATATAACAATGCAAATGAACTTCTAATATTCAATAACCTCAAAAGCCAGTACCTTTCGAAGCTGTGGCTATAAATTGAAGGATGCTAAGTGCATTTTTACAATTACCAAAGAGATCAAAAGGAAACACTGTAAGTTCTGTAACACACAAGAGAAGCGAACAACTTGTAACAGGCAAGTGAATCGTAGAATAGCGAATAGATGGCGCCACCCTTCAACCTAACCTATCCCACCTCTAAATTCAAATGGACTGATCCACGCATAGGGTGCTCCTTTGGGAAAGAAGCACTAGAGGAAATTCTAAGAGTCACCGACGGATTATGAGAATCTGAATAACCTCCGTGCAGACGCGCTCAAGTTGTTTTACGCTACATCTCCTATCTAACCTCCTGTTTTCCCGTTATGATTCTCCGTTCTTCCAAAGGCCAGTCTTGATCCCGTGAACATCAGAAATTTTGATCCAGGAGTCGCCATTTTCCCCACGACATAGGAGTACAGTACCTGACGGAAGCCTTGAAAGCTACAGTTTCGGCCTTTCAACCAAGCTCCTTCACAGCGTGGATTTTGTGAATCGGGCGACATTCTTATTCCCCTTTTTTTATTATAATTACTTTTCCTATTTTTTTTATTACGCCGAGAAGCCTTTCCTCTAGGGTAATTCAGATACTGTTTGTTATATTTATTATTTTTCATATTATGTGCATTGTATAATCAGGAAGTTTATGATTATCATTTATGATAATCCACTGTAAATTCTGCAGGCCAGAGTCCCCTGCAATTCTTTCCTTTGCTTGTAAAGTTAATTTCCTTTTGCCCAGGTCATACTTTTTTTTATGAATGTTCATAGGTGAGATGATTAATCTTTTTATTATTTGATAAGTATTGAAATGATTTTTATTAAATGCGTGCATTTGTAATTGATAGTGTCTGCCAATTTAATTCACACAATGGACATATATTGAGCAGAGGCAACTAAGGCCTATTCTACTTGTTTCTATTCTTGTTTTTTTTTGGAACCTGGATTTGTGAAAAAAATAAAAGGGGAGAATAAGTATTGATATATGCATTTCTCTTTGTGATCGCCACGACAATTAAACCATTGAGAGCTCTATAATCTGACTCAATTTCACAACACAGACAAAAGATATATATCTATATATATATACACACACACACACACACACATATATATATAAATATATATATATATATATATATATATATATATATATATATATATATATATGTATATATATATATATATATATATAAATATATATATATATACAGTGGAATCTCGATCTATGGTTTTTCAAGGGACCGGTTGAAATGAACGATAAATGCGGGAAAACGATAGATGCGGAAACATAAAAAAGGAATATGATCGTTTGGACTGGATAAAATGAACGACACACATGGAAAAACGATAGATTCGAAAACGATCGATCGAGATTCTACTGTATATATGTAAATATATATATATATATATAACAAAAAAAACCCGTCCTCCTATTGAATTAAATTTAACGCATATTCTAAATTATCCTTCTAATAAAGCATGACCACTCTCCCAAATTGCAACCTAAAAATAATGTAAGTTATAATTTATATCAGCCCGGCAGATCATTAAGCAGGCATTTGAAATACCTGAACTCAATAACATCCCCATAATATCAGGTTCGAACCGAAGGCGTCATTAAATTTGTGTATAATAAATAAGTCCTGTTTTCAAATTCTTTCTTTTTAATAAAACGCAGATCTAGCAAGTGCGTGATCTAGCAATAAGTTAATCCCCGGGAGAACCAGGACGTGGACAAGTGAAATCCACAAGACTAAATTCCTCCAATCAAATAATACGTAATTTTGACCCCCTGGTGGCAAGATCAGAAAACAGTCATTTGATAATTGCCTGAACAGAAATCTTCTCTCTCTTCTCTCCTAAATCTCTCATGTAAGCAGTTGCTGTTTTCGCGTCCCGTCCTGGCGGATGCCGGAAAAGTCATGTGACCGTTACTACTCTTCACTCCTAACCCCCTTTGCATGTAGCTGCTGCAGATCTACTGTCAGATATCATGTTCTTTTATGGGCATGTCCTGTGGCCACTACAGCTAAAACGCCTTCGTAATGGTTCCTGATCAATAAAATAGTAAATAGATAATCTCTGGATTTTTTTAATCACTTCTCTGGCTTCTCTGCTTCTCTCATCACCCAACGAGCGACTGCATATGACTGACACACACACACACACACACACACACACACACACACACCTTTGAATAAGACAGAATAAAAACAAAGATTTATTTACAGAAAGTCGAAATACTACAGCGTACAGATCGTCAGAAACTGACTACAGTGCTTCTAACACAATTTCTAGTTCACAGAAGTACGGAAAAAACTCAACATAAAAGACGTCGCAAGAAATCACACTTATCGCGGTATAAATCTCAGCAATTGTCCGATGAAAAATCTCACAGCTAGCAGCGGCACTTTTTGACAGGCTAACAAGCACAATTCAAAACTAAGCACTGGACTGGCTGTATTTATAGCTTCTCGAGAGTCTGGGGATTTCCATAATGTTCCAGAAAATTCCAGGCTTGGAAAAGTCGCCAAGTTTGACGCAAGTTACCAACTTTGGCGATATAGCGCCAATCTTGGAGCCAAAAATATCACCAACAAGCCAATATCTCGCCAATTTGGCGAGATACCATAGAAACCCTATATTAAATGCATGGTACTGCAGAAATTTAGCTAATACGACTAATTACATGGAACAAACGGTAATAATGCATGATTTTACAAGCAGAAAAACAATTTTAACAGTAATTTAAGCTAAAGACTTACATTAATTTACAAAAGTCGTAACAACCAATATATATATATATATATATTTATGGGCTTGTGGTGACCCAGGGGTAAGCGCACTGGCGTACGGTGCCGAGGGAACTCAGGTCGAATCCCGGCGCGCGCCACTAAAATACCTTCGCTTGTGTCGTCCCCTCATAGGGAAAATGCTGGTATAGGGGAAATCATAGGGGAAATGCCTGTATGGTGCCCTTATAATAAAATGGCCAGAAAATTGCTGTGAATTGTAGGTGAATGTCCACACGACAAATGCTTCCGTTTAATATATATATATATATATATATATATATATATAATTATTAACATCGTTGAGGTGTTTTTTTTCTTCTTTTAACATATGACTTAATCAGGATTCATACTCTTATTACATAATTTTATATATTGATTTTTAAGTATCGCATATCATTTTAAATAAGATTTTCCGCCTGCGCAAATTTCAAATTGCAGTTGACTTTGATAGTAGTTCTTTTAAACAAAAAACTATTCAAAATAAAATTTTTATGCTCATTTTCTCGTATTAAACTGTTTTTGCAACTCCAAGTATTATTTTCATTTTTATGACTTTACGCCATGAAGTTCAAAGTATGCAAAATACATTTTAAGCAGTGCTTTCAAGGATACTTAACAGCAACAAAAAACGAAACAAAAAAAAAACCGTACGATCTCTTACATAAAAATCATTTGGACCGGAATAACCTTTATTTTTAATTTAACAGCATCTACTTCTTCCTGCAAAGAAAAAAAAATTCAGTAACGTGATTAAGAGGCTCTTCCCCGGGCAATTTTGTAATCTCACTTAAGAGAATTGGAGATTCTCTGTGCAGCACACACGAATAATAAAGTAAAAAAATAAACTATTGCCGTAGCGATTATGGCTGAAATAACTCGTAAACTTTATGGCTACCGCTTAACCACTTAACAGCTTAGGGATAGTAGTCACAAACGTTCATTGCTAATAGCCCAAATTATAGAAACTCATAAAAGGTATTTGCGCTTTATGAGTATCTTCATATAAAAAGTTTCCTCCCGCGAAATTTCTTATCTTAACAGCCGCAAAACGAAAGCTTCCTGTTATTTCCAGCCCGTTCCTCTGCTAAGAACGAAAATTGTATTGTGATAATAAGGCTTACATCATAAAGTCGAAAACTCGATTCTCATTGGAACTCGAGCGTTTTATCTGAATTTTAATAAGCTGAATAACTTCTTGAGATAAGGCGTCTGAGCGGAGCTGGAATAATTTAAGTGCGATTCAGCGGCTTAAAAGAGCATTTACTCGTGCGATATTTTAAATGGCGAAAATGCTGTTTTCCCTCGGAGATAAACGGTTAAATACGTGCCTCGATAGATTTCGTGAATATACATTTCAAATTAACCTTCGGCAAATCGGATAGTTTTTATGACGATAATGTTAAACTGTAGCAGTAAATTTGAGGATTATACTTTTATGGTACAATGTTTGTAAAATCTTTATTCTATTCATTTACTGTTATCACTTCCGTAGAAAAAAAGTCATGTTAAATTGGAAATGTGACGTCTACAAATAGGGTGAAATATCATTAATTTGGTTTTGCTAATTGTTTCCTTATCTATAACCCACTGTTCACTCTTTCAGTAGTTTTCAAAGCGTTATTGTCGCATTTACGTTAAGTAGAGTTATTTTATTATCTTTTAAACCCACTGCTATTTAAAAAAATGCATGCAAAGAGAGACTTTAGAGAAGTAGAATCAAAGAGATTCCTCATTTACTGCAAAACACAGAAATTATTAGCACTGTACACATTGAAGCGATCAAAATACAGTCATACCTCGGCAGTCGTCTGCTTTGGTACTCGTCGCATTCCGACGCAAAAAAAAATTGCTTCGGTGCTCGTCATTTGCTTGGTACTCGTCGCATTTCGACGCAAAAAATTGCTTTGGTACTCGTTCATTTGCTTGGTACTCATCGCATTTCGACGCAAAAAAAAATTGCTTCGGTGCTCGTCATTTGCTTGGTACTCGTCGCATTTCGACGCAAAAAATTGCTTTGGTACTCGTTCATTTGCTTGGTACTCATCGCATTTCGACGCAAAAAAAATTGCTTCGGTGCTCGTCATTTGCTTGGTACTCGTCGCACTTCGACTTCGAAAATTATACTTCGGTACTCGACGTTTGCTCGTCACTCATCACACATGTTAAAACAGGTATGAGACAAGACGGCGTCTATATCTCACTTCAGAAACGTAGTCAAAAGTAAGATATTCTTGATAGGTTTGTAGTGTTACTCGCCAAATTTGAGTCTACAGCAGGGATCGGTGGTATTAAGAGACAGAAAAGAGAAAGAATCCCTGTGCAAGCACCTGATGTTTTTATTAGAAGGAGACTCCCCTTCTAAGGAATAACCCCTCTACTCCTCTACTTCGCCACTATCCAATTAGGCCACCAACAACTTTCAGTACAGGATGCGAGAAGATAAATTTCATTTTACGTAATTTATATATTTAAGTTGCTAAACCGACTTTTTGGGCAGTCCGTGAGAGGAAACTACTGCATCAATGTGCTTCATTTTGGTCTTAAACGAAAGACTGTAATCTGTAAATTTGTCAAATTTGGTTTTAGTAACCGAAATTTCTATTAATTAGCGATAGTTTAGAATTAAAAATTGATTTCTGCCCATGCTCGGTGGCATGTTTAAATCTGTCTTTAGAAACTCACTGTTTCTGCGCATGTTCAGTGACATGTTTTAATGATGAGCACGTTTATTCCGCGGAGTCTCTTTAGATCTCTCTCTACCATTTTTATTTTAACGATAATTATGTTTGTGAAATATAAGATTGAACCTGATGGAAATTGCTTATTTCGCGCTGTTTAATTAGAGATAATTTACAATTAAAAAAAATTGCTTTCTGCGCATGCTCACTGACATTTTTAAATCTGGCTTTAGATACTAACTAAGCACGAGGCCGCTTAAACGCATTAATTTGCTTCTGCGCATTATTATGATTTCCAACATTTGGTAATGATGTGTTGAGTATAATTTGTGTATTAGTACATTTTTTTACTATCTAGCCGTCATGTTTTGACGGGTACCAACTAGTTATTGTTTTAAGCTGCCTAGTTTGAAGATTTTGTATAAAAAAACAAACCCCATTCATTTATAAATTGCCGAGTAAAATGTCAAATTTCTGGTTTTCAGGAACGAATTAATTTAATTTACATTACTTCTTATGGGAAAAAAAACTCGTTTGTTACTCGTCGTTTTCGGTATTCGTCGTGCCTGCTGGAACCAATTAACGACGAGTACCCAGGTACCACTGTATTTGAAAATGAAGATCTCGTGATCTCTCTCCCAGGAGATTTATAACGTCCGGTACACATAATTCTCAAAACAGTACTTTTTAAATTTCTTGGTTTAAACTACGAAGATTTCGGGATCAGATAAAGCAAATGGTATGTTTTAATGATACTTCCATTATTAGATTCGACATTTTTATGTTTTACTGTATAAACGCGCCCTGCTAAATACTCGAATATTAAGTCTATTTACCTGGGAATTGAATTTTTCGTGATTCGCCATCTTTAACCCTTCAGCGGTCGCGCCTGCACCATATTCGCAATTTTGAATGGTTTGTTTTTACGTGTAAGGGTTGAATGTTCTAAGCAGTTTCTATTCATAACTACACCCTTTTAAAAATGCAGGTATAATTTTCTGACCCTTTTATTCCTTTCCATTCACTGTTAGTAGTTATTTAACCTTGGTAAAACATCGAATATACTGGATTACAATACGATAAAAGCAGGAGTTCTTGTAGTCGCTCAAATGTGCAGCTATTACACGGTATCCCGCATATCACGAAGATGGACTATCTCATTGTCTTTTAGGTTTTTGGACATAATAGGAATCAATTCGCAAGCTGTCCTTAGATCCAATAAACCGGACAGTTTTGAAATAAAGCGATTGTATCTGTATTCTTTCGCCTTTAATTACAAATATATCCCAATATTATCAATATTTTATATCTTATCATAGAATTAATTTTTCAATTTGAAAAAAAAAGTTACGAAGGAAATAAAAGTTACAAAAGGAATAATCAAGGTTGAAAGAGACTTGCACTTTGTGCCACACGCGCCTGCTGGTGTTCCAAAAATTGGCGCGCCTGCTAAAGGGTTAAAAAGATGAGTCGAGGCAAGTGCGTAAAGTTGACATAACTTCTAAGGTCTTTTAACTTGCAGAGGTTCCATCGTTTGAACGTACAGAAAAAAGACATGATTTTTTCCACTATACACACCAAAGTGCATACCTTAGATATTACAAATGCTTTTGCTTCTGAAAATTGGAAATTGTTGAATTAAAAGATTTTTAGATGGATCTTTTGAAAGGGAAAGTTTCGTGTCTAATCTGGAAAATTTTCCCTATTTCTAGATGCTAAAACCAATTTTATGCTAAACCAAAGTTTTGTAAAACACTGCATTGTTTTGCATTATCAGGTGAATACGATACGGGGTATTGGATTTTAAAATTATAAGAATTCTGAAAATCCCCTTACTTCGATTAAAGAAAGCATTACAATGTAATTAGTTAATATTCAGAAAATCGCATGAAAAAGATAGTGCTATAAATGAGTTGTTAGAAAAAAATTGCTAAACATTATTTAACGGATGGAATAAGGGCCCCGGGTTTCGCAATTTGGTCGGCAGATCTGTACTGTGGCATCACGATAGGTTATTAAGGCAAGTCTCTGAGTCTGTTTTAAAATTACTATTACTGAATTCATGACCAAGGAAGACAGAGTCCTAATTATAATGAAAAAGCCAATTCTTTAAACAGAAACTTAACAAGGAAATTTATTTACAAAAAAATTAAACATTAAACAATTTCAACATATTCAATTAATTTAAGTGCAGATTCACAGCGTACGCTCCCAGACCCAACAGGAACTTAAAAAAAACACGTCTGCCTAACTGGATGTTACATGACAATCTCCCTAAAATTATCCAACTCGCTGACTATCTCTCGTGGTGTTTTCTTTCTCGGCGTTTATCCCAATTCCTCGAAAATGCGTCTGTTTTTCAGAGAGGGGGCCGGCAACTTTGTTGGTGACAGTTCTGCGTATCGATGCATAGTTAAGCCATCTTTATGGCCCGCCGATGTCAAATCACATGAAGCTATTGCTAAGAAAGACAGCTTTACGATGATGGTGGGAGATGCTTGAGAACCCGATACGCATGGGCTTAACTTTCAGGCTAAAAATTCAGGTGCCATTCGCTGGTATCGGTTTTTTAATCCGCACACGTGTTTGTTCGATTGGAACTGGAAAATGGTATTCCGAAACATGCAGATGTGTTCCTTTGAGATCTTGGGAAAAAGAAACACATACTTTCATTACGCTACAGTACTGTCCATCCAGCGCCCAGGACTATACTAATAATAAACCGAACAGGGGAAATCAACGTTCGGCTGAATTTGCAGGACTTGCTACGCAGTGCCAGTCTCCAGTTTGACATTGTCGTATGGACTGAACGGCCCGGTCGACGTAACCTTTGAGATTAACGGATAGAATATGAGATATTCGATTTTGAAATTTTTTGTAATGTTTTAGTTTGATTTTGGAAGGTTGTTGTTGTTGTTGTTGTCGTGTCTACGAATAGTGCAGAAGAAAAAGGCTTAGACAGAACCATAAGCCTGGATAACAGCAGTTGCTAGATCAGGTGCCCATGGGCTGTAGAGAAGTCCTTGCCACGACGAAACAATTTTGGAAAAGAGCAGACACAATGGCTGGACAGTCAAAGATATGTTCTGGAGAAAGCTGTCTTTCTGGACAATTTCTACAGTTGATAAAGACTCTTGTGCCGTCAGGGTGGATTTTCATACCATTAAACTGATTAGTTCTTAATCTAGCTATTGTAGGATCAATTGTTCTCGGACCCTTAAAGTCCGAAATTAATGGTTTCTTTAGGGGATGGTTAGATAATATGCACCTAGTGGCTGCGTTAACAGAAAAGGGATTTAAATTTGGTGACTATTTGCAGATGATAATCCAATACAATATGTATTTGGAAGATACTGTCTACCTAATTCGAGTAAAAAGAAGATAAATAAAAGAGAAAAGTGTAAGAAATACAATATTAAAACTTACAAGAACTGAGCAACTAGAATAGAAAAAAAAACTGTTTCATTCTAGGAAGTTATTTAAGAAAATTATTTTAACAGAATGATGTAAAACAAACTCTACTGGAAGGATTCCATATACACCTTTTTAACCGGAGTTAATTTAAGAGAAACTTGTTCAACGGAACTGATTTGAGATTAACTAACGGATGTTTTTAAATTTCGGTATAAAATTTCCCGCAAAATTTCGGGTTCTTTCAGTTGCCGATATTTCGTAGGGACTGTGAACTTCCGTGTAACTGTCTGTTGAAGGAGTTAAGAAAAATGTTCTTCACATGAAAATTCATGTTTCTTTTACAAAAAATTGCAAATTTACTATAACTTGTTTATTTCCCGTTTAAACTGGAACAATTCCTGTCAAATTCTGGAATACTATATCAAATCTATAAGCTGACTTCTTTTCCCGAGACATATTTTCTCTTTACAGTACACTCTCTAACAAAAGAATCGACGCACCAAGAAGGAGTTGTCTGACTGTAGTGAAATTTCGTATGCAAAGATTTTGCCTTCAAGCTTCAGGGCCGCCGAGATAGGGGGGCAACTGGGGCACTTTGCCCCAGGCCCCTAACTGCTGGAGGGGCCCCCCAAAAATAAAAAAGAATAATTTATTAGGTTTCATCCAAAAGAAAATTCTGAAACTTGTACCATACTTTAAAATTCAAAATAATCTCCTGAAAAAAGGAGCCCCCCTCCCCCCCCAAAAAATATAAAAAAATTATTCGATTAATTCGATTTCTCTTACTCCAAAAAATTCTTCTGAAAAATACGCGATTTAGTTTTAATGAAAAATGTAACTGTTTAGTCCTAACTGCTATAAAATTACATTCTCTCTAATAAATTGAAGACAGTACTAACTGCTAAAATAGATAGCAAAAAAGTTTTGTGGATGGAAGATGTCATATTTATTGGAGAATATAACAAGAGAGCAGTGCAATGAAATAGAATAATTATGTTAATCATCCATGTAATACAATTTTAAGTATGAGTAACTGAATGCGTGTTTTCGTCTCTTTCCATTTTTTATTTTTCTTGGGGCCCCCAACAGAAGTTTGCCCCAGGCCCCGTAAAATCTCTGGGCAGCCCTGTAAAGCTTGCCGAAAACTTCCTTGGCCATCTAGTTCTCCCGATCTCCCCCCAGTTCTGTGACCCTGCTTGTTGTTGTTTCTCCTGCGCCACTCCGGACTTACTTTTCAACAAGATAATGTCCGGAAGCATACGGCACGTGTTGCTATGAATTGTCTTCAAGCTTGCAGAACCCTTCCTTGGCCGCCTCCCCCCCTGATCTCTCCCCCCCCCTTAGAGCACATTTTGGACATTATGGGAAGGTGATTGCAACTATCTCGGAATGTTGCCCATTTATCCCGACAGTTTTGGACAATTTGGATTGAAATCACCCGGCTGTGCCACGCCATGTGACAGCTTTCATCCAGGCCAGAGGTGGACCAACGCCGTATTGACTTCCTCGCTTTGTAAGGATCAAACTCTGGAATAAATCCTTCAATTGTTCTGAAACTTTAATCTTTTTTTTCCATACAAGTTTATAGAGTATAATTCACTTCTATTTGAATTTGATACAAACACAGTTTATACATGAAACAACGTTTATTGAATTCGTTGTACATACAGAATTTGCTTTTACAGAAATAAGCATACGTACTACTTGTACAGAATATATATATTAACATTCAATAGAAATACTCTTTGCAAATACTCACAAACCAGCAGAGAGTCAAACCAGCAGTACTGCCACGTAAACTTTGGGCCTGCTAAGCACTAGCGCAGGATAGTGCTGGAGCTGCATACCTCGTAGCTCCCTATCGCTTATCTATCAACTTTAACAACGTCTTTTCAACCTCTGTATTAATCAAGCTGCTTGGTATTTATACCAAGCGCGTATGCCGAAATTAGCATATATCTCAAGCAGCTTCTTTAATTCATTCACTCAAAAGTTCGATTCTTGTGAATCGAATCTTATGTATACCTTACAAGTTCTTTACATCCACCAATTTTTTGTCGCAATCGGACATCTCTTTCTTGGTGTGTCGATTTTTTTTGTTATAGAGTGTATTACGCAATATCTTACCCAATATGTAGTTGTAACGTAAAAAAACCTGTCAGCTAAAACCTTCGTGCTTATAAAATATGTTCTGCAATCATATCACTGAAATTCTCGAAATTTATTAAAATGTTGTTCAATATTCTGGATAAAATACTAGAGCTTCGTCCTCCAGGAATTTAAAAAAGATTATCTAGATCCCATTTCTCATTTTTACCGTTACAATCCAACAATATTGTCATGTGTTTCTTACAAAAAGATTTATTAAGGCTTTTTGATCTTTGTGTTTTTGACATTTTATTTCTTTATAAGATTTTACGAGACTTTAGTTTGATAAAAGAATTGGTATTATATAATATCGCCGAAACAATAATGGCTAAATTTTCAATTTTATTCCACAAAAGTAAGAGGTGTGTGTTATCTTGAATTCTTTTAATAATTCTTTGATACTTTGAAATTAGGAAGTTTTATAGTTTTATTTCCAACAAATATTTCGATTGATTCAACTCTGTTACTGCTATGGGATTTATATGTGATATTTACGAGTGAATCAACGAACACATATCAATCTAATATATATATATATATATATATATATATGTGTGTGTGTGTGTGATAATATTACTAACAAACCTATAATCGCCCATTCTGAACTTCATCTCTGTCCTAGTAACCCGTCCTTCTTGTCTTGTCGTAAACGCTTCGCCTTCCCACATACTAACTTCCTCCGCCAATTCTGGCAAGCTCTCTCACCTAATTCTATTTTGGTGCTCTTTGCGGGAGACGCTGGACAGGCTCGAAGCGAGTATGATGTGTTGCTTTACAGTTTAATAAATTAGTTTGTTCCTGAAGCTGATTTTATTATTTTCCGGCCACGATGTATGCTCTTATTTCATGAGATGTCCATCCGGACATTTCATATATATATATATATATATATATATATATATATATATATATATATATATATATAGTGCCTTTTTTCTAAAATAATAGGTGGGTATATTGTGTTTTTTCAAATTTTTTAACTCATGAGGTTCAATGTCTCGACTTCTTTCTTTGCTATTTACGTCTATTGCAGAATGATGTCTAAAAAGCATTTAAGATTCTATGCATTTTGTTGGATTGAACAGACCTAGATAAGGTCCAATTATTTTGATGAACATCACTGCCGATGTTGTTTTAGTCAACAATGAAGTTCTTGAAGGGGTTACAATGAGGTTCATCTGTGAAAAAACCCTTTCACATTCAAGATATCGGAATCATATCGAGATGGTATATTAATTGAAATAAACCCCTCTGGAATTATTTTTTCCTCCATGTTTTCTCGGAAACTATGTATCATCTGTAAGGTATACATAAGATTCGATTCACAAGAATCGAACTTTTGAGTGAATAAATTAAAGAAGCTGCTTGAGATATGCTAATTTCGTCATACGCGCTTGGTCTAATTACCATACAGCTTGATTAATAAAGAAGGTTGACAGTTAATGTTGATAGATAAGCGAAGTAAGGGAGCTACGAGGTAAGCAGCTCCAGGTGTTAACCGGCGCTTGTGCTTAGGGGGCCCAAAGTTTACGTGGCAGAACTGCTGGTTTGACTCTCTAGTTTGTGAGTATTGCAAAGTGTATTTTTATTGAATGCTAATATATATTCCGTACAGGTAGTACGTATGCTTATTGCTGTAAAAGCAAATTCTATATGTGCAACGAATTCAATAAACATTGTTTCATGTATAAACTGTGTTTATATCACATTCATTTGAGTGCCACTTCAAATTATATACACCCAAGTGCGGGTAGAAGTGAGCTATTCTCTATACATCTATCTCCCTTTCATTAAAACGAAGTCTTCTTGATAAATTCCTTATTTCTGCATCCCCAAACATCAAATGATTTTGAACTTCTTCCGGTCATTGTTTTGGATCTAGTACTCTGGCCCATTTAAGAAAAACAGCTTCTTCATCATCCAGTAATCTCTTTTCTATAGATATTTTTAGATTTTCATAAAATAAAATAGGACATATTGGGAGACCCTCCTTTCTACCTTTCTTGTATATGGGAACCTACCGGAAGATGAGATATTTGGCCGCAGTTGTGGCTTTACATAATATGGTTCAGAATATATTTGCATCTCTTTAAATACTTGAGCAAGACGTTTAATCATTTTATTCTCACAATACAAATTTATGTTGCGTTCTTGTAATTTCAAACTTAGCTCAGATAGCACTTGAAGAGCATCACACATCAAACCTAGACCTAAAATGAACTCCACTGATGTAATTGTCTTCAACAAATCTTCATTCATACATCTGTCTTTTTTGTCTTTGGAAGAATTCTCCTTAGCAATTGTAAATTTTTGTACCAATGCTTTGTAATCCTGCCAAACAGCAGAAACTAAACGAAAACTGGATGACACCCAATAAGTGCTTAGTATTCGACTAATTTTCAAGAGTTGCATTTCCAGTGAATTTGCACAGGCTTGCAATGCTCGACTATTTTTTGGTGAGATATGGTAGAGAATATATATGTATATATATATATATATATGTCGGACTTAAGCGGGAACGAAATAATTATTCTAAATTTAAAGGGGGCTTAGTAATTAATTTATTGTCGTGGCGTAATTCGCCACTATTCTCATATCTTGGTTCGAAATACATCGAGAGAAATCGGGGAAATTCCCTTTGGATTGATTGACATCTGTGGCCACGCCTATGATTCAACGCCGGTGTATGCGTCACAGAGATCATGTGGGCATGCGCGGTGGCTTTGGATGGCAGAAAAACAATAGCGTTTAATCAGACGGCGGGAAACTCTTGATTAAGACAGTCACGCGTCGCTTGGGAGCTTGATTACTGTTGGATTTAATTTATCAGATTGAATCGGGTAGCTTAAGATTTTGGAAATAAACGATGTTCGATATATTAATTGTAGTTCTTTGCCACCGGCCTTTTAATTCATTGACTGCCATAACTTGAATAATTAAGTAAAGATAGATTAAGAAGGAGTAAGTTTGGATGTAAGACGACGTACTGGGAAGGGTGTAGGTAGCGAGCTCGTCAACAGTCGAGCAGGATTTTGGGATCGCGCGAGGGAAAATAATCACCCCACAGCTTTCAAAAATGTAAGTTAAAAAATAAAATTTTATCCAAGTTCTCGTCATGCTCCCTCGTGACTGCGTTGACGCGTTGGTAGAGTAAAATATTTAGGTTTGGAGCTGCAATTTTCGTGCTGATGCTTCGTGCAGAAACCAATGACAACGATTGCCGTCGCAGAGTTCCAGTCGGGATACCATTCGACCTACATGATGTTTCGACTTCAATTGTGTGGATTAACAACGCTTTGCCTGCTGTTTGCTGCATTGTGTCTTCGGAGTGTCCAATTGTGCCAACACCGTTGCGCGGCGAGGATAACTTTGCCGTTCCGATTTTCATCTGTCGTCGAATCATCGCGCGCACGAGTTGTTCTTCAAAGTGTTTTCACCCAGAGAGAGTCATTGTGGGTGTGTCGCTGTGTTTCGCCAAAAGACCTCGAACCGAGGAAGTTATGTAATTTTTTTTCTCCCGACTCTGCAACCAGCTTGAGTTATGTTTTTAAAGACAGCGGTGCGTGTTTGTGAATTTGCCAGGCAACAGGAATTCTGTCAGATCTGCGTTTTAAAACAAAACGATAACGCCATGGTTTTCGGTCATCTAAAGCAGAGGCGGCTTTTTATCAAACATCATCCGGAGAACAGAAGAAGATTTTGTGTAAAAATAAAAATTCGTGCAGAAAAAGTAAAATTTTTTTAGTTTGACAGGATAAATAAAGTCCGGTAAGCTCCGTTTTATTAAACTTTTATGTGAAATGAGTTAAGCTTGGTTTTCGAAAGAACTGTTTGATTAAAACGATAATGTGTGTATTGATTATAATACTGTGTCAGAATATTAAATACGATATGGGTTTTTTGAGGAATATTATTTTTGATGAGATTAGTTTTATGTTATTGAATTGAGTATTTTTGTATTTTTGAAACCCATACAATTTTATAACCATAGAGCTTTCCCACCCAGTTTCACTGAAGAGTATGTTAAACTTTAGTCACAACTTGAGGATTGGGTTAAATGATGAATATTAACTGACACATTTTTAAAAAAAGATCTGTGAAGGATAAGTAATATTTTCATATTTTTTTCAGCGGATTTAATGACTGCTGAAAAATTTGTTGTTTTTGTGAAGGTTTTGTTGATTTGATAAGGATTTTGAGTTTGACAGACTTATTTCATGTTTCAAGAAAAGTTAATTAATATTTAACCAACAATTCGTAATGTTTTAAAGTTATACTATTATGAAATTAAATTGTGTATCTATCTTGTTCTTGGGGAGGGGGGGAAAGCAAAGTAATGTACTAAATTAGGAGCAATTTTAAAATTTTTGCAGATTCTGATTTCCTGGTGCGACGATGGTCATTTTTATCCCTTGTATATATTTTGTGTTTATTTGAGTGTTATGGAGTAGTATTTTAAGTTACATTTTGATAAATATCGTGTTAAATGTTTTTTTTAGTGTATATTTTTGGTCGACCGGCAAGCATAATGAGGAGGGCCTCTGATTGTTAAGTGTATATTACTATATCGAAATAATAATTTAAAAAAATGAGGTGTGGAATTTGCATTAATGTAAGATGTGAAAGTTACGAAATATTTTGGCCTTGAAATTGGTAAGATTTGGATAGCATATTGAAAAATGTGAATTTTTAACATGTTTTGTCAATAAATAATAAAATGATTAATGTTTTGACCAGGCATGAGCCTGTTTCACTTGCCTCCTCATGTCATTAGGATTAGTTTTAAGTAAGTCATTGAGTGATCAGGAAAAGTGCGTAATAAGCATTGAGAAAAGAAACTGCTTTGAGTAATCTAGATAATTTTGAAAGTTGATTACATACATTTTTAGATTCCAATTTACTGTTTCTCATATATTTTAAAAATTCAAATAGTGTGTTCTTGATTTTATTGATTGGGTTCGTAAAATTTTATGATGTGTCTTTTTTTTGTATAAAGAAATAGCAATAATGTAAAGTTCAGAGATCCATTTCTTAATTGATTTTACATGTTGGGTGCCTAACACCCTCTTGACTCCACATATGTGGTTAAACTTTGTGTTGTTTATATAGGGAAAAAGAAAAAAAAAAGTTTAAACTATCTTTTTTAAGCTACTTTGTGTATATTTTATCAATTTGGATCTCATAAAACAAGTGTAATATTATGATGTAATTTCGAAAAATATGTTTTTTGGGTTTTGTGTACAGATGAAGAGTGATGTACAGCGTCCGATTTACAGAGTTGATATTTTTATTTTTGGTTGTACAGATTTGGACCTCTACATGTGTTAACAGGATCTGAGTGGTTACTACATTTACCTGTAGTTGAGACATTTTCGTGTTTTTCTTTAATAAGATTTGATGATAATTGTGTTTTTTAGTGATCTTTGTAATTTTGGAAATTTATATTGTGGTGATTAATAGCTCGTCAATGACAATTGTGTCTCAAATGGAGACTTGTGTAAAATGTATCAGTACCTCGATTCAATCTGGCTAGGCGTGAATAGATAAAATTTTGGGTTAGGTTTAATTTAATTTGTGTTGACTGGGGAGACGTCCCTACTCAGTAATCTTTTTCGGTTGATAGTTATTTGGGATTTTGAAATATAATCTTAGTGTTTTCTCTTCTGAAGACTTGCCGGATGGAATTAGCTACTCCATTTGTGTACGTGCCTTCAGGGGGACGGGGGGGAAAGTTGTCGGACTTAAGCGGGAACGAAATAATTATTCTAAATTTAAAGGGGGCTTAGTAATTAATTTATTGTCGTGGCGTAATTCGCCACTATTCTCATATCTTGGTTCGAAATACATCGAGAGAAATCGGGGAAATTCCCTTTGGATTGATTGACATCTGTGGCCACGCCTATGGTTCAACGCCGGCGTATGCGTCACAGAGATCATGTGGGCATGCGCGGTGGCTTTGGATGGCAGAAAAACAATAGCGTTTAATCAGACGGCGGGAAACTCTTGATTTAGACAGTCACGCGTCGCTTGGGAGCTTGATGACTGTTGGATTTAATTTATCAGATTGAATCGGGTAGCTTAAGATTTTGGAAATAAACGATGTTCGATATATTAATTGTAGTTCTTTGCCACCGGCCTTTTAATTCATTGACTGACATAACTTGAATAATTAAGTAAAGATAGATTAAGAAGGAGTAAGTTTGGATGTAAGACGACGTACTGGGAAGGGTGTAGGTAGCGAGCTCGTCATATATATATATATATATATATATATATATATATATATATACTGAAGTGCCACTGAATTAGGGATACCTACCTAGTAACGAGTTGGGCCTCCTCTGGCCTTGATAACGGCTGCCACACGACGAGGCATAGATTCAACAAGTTTCTGGAAACGTTCCACGGGAATGGCTTGCCAAATATTGGCTAAAGCTGTCCATAATTCAGTAAGGTTCTTTGGTGCTGTGTGATGGCCTTTCACGCCTTGTTCCAAAACATCCCAAAGATGCTCAATAGCATTTAAGTCTGGGCTTCTAGGTGGCCAATTCATGACAGAGAAGTCAGAGGAATGCTCATCCAACCAGCCAGTAGCCAACCGGGACTTGTGAGAGGTACAGTTGTCTTGCTGGAAAACTCCATTACCGTGCGGATAACAGAACAGCATAAACGGATGGAGGTGATCACCCAGCAACTCTACGTATCGAATTGCATTGAGGGAGGTTGGTACACGCACCAAAGATCCCAAACTGTGCCACGAAAAAACACCCTAGACCATGATTGAGCCACCATGCCCTTGTACAGTTCCAGACAGGCATGCAGGATCCATGGCTTCATGAGACTGACGCCATATTCTCAGCCTCCCGTCGGCGTTAAGTAGTCGGAATCGAGACTCATCAATCCATGCTACTCGTTTCCAGTCCTCTACACTCCAGTCTCTGTGCTCTCTTGCCCAGACAAGACGTGCAGCCCGATGGCGAGTATAGAGCAATGGTACTCTTGTAGGTCGACGGCTCCCGAAACCCATACGGCGAAGCGAGCGTTGCACAGTCCGTTTACTGACTGTACGACTCGCACCGTCATTAAACTGGGTGGTAATCTGAGCTAATGTTTGGCTTCGCTGGCTACGTACAATACGCCTGAGCCGTCTCTCACCAAGCACTCTCAAGGCTAATTGGCCTTTGCAGTTTGCCCGATCGCTAGTTTTTTTTCCACCATCCATGTATTCTTGGTATACTCTTGACACTGTCGACCTTGAAAATCCTAGCTGTCTGACGATTTCGGAAATTGAATGGCCCATGCGTCGCGCACCTACGATTTGTCCGCGATCGAAGGCGTCTAAATCAGGCAGTTTACCCATACTGGCAATTCCAACAACTAATTCAGAACAACCACAGTACGCGCTATATATGCAGTTACCACAGCGCCCTCACTTGCGCATACATGAGGCGCAGCGCTACACAATTTGCATAGGCTTTGCTATCCCTAATTCAGTGGCACTTCAGTGTATATATATATATATATATATATAACATTAAAAACTACATACCCCTTTTAAATTCTAAGCTATTTTAAATTCCCTTGGGCGCTCGAATTAAATTCTTCCCAAAATTAAAGTCTTAATCAGCCCCAGGCAAATTGTCCCAATATGGCGGTTGTTTTCTCGAAATCCTGACCTGCGTGGCGTGGCTACCTGAATAACTCTGTTCAGAGCAAAAACATTAACTTTTAATCAATGAACACCCCTGCGGTCACGTGATGAGATAAAACTATTTAAGTTTTGACGTCCAGAAAAGGACGTACACTTGTACGCTTTTCACCTGCCCAACTACCCCGTTAACTTGTTTTTCCATGAGTCTGATAAGAATAAAAATGTAGTGTAGAGAAGTTGTGCTGCTTTGGGTGTCCGAGGTGGGAGATGTTTCGGGAATGGACTTAAACGTTTGTGATGCACGGCCGGGCGACAAGTCATCCATTTACCCTCAATTAGATGAAGCTAAGACAAGAAATAACCAGATATCTACCACTCAGCCTTCATTATTCGGCCCGCGTCCGTGTCATTACACACACACATATATTATAAATATATATATATATATATATATATATATATATAAATATAACTAAAAATAAATAATCCAACTGAGTTAGATAATTTGACTTTGAAACATTTTGGCACATTTGATTTTGACACATTTGATTTTGAAAACCTTTTTACCAGTATTCCGCATAATTTAATGAATATCTGTTCAGAAATTTATTATGCTTATCTGGATAGTACTTTAATCTTAAAATGTGACTGGATTGATTTATGTAAATTTAATATTTTTGAAAACTACCTCTTTAATGGCTTGAGTTTCTTTAAACAGATAAAGGGTATCCCTATGGGAAATAGCTTTTCTAGTGCTTTTGCAAACATATTCTTACATTCTTACGAAAATAAATTTCTTAACTCAAATAATGTTACCGGATTCAGCTATAATGATGACCTTATAATTTTTAACTGCAACGATTTGGAATTTCTTAATCAAATCTACCCAAAGGAACTAACTTTAAACCGGACTAACGAAAATAATCTTTGTGCGACTCATCTGGATTTAAAAATTAAAATTCAAAATAGGGAAATAAAAATTGGGATATATGATAAAAGGTTAGATTTTAACTTTGAGGTTATCACATTTACCAATTTCCATAGCAACTTGAAACATAAAATTTATTATAATATTTTTTACTCACAATTATACAGAATAAAAAACATATGTAACAACGCTGGGAATTTTTTGGAGGCATGTAACACTTTCGACAAAAACTTAAGTAAGAATAATTTCCCTAAAAATTTCGGCAATTTAAAAGTTTAAAAAAAATGGCATTTTGACTCAGGAATTTTTAAAGATGTTTAGGGTAGTGTTTATGTTTTCATTTGTTTAAGATGTAATGGGGGGTGGCGCTGTAGTATTGTTACAATGACGTAACTACTAGGATAGAATTGACTGCTGTTTCGCCATAACCGTCACTTACGGAATTAGGGTTTGTATGCATCTTTGGCTTTGCATTAGGATTATTTGTGTGCTTGCATGTATGGTGCGTTAAGCCCTTACTGTAAGTTGTGCTTGTCTTTTCATTTTCTTTCCACTAAATGTTTCTATTGGGAACTCGGGGCCATGGGATGTCTTTTGGTCTTACCTGCATTATATTCAGAAAGTTCCCCTTGAGGTAACTGATTTGGTTAGGCTCCCTGATGAAGAGACCTGTCGGTTACCTCAATGTCTTTTCATGGTTCAGTTCCGGAATTAATACAGAATCTTGTCTTTGGTGTGTGGATGCCCAGAGTGCTTAATTCTTTTTGTTTTTTGTCTATATTATTCTTGTATTTATCTAACTCAGTTGGATTATTTATTTTTAGTTATATCTGAATATTTTCATTATGAGGATATGAAGCTTCTGCGCTATCCTTTATCGAAAAGTTTTATATTTTTTATGTTTTCTTTGCTAGGGTAGGTTTAAAGTTATTTTGTTTTAGCAGTCTATGCTCGCTCTTTATTTTTGTTTATTTGATTTGTTTATATTTTATATTATATATATATATATATATACATATATATATATATATATGCATATATATATGTATATATATATGTATATATATATATGTATACATATATATGTATATATAAAATATGAATATATATATATGTATATATATATATATATATATATATATATATATATATATATATATATATATATATATACATATATATATATATATATATATATATATATATATAACATTAAAAACCCCATACCATTTTAAAATCTAACATTATTCTAAATTCCCTTGGGCGTACGAGCTAAATTTCGCTTTTGATTCTAAGTTCTAATAACCTCGAGAGAAAAAATTAAATGGCTTCCTTTTTCAAAAAGGCGCGGCGTCCCCAATATTTTAGATAAGCTCTGCGCAGATTATATAAAACCACATGTGACTTATCGACAACAGCAAATCCCTAATCGCTATCCTGATCACATGACAAAGTTTATATAAACCGCCTGAACGGAAACATGTACGCTTTTCGGATTTTGTAACTGTCTTGAGAAGACGTATTCGCCGACGAAATAAAAACTAGTATAATGCTGTAACTTGCTGCGTCGATTATTATCATAGCCACGACTACACCATCATTGCCTGTGATGTGCTGGACGCCCAGTCTTTCCTTGGGTTGTCCAGTATGTTACAGTTAGTCGTCCAGGATTTACTTCACCTGCTGCGACCACATCCCACTGGATTTTCCAAGGCATTTCGGCGTTTTCGTTTCAACGTCAACGCGTGTGAATTTTTCGCTTTAGCTGGGTGCATTAGTGCGCATTTCTGCCTTACGATGGTGAATCAGCTCCATGTGCGACCTTCGATTGGAGGCCAGCGTGAACAGCCCCATTTCGGTGCTAGTGTGATTGTCAATAAGTGCTTCGGCTTGCTGTGAGATTCATCCTGGATCAGTTTCAACGGGTGGGCGTCCAAGTCCGGTGTTTCTTCAAAAATTGTGTATTTTCCTTTTCAGAAATCTTGTGCCAGAATGTGTATACTTACGATTTGTGTTCCCCATTGCTTCGTGTGATCACCATTTAAATTCTTCGCGAGTGTTATCATGTAAAAAGTGCGTAATTCCCACCATTTAAAAATCATCAGTGAAAGTATTAGGTCATCGAAATCGTGTGCATAACAGAAAAATGTGTTCGCGATACAACTTCGTTCCAGCAGTTCAACGCAATAGTGCCTTCTTAAAATGTTACCTAAAGGAAAGGTTCTACAACTTCCGAAAAAGAAAAAAAAAATTTCTTTTAAAGTGCTCTTTCATAGTGTTCCAATTGGGATACTGTGTACTGGGACTAACTAAGCCAAGAACTTCACCAAGATAAATTCAGAACCAAGCTACAAATGTTAAAATTATGAAGATATGTAATAGTGAAAATTAATAAGGATAATGGTAAAGAGTGTGAATAACACTTCAATTGGTAAGCTAAAATTTACAAATTATTGTGAAAAATTTTAATATTAATAGATACTGATAAAAATTTATTATAAATGTGTTTCGGTGAAAGTATTTTCAAATTATTGATTTAATTAAGTACCTATGATAAAAAATAAATCGATAAAAAGTAAAACGAAAGTAAGAATCATTGGTTTAAAACGTGTATTTTGTTTTTGATTTTAAAATGTTTCATTTTGATTTGCATTTTGATGGAATTTTAAGAGTATATTGTTTCATATTATAAGATATTTGAATTTAAAGAAATTTTTGAGACTTATATGTGATAAATTTATTATAAGTGTGTGTTTTTAGTGTAATTTTATAATATTTCCATGTTCTTTTTCTGATAATGAATATTTTAGTGTTTTAAGATAATTAATGATCCTTGGTTACGTTAAACTGAAATATTAAATGAGTAAAGTAATGTTATGAGTATCTAATTTTGCACGCAGTTCTGAATCGTCGCGGAGAAAAAGAAAAAAAAATAACGTAAATCATTTCCGTTTTCGAGCGCGTTGTATTACATTTCGAAGGTCGCCTCCGCAATAAATTTGAATGCTCAGCATTAGTTTTGTAAACACGATCACGAAAAGAGCCAAACTTGTTTTGATTCATTTAACTTAGGATTTTTGCGGTTCTAAATTTAAACATATGATGCCTGTGGTTTTGGTTTTGGAAAATATCTGCAGGGATAACATAGTAATTTTCAGACATCAAGAAAATTTTATAATTTAAGTACTTTGACATATTACATTTGATGTTGAAACCTCGTAAATTGTTCTACGAATTAAAGTAAAGGAGATTCCTGGAGGTTCAGTCGACAGTTAAAACAATTATAACATGACTTAGGGTGCCAAAAAACCACAATTGGAGAATTGAAAAAACCATTGTATGTTATATTTGGTTCATCCGCCCCAGAAAATTCTCGAAATAGAAATAATGAAGAATAATAAATAAATAGGAAAGATAATATTATAATGAGAAATATGTTTTAAGATATTAAATACAAATGATGAATATTTGGGAACTTTACAGCGAGGATTCATACCAAAATGTGATATAAGAAAAGAAAAATTGTTTTTGGTTTATCGATTTCATGATTAACTTAATAAAATTGAGATGGCTATTGGTAAAAGAATTTTGATTATTTGTGTCAATTAATAGAATAATAGATTGAAATTTGGACGTTAACATTAAATTATGACAATTGATACAGAATATTGAGATATTATTATTAGTATTAGAAATATTTTATTAGTGTGTGTTTAATACTTTCATATGTTGTATATTTTTGATTCTATTGAATATAAAATTGATAGACCAAACTTTCACACTAAACGAGATTCTGAAATTGTCCATGCTTGCAGATTGAGATATTATAATGCACCAGAGAACTTAAAACTACACCACGAATAATGACAAACATTAGATCCATTTTTCTTTCTTTTCTATGTGATGCTTAACATCATTATATATATTTTTTAATTGATATAATTAATTATGTGTTGTCCTACTAAAGATATATATATATATATATATAAAAAAACTGTCTAACTTGAACTTTCTTCTTAAGAATACTATTATATGTGAATTTTTTTTTGGATCTCCATTTAAACACCGACTATGACAACTCTACTTCTTTAACCTTTCAGTAAATTTCCTATTTCTTGAAACACACTTTCCTATCACCCACCTCTACAAGCGCGTTGGATGCCGTCCCAACTGTTTAAGATCTTTTTTAATTTTTTTTACTATTTGTTTTTAATTCAACAACTCAGTCACTTAAAGTGCTGAAGACTATATGCTTGAGTAATGACTAAAACAGGGCTGGGATGGCCACTCCTTTTGTCCTCCCATTTCTATATATTATACTCCCACAGGTATGACAACTGCACCTTTTCCTTTTTCTCCATCTTTGTACTATACAAGATGCTGTTTTTCAACGCAGTCATATTCTGTCGGAGATTCACGGTTAGTCCACTGTACGGCTAAAAGACTCTTCCTCCTTATTAGTCAGAGAACAATATGGAGAAAGAAAACCCACTTGTTACACAAACATAAACACAACCCTCACTGCTTAGAGGTAGAATTAAAAAATTTGAAACTAAGAGTTTGGGTAACACACATACAACAAGGTACCTTCAACACAAAAAATTGGATATCCACGTAGAATTAAAATAAGTGTACACAAATGAATAGTAAATAGATAATTTGAAAATAAAATGAAAAGTATTGAGAATAAATAAAGTTAGAATAAATATGAATAAGTATAACTAAAGAATATTGGATAGCATTTTGGAATGAATAAAAATTGTAGGAATAACAAATGAATATTGAAATGAGAGTAATAAGAAATATAAGGATATTGAAAAGAGAATTTTTTTTGATAATAAGTAATATTGAAATAAAGGAGATAAGAGATATTAAGAAAAAAAAATAATGAGATAAATAAAGATACGAAAACTAGATAATGAGTGATATGTTTTGTAATTTTTATGTACAATTGATATATTTGAAGTGTGATTTTATTAAATCTTGTGATTTTTATTGAAAGTGTGATTTTTATTATAAACTGTGATTTTTATTATGTAACTAAAGACCTAATTTTCTTTATATGTAAGCAAGTCGAGATAATGTGATGTTTATGTATTCTACGTTTGTGAAGCAGAAATAACACAGCACTAAAAAGACTGTGATTTTTTTTTGTACCCAACTACAAAGGACTTTTTTTATTTAAGCCAAGATATTGTATTTTTTTTGTGTATTCTGCACTTGCGAGATGATAGGTCACAGAACCTACCGAACTGTGAATTTTTTTTTCTGTACTTTTCTCAAGCAACATACAAGGACAGTGAACTATAAGCTACCATGTGTACCTTACAAACTTTTTGGACTCATCCCAATGTTGTGAGAGTTGAGGAGGAAAGTACAATAACTTCAAATTATTATGGTCATGTTCTATTCCATTTACTTAACATGTTTGCTTGTTGATTTTGATATTTTCATTGTTATATTCTATTATATGTGTGAGTCGACTCAAAATTAAAATTGATGTAAAGTGAAAATTGGATAACTTATTTTTTTTTTTGGTTAAATTTAATTGAAATTTTTTTCTGCTGAGATTCTGTTGTGTGGGGAGGGCCCGCCCTGCACAGCATTTTTCAGTTGATGATAAATTTATTTTTAAGTTTAATTTTTTTTCAAAGCAACAATACAGGAAGAAATTTACATAATTTACAATTTTCTATAATTCATCATTAATTACTATAATTTTTTTTGCTTTTATTGTGTTCATAAATTAGTAAATCATTAGTGTATTTCTGTGTATTCAATACTGAAATGTGCAATGTCTTGTCATGTGATCATCATACTATTTTAACTTAAAACATATGTTCCTTTTCAAACTTTTCCAAATTTGTGGTCGACGCCCATTTTCCTCACATGGTCGGGTGAGTCTGTCCTCCAATGCAGGCATTGTTGGTCAGCCTCTTCTCGGACGGGGGGGATATTCTATAACATTAAAAACCCCATACCATTTTAAAATCTAACATTATTCTAAATTCCCTTGGGCGTACGAGCTAAATTTCGCTTTTGATTCTAAGTTCTAATAACCTCGAGAGAAAAAATTAAATGGCTTCCTTTTTCAAAAAGGCGCGGCGTCCCCAATATTTTAGATAAGCTCTGCGCAGATTATATAAAACCACATGTGACTTATCGACAACAGCAAATCCCTAATCGCTATCCTGATCACATGACAAAGTTTATATAAACCGCCTGAACGGAAACATGTACGCTTTTCGGATTTTGTAACTGTCTTGAGAAGACGTATTCGCCGACGAAATAAAAACTAGTATAATGCTGTAACTTGCTGCGTCGATTATTATCATAGCCACGACTACACCATCATTGCCTGTGATGTGCTGGACGCCCAGTCTTTCCTTGGGTTGTCCAGTATGTTACATATATATGTATATATATGTATATATATATATATATATATATACATATTCATATATATATATATACATATATATTATATATATATATATACATATATATATATATATATATATATATATATATATATATATATATATATATATATATATATATATATATATATATATATATATATATATATATATATATATATATATATATATATGGTAAGCAGGAGAGAGCGTAGCATCATCATAATACGCTTAAATCTATCTCATATCTGTTATATTATAATCTATCTGGTGTTATTAGAGCATAATATACCTAAGAGGGGGATGATAAATGTATTTGATACTTTACAAGCCGATGTTCCTGTATATGAGATATAAGCCGTTATTATATCATATATAAGAATGTAACTATTTTATTGGATTCTTTCATTTTCCTCCGAGAAAGAATGCATTACAGTATATAAAGTGTGAAAAAGAGAAAATAACCTCTATATATTTTAACTAATGAGGAAATTCGCCGCATTTAGATTATAGTTTCTGGCATCATCTTTAGTGAAAATAACTTAAGTACAGTACTTACGATTATTCTGGAGTTCTTTTTCATGTGTTAATAACAGAATTATAACGATAAAATAAAAATGTATGGCTATCCCGATCATTATCTACAACTTATATCCTCAAACGGTTAATTTTTTCTTTCCGCACGAAAGTGTTATTTCGCAGCTTGAAGCTCTGTACTGATATAACCAAAAAAGTAATAACCAGCTTTTCAGCAGTGTGGAGAATAAATAAATATCTTTTATATGTAACTATCATTTCTGGGTAAATGATAATTACCAAGGTAATAACGGACTGAAGAGCATTATATGAGCTTTACCAGCTAAATACCCGTGCTTCGCTACGGAGTACATTAAAATTAAATAGAACTGTCAATGTACGCTATGAATTTATGTATATATATATATATATATATATATATATATATATATATATATATAATAAATACAACGGTCAGTGCATGCAATTAATGCCAATATATATATATATATATATATATACATATATTTATAAAAAAAATCGTAACGGATATTTTTATAGACAAAATAATGTAGAAGATAATATTCAAATTAAATTTAATAGAACATACTAAAGAATATAGTACAGTTTGAGGAACATTTCTTTTACTGTATTTAATATTTTTTAGGATAATGTCCAATCGTCTGCTGTATCAGCAAGAAAATATTTTTTCTCAATTTATTTCGTTGTTATGCACGTGACCCAATTTAGTTTAAAGTATCACAAAAAGAAAAGAAACCACGTGATCAGCATTTAATATATTAAATTTTAAATATTAATCTTTACAAATTCACCAAAAATCAGAAAATGGAGGTAAAGATTCGAAAAAGATTTCATTTTAAAGGAATTTTTATATTTCTCGTGATATAAAGCATATAACCATCGGATTATTATTTTAAATGCAAAGAAAATCAAGCTTTTTTTGTGACTTAAAAAAGTCACAAAACAGCTTAAAAATTTAATTTAAAAAATCTAAGAAGAATTTTTTAAAAATCTTGCTTAGTGCACCCCTACACTATAAGAAGAATCACGATGGAAAATTTCAGCCCTTTAGGTCCAGCGGTTTGGTCTGTGCGTTATCTGTCAGTCAGTCAGTTACGGAACTGTTTTATACATATAGATTATCATATAAGAAAAATTTAGAGTATTTATTGAAATTCTAAATATTAAATCATTAAGGATGCTGTGTACTAACCATACTGGATTGGCCCACCTCATTGTTAACCTATGGAGAATGTCACTTCAGTGTTAAACTAATGATTGCCAACTTGAATTTAGAGATATTTAAAAAAAATTGTACTCCGTAATTGAGAAAGAAATTTTATACCTTGGGGCAGTTTTCGTTTTATAAAAAAGGCAAATAATATTTTAAAATTTAATTTTTTCGGGAATAAATCTTGTATAGTGTGTTTAAAACGCTTATAAATTACTTTGGTGAACGAAATTTATCAAATGAATCTGTTGAAAGGTGCAGAAAAGTTCAGGCTACATGAAAATACCATTTTTATTGGATTATCAGCATTTCTGTAGCTGTAAATAGTAGACAAATTTTTTCCATAGGCTAACATGGAGGTGAGCGAATCTAATAGGGTTAGTACACAGCAGCCTTAACAGATCAATTGAAATTGAAAAATATTAACAAGAATTTTTAAATTGCTGTTATATTACATTTTTCATCTTACTGAGCAAAAGAGGAAATTTGTATCTATAAATTAAAATTGTATTCCTTTAAGATCTAATTTCAAAAGAGAAGTTATTTTTCTCTCTAAAAAAAGATGATTTATGCGATGTTTTAATTTTTCCTTTATATAAAAATTTCATTTAGATGTAAATGAGAAGGATGTATTGAGATGAATATCAGTATGAGCAGTACCTCATTTTACTTAAAACGAGGATACATGTAAGCGACAAACCGTATCTTGGGACTAATAAGATGCAAAAAGTGTACTTCGAAGGGAGATATTGTAAATGTCTTATTTTTAGGATACATTCAAAACTTTTGCTGTCAAAAATGAATGTCTTTTTGTTTCTAGGATGAATATGATTTACATCCGTTCATCTAGTAGGGTCTCAATGGAAAAATAGGCAATGTTAATGACTTAACGTGGGTAATAGTATGCTAAAAATGGATATTAGTAAAAACTACTTTTTCAAAGCTGCAGGTAATTTGTCCCGCGGGTAACATTAATAAAAATACAAGTTGAAATAAATTTTTATATCCGAAATCTTCATTGAATGTTTTTACTTTAAAAATAACCTGGTTATCATGATTAATGACATTTCTAACTATCCGCTTTTACTGAAATGGCAAAAATGCCTTCTGATAATTTCTGCGGGCCATTGAAATGAAAGGAACTAAAATTTAAAGTATTAAGACCTTTATTCTAGGCCGTTAGCAACAGTTAATTTTTTAACCTCAGTCAGGGGTGACCCCACAAGAGGTGTGCGAATTTAGGTGGGGTAGTTTGAAAATTTTAATTTTTGATGTTAACTATAAAAAAAACAAAACACAAAAGACAACTCCCTTGGCTAGCAATTTTACAGAGGCTGTTCGCACATTTTTTAGACGATTTTGGTAAGCGGTAATAAAAAATCGCTTGCTGCAAAAAAAATAATTGCAATTGTACTATGTTTTTAAAAGTCAAAATTATCATCTGCGGCTTGAAAGTTTTGTTTTTATTCAAAATGGCGTTTTTAACAAAGCAGTGGTTCGAAGGCTACATTTATGCTCTTTCCGAAGAGAAATATGCATACTCCGTTATCCAAAAACGATGTGAGAGTCATGGTTTTGTGATATCTAAAGCGTCGATAGGTAATATCGTCAACATAAAAAGGAAAAAAACGTCAAATTGGAGCCTCAAGTGGGACAAAAATTCCAAACAAATATCCAAGGAAAAAAACGGACATCTTCGACTATTGCAAAGGTACGTTGTTTAATGTTAAAAGAAAATCCCCCTAGTCAAAGGACAGTTGCAAAATCATTAAAATGCTCGGTGTCCACTGTCAACAAAATGATAAACGTTGATTTAAATCTTAAGAAAGCGAAAAAACGCAATGTGCATCGTCTTCTTCCAAATCATATCACTGAACGCAGGACACGCTGCAGAATTCTATATGAGAAATACTTAAAAAAAAATGGAAAACAATTGTCACAATAGATGAATCATGGGTGTATTTAAATGATTGCAACAAAAAAAGAGCCATTTATTATCATAAAAGGGGAGAAAAAAAATTTAAGTACATGGTTCAAAGAATCGAAAGAAAGTTTTTATAAGGGATTCATGATTGTTGCTGGTTTTTCTTATAATGGCAAGTTAAAAATAAAGAGAGTGGAAAAAAATGCAAGATTAACTCCAAATATTATCAGGAACATATTTTATCGCCAATTTTTCTGAATGAAATACCATCGCTTTACCCACAGTGCCATCAATCTGTGAGACTCCATCAGGACAAAGCTAGCAATCACACATCAAAATCCACTGTAAGTTTCCTAAAAGAAATGGAACAAAAAACTGGTATCAAGGCCATACCCTTCACTGATATCCCTACTAAATCTCCCGATGTATCACCTATGGATTTTTGTGCTTTCGGACTTTTAAAATCTGCATTATCCAAACGTCGTCCCCAAACCCTTACAGGACTCTGGAAATCTGTTCAGGAGGAATGGGATAGAATACCTCTTCTGACACTTCAAAAGGCATTATTATCCTGGAAATTGCGGTGTCGAAAGATAGTTCAGAATAAGGGATGTCAAATAGAACATTTAAAACACAAGAATTTTATGTAATTTAGTTTTGTAAATACAATATACATCGTCTGAAAAATGTGTGAACAGCCTCTGTATTACGCTTGTTCCACCTGATCTCCTGTCTGGATCCGGCCTCATTTTTTGAATGTAGGTAGGATAGTTGGAAAAAAATCATGTCTGATGTTAACTCTAAAAAAAATCCCTTGGCTAGCAATTATATTACGCTTATTGCACCTGATCTCCTGTGTGGATCCGGCCTCATTTTTTGAATGTAGGTAGGATAGTTGGAAAAAAATCATGTCTGATGTTAACTCTAAAAAAAACTCCCTTGGTTAACAATTATATTAGGCTTTTTACACCTGATCTCCTTGGTGGATCCGGCCTCATTTTTTGAATGTAGGTAGGATAGTTGGAAAAAATTCATGTCTGATGTTAACTCTAAAAAAAAACTCCCTTGGCTAGCAATTATATTACGCTTGTTGCGCCTGATATCCTGTCTGGATCCGGCCTCATGTTTTGAATGTAGGTAGGATAGTTGGAAAAATTTTATGTCTGATGTTAACTCTAAAAAAAAAACTCCCTTTGCTAGCAATTATATTATGCTTGTTGCGCCTGATCTCCTGTCTGGATCCGGCCTCATTTTTTGAATGTAGGTAGGAGAGTTGGAAAAATTTTATGTCTGATGTTAACTCTAAAAAAAAACTCCCTTGGCTAGCAATTATATTACGCTTGTTGCGCCTGATCTCCTACCTGGATCCGGCCTCATGTTTTGAATTTTTTTTTCAATCCTACGCCCGTCTTCGGCATTTCTAATAGTCATCAGTCGGCATCAGTCGACGAGCAGCCCAATATACAGATGAAGATATATAAAAGCGAGAGATAAAATTAGCCTCCACAGAGTTGTCTGGTAAAAAATTAAAAACAATGGGTCAGTTCTTGAGGTGGTCACCATCCATATCACCCTGGCGGCACAGAGGGCAACAAGCTGAATCGCTGATGCCTGTCCGATGTAGATGTTTTTTGTAAATAATCATGTCCAGTTGTCATACGAAAGCAAGCAACTCCAACAGACCGAGGCAAGGAACTAGGGATATTATCACTCTTGTTGAGCAGGATTTTCCACCTCTTATTCACAGCCGTATCAACATATAAGGATATTCTCTTAGCTTTCATTTTATTGTGAATAATTCTTTTAATATTTCGCAGAGGCAGATGAGAATCAGGCTGGGCCATAAGAGATCCAGCCTTGGCTAGTTTATCAGCCTGCTCATTTACAAAAATATCACAATGGCTCGGAATCAGGCTGGGCCATAAGAGATCCAGCCTTGGCTAGTTTATCAGCCTGCTCATTTCCAAAAATATCACAATGGCTCGGAATCAGGCTGGGCCATAAGAGATCCAGCCTTGGCTAGTTTATCAGCCTGCTCATTTCCAAAAATATCACAATGGCTCGAAATCCATTGAAGAGCAATGCTTTTTCTAGTTTTCTTTAGATCGATAAGCTTCATTCTACAAGAAGGAGCCTGAGAATTTTCGTTATAGTTCAAACTGGTAAGCGACAAAATAGCAGCTTGAGAATCAATAAAAAAACACAATATTACGGTCCTGGCTGTCTTTTAATTTATCAATTGCGTGTGATATAGCCGCAATCTCTCTATCAAAATTATCACAGTACCTCCCAACCGGACAGCTAATACTGAAAATACTGGAACAGACTCCAGTCCCGGCATTTTTTTTATCGCATTTTCTGCTGAACCTGAAAATGTGATAAAAAATGAATATAATGTTTTGAATGTAGGTAGGATAATTGGAAAAAAATTGTAAGGTATACATAAGATTCGATTCACAAGAATCGAACTTTTGAGTGAATGAATTAAAGAAGCTGCTTGAGATATGCTAATTTCGGCATACGCGCTTGGTATAACTACCAAGCAGCTTGATTAAAAAAAAAGAAGGTTGAAAGATGGTTTTGTTAAGGTTGATAGATAAGCGAGAGGGAGCTACGAGGTAAGCAGCTCCAGGTGTTAACCGGCGCTTGTGCTTAGGGGGCCCAAAGTTTACGTGGCAGAACTGCTGGTTTGACTTTCTGCTGGTTTGTGAGTATGGAAAAGTGTATTTTTATTGAATACTAATATATATTCCGTACAAGTAGTACGTATGCTTATTGCTGTAAAAGCAAATTCTGTATGTGCAACGAATTCAATAAACATTGTTTCATGTATAAACTGTGTTTGTATCAAATTTATTTAGAGTGCCACTTCAAATTATATACACCCAAGTGCGGGAAGAAGTGAGCTATACTCTATAAATTTCATGTCCGATGTTAACGCTGAAAAAAACCCTCCCTTGGCTAGCAATTATATTACGCTTGTTGCGCCTGATCTGTCTGGACCGGGTGCATTTTTTGAATGTAGGTAGGATAGTTGGAAATGTTTTATGTTTGATGCCAAAAAAAAAAAAAAGGAAGAAGGGTATTTGGACAATTTTAATGTCTAACCTTAAAAAACAAAAAGCAACTCCTCTGGCTAGCCCTTATATTATGATTGTTGCCCTTGATCTACTGTCACGGGTGCGATCTGGTGAATTTTTTTGATTTTTAATTTCCAATTTGTCTTGCGTAACTTTTCGTGCTAGACGTCCAATAGTTTGTATTTTTCTAATTTACTTAACGTTCCCATTATTTTTTAAAGTAATATTTTTGTCTTTTTCAGAATTTTTTTTCTTATTATTAGTTAAAAAAATATGTTACATTTCATGCATTTTTTTTATAAATGTTACCTGGCCTCTTTCTCTTTTTCCCTCATAAAAAGGATTAACGGTTCAGGACACAAGAGGTTCACATACTTAAAATTAACAAGTGTATATAGAACTTTGTATAATTCCAGATGCTTCGTACCTGCCAATGTAAATGTCAGCGTCAGTATCAGTAGCATATTGAATTGTACTGTCGATTAACCGCAGGTATATGTGGCCTGCAACATTAATATCATAGATTTGTATACACAATTAATGCCTACAATCATTAATAAATACAGTTCATAATCATAGTCATCCGACTCAATGCTTCGCACATGGAGAAGGAGAAGATGGTGGTTATTAATTGCCTATTTCTTATGTGATTGACATCAGCGCTGTGCTTGTCGAACCTGAAAACTGATGGACGAAAAGACGAAATTTTATAGATTGTAATGTCTAATGAAATATCCTCATCGGTGCTGAGGGTGCTTGGATGGAATCCCGACACGCGCTTTTATATATCTCCGTGTCTAGGCCGCATATGGGCACGTTAAATCTGTCGACCGTAAAGTCCCTCTATGATGTCTATATATGCATGTATGTATGTATGTATGAAAGTATGTATGCATATATATATATATATATATATATATATATATATAAATAAATAAATATATATATATATATATATATATATATATGTATATATATATACATACATATATATACATATATATATCTATGTATATATGTATATATATATATATATATATATATATATATATATATATATATATATATATGTATATATATATATATACAAACATATATATATATATGTATATATATATATACATACATATATATGTGTATATATATATATATATATATATATATATATATATATATATATATATATATATATATATATATATATATATGTATGTATGTATGTGTGTGTGAATAATTGGGCCCGAGATAGCCTATCGGTAGTGCATCGGCATTCGGTACTGAGGGTGCTCGGATCGAATCCTGACAAGCATCATTAAATACTTTCGTGTCTATGCCGACTATAGCACGTTAAATCTGGGGACCTGAAAGTACCTCTAAGACGTTAGAGAGGGTGGGAGAGTGTACGATCCCCCCAAATGTGGCCCCTAGGGGTTCTTGGTCAAAATTGAGGTGGCACCTAACTAAGACGGACTCCGATCCTTGTGGTGCTATATAAACCGGATCCGCACACATCAACTCGAAGCCGATAGGGATCTGATCTGGAACTTCCTGCCAAGGGGCATTAGAAACAACAACAACAACAACAACAATCTTCATAAGCGGAATTCGGCCCTTGTTGAATATTTTGCAGGCTTATTCTCCACACGAGAATTTTACGGAAAAATCTATTAACCTACATTTGTTTCTAAAAGTATAGCTTCAAACGCCTTTAAACCCATAACAGAATCACACAACTTCTTAATATCCACAGTAAAAATAAGTTAATTTTCGTCAGTGACACGTCTACGCAATTATTTTTTTGCTGCCTGGAGATACATTTGCATGTAAATTCACCTATTTATGTTCCAATACCGCCTCCATTTTTCTAATCTATATATATAAAACAGTTCCGTAACTGACTCACTGACATACACCGCACAGACCAAACGGCTGGACCTAAAGGGCTGAAATTTTGCATGGCGATTCTTCTTATAGTGTAGGGGTGCACTAAGAAAGATTTTTGAAAAATTCTTCTTAGATTTTTTTAAAATTAAATTTTTAAGCTGTTTTTGTAACTTTTTTAAAGTTTGCATTTAAAATAATAATTTGAGGGTTATAAAATTTATATCACGAGAAA
This sequence comes from Dolomedes plantarius, assembly GCA_907164885.2. Classification (NCBI taxonomy): domain Eukaryota; kingdom Metazoa; phylum Arthropoda; class Arachnida; order Araneae; family Dolomedidae; genus Dolomedes; species Dolomedes plantarius. The sequence continues at coordinate 120,847,775 of OU015502.1, forward strand.
GATCATAAAAATTCCTTTAAAATGAAATCTTTTTCGAATCTTTAAAACTATTTTCTGATTTTTGGTGAATTTTTAGATTCATTTTTAGAATTTAATTTATTAAATGCCGATCACGTGATTTCTTTTTCTGGTACTTTAAATAAATTTATCGTCACGTGCATAAAAACTAAATAGACAAAAAATATTTTTTTTCTTGCTAATGCGGCAGACGATTGGATATTATTTTGTCTATAAAAATATCCCTTACGATTTTTTTATAAATATATATATTTTTTTTTACATAAATTGTATACATTAATCGTCGTATTTATTATAAATATATATATATATATATATATATATATATATATATTTTTTTTTTTTTTTTGCATTAATTGCATACATTGACCGCTGTATTTAATTCGAATGTACTCCGTAGCGAAGCGCGGGCTTTCAGCTAGTCATTTAATATAATTCTTTTATTTGATTCCATTTAATAATTCTGTATTCTCGATTCTATTTCCCTCACTTTATCACAAATTTCTTCGTTATTTTTTAGCCTCGTTAACGGGTGTGCTCCTTGTGTGGTCAAGAGATCGAAATCCCGCACCCGTCTTTTAGTCGTCTTCTCTTTCATGTATCCACTTCTGACACCCAAGACGTTCTGGAATTCCCCGTTGTCTCTCCTATTTATATCACATTGATTCCGTGTCCAGACCGGATATGGGCACGTCAAATCTGTAAACCAGAAAGTCCTTCTATGAGGTCAGTGGGTGGGAGAAGGTACGATCCCCCGAATGTCGCCCCTGAGGTATGCTATGTCACAATTGAGGTGACAACTAGCTAAGGCGGATTCGTCCCTTGTGGTGCTATATATAAACCGGAGCCGCACACTTCATCCCGAAGCCTATATGGACATGGTCTGGAACTAGGGATGCGACATCGATGTCGATGTTTTAAACATCGATTTATTGAAGCCGATGTTTTTTTAACATCGATGTTTTGTGCTCGATGTTTTACGTTGTCTCGATGGTTTTTTTAATGAAAAAGTACCATAATAAAAAAATTTACCACGTAGCATAATTTTCCCACTCAGTAAATGTAAGACTGAATTCTGAAAAGGACGAATACAAAAGGGAGAAAGATTCTTTAGCAAACAGACAAATGGCGATCAACAGTCAATGAACCAATCAGAGAGCGTGGAATGTTCCTGGCAATCCAGAACCTTCCATGAGGTTTTATTTTATAAATAGTATAGACACGAGAGCAGCTATTTAAGTTTTTGCTTTTTTCTGGTTTTATGTAAGTTGACGTTAATATTATTAATAAGATGCCTCCCAAAAGTACCGTTTATAATTATTTTTGCAAAACCTCTGACAAATCGGCGAAATGCAATATTTGCCTTATGTCTCTCAAAACTTCTGGCAATACCACGAATTAATTTGAAGATTTGAAGGCAAAACATGGCGATATTTACAACGAGAATTTTGAGTCATCAATGTAGCCCAAGGCAAAAGCAACCAATTTTTTGTCATTTGTGTCAGCCCAATCAGAGAGTAAAATTAAATCCCCCCCCCCCCCACGACTAACCGAAGTAACATTAATGTTGGAGGTTACTAAACCAGTTTTAAAAAATGGACGTTCTAAAACATCCATGTTTACAAACATCGATGGTTTTTGGGCGATGTTTTATTAGCATCGATGTTTTAATATTGAATATCGATGTTTCAAAACATCGATGTTTCAAAACATCGATGTTTTGTTATCGATGTCGCATCCCTATCTGGAACTACTATCCCTTGGAACCCTATCCGGCCCAGGGGGCATTAGAAACAACAACATATCAGTTTGATGATCCTCACATTTCTGAATCGTCCATAGAGACAATCGCACATAATGCTTCTCGACTTGCTGATGAACACTATAAATTAGTCCGAAAAAAGTCACCTTGTTTTTCTCGTGTCTTTAATTTTTTTTGTCGTGTATATTAAGAAACCGCGTGGTCCTGTTATGAGTTTTCTCCCAAGTTTCTTGTAAGTTACCTTCAAACACGATCAGATTTTCGAAATGTTTTGATGTAGTGGTATTTACAAACATTGTTCAAGGAATATGAGACACACACACAGAAACATGTTTCCTCAAAAAACGTTTATACAGTGGAATCTCGATCTATCGTTTTTCAAGAGACCGACTTAACTGAATGATTAACCTTTAGCTTACGGGGCCCATTTTTCCGATTCCCTCTTTGGAACAGAAAATTTCATACCCCCTTTGTAAGAACGACCATTAGGGGGGTTATATATATATATATGTATATGCATGTATATGTATGTATATATATATAAATATATATATATATATATATATATATATATATATATAAATATATATATATATATATATATATATATATATATATATATATATGTATGCATGCATATATATATATATATTCATTCTTGGACCCCTATTCTTGGGATACATGCTATCCCACTCCCGTAAGGAAAAGGTTAATGCGGGAAAACGATAGATGCGGGAACATAACAAGGAAACATAATATCCGGGACTGAGTGAAACAAACGACACATATGGAAAAACGATGATTCGGGGAACGATCGATTGAGATTCCACTGTATTTGTATTTTTTCCACCGAACGCGTGTTGATTTGTCAAACCCTCTTAAGTCCTGCTATTCTGCCTCATCGAAGCAGGTGTTGGGGATGGCCCTGGACGGAAGGGACAATGTACGTAGCGAATTTAATTCCTGATAGGGCCCACCCTAGGCGTGAAGGGCCCGTAACGACTCCCGTACAATAGCGAATATTTTGGGCGTGGAAATTGCGGAAAGACTAACAACGCGCCGTTTGTGCACATAATGGATTTAGACGGCTGAAGACAGACAGTCTTGGCGACATAAACACCAGAAGTGCGACCGACAGCTCGCGGAACAGTTCGTCAGCAAGAAAAAGGAAGTTGCCGACAGGAGGAGCCTAGTCATCTGTTAACAATAACTGAATGAAGAACGGCGGCGTTTTCCAGACCTTTCGAGAACGTTCGGCGAAGGTATATAAAGTAACCGGACAGCAGTTTTAAGTCAGTCAGTGATTCAGAGATTAAGTTATTCAGACTGACGCTGGAGCCGGAGACAAAAAGATAAGGTCCCTTTATCCGACAAAAGGATAAGGGGATAAGGACATAATCCCCTTATCCTTTTGTCGAAAGTATAAGCTGATAATGTCGAAAGTATCCCCTTATACTTTCGACATAAAAAGGAGATACTGTCGGGCCTAGATAGACTTGAATGAGCGCAGCGACTACTGAAGCCTGACCTTCCTTGTCGATGCCGTGAACCCACGAATTTAATCTTTATATATATATTGTAAATAGCTTGTATTTAGTCGAGAAATGCAATTAAAGCATTAAATACAATAAAGGATGGCAGTCTTTTATTTAAGGTAAAGTCCTCACATGCCATTCCGTTATGTCCAGCTAAAGGTAACAGGTGCTTGGATCTAAGTCAGTTTTCTACCTTCCGATGCTCCTGATCCTTGATCAACAGAAGCTGTGCCCCTTACCCTACTTGAGAATTTATCTAGGGATATCTTTATTACCGATCCTCGCCTATTAATGGACCTACTGAGGATATATAGGCTCATGGACCCGGTCTAACGCAGCTAGACCAAGAGGGATTAGAAACCACAACGACAACAACAACAGTTATCTGTTGTTGTTGTCGTTGTAATTGTCGTTGTAATCGTTGTTGTTGTCGTTGAATAAACTAATGTAAACAGTATTTTTCTGCGATGATTACATTACCAGACGCATTATTTTGCAGTTGAGGCAAAAAAGAGGGCCATTCTCCAAATAAAACAGCGAGCTCTTATCCAAGTTAATATTTATTCATTATCCAATCGTCCATTAAACGGACGCCATGCTCGATGGTTCTTGCAAAGACAATACCGAACACTGCTAGAAAATTACATAAGACAAAGCAATGTTGAAAATACATCAAAACATGGACGACTAACGCCTTCTATACCAGAAAAAGACAACTAATTTCCGTTACAGCAGTACTGTGTGCATGTACCTTGCTTATATCCGTGCTTCACGCTTACTTATCTTAAGACAGCATTATTCATAATTTGACATCTTTATAAGAATATATCTAATATTTCTTGTAAGGAATCCTTATGGAATTTCGAACGACATTCCTTTGTTCTATTTCCTTTAAGGCTGCTATGTACTAACCCCATTGGATTCGCTCACCTCAATGTTAACCTATGGAGAAAATTTGTCCACGGATTGCAGACGTGGATTCAAAGATTTTTTAGAAAAAATTTTACTCCGTCATAGAGAAAGAAATTTTACATTTGTGGACATTTTTCGTTTTTTTCAATGCAATTAATATTTTAAAATTTAAATTATTCGGGGAAAAATCTGGTATAGTGTGTTTTAAACGCTCATAAATTCCTTTAGTGGACGAATTTTATAAAATGAATCCTGTAGCGCTTTTCAGAAAAGTTCAAGCTATCCGACAATACCAATTTTATTTGATTATCAGCATTTATGTAGCTGTAAATAGTTGACAAAAATATATTTTTAATAAAAAATTTGGGGGCAGCGCTTAACCCCCCTATAGAGAGAGAGTCATTACAATCCCTTAAAATGTCAATCCTAAGGGGGGTGGAATTCTCGAACTGTCAACTGGACTCCTCCCACCACAAGAGTCTGCAAGAAGAGGAAAAGGGAAATACGATTTTTTTTTCTTAGTACATAGCAGCCTTAAGGCTAATACTAATCCTATATAGGTCTACTAATCCTATTGGATTCGTTCACTTCAATGTTAACCCATTGGGAAAATTATTGTACTCCGTAAATAAAAAGAAGTTTTGAGAAAGAAATTGTGCACATAGGGGCATTTTTCGTTTCTTTTAAAATGCAAATAATATTTTGAAATTTAAATTATCCAGGAAAAAAATCTGGCCTAATATGTTTTAAACGCTCCTAAAGTCTTTTGGTGGACGAAATTTATAGTATGAATCCTGTTTCAAAGTGAAGAAAAGTTCAGGCTATCTGAAAATACCATTTTTATTGAATGATCAGCATTTATGTAGCTGTAAATAGCAGACGCTTTTTCCATAGGTTAACATTAAGGTGAGCGAATCCAATAGGGTTAGTACAAAGCAGCCTTAAGCTGTCTTCAGATTTTTTGATTTAGAGTAAAAGTTAAAAAAAAAATATTTTTCCCGTTTTAAATATTACTCGGAAAATAATAAAAAATAATTAATATTTAAAAATTTTGTAAATAAAAGATTTAAAAATAAAGTTTTATAAATAAAAATTTTAATCAAAGCTGGCGACAAATAATTTCCCCTCTCAACGAAAGTGAAAAAATAAATCTGCTAATATAACATTTGGTTCAACAGCTGTATCAAAATCTAAACACGCTCTAAATTTTTAAGTTTTAATTATGTTGAACAAAGTTTAAAGGTAAACTTTTCCTATGCATTGCGATCTGTATATTATAGCATGTTTGAAGAAAACTAGCCGCAAAATCATCACAAAATACAAATAAATAAACAAATGCAAATGATCTCAAACTACAAATAAATAAAATATAAATAAAATTTTGTGTCCCGGATCCTCTTAACGACTGAATGATTTAGATAATGACAGAAAAGCATTTATTGTGAGTCATTTCACATGTAGTCTTTTATACCTCGACATTTTTTTTTTATTGTGATGAAGCTTGCTTGCAGCAAAGATAATTCCTTCTCTATCAATAAATGTTACGCCTGTGTAATTTGCTGAGAGTTAAAATTTTCAAATACATTTAGTTAGTACATATATTTTTTAAAGATTATTTCGATTTTTATTTATTTAAAAGCTTAAAAATTTATTAATGCACATTTTGTTATATTTCATCTATATATATAAAACAGTTCCGTAACTGACTCATTCATTCACTGACTGACATACAACGCACAGACCAAACCGCTGGACCTAAAGGGCTGAAATTTTGCATGGCGATTCTTCTAATAGTGTAGGGGTGCACTAAGAAAGATTTTCAAAAATTCTTCTTAGATTTTTTTAAATTAAATTTTTAAGTTGTTTTTTAAACCTTTTTTACGTTTGCATTTAAAATAATACATCGAGGGTTATAAAATTTATATCGCGAGAAAGATCATAAAAATTCCTTCAAAATGAAATTTTTTTCGAATTTTTACCTCCATTTCCTGATTTTTGGTGAATTTTTAAAGATAAATTTTTAGAATTTAATTTATTAAATGCTGATCACGTGATTTCTTTTTCTGGTACTTTAAATAAATTTATCGTCACGTGCATAACAACTAAATAGACAAAAAAAATATTCTTTTTCTTTCTAATGTGGCAGACGATTGGATATTATCCAAAAAAAATAAATATACCTTTCGATTTTTTTATAAATATATATATATATACCTGTATATATATATATATATATATATATATATATATATATATATATATTTTTATTTATTATTTTTTTTTTTACATCAATTGTATACATTGATCGTCGCATTATAAATATATATATTTATTTTTTCTGGGATTAATTGCATACATTGACCGTTGCATTTAATTTGAATGTACTCCGTAGCGAAGCGCGGGTTTTTAGCTAGTTAATAAATAAAAAGGGAATTTCTGAATTTAATTTATATATTTCTCTATCTATTTTAGTAATTTCTCGAATTTATTTTGTTTATTGGAACACATCAGTGAAATACGACACCACCTTAGAAGAGCCTACTTCAGCCGTTACCCGTATTATTAGAGCAGTGATTCTCAACCTTTTTTTTCGTCCCGGTACACTTTTAATAATTTAAAATTTTGGCGGCAAACTAACAGTAAGATAAATTTGAAAGAATTTTGCTTCGATAATTGATTGATCTACCTATAATATATTTTGTAAAAAATAGCATACACAATAATTCGCAGTGGCGGCACACTTGAAGAATCTCGCGGAACAGTAATGTGCCGTGGCACAGTGGTTGAGAACCACTGCATTGGAAGAACAACAAAGGTAGCATAAGGGCACGGTGGCCCAGTTAGCAAGAGCAGCGGGCTAGTGATCTGAACGTCCCTGGTTCGATGCTCGTCTCTGCAAATCCACCGTCGTGTTCACTAATGGTGGCCGGGGCACGTAAAATAGGCTGTGGTTGCAATGTCCTCCAAGTTCTTAAATTTACCTCTGGAGGTACGGGGACAAGTGTTCCGGTCTCGTCACTTTACTCGTTTCAAAATTACGGGACAGATCCTTTAGCCAAAGCCGTATTCCGACCCTTGTGGTGCTAATTCAAAACAGGAGCCACCCCTTTCAGCCCTATAGCCTATTAGGACCAAGAGAATGGAACCTCCAACCAGGGGGCATTAGCAACAACAACAACAACAACAACAAAGGTAGCTTGCTGAGAAGAATAGAGAATATTCCTAGATGCTGGAACTCAATTTTTGAGAAGCAGGGAAATTAATATAAGGACTGTAGTGAGAAATTGTCGGGAATCATCTATATATATAAAACAGTTCCGTAACTGACTCATTCATTCACTGACTGACATACAACGCACAGACCAAACCGCTGGACCTAAAGGGTTGAAATTTTGCATGGCGATTCTTCTTATTGTGTAGGGGTGCACTAAGAAAGATTTTTGAAAAATCCTTCTTAGATTTTTTTAAATTAAATTTTTAAGCTGTTTTTTAAACTTTTTTTACGTTTGCATTTAAAATAATACATTGAGGGTTATAAAATTTATATCACGAGAAAGATCATACAAATTCCTTCAAAATGAAATCTTTTTCGAACCTTTACCTCGATTTTCTGATTTTTGGTGAATTTTTAAAGATTAATTTTTAGAATTTAATTTATTAAATGTTGATCACGTGATTTCTTTTTCTGGTACTTTAAATAAATTTATCGTCACGTGCATAACAACTAAATAGACAAAAATGATATTCTTTTTCTTTCTAATGAAGCAGACGATTGAATATTATCCAAAAAAAAAATAAATATCTCTTACAATTTATATATATATATATATATATATTACATCAATTGTATACATTGATCGTCGCATTTATTATAAATATATATAATTTTTTTGACATTAATTGCATACATTGACCGTTGTATTTAATTTGAATGTACTCCGTAGCGAAGCGCGGGTTTTCAGCTAGTATAGGTATAAAAGAACTAATTTAGTGAGCGTTACTTTTGAAATGATCCCCGAATATCCTCCGAAATTTTCTACTGAATGAATCGGTCAGGAGGGAAGTTAAAGGCAGTTTGAATCGGAAAAAAGGCTCAATGGCTAGACCATTGGAATTCAGCCCCAGTGTTTGTGTGTTTGAGTCCTGCAATGGGCGGTCTGTAGCCGTTGAGCATCGGCATAGGAATGGTGTTACGGTTCATTTAGCCCTCTTCGTTTCTTAAGGTCTAAAAAAAATGGCCGTCGCTTCCAAAACACCAATCAACTAGTTAAATGATTATTGACTGTCTAGTTGGATAACAAAAATTAACAGCTAGGTACAGCCAACACTTCTGGACTTACGTATCTGCGCGATCCTTTTCCAGTCTGCTAAATACTGTCTTAAATGCACGTAAGCCTGTTACATGAACACACCATCGTCGGGAAATATTGCGTTGGTGTAAGAAGCATGTTCGTTGGTGTCAGCAACAGTGGTCCAAAGTGAAATTCTGTATGATTCCTGTTTCACCATCAAAAGTGATTCTGGACACCCCCTAATGAGGAAGAGGGGAGCTCGTTACCATCACCAAAATTTCCAGGAAACTGATCACAAAGGCCGAGGTGTAATTATGTGGGCAGGTATCATGCACAATGGCAGAACTCCGCTTCAGATCTTTGACGGGGTAAAGTGACATCACAGCGGTAATAGCGCCCTTTACACGTACGTTCTTTCGCGAGTGAATGGAGCGTACGGAATTGCGCGCACGCTCCAAGCGCTCGTAAAAGAGCGCACGTGTAAAGGGTGTTAATAGCGTCCTTTACACGTACGCTCTTGGAGTGCTTGGAGCGTACGGGATTGTGCGCAGGAAAGTTGCAGTAAGCTCCAAAGCAGCTTTCCCTTTCTCTCCGACACCTTCACACGTGCACTCAATCGCGCGGGATTGTGGTTTCCAGTGGGAAAGAACTTACAGTCTACCTCTGGAGAGAAGAGACCTGGGACCGGTTTTAAGGTTGCTGCCTCCGGGAGGTCGATTCTCAAAATGAGGGGTCGGAGATAATCAACACCCCAGTACCATTTCCCGCGGAAAGTATTTATCGCTCTTTAGGCATTAAGAAAATTATGAAGGTACGTGTAAAGGGCGCTATTGAGTCGAAATTCTCCTGGGTCATATCCGTCTTCTCCGTGGAGCAGTTGGCCCAGACCTACTGGCCGCCCACATAGGACAGCTGAAGTGTCCGACATACTAACAGATATTCAGCGAATGACATGGCCAACATATTCGCCGGACCTCAATTACAGATTATGACTCAAATGTTTCAAAACAATAAGTGTTGTGAGAAATTTCATGATTTTCAATGTTTCCCTACAGTTCAGTCTTGTAAATGCACTCGGCAGACGTATTCCTCAAAGATAAAAACCCTCCTCGAAAGCATAAAAGAACTCAAAATTGCCCTGACAGACGAATAGAACAGAATTCCCCAAGCTCTCCTGAAGTGTTTATTGGGAAGCATGCAGAACAGATGTCAAATGTGCATCAATGTCAGAGGAGGTCACGCTCCGTACTGACAGACTCATATCTGTCCTTATTTTGAGCAGAACGAGACTTTTTCGTAACTGTTGTACATTGCTGTGGGGAGCATCTTTTTTTTTCTTTTGCTTACTTTGCTTTGCCATGTGTCGGTATCTGAACCATTGTAAACTATAAAGATACTTCAGGACTTTTATTAAATATGTACTAAGTCTCATTTCTGTAAACAATGTCTATTATTAGTTATGACAAAAAATGTCTCTGTTCCTTAGCAATTGTCAAGCAGTGTAAATTATACTCTTTAAGGATCTACTTACTCGACGAAACTGTGTAGGGTTCGCGTGTTGCTCAGATGCAAATTTCTGGTAGCTGCACAGTGCAGGCCAGTCGAAGTGAGTTCGGAGCAGGTGTCTGGTCTATTTAAGTGACACACGCTGAGTTGGGAAGAGCCCAAGAAGGGAGTGGAGATTTGTACTGTAATGCGTTACGCTATTAGTAGAGATACGAAAGAGTCGAGAAAAGTTAGACTGAAGGTGATAGCGGTATGTAACTGATAGAGCACGTATTAGTATTTAGCCTAGGTGGTTGCACGAGTTCGATAGTTATTTCAGAGCCCGATGGTTACGGGTATGTTAGTGAACGTATATTCTGCCCTGAAAGGTTCGTTACGACTTTAAAGTTCAGTTTCTTAGTACCACAAGGTACGGTACTGTTATGTTATTATTTGAAGCCCCAAGTTGGTCTACGTTAGTCTACCTCTACGTAGAAAATAAAGGAATTATTTATATTTATGCCTATTACTTATAGTGTGTCTGGACGTTAGAGGATTCACAGGGGTAATAAGAAACAGAACCATATAACTGTTATCAAGCTATGTGCATAAATAACTTTTTATCAATTTGTCAGAATAATGAAATATCTGTGTTTATTGCCATGATAGAGGACTGAAAATTAAATAAAACACGCATTAGGGGACTTCAAAACACGTGTCTTCATTCTTTCATCTTGAATATTTTAATTTCAGTATCTTGAATAAAAGTTAATTCTTTTAATATCTTTTAACGTCATCTGAAAAACTAAATATTCTTTCAAATACCAACATAAATTTGTAGGATATTTAAAACTAAATAAGAGATACATAAGCTTCATTTGGATGTAAATAACAACTCCGGAATCTAGATGAATAACGCCCCACATCATCTTCTTTTAATTAACAAAAGCATATTTAAACACTAAAACCCCTCTTATGAAACTCGATTCACTGCAACAAAAGAAAAAAAAACTGGATGAATCCTCGGCTGCAAACACTAGTTTTGATTTGATATCTTTTTGATGTTTATCGAAATTTAAAGTAATTAAAATTTGTGTACCTTGCAAATAATTTACACAAAGAAAGCTGTTCTTCAGATTGATTATGATATAAAGTGGCTGACCTTCTTTCATTAAAATAAGAAATGCTGGTGTGTGCAATGATATTCTGATTTAAACAATTCTTTGTGATAGGGATAATAGGAATGTAAATTAAAATTACAGATTTCATTTCCGACTGTTTCTTTCAATGAATATTTTTAATTGAAAAATATGTATTAACTTCTACGTATTCAAAACCAGCGACCATAAAATACGGCATATTTTGTAACATATAATTAAACAGTTCTTTCTCTTTGACTTTCTGACCAAGGAAAAATTTGTCTTGAAACATATTCCTTAATTATTGAAAATTGACTTATATATATTTAAAATTAATTTATTTCTGTAAAAATTAAATAAACGTTCTGAATTCAAAGTAAATTAACTTGTTTCAAAACAATAAGTGTTGTGAGAAATTTCCTCATTTTCAATGTTTCCCTACAGTTTCAGTTTTGTAAATCTCAGTTTAAGCTTGGATATGTTTGTAAGTAACAAGTGACATCCGAAGCAGTCCACATCACAGGGGCTATAGATCGATTATTACTAAACACCACTGGGTATTTTCAAAGGTTTATGGAGCGTAAGTTCCTACTCCAGTTTAGAAAAGCGTTTCTACAACACATGCGAAGCGATTACAATATTTCAGGCTGTTGTTCTATATTTTTCGCTCGTAAGTTCTCATTGACTATGTGAGAAGTCGGTTAATAAACGCACATTATCCATTCTTTATCAATTTAGTTTCGTCGAGATTATTTACATATACTGAAATATACTGAAATATCTAATACTGCCTTACCTCGATAAGGCCCATGGGCACGAGAAGTATTATATTTAGTCACTAATTACCAAAGTAAATAAGTAAATAGGAGTTCGATTTTGTTGGCGATCATAAATTACTTTAGAATACAGCCCTTGAAGGTAGAACCTAATGAGAAATAAACAAGGTGGACTAAGCGAAATAATTAGTAGGAAATATATTATTTTTGACCCCTCCAAAATGCGAAAAATCTTTCCAAAATTTTCCTTACCTTTCTTTTATCTCGATCTCATTTTGAGCACGGATATGTTGTAACCAACAAGTGAGATCCGACAAGTGACCAACAAGTGACATCACAGGAGTTACTCATCCACTATTACTAGATAATACTGTGTAAAAACATTGTTTTTGACGCCTTCGAAATGCGAAAAATCTTTCAAACTTCCCTCCCTTTTTTCTTATCTCGATCTCATTTTGAGCACGGATATGTTGTAACCAACAAGTGAGATCCGACAAGTGACCAACAATATGCAACAAGTAATCAAGAAGTGACCTCACAGGATTAACTCATCTACTGTTACTGAATAACACTGTGCATTTTCAAAGGCCTGCCGAATAGTAAGTAGTTATCACCTGGCTTTTGAAAGTGTTTCGACATTACATTAAGCCACAAAACAATTTTTGGTGGATGGTCTGCCCTTTTCGTTCATAATAGTAGGAAGGATGCTCTCTATAATTTATTGATATATTGTTTTCGCTAAGAAGTTCTTCATCTATCAAGATTGCCTATCTTCCATTCTAGGATATAAAGGTATAGTCCTAAAATCAAACAGTTGCTATGAGGTAAGCTTGTGCTATTCGCATATTTTTTATATTACTATTTGTTGCTAGGATATTTCTTTCATCTTTCGAAATGAGAATACTTTTCAATGTTTCCCTACAGTTCAGTTTTCTAAATCTCAGTTTAAGCTTGGATATGTTGTAACCAACAAGTGACATCCAAAGCAGTCCACATCACAGGAGTTATAGATCAATTATTACTAGACACCACTGGGCATTTTCAAAGGTTTATGGAGCGTAGGTTCCTACCCCAGTTTGCAAAAGCGTTTCTACAACACATGCGAAGCGATGACAACATTTCAGGCTGTTGTTCTATATTTTTCGTTCGTAACATCTCATTGACTATGTGAGAAGTATGTTGATAAACATACATTATCCCTTCTTTATCAATTTAGTTTCGCCAAGAGTTTTTACACGATTGCCCTTTTTCCCCCAAAGGCATATTTTTATAAAATTAAACAGTAACTGCGTGTGACCTATACTTGTACCATTCCTAAACCTCCTTGTCAAGGCATTTCTTTCGCCTCTCGAGAAAGAAGACATAGTCGATATAACTTTCAAGATGTTTCACCATTACTCTAATTTCCGAGAACTCAGTTTGAGCTTGGATGTTTTGAAACCAACAAGTGGAAAACGAAATCGTCCAACTTATAGGAGTTATACATCGACTATTACTATACATCATTGGGTATTTCCAACGGTCTGCCGAGAGATAGTCCATAGTAGCACTTTGCGAAAGTGTTTCGACACATACCATCCTCAACATACAACAGTATTTTGTTCATCAGTTCTCACTGACGGTTGGAGACGCATATTAATAATAGATGCATCATGTTCTTTACCGATATATTCTCGAACAGATTTTTTCTCGCTATCATGATTGTCTTTATTCTCCGTTCGGAGGTAAAAGTAATGACATAAATCCAAACAGTTACTGCATGGTATGCTTAGGCCATTCGCATACCTCATGGATTCAATTTCTTCTGAAAATGGTGAATTAACGATAATTCACCTCATTTCTCAAAACAAAGATTTTTATTTAAGGCTGCTGTGTACAAACCCTATTGGATTCGCTGACCTAAGTATTAACCCGTGGAAAAAATTTGTCCACTATTTACAGCTACATAAATGCTGATAATCCAATAAAAATGGTATTTTCAGATAGCCTGAACTTTTCTGAACCTTAGAACAGGATTAATTTTATAAATTTCGTTCACCAAAGGAATTGATGAGCGTTTAAAACACACTGTACCAGAGCCACCCCCCCTCCGAATAATTTAAACTTTAAAATGCTATTTGCATTTTCATAAAAAAAATGCCTCAAGGTGTAAAATTTCTTTCTCTAGTACGGAGTACAATTTAAAAAAATCTTTAAATCCAAGTCGGCAATCATTGAACAAATTTTTCTCCATAGGTTAACAATGAGGGGAGCAAATCCAATAGGGTTAGTACACAACAGCTGGGGAGATTTTCTACTAGTTTGGCCACCCCTGATTTACAATTAGAGGTACAGGAGTAGCTTAAGTCCGATTTTAGTTGGCCTATTTCAGTGACGAAGCGAGCATAACTGGCGCCCGGGGCACGATACCTTTTTGGCGCCCCCTTTCCGTAAAACATATAGTAATATAATCTATATATATAAAACAGTTCCGTAACTGACTCATTTCAATCACTGACGGATGACCTGACTGACATACAGCGCACAGACCAAACCGCTGGACCTAAAGGGCTGAAATTTTGCATGGCGATTCTTGTAATAGTGTAAGGGTGCACTAAGAAAGATTTTTCAAAAATTCTTCTTAGATTTTTTTTATATTAAATTTTTAAGCTGTTTTTTAAGCTTTTTTTACGTTTCCATTTAAAATAATACATCGAGGGTTATAAAATTTATATCACGAGAAAGATCATAAAAATTCCTTTAAAATGAAACCTTTTTCGAATCTTTACCTCTATTTTCTGATTTTTGGGGGAATTTTTAAAGATTATTTTTAGAATTTAATTTATTAACATGCTGGATCACGGTGATTTTCCTTTTCTGGTACTTTAAATAAATTGTTACTCGTCACGTGCGTAACACTAAATAGACAAAATACATATTTTTCTCTTTCCTAATACAAGCAGACGATTGGATATTATCCCCCCCGAAAAAAAATGCATATCCCTTACGATTTTTTTTTTTATAACATATTATATATATATAGATAGATATATATTTACTCAATTGTATCCATTGATCATGCATTTTTTATAAATATATATATTTATTTTTTGGCATAAATTGCATACGTTGACCGTTGTATTAATTTGAATGTATTCCGTAGCGAAGCGCGGGTTTTCAGCTAGTACTATATATGAATTAGTGAAAAGGACTATTTGCCGCCCTGTGCGAGTGGCGCTGGTGGCATGATAGACCCCCTTGCCCACCCTCGCTACACCACTGGCCTGTTTTATAAAACAGGTCCTAGAACATATCTATGTTCGAATTCAGTCAGTGGGCAAACGTTTTTGGAATCTTTGAGGAACAGACAGACATACAAAATTTAAATTATATATACGCAGATTTGCTGGGAGAATTTTTCTTTTCGCAAGATTTTAAAACTTCTTGGAACAATGATTTGAGAGTATTGTGGTCATGCCTTAGATTTAAACTTTTTATAGAGTAATCAGGATTTTTACATATATTTCTGATGCTACAATATATATTTTCTTAATTCTATATTCATGTGCACACTTTTATAAGTTGGCTAGCTGAGAACCCGTATTTCGCTACGGAGTACATTCAAATTAAGTACAATGGTCAATGTATGCAATTAATGCCAAAAATATGTTTAAATATATTTATAATAAATACAAAGATCAATGTATGCAATTGATGTAAAAAAAACGGAAAAATATATTATAAAAAATTGGAAGGGAATCTTTTATAGATAAAATAATGTAGAAAAAAATATTCAAATAAATCTAATAGAACATACTAAAGAATATAGTACAGTTAATTATAGTAGAGTTTGAAGAAATATTCCTTTTTACTGTATTTTAATAATTTTTTTTGGGCTAATTTCCAATCGTCTGCCGCATTAGCAAGGAAAAAAAATATTTTTTAGTCTATTTTCGTGTGCTATGAACGTGACGATAAATTAATTTAATGTACCAGAAAAATAAATCACGTGATCAGCCTTGATAAATTAAATTCTAAAAAATTAATCTTTAAAAATTCACCAAAAACCAGAAAATGGAGGTAAAGATTCGAAAAGATTTCATTTTAAAGGAAATTTTATGATCTTTCTCGTGATATAAATTTTATAACCCTCAAATTATTATTTTAAATGCAAACTCAAAAAAAGTTACAAATACAGCTTAAAAATTTAATTTAAAAAAATCTATGAAGAATTTTTCAAATATCTTTCTTAGTGCACCCCTGCACTATAAGAAGAATCGCCATGCAAACTTTAGCCCTTTAGGGTCCAGCGGTTTGGTCTGTGCGGGTGTTGATTTCAGTGAGGTCAGTGAGCAGTCAGTTACCGAACTGTTTTATATATATAGATTGGAGATTAACAATGTTAAAATTTAATGCTCCAGCATTAAAGACGAATATTACTGAAATAATCAAGGATTTATCAATATCATGAAAACACCAATTGAGACCATAACACATTTTTGCGGTACGAAAATCATAAAGTGTACATCCGGACTTGAAATAATGGCCGAATATTAAGATATCACAGTAAATAAAAAAATATTGGAAATAATAAAAATGGAAGAAGTAAAATGGCTAAAAAAAGTTGGAGGAACAAAATTCCTTTGAATTACTTTTAAAAAATACACAGAGCGGAACATAAATAAATATAACTTACGAGAACAATAGAACTCAGAAGATTTAATTTGACAGATCTTTTCTTGCTGTTTTGCCTGCTCGGATAGGAGAGTAATGAAAACTTTGTTGAATAAAAGAAGTAGAATAATAATGATCCATGTGTCTAAAATATTTTGGGCGAAAGAAGCCCGTTAACTTCATAATTTTAACTTCATTTGTTTCCCATAGAGGCCAGCAATAGTACGTGTTTACAAGCTGCAAGATTCGTGAATTTATGACTTCGGGCAGATACTTTGAAAATATGCAAAATTAATGAGCATTGATATTAAAAGTTATCTGGGGCAAAAAGTTAAAATTAATTAAAAAGTAAAAGATCCCTTGAAATTCGGAATTAAAAAAGTATAACGTTCTAAAGGAAATTAATCTGAAAAGTAACTTAAAAAATTTTCTGCTACCAGATTGAATAATACCCGAGTTTTAATCTCATGTTGCAACCTCAGAATTCGAAGCAGCTGTTTTGAACGTTAATTTTTAAATTAATTTCCTGTGCTACATTGGATATTTTTAAAAATTTTCTCACTTTTTTTTTACGGATAAATCAATGTTTTGTATAATAAAACATTTTTCTAATTTGAGTTATCTCATTTTTGCATTCCATGTGAGAATAATTCATAAATTGTTAATTTTAAAATTACTTAAAATATTTCTGACGAGAACTTCGGTGATGTATTTTTAAAGGAAGATATGAACCCGTATTTAATGAATTCTATTCAGATGTATAATATTAAAAACTTACACTTTAAAGCACTAAATTTATATGATTTGGTTTCATCTCCCAAAGTAAACGTATGAAAATCCTCTAGATTAATTAAGTTTTGTTTAAAAAAGTATGCAACATATTTTTTAGAAGCAGAACGTGTGTTATTTTTCTGTCCATTAATTGTTTCTTATGTCATGTATAGTTTTACAACAAGTACGTTATCAATTAATCATGAATTTAATGTTTTCTTTTCATGTTATATGTAGTTTAACCGAAAATTAATCACAGTCAGCTTATAGCTGGATTACTGCCGTGAAATTTGTCTTCCTGTTACTTATAATTTGTTACACACGCTGAGAGAAAAAAAATAACTTTTGAATTTTATACATGTTTAAATATTTTGACAAAAATGTGTTGCTTATATTATCTGCCTTAAGGAGATATCTTAAGATGTAAGCACAACCTTTTAAACTGCATCGAATAAACGCTAAAAATGAAGATTAAAAGTTATTAAAAGTTGTTACTAAGTATTGAACATTAATTCGTTTATGAGGAATACAAGCGAAAAATTCCCTTATGAACCTCTTCCTTACGAGGTGGGATAGCATGTATCCCAAGAAAACGGGCCCAAGTATGAATATATATATATATATATATATATATATATATATATATATATATATATATATATATATATATATATATATATACACATATATATATATATAATATATAAATATTTATATAAAAATAAATAAATAAATAAATATATATATATACATATATATATATATATATATATATATATATATATAATATATATATATTTATATATATGTATATATATAAATATATATATATATATATATATATATATATATATATATATATATATATATATATATATATATATATATATATATATATATATATATATATACACACACACACACATATATAACACTCCCTAAATGGCCGTTCTTACAAATTGGGTATGAAATTTTCGGTTCTAAAGGGGAAATCGGAAAAAAGGGCCCTGTAAGCTAAAGGTTAAAGCAAAAATCAACCTTATTTTATCACAATTTTTTCGAAAAATTACTGCATCTGGTACGACAGCCTTTACCTTATTTCATTGTATAATTGTTAAAAGCTACAAAAATACACTACTGACCAAACGTATTGCAAGTTTGAGAAATCTAACATTTTTTCAAGAATAAGTCCCCCAAAGTAATATTTTTTCAATGCAACTGATATTTTTTTTAATGTTAATATGTTAAATTAGTTTAAAGACAAGATATGATTAAGTTATTGAACAAAAATAATTATTTAATTTTATAAAAAACTAGTTGGTACCTGTCAACTGGTTACAAACTCGTCGGACGAGTTTGTAACCAGTTGCGCCGTGTGCGTGGCTCCATTCAATTACATAGGTTACGACTCATCACGGACTGGTTTGTGATTTGAGTCAGTTATCAGTTTCTTTTGGGTTGCTCCGTGTGCAGACGGGCTAAGAGTGACAATGGACGTTGGGCCCTCGACTTTCGCCGTATGGCGTTAGCTCCTGTTGTCATGTTTGTCCTAAATAAATACGTACCTGCGCTACTCTGTGAGAGGTGGATTTGCATCACGCCGTAGACGATAGAATCATCAGGTACTACGATTGTCGCATAACCATATAGGTTGACCGACGTACTACTTTGAGATTAATTGTTTTCTGAATTTTTGACTTAGAGTAAAAAATTCCTGGAGCAAAAATCAAGGAAAATTTTTTTGGGGTCCTTTAAATTAGTCAAAAAATTTTATGAGTAAAAGTTTAATAAATCCTGAAGGCGACTAAATTTTTAAAAAATAAGTATATTACATTAGATCTCCAGTTTGAGAAAACAATCGAACCTACGTAAAACATTCATTCAGCAGATATAATGAAAAGTTGGCATCCTAAAAAAGTTTAGAATTTTAAGTTTTTCTAAAACTAAATTTTCAAATTTATCTAGTATCTTTCATATGTATTAAGATTTTTTATCGAGACTTATATGGAAAAAAAAGTCAGCACGAAAAATTCATGTAAATAAAAAAAAAAATTTGAATTCCTGTAAATAACACTTTTATAGGGAATTTTAGATCCAAATAGAAGTTTTAACAGCAATTCCTTTATTGGCAACATCATCGATGATGTATAACACCGAGAAAAACAACATTCCAAAGGGAAACTAACATGTTACACTACCCCCATAAAAATAATATGACTGCAGTATATTTTATCTTACATATATTTGCTTAGAATATTCAAATATTTCACAAACTTTTATATCTCACACTTGAAGCTGAGATATATTTTTGTAAAAAACACAAAGCATGACTCCTTATATTTCAAGGGGAAAAAAAATCTAAATTACAACAGTTTCTTCGAATTCATGGCTGCAGTTAGCTTTAAGTTATTCAGTCCTTCATTAGTTCTAAACAAACCAGAAAATAAAACAGCTTTTAAACAGCCCCGAATAATTTGCATTCTTGTTCTCTTGGAAAAAAAAAACCCCGGAGAATGCCTCTTTCAAAAATATAAGATGAGAATGTGTTAGCTGCTTCAGTGACTAATAGCGTATCATTGTTTTCATTGTTAGGAAATTTTGATAAACATGAAAATTTCACTGTACTTCGCAAACCGGGTTTCAGGATCACAATGAAAAGCCTTGTGAGTGTATTTTATTTGCATACTAAACGAGTCTGAAGGGAGAGCGAGTCTTTCTTGTGCAGACTCCTGAAATTCTCAGTATCGTCTTCTTTCATGAATAACAATGATTTTTCTTCCCGTTGTTTGGAAAAGTGAGAAGCGAATAAGAAAATGATGGCGTAAAGAAACGGGAATTTTAAGTTGGTGCATGGCGACCCAGAACATTATGCGGTGTGTCGTTCGTTATACATAGCAGGCCCTGATTTTCCATTAGGCCTGGTAGGCCCAGGCCTAGGGCCCCCCCCCCCCCAAAAATTTTAATTTTAAAAGAAAAAAGAAAAAATTCCCAATTCAATATTTTTTTATTTTACCTTTTTTTAATAGCAATTTTTTTTATATATATCCTTTCAAATTTGATTCATTGATTGATTGGTTTATCATATGTATAGTTATATGTATAGTTCATCATATGGATGTTATAGTGTGTATAAGGGATTCATAAGTTTTTCTGGTTGCATTGTATTGGTGTGATGTTTAATGATGAAGTTAATATGTTGTTTTGCTTTTTGTTATTTGATAATGCTCTAGGCTTACATGCTTCAAATAGCCAATTCTTGGTAAAATGGTGCTTTCACAATGATTCATGATTATTATTATTTTTTTTTTGGTGTGTGTGTGTCAATTTTGGAAATTTTACGCCCTCATCAGTGTTAGGGGTCCCCCATCCCGAGTTGTGCCTATAGTCAAGAATTTTCTAAATCGGGCCCTGATACATAGTATCTATACACTGAAAGGATATGCCATGTATTAAATTCATCGAAAGAATACAGAATGAAGAACAGAAAATTTTTTTCGCACATTAAATTTAAAATGAACGGTGTTTATTTCAATATGGAAGAAGGAAATTGTGAGGTTGTTATCTCGGATTCAACATTTTATATTAAATATTGTTATAAAATATTTTTTTAAAGATTAGTTTGAAATTAGAATGTCCTTTTTTTAAAGAAACATATCTTCAGTTCGATTTTCCAAACAGAAAAAACAATATTTTAAGATATTTATTCTTATATATGTAGGGTTCACGTGTTGCTCAGATGTAAATTTCTGGTAGCTGCGCAGTGCAGGCCAGTCGAAGTGAGTTCGGAGCAGGTGTCTGGTCTATTTAAGTGACACACGCTGAGTTGGCAAGGGCCCAAGAAGGGAGTGGAGATTTGTACGGTAGTGAGTTACGCTATTAGTAGAGATACGAAAGAGTCGAGAAAAGTTAGACTGACGGTGATAGCGGTATTTAACTGATAGAGCACGTATTAGTATTTAGCCTAGGTGGCTGCACGAATTCGATAGTTATTTCAGAGCCCGATGGTTACGGGTATTGTTAGTGAACGTATATTCTGCCTGAAAGGGTTCGTTACGACTTTAAAGTTCAGTTTCTTAGTACCGCAAGTTGCGGTACTGTTGTGTTATTATTTGAAGCCCCAAGTCGGTCTATGTTAGTCTACCTCTACGTAGAAAATAAAGGAATTATTTATATTTATGCCTATTACTTTATAGTGTGCCTGGACCGTTAGAGGGTTCACAGGGTAGGAAGGAATAGAACCATATATATATCATAAAAATATTAAAAACATGATAACACATTTTTTCTAGAGATATAGTTATTATCATAACGTAAGGTTTCCGTCTATGTTCGGAGAACTTTCTTTGCAAAATCTGTACTTGCAGAAATTTCTGTCTTATTTTTCTGAGGAACATAACACCAAAATATGAAAATGAGGAAAAAATAGACATTAACTACCCAACTTTTTACAAAATTTATGAGTTTGTATCGAAATTTAGCAAATTTTAAAAAAACGGTTCTAGCTCTAAAAAAAAAAATAAATAAAAAAAATAAATAAAAAAAAAATAAATAAATATATATATATATATATATATATATATATATATATATATATATATATATATATATATATATATATATATATATATATATATATATATGCATGTAACGTCAATTTATTTTTGACACATGTACGTAAGTACCACCTGAGTTTAATTGGCCTAAAATCTAATCGATATCTTGAAATCTAAAATAATAAATACAGGTCATTATATGCAATTTACATGTGAAATTTTAGTCATTTCTCACGAGATTTTTTATAAATGCAGCTATAAATCAACAAACATATACCTAGAGCCTAATCTGTAGTTCATTACTGTCTTAGTATTATGAAAAACACACCTGGAAATTTGTATAGTCATATCATGAATCTACTTTCTTCCCGTTGGTTGGAAAAGTGAGAAGCGAATAAAGAAATGATGGCGTAAAAAACGGGAATTTTAAGTTGGTGCATGGCGACCCCTAACGTTATGCGGTGTGTAGTTCGTTATACATAATATCTAAACAGTGAAGGGATATGCCATGTATTTTATTGATCGAA